>OW569415.2:13459045-14676255 GCA_937662695.2 Halyzia sedecimguttata | reverse complement strand
TCCGCCTATTTAAATTTTGAACAAATTACGATAACAACCCTATAGGAGTAAAAAACCGTTATAGGGATGAAATTCACCCTGTTATCTCTTACGTAAGACAACGACACTAGGCTAGCTTGAAAGCTACTATCAGTGCAGATTTTTTCCGCCTATTTATATTTTGAACAAATTACGATAACAACCCTATAGGAGTAAAAAACCACTAAAGGGTGAAATTCACCCTGTTATCCCCGACGTAAAAAAACAACACTAGGCTCGTTCGAAAGCTACTTTCAATGCAGATTTTTTCCGCCTATTTATATTTTGAACAAATAACGATAACAACCCTATAGGAGTAAAAAACCACTAAAGGGTGAAATTCACCCTGTTATCCCCGACGTAAGAAAACTACACTAGGCTCGTTCGAAAGCTACTGTTAATGCAGATTTTTTCCGCCTATTTATATTTTGAACAAATTACGATAACAACCCTATAGGAGTAAAAAACCACTAAAGGGTGAAATTCACCCTGTTATCCCCAACGTAAGAAAACTACACTAGGCTCTTTCGAAAGCTACTGTCAATGCAGATTTTTTCCGCCTATTTATATTTTAACAAATTACGATAACAACCCTATAGGAGTAAAAAACCACTAAAGGGTGAAATTCACCCTGTTATCCCCGACGTAAGAAAACTACACTAGGCTCGTTCGAAAGCTACTGTTAATGCAGATTTTTTCCGCCTATTTATATTTTGAACAAATTACGATAACAACCCTATAGGAGTAAAAAACCACTAAAGGGTGAAATTCACCAGGTTATCCCCGGCGTAAGAAAACTACACTAGGTTCGTTCGAAAGCCATTATCAATGCAGTATTTTTCCGCCTAGTTATATTTTGAACAAATTACAATAACAACCCTATAGGAGTAAAAAACCACTATAGGGTTGAAATTCACCCCGTTATCCCCTACGTAAGATATCGACACTAGGCCTGTGCAAAAGCTATTAATTATCAATGCAGGTTTTTCCTGCCTATTTATATTTTGAACAAATAACGATAACAACCTTATAGGAGTAAAAAACCATTATATGGTTGAAATTCACCTCGTTATCACCAATGTATAAAAATGATAACAGTACTGTTCGAAAGTTATAGTCAATGAAGGTTTTCTTCCCTGACTGACATTTGTATTACGTTACATTGTGGTATTATAATATTCCATTTCAATCTGTACCTCCTTATTAAAAATTTCGTAATATGCTATGTTAAACCTGAATGAATAATGATTCGAAATAGGTATCTCTGTCAAGTGAGGTATAAAAGTAATCAAACATCTCCTTATCCGGTACTTATATTCTTGACGGACGCCTATGGTAGTTCGGCAATTTCCGGAAATTTTACAGGCCAACTCTACATGCTAACTTCACTCAGGTAATAGTATTCCTGGACCGAAAAAATAATGGAAACTTGGAGAAAGTTTTGCAATATAATATTGAAAGATTGAACGATTAAGGGTTATTTCACCTCTTCAGACAGGTCTTGGGTCAAGCACAAAATCTAGAGAGTTTGTATCGAATACTGTTTTTTTCTGTTTTATTCTTCTGAAATTGTCGAATTATTTTCTGTTTATTGTTGTGATATATTTTTTTAGAATTAAATAATTTTTTTTCAAATAGAAATCAATATCTATTTATTTATAGCGTGTCTTTTACAATTCTACGAAAAGCTAAACGTATTATTATATTCCTCTGAATTCTTCATGAAATCAGCTCTGGATTTTGTTGCCTACTAGCCACTTCCTGATCAATTCCTTCACGTTCCAGTGAATTAACTGATTAGTTAAATAATGAAAATATTGGATTTATTTTACCAATTTTTGGGGGAAAAATTACAATGTATGCGTCCTTAGAGCGTATAAGTGATACGGTCACAAAAATTTATGGATGTTTTGCAACACTTGCCAAATAAACAATTGTAATTAATAATAGAAATATGGATCATGCGGAGTAAAATATATATAAGTTAAACCTTTCCACTTATGTAATTAATAATGATTAATTATTTCACTGAAGCTACAGCTGTTTTTCGTTAATTTTTCTATTCCAAACTGAATTTTTGTTATATAGACATTATTTTTTGTTTACTGTGATATTTTCTCTAGTATTGGTTATTGAATACTTTTATTTCTGATCCTTTTATTCTACGTAGACACAGTGAAATAATTTTTTTGTTGTTCGATGTTGTGAGATTATTTAGAACTTCATATTGAATACTTTTGATTTAAATTGTATTCTACTAAGGCATTGTTGAATAATGTTTTGTTTATGGTTGTGATTTATTTTTTACAATTAAATACATTTTTTTGGAAGAGAAATCTATATCTATTTATTCATAGTGTATCTTTTACAATTCAACGAAAAGCTAAACGTATAATTGTATTCTTCTGAATTCTTTCTGAAATCAGCTCTGGAATTTGTTGCTTCCCAGCCACTTCTTGATCAATTCCTCTACCTTCCGGTTACATTTCTGGAATGAACTAATTGATTAATTAAATAACGAAAATGCTGGATGATTTTACCCATTTCCACTTCGATTTCATTGTCATCTATTTGGCCATCGTTTCGCTCAATGCAGAATTTATGTAGAACTACACAGGCATTTATAACATGGCAGGATGTTTCTGGGTCATAGTGCAATATCCTGTTTTCGAATAAACACCTGAATCGCATCTTTAGTACACCATTAATCCTTTCAATTATGCATCTTGTAGTTTTATGAGCATTATTGTATCGCCTCTTTGGTGTTCCAGATGTTCTGGGGTTGTTATAGGAGTTAACAACCATTCCCGTAATTGATAACCTGAGTCTCCTATTGAAATATGCATATATTTATATGAATATTCATTCCATCTGACAAACTGACTATTCAGCTAACAAGAAATAATCTTCATGACCTGCAGTATGCAAGTTTCTTAATTGCTGTTGCACTTCCGAGTTATTCAAGATGAAAGAATCAAGGGTTATTCCTGGTTATCTGGCACATACATTTTCATTTTACTATCACATATCTGAAAAAGGTTCTGTTTATCTATACTTAATATTTTTAATTATTTTTTCAGCATAACCTAACCTAACCTACCAGTTGAACATTAATCAAATGGTATCCTTTTCGATTAACATAAATGTGTTTTGGGTAATTTGAATCTTCAATTTTAGGTGGAAATATTGCATTGGGTGCAATCTATGCAACCTATTACACCAGGGAAGCCGAATTTTCATTGAATCTAAAAATATTAATAAACTTTAATAATTTTGCAATATTCTAAAATATCAATACCTACGTTACCTTTGCCTTTACCTACTATTCAATTCCGCCAATGTTAGTGGGAATCTAACAAATCTATTCGATATTTCTGGTTTATTTAAAACATCGACAATTTGCAATATGATAATAATTCTGACAATTTAATTATTTTTATTGAACAGATTTGTTAATTACACCGTAAAAATACCAACTTATTTACCAACAACAGATTTGAGGTTACAAAATGTGTAGAGGCTTGCATAATAATCAACTGATAACTGAATGCGAGTGGAATTTCTTCCGAAAACGAGTGCTATATACCACTCGTTTAGAATTTCGAGCGCTCGTCTCACCAAATCATATCATCTGTCAGTTGAGAATTGCAAAACGAGTGAACGTTCGTGATGATTACGAAAACGAATGATAATCGTTCGCAATGTCGACCTCAGTTATTCTTCCGAAAACGAGTGCTATATACCACTCGTTTAGAATTTCGAGCGCTCGTCTCACCAAATCATATCATCTGTCAGTTGAGAATTGCAAAACGAGTGAACGTTCGTGATGATTACGAAAACGAATGATAATCGTTCGCAATGTCGACCCCAGTTATTTCCGAACATAAATATCTTAACCTGGTTCTGTTTCCGAACGCGCAGATCAGTGAACGGTCCCATAAATTCGAGCCTTATGCTCCTTCCTGTGATTCTTTATTCAAAGATGCGAACGGTATCATTCGCAGCTGCAAATATACCTGGCAACATTGCAAATAATGGGAATGGTAGTTCAAAAGGGTCTTAAATTTAACAGTTGACAGTCCTAGCGCGAGTTTTGAATGTTCGGCTAGCTAGGTTTTTGTATTTGGTTCGTTGTTGTGTGCTATTAGTTTGGTATTGTGAGATTAAAATTTGTTATTATGGAGAAAATTTTCCAACAATTTCACTATGAAGGATGCTCAAACACTCTGGTGTGAAATAATCAACATGCTGAATAGTTGTGGAGGTGGTCGACTTCGTGTAGCAATAGTGCTACAAAGGCAAAATTTCCAAAGTCACCAAGAAAATCACTAATCAATATGCAGCAGAGACATTTAGAATAACTTTACAGCAAAAAAACAGTTGAAGGCTGATTACTATCGGAACAAACTTGAAATGCTTAGTCGATCCTAAATAATAATAATGATAGTTAATAAAGTTATTCCAAGTGAACAAAGACAATTTCTATTATTAAATGGTTTCTTTCTGGGTTTTCTCTCCCAAACTCTGAAAAATATCTATGAAATAAAAAATGTATTATTTCGCTTCTGCATAAAAAAACACAGATTTGTCAGAAACAATCAATCGAACAAAGTTGCTCAACAAACAATAACGAAACAACATCAACGATGAAAGAATAATTATATCGTAATGTTTCAGAGTGTATATTAGACTTCTTCGTCAGACACTTAACGAAAATCTCCATTTAATAATGAATATACCTCTCATAGTATCCTTTAATGATTACAATTTCTATTATTAGCAGAAACACAAGAAAGTTTTTTCAAAAAAATTAATTCAATAGGTAATTTTACGAATGCTAATATCTATTTTCTTACATCTGTCAGCTAATATAGCTCTGACCTTGAGTCATCATCATAATTATACTGATTACATTTTTGTCTACTCTCAAAATCAAAACAATGGGCAGGGAAAGAAAGACATTTAATTATTTTGAGTTTTATTCATATTAAAATATTTAGATATGTGAATTTAAATGAGATCATAGCTCATAGCAATTCAGTCTAGGTATTCCTATAAATGGTATTAATTAAGTTAGTTCTAAGACTTCTTCCTGCAGCAAGTCCGAGATTCACTCCAGCTACTGCATTTTGGACGTTATTATCATAATTTTCGGTAAAAATTATTCCCAACTCCATACCGTCCTCCACCTCTGGCATTGGAGTATTATATTCGATGCACATATTATGAATAACAACACAGGCATTAATTATTCTACATGCTACAGCAGGTTATAATGTAATGATCGATGCTTGAGGAGACACCTAAATCTCATCTTAAGAATGCCATTGCATCTCTCAATTAAACCTCTAGTTTTCTTATGCGCCATATTGTAGTTAAATTCAGGGGTATTCCTGATAGGTTTAGCTTCCAGTGGTGTCGAAAGCCACGTTCTAAGAGGATATTCGGAATCACCTAATAGAAAAGAATGTATTAAATATATAAAGAATTTCAATCCGATGAATATTTTTTTACCCAAAAGATAGTAATTTCTATGTCCTCTGTCATGTAAGTTTGTGAGTACATTTAAAATATTGGAATTGACCGAAATGAATGCATCATGTGTGCTCCCTGGGTATCGGGCATTCACATTTGTTATCCTCAGCGTACTATCACATATCTAAAACTAATAATAATGAAAGTCAAAATGTAGAGTATTGAGTTTTTCAAGTATGGGTAATTGTTTAGAACTAAAAGAACCGTGCTGGAGAAGTGAAAAAAATTGTACTTACCAAGTTTGGGCCCCAGATTACGAAAATGATAGCGAGAAGTCTGCAATTCCTTTAGTTTTTTCAAAAAAAAATTCCAAAGTTTCATTCAGGTAGGTGAGGTTATTCATAATTCTAGCCAGTTTTCCTCTATTTTCTCAATCAATAATCGTTGGAAATGATTTTATTATCAATTTCTGAGCGTTTCCTGCAAAATAAACCCTTCATTTCGTCGAAATCGACGATTTTATACATTGTTTATTTTCCTTACGGCAGCCATTTCAATTCGACTTTCGGCTGTCAACCGTCGCGACTGGTGCAACGTTGCCAATGTCTCATACTTGTAGTTAAATTTACGTTGATTAGTTCGAATATTGTTTCGAGATAATGACGTATTAAGGGTATCATCATTTGCGTATCCTATGAACGCTTCAACTTCTGGTGATGGTTGAGCCGTCAGTTTTCGCGACCTTTATTTTATTCGCGTTAGTTTATTCATTGTGATATATTCGATATTTCTTTCTGATTCTTCCTCTTGTACTGCTTTTTCGTCAATTTTTTTGATAAAACATTTTATTTTACCCTTTCTTTAAAGAATTTCTGTTAAGTTTTATATGAATTTATTTTTTATATTATATGTATACAAAGTGTCTATTAATTTTAGAATTTCTGTTATGTTTGGTTATGGTTCAACAACATCATCCCTATTTACCATATTATCCCAATTGCCTTTCTGTCCTTTGACTCCCCAAAAATCCCTTCCTGGCAAAGTCAGCCCATACCTCCCCGTGGTCTTTGCTGGATTACTCTTCCAGTATGTAATTATTTGACATTTAAAAATGAACATGTTTTTATATAATATGCAGTATCACCAATTCCGAAATATTTTGATAAACTTATACCTTCTTGCTGATATTTCTTTTATCACTCTATAATTTATTTATACTAATATTGGAAAAGTTACTGGCCATTCGATTTGAGACAATCCTAGCTTTCTATTTGACGCTGTATCACTTCCAAAGTGATGCGAAATCAGTTCAAACCAGAGAAATAGAGGGAAATTCCGGCTATTTCTGTGGTTTAAACTGATTTCGCATCAGTTTGGAAGTGATACAGCGTCAAATAGAAAGCGCCTATTGGCAACGTTGCACCAGTCGCGACGGTTGACAGCCGAAAGTCGAATTAAAATGGCTGCCGTAAGGAAAATAAACAATGTATAAAATCGTCGATTTGGACGAAATGAAGGGTTTATTTTGCAGGAAACGCTCAGAAATTGATAATAAAATCATTTCCAACGATTATTGATTGAGAAAATAGAGGAAAACTGGCTAGAATTATGAATAACCTCACCTACCTGAATGAAACTTTGGAATTTTTTTTTGAAAAAACTAAAGGAATTGCAGACTTCTCGCTATCATTTTCGTAATCTGGGGCCCAAACTAGGTAAGTACAATTTTTTTCATTTCTCCAGTACGGTTCTTTTAGTTCTAAACAATTACCCTTTGGTCATCTTCGGTGGAAAAATGGCTACATGTGTAAAATCTACACAGCCAACAACTCCAGGAAAATTAAATTTTTCATAGAATCTGAAAGATTATTATCATTAGTTACTCAGACAAACAATCATGGTTATCACAAAAATATTTGGAATTTAAATGAATACATACCCCATTCTTACTATATTGAGTTCTTCAATATTTCTTGGAAAATGAACCCATCTATTGAAAACTTGGGGTTCATTCAGAGCAATGCTCACTTCTTCTATTGACCTCGATACGGAGGATTGCAACACCGACATAAATTAATTCCTCCCAATATCCATTTTCACTCGGTTGTTCAGCGATTTCCAGTGATTCCAAATTGGCTAAGTATAGCAAATCGTCCATTTATAAATTGTTCACCCTTCTTCTCACACATCAACACATCAAGTCAACAACAACAAATCAAAAGGGATGAGTCCCACAGAACATATAATATGAGTCCGATATATCAAAACGTAACTAAAAACCGTTTTCAGTCAGACATCGGTTCGTATCGATATCCCAAACTACAAAAACCGTTTTCACAAAACCATCGTAGCGGCGAAATATCGAAACGGCGAACGAAAACGGTAACCGCCATATCGTCGGCGACACCGCAAAACCAAGTAACTGCAAAAACCAACAGTTTCAGAAGGCACTAAAAACTCCATAATTTTGGATTGATGAATTAGTTTAAATTCAAAATAGTTTGAAACCACTTGATATTGATTATCTCAGGGTCTGTTTACTCTTTGAAAAGAATTTGCACACATGTCCTTACAAATACAATTAAATAATTACCGCCGAAATCTCATTTTTGAATTTTTATCAGTTTCTTGGTTTTGCGGTGTCGCCGACGATATCCAAAACCAAAACTAAAAACGGTGAAAACTGAAAACGTAACACAAAACCGAAAACTTCAAACACAAACCGCTTCGTCTCTCTCTAACTAACGCAAGCGGTTAGCGGTATGACAGAGATGATGCGAATTTCATGGCGATTTCCATTGACACGCTCGGATCACTCGGAGCTGTCACACTGACATATTTGACAGATATTTTCGGTTCATTTGGACAGATGCATGACAGATGAGATCGATTTCGAGTGCTCCGAGCGTGTCAATGGAAATCGCCATTAGTTTTCGGTTTTTACTACAATCGATATTGAAATTCGCTTCATCTCTATCTGAAACACGAAAGCTTAAGCGGTATGACAGAGATGGTGCGAATTTCAGTTTTAATGGCGATTTCCATTGACACGCTCGGAGCACTCGAAATCGATCTCATCTGTCATGCATCTGTCCAAATGAACCGAAAATATCTGTCAAATATGTCAGTGTGACATCTCCGAGTGATCCGAGCGTGTCAATGGAAATCGCCATCAGTTTTCGCCAGACTCGATATCGAAATTCGCTTCGTCTCTATCTGAGACACGGAAGCGTTAAGCGGTATGACAGAGATGGTGCGAATTTCATTACACTCGATCTCGATATCCAAGCCGAAACGAAGCAAACGTTTTTACGTTTTGCGGGAAGGTAGAGCCGGCAGATGTGATGCGAATTTCGCTACACTCGATATCGAGAGGAAAGGAACGTTACATACGGGAAGTCGTCAAATATGAAATTAAGGCGCGACGATGGTAGAATTATGGAAATTTAGGGAATTAAATGGCGCGGCCCGGAGATGATGCTAGAATTATGGAATTTTAGGGAAAATTATGGTACAAATCTTTGAATAAAGATTCTTTATTCAAAGGTACAAATTATATATTTGCGTATATGTGTTACTTGTACTAATAGTACGTAGGCACGATTACGAATGAACCAACAATCCAATAAATACATTTACATTATACTGTATTTATGTATTTGTATACAGGGGTCCCACCGATCATTATGTTATAATGATATACCTATTGGGATGTGAAAACCTGAAAAAAAATGTATCTATTGAAAATAAACGACATACAGTCGACTCTCCTTAACTTGAAACTCCAGGGACCAGCAAAAAAGTTCAAATTATCGAGAGTTCAAAATAATTTTCAAATAATCAAGAGGGTGTTCTGATGAAATTCAAATAATCATGAGTTCGATCGAAATTAGTGGTTTATGTATGTATTTCTAATATTTGTCCATCTTCCACAGCTTCAATCACATGCTTCCTTGAAATCATTTTACTCAGTCCTTCCTTAAGTAAAGTAAATTGCTATTTGAATAATTACCCTCACAACTATGGCACAAAATGATTTGTTGTTTTAACGACTGCAAGTGTTGCAAGATAGAAATCTCTGAGAACACGAATCTTTTATTGCGTTAATTTGTTTTTAACAAATTTATTTGCGTTCCGATCTTAAAAATGTTCAATAATATGGTTTAAATAACACCCCCATTACCGATAGCATTCTCAATATTGGAACAAGATATGAGATATGACATTAGTCACCTCAAGATAAGCGATCCTGATAATGTAATAGAAATTAGAATACCTATGGATATTGGATGGAAAAGATAATCCTCCCTTAAATACTACCTGTGTCCTGTACCTATTCAATTTAGTAGTACTGTTAGTAGTAACCCCCCCCCCCCCCGGACCGAAGAAGTCCTTGATGTCCTTTATTCCAATTATTCCCCAGAAAACGGTTTTTAAAAAACGGTTTTCAAAACCGTTTTCAAAATCTGAAAACGGTTATATATCGGTTTGTGTAAAAATCCAAAAACGCCCATCCCTAAAACTAGATTTCAAATTTAGAAATGGCCATAGAATTACCGAATTTTGATCAATTCTATGGTTGCAGCCGTCGCAAACCTTCTGCGAGTACCCAACACCACTCGTTGTAATATACGAACGTTCGCACGCTGTGCGCACGGTCAAGAATAGGGTGCGTTTTTATTTTAATCAGCTTTTGTGATGGATTCAATCAGCGATGAGAATACGATTGACGTGACGTCATAAAAATCCATCGGAAATTCACTAATCAATCCGATGAATATAAGAACAGAAAGCTGAGAAATGTTGATGATTATTATAGGTTAGGTTGTTATGTTTTGATCAATAATCTAATATTTTGTTCGATTGATGTTTTTCCCTCAATAAAACAACTTTTCGAAGTCAGAAAATACAATTCATATTTCAGGAACATTACTTTCAATGCAATTTTAATTATTATAGGAAATAGATTCAATAATACCTATAGTATCATACCTGTTGTAAAAAGTATCATTATCAAATCGCACTTAAGGCGATAAATATTAGGTATATGAAAGTTAAACTTGTTTGAAGCCCATCTCCTATTATTACCTTTAAAAGTGCAGTCCAACAGAAATGTGATTCGAAATACCCGCCAAAATCCGTCCATCTAATCGGTCTCATCGACCTCCAAGTACGATGAACCGATTAGTAATCGTAAATCCATCGATAAAATTATGTTGAAAATAAAAACGGCCCGATACCAACAGACCCATATCACTCGCAAAGGTGGCAGATGCGAACGATTGTGCAAATTGCGAATGGTCGAGAATAGACCCCCAGGTACCTTTCTGCTCACATAGAGCAGCCCACAAGTCAACAAATCGAAGGCATCTTATCAAAAACTTGCAATAAAATGAGTATAAACTCCAGGGTTGCGTTCGGAATCAACGTCGGACGTTGTCCGGTGCGTACCCAACCCGTTCGGAATCGACGTCGGGTGAACCTAAACAATGACTAACCACAGAAAACAACCAATCGCGCTCTACGTCGGACGCATCCGACGTTGATTCTGAACGCAACCCATGTAAACAAATAGCGACTAACGTTTATGTGCCCCTCAAGGAATCTGACTGACAGCTGTGACGTCACTTGGAAATGGCCCACAGAACATATAAGGCGTATTTTGGCGCTGTAACCACAGGTAACTACAGCTCGTAGTTACATGGTTACTACGTTTTTGCGGAGTTAACCATGTAACTATGACGTATCAATGACGTCAAGCATACCATACCACGTTACCTTCCTCAGGAGCAAGGTTACTCGCGTGGTATGTATATCTATCTCATTTCGAATGAGTGAAATGGAATGAATTTAGGATCATAGAACGTGTTAACGGTTTTCACCGAATTTATCTGAATCTGAATAATTACCTGTTATATCAAAATGTAATGCAATACCGTATACAAAAAACAAATCAGAAACGAGACACGACTGGGACTGGGCACAGGCAGAAGAGACAGTCTCTGGCACAGGGCGGCAAAACAATAAATGAGAGCACATATAACAGAAAACTCTCATAAAGGAGTAGAAGGTCTTCTTCTCCAATTGAAACAGTAGGAAGAAGTCATACTCAAGATATTTTGATATATAACTCACATTTATGATGGACGTAATCTATTAATGAACTCGTCCATTTCAATTCATTGGAAGATTTGTTTTTGTTTTGATTCGATCAGCTGTTTCGTGTCATCAGTAACTATAAGTAACTATGACGTCATAGCTGTGGTTACAGCGCCAAAATTCGCGGTTACTGTTATTACTGTTATTGTTTGTTTTGCTCTTATTTTCCTGGATTTTTCGATATTTGTGAGTGTTATATCAATTGAATTGCTGTTTATGAAGTGAAGTGAATATTTTGCTATCTTTATTTGTTCCATAAACATTAATTTTTAGTAATAAAATGCCAAATTTTTGCAAGTTCATGAGCTGCAGTAGCAAGGGCGAACTAAAAAACGTACAAATATCACATTTTTCACGTAAATTTATATGCAGAAAGTGCGTAAGTAAGTGAGTAAGGAATAGATCTATTTTAATATCTTGGTTTCAATTTGAATCTTGTATGAATGTAGAGCATAGACCTAATTTAAAGGTCTATGATGTAGAGCTGAACTTAACCGATCACCTTGAGAGATTATAAGAAAAAACTAGGTATATTGTTTTCAAAGGCAAGAATTCTATTGCATTAGTATGTCACTACGATTGGAAACTGTGGAAAATTTAGAAGACAAATAACACTTTCCAGCTTGTCAATTCTGTATAACATATAAAAATGTTTCACTTAGTTAGCTGCATGAATATTAATGTATGAATCTATAATATTTCATTATAAATTTTATGAATTTCTCAATTAATTTGATTTCTTTATTGAAAGGATTTCATCAGTTTTTGATAAAGTTCGCAAAATTTGTTACCTCAGCAAAAACCATAGATTTATGGATTCCTCCGCTGAAGAGATTCGACTTAACACCTTCGAAACTCAAATTTGGTATGATGTATTTAACACGTTTTCATTCAAATATGAAAGGAATTCAAATTTTGATTTGTTTCTCATGTTAGAATATAGAAAATTGTACACCATGTTTTCACTAAGTAAGCCAGCAGATTTGTCCGATAAAAATCATCCTGATTGGATTCCATTATAGGATATGATCGTGTATGTAATTTATCTGTTATTTTTGGCGCTCTAGTTCCTCTGAACTGAGTGCTTATCAATTTGCCCAAATGTCTGTAATTTTCGAATTTTTCGATGGAAATGGACTTAAACGATTTGGTTCGACTCACTGATCAAGAATCCGTGGTCGAAATTCATTCTGTCCGGCCGGCCGGTCCGGCCGTAGGCACGATAACTCTCGAACGGAATGAGCTAGACAGTTGAAATTTTCAGAGTATGTTTGAGGGATAAATATCTCGGCTAAGTTCGTTATTGGGCAAAATCGGACAGATGGTTTCGGAGTAACAAAAAAAAATTTTTTTTTTTACAGAACAAATTCCAAATTAAATTTTTTTCAATAAGCAGTTTTACCATAAGAATCCATTCATATCATTTTTAACTCTAACAAACTAACACTTTCGGAGATATGATTTTTCAAAATTTCAATGATAGAATTATTCTGTGGCTATTCTATGAATTGTTATAATGTCAACTTTGACGTTGTCTCATTGTAATTCATTCCAGTAATGGTATCAATATGAGAATTAGAATATTATCATACTTTTGTTGGTTGATATTTTCATGCCGATGGTCAATCCATATGATGATGGGAATGGTAATGGTAAGTTAATAATATTGAGTTCAGAATATCTCCACTAAAAACAAAACTGGAATTGAGGAATGAATATCTCGGATGAGTTCGTTGTTGGGTAGAATTCGTCTATTGGTTTTGGATTGATAATTTTTGGCACTCTTTTTGAATTTAAATTCTTCTATGATGTTTGAATTCAATTTCTGCTAAGATGAAGTTCTAAATTTCATTAATGAATCGTACTTCTGTTTTCACAGAATGCTATAATTATTCTATCTAAGCTTTATTATATGATCTGTGTTCATACTCGTACATTTCATCCTGTTCTATAAGAGAGAGTCAAATTCATTTCAGCTATTTTAATTTGGTTTCTTCCATGGTGCAGTTCTCAGATTGCTCATTTAATCTTGATGAATAAACTATTATTTGAATTGAATTTCCTTTATGATGCAGTTCTATCATAAGAATACATTGATATAATTCTCAACTTTGAGAAACCAATACTTTCGGAGATATAATTTGTCTGTTTGAACTAGAGCGCCAGAAAGCTCCTGTCCACAGGGCTTGAACCCATTCTTAATCTATTAAAATTAGTGTAATTTTTTTTAAATATGCTTGCTTCAGTTTAAACTATTACCAAAAATCATTGTAATGATGAATAACCCATTGTCACTGTGAAATACTTCTTAAGCCTACACATGCTTAAAACCAACTCTTGATATTCAACTGCTCCCTGCTTTCTATTTCAATAGATTTAGATTCAACCACTGTCAAATTGATGCTTCTGCCTGAAAAATATTGATAAATAAATCATTTTACTAACGTTGATAGAAGCTGCATTCATATAATATCCTTGAAGAATCATTCATTACTGCCACTAATAAATTCAACAGCACACCTAAGATAAAAATCACCAACAAGTATCAAATTTTAAGAACTAAAAGTTTGATACATTGGGGCTTACCGATATCCTGAAATTCCTTCGATGATATATTCAAATACTTTTCTTCAAATAAATCCATGATAGTTATAGTGAAATATATGAATTTGAAGATGATTGTTGAACCTATACCTTTGCAATTATCAAACTATGATTGCCAGTCTTTATTATGGAGATATTCCACACCCATCCACATGCTGTCTGATTATAAGCCTCCAAACTTTTATTAGAACTCATATCATCTGAAGTATATTTGTCCTTGGTAACCACAAGGTGCATAAAAATGTCCGGGTACAGTATTTTCGTAAAGTCATTAACTTTTGTTGAACACTTCTGCTTCCTGATAGTATAAGGATCTAAACGAACCACCAATGATGGAAATTTGATCGATATAGAGCTTTTTGTCACTCTCAGAATTTTTTTCAGAGTAATCACTATAATCCATCATGATTATTTACAAATATAAATTGGATTACAAGGTACCTGAAAACATGGAAATGAGCAAACTGTTCAGATAAGGAAGATATTAGCATTCTTACCTATGAAATACTATTTTTTTCGCAATATATACCCCTTTTATGGATCAAATAACGTTTATGAGATATTCATTACACTACATAAAATTCGTAAACAGCATATAACTTGATATAACATTCAAAAATTAGGAGAAATATGAGCAAAACAACTAATAACAGTGCTAATTCCTGTTTTGTTGGTCCTCCAATGTCGTGTCAACTGTCAGAACTGCACGTAACCCATTGACATTTACATAGACCACATTAGTTAGGTTAGAATCAGTCGCTTGGCGGGAGATCCATATTCAAATTTTTTAACAAGGAATTTCAACTTTGAGATGAAACCACCCTATTTAAAAGAGAATGTTAGTACAGAGACAACAAGTATTGGGTACCTTCATCCAGGGCCGTTGCTAAGAGCTTTTCCGAGGGGGGGGAGAAACGGCTTTTGGCGCCCCTACTTCGAAAAAATATACAAAAATTGAAAAACACAAAAATATGGATAAAGTGTTATTCAACGGTTTTTTTCTGGGTTTTCTCTCCCAAACTCTGAAAAATATCTATAAAATAAAAATTAATTATTTTGTGATTTGCTTCTGCGTAAGAAACACAGGATATTTGTCAGAAGCAATCAATTGAACAATGTTGCCTAACAAACAACAACGAAACAACATCAACGAAGAAACAACTATAGCGTAACGTTTCGGAGTCTATATCAGACCCCTTCTTCAGACGCTCAACGAAAATCGAGAGAATTATTTTGTTGATAGTTATTTGGTGAAATTCAAGAATTGTCACAATGTGACAATTCTTGAATTTTGCGACATTTGAGTTTGTTTATAGGCATAATAGGCCAAACGGTTTTGGAGTCAACGCGGAACCTTGCGAAGTTTCGTGAGGATCGTAACACTAGAACATTTTTAAAAAATTATTGAAAAAAATTCTATATATCAGAAACTATTCCTTCGTCATCGCTGAAATTTTGCGAAAGCCTTCAGAACTCAAGTCTACGGCCAAGTTCCAAGTTTGAACACGATCGGATCTATAGTGTTGGAGATCCGAGCAGCCTTGTGTGAGTTCAATAGCCGGATGGGTGACCGTTGCCTGGATAACTCATTGGGACTTGCAATTTCCAGGGTAGGTTGCGCATCCGAATGGGAGAGTTAAGTTCGTTCACGTGCATAATCGGCCCAACGGTTGCGGAGAATTACCCACCTGGAATATTATTTCCTCGATAACTCAAAAAATATAGATTAAATCGAATTGAAGCTTGGTAAATAGTTGTAGAATATCAACATAAAGACGTGTGTAAAATTTAGTGATAACCGTGACCCTATATAATTTAAAAAAATTTGGAAAAAAAAATTTTTTTTGCAGGATCCATAGTACGTATTCGGTTTTCGATTTTAAATTTCAATCAATATTCAGATTCACTAATTCACTATTCACGAATAATTTATATAAGAAGTACAAGGTTATGTTTCTTTCTATTGAACGATTTCGATGTATAGCCGGAGAAGGCCGGGAATTCCCCACTCCTGCCATCTAGTCTCTAGCTATCTTATTCAAATAGTAGTTCAAAAAAATTGTTTTCATTATGCCTTTTTTCTGTAGTTTTCCAACTATCCGTGGTCAATTTGGCGCCCTTTGAGATATGATCCGGGGGGGGAGGCTCCCCTCCCTCCCCCCCCCCGGTAGCGACGGCCCTGCCTTCATCATTAGTGCATGTTTTCATGTTATTTCCACATTAAATTATACTTCTATTTATTCTTAAATCAAAATTGAAACCATTCTAGTTCGAAAGATTTCCGTATGTCGTAGATGACTTCTGTTCATAGATTATAGCTTCTGTTGTGCGTCATTACAAGGCCGATTTGGGGTTATGTTATTATTTTTGACTGATTTCGAGTGAGCTAAGACATACGTCAATCGAATTTGGTGAAAACTTTTATATTTATTAATTATTTTGGAAATATACAATTTTGTTATGAAAACTTGATTCTAGATGGTTGAGAAAGGTTCACAGAATCTATGTCAACTAAAATAAACCTTAAGAAATTAGCCAAAGTATCTAAAAACAGGCGAGAAATTCGCGTAAATTTTAGGTCCATAAGAAATGCATGGGGAATTCAGTGCGCGGATCCACGGATGGATCGTAATTCAAATTTCCCGCCTAACCTAACTAATGTGGTCTATAGAACCATGGAGGTATATATTCTATATATATATTCTATATATTCTACCCATGGAGGTAGGAGGAAGTGGAGGGAGCATGTGCTATATTTCCCTTGTAACGAAAGTGTCACATAAAATCGGCCATATTGGTATGGGCAAATCCTTTGATATACACATGAAATTAGCCGTATTCTTTTTACCTTGTCTCATCTCAATAGATGCATAGAATCTTGCATTTTGCCTTCTAACTACTGAGTCTGAACTGAGAATCTCAGTTAATCTCAGCTAAAGTTGGTAAAAAGAATACGCCTATTGTGAGTTTTCTATGGTTGGAATTCCGGATTCCTATAGTAAATTGGGACACACCAATATGGCGGAGTATGTGACAAGTTTCGATCTTTATGCCCCCTCCACTTCCTTCTACCTCCATGTATAGAACCATGCATAGACAAGATATACTAATATGGAACCATGGAAGTAGGAGGAAGTGGAGGGAGCATGTGCGATATTTCCCTTGTAACGGAAGTGTCACATAAAATCGGCCATATTGGCATGGAGGTAGGAGGAAGTGGAGGGAGCATGTGCTATATTTCCCTTGTAACGAAAGTGTCACATAAAATCGGCCATATTGGTATGGGCTAATCCTTTGTTATAAACATGAAATTGTGAGTTTTCTATTGTTGGAATTCCGGATTACTATAGAAAATTGGGACACACCAATATGGCGGAGTATGTGACAAGTTTCGATCTTTATGCCCCCTCCACTTTCTTCTACCTCCATGCATATTGGTATGGGCAAATCCTTTGTTATAAACATGAAATTGTGAGTTTTCTATGGTTGGAATTCCGGATTACTATAGAAAATTGGGACACACACACCAATATGGCGGAGTATGTGACAAGTTTCGATCTTTATGCCCCCTCCACTTCCTTCTACCTCCATGTATAGAACAATGGTTAATTTCTGTGACCTAACCCAAACCCATAGATTTTTAATGAAAGCAAACAAATCGGTGAAATACATAGACATAGAAATAGAATATTATTTAATGTCTATGGTGAAATATAAATAAAAATAATTCTGATTTGAATTCCATTTCTACTCAGATAAATAATAGTAATACATTAGTACACGTATTATTGGAATTTTGAATTACAATTTTGGAGTGTCTAGTCTACTCACATGGGATCTTTACAGAATGAGCTTAAAGAGGTTAAATTCTCTTGTGAAAAAATCGTCCAAGGCTCAAGACTTGTATCATGCGTCACCTCTATGATACGGGTTGAAATTAAAAGGACTCTATTTAAGAATATCGTGGTTTGTCTGCATTTTCCCGAAGAATATCCAAAACGTCCGCTGTTAGTTGAATTGAAGAGTAAAACTTTGTCCATACATCTTCTAGAGAAACTGACTCGTTCTTGTGAAGAAGTGGCAAAAAAATACCTTAATGAACCACAAATTCTTAATGTCTTGCAGTTCTTGCGGAAATACATTGACGAAACGCCCTTAGCCTGTTGTTATGATGAAATAAATGAGTTGAGGTTGAAACTTAAGGATGGTCAAGATGAGATGAAATTGAAACAAAAAACTTCTTCCATTGTGCTAAAAGTGAAAAACAATAGATATTTTTTAGAGTGCAAGATAACTATACCAGACGATTACCCAAAACAAAAAATTGAGTGAGTACGCAAGATAAATGTAGGTACTTTAGGTTAATCATTCTTTTGACTTGTGTGAATTCTGACATGAAAATCGTCTTGTGATTAATTCGTGAAGATTTATATCATCTGATAAGAACTAGCATCACACAACTCAATTTTTCCTACTTTTCAGGAGAGTAAAAAAGCTGATGAATTGTGTTATTGGACAATTTGAGTTGTTTGGTGATTACTCAATTGAGATAGCGGCATTCTACAACCTCTGAGCTGTAAAATAACGTTTCAATAGTATCATGTGCATTAATTTTAATGGACAACCGTCAACAACTCACTTTGGACCATTAAGTTATACACATGTTATGTGATGCTGGTTCTTAGCCAACAATTTACTCGAGCATTGAGGTTCACTAAATTTTTTTTCATACATCTATTTAATTGTGCTGGGTTTTGCGTCATTTTCACAGACAGTAATGACATGTTTTCTAATTTTTCGTATTGGGTCAAATTTCACAGTCTCACAGACAACACAACATCCATGCCCTGAGCAGGATTCAACCTATGGCACCAAAGTGAGATGTTATCCCACTAGACCACCTAGGCAGGCTTCACAACATTTATGGTTTAAAATGGATCCTATAAAAGAAATATCTTTCGCTTATTAGAATTCATTATCTGCCCATGAGAGAATAAAAATTTATTGATATTAATGGTATAATATAAATATTCCTTAAACTTGAGAGACAGAATCAGATTACAAATTAGATCCATTTTCAATTATTAGACAATTGACACAGTTGGTGATAAGTACAGAACGACCAGAGCAGATTTTATAGGAACAAGTCATTTAGAATGTTGTTTTACTTGTGATACTTATCACTGAATAGTTGTAAAAATAGTTATTTATGTATCAAGGGAGTTATGAGGATGTTAACTACAGAGGCCAACAGATTGCAATCCCGAGGGGATTGTTAAGTTGCCCGAGGTTGTTAACACCCAATTACTCACGTGATAGATAATTAATTTTATTCCATACTGATACAATATGAAGAAATAAACCCTTAGTTACCTTAACTATAAACATGGCTATAGCTCCCTTGGGAGTTATACTCCCATTCTAAGCTATATCTATTCTATAGATCTTTAACTCCCTCTAATGTAACAAATCGACAATTGTAAAATTTTCAATTGTCAAATATTTTTTTCATTCAGTATGGAATAAAATTAATTATCTATCACGTGAGTTATTGGATGTTAACTACCTCGGTCAACTTATCAATCCCTCTGGACTCATGTCCCTCGGGATTGCAATCTGTTGCCCTCTGTAGTTAACATCCTCATAACTCCCTTGATACATAAATAACTATTATTTCATACTGAATGAAAAAAAAATTGACAATTGAAAATTTGATAGTTTGAAAATTTGACAATTGTCGATTTGCTTCATTAGAGGGAGTTAAAGATCTATAACTGCCTAGTATGGGAGTATAACTCCCAAGGGAGTTATAACCATGTTTATAGTTACGGTAACTAAGGGTTTATTTCTTCATAATGTATCAGTATGGAATAAAATATTTTTTAGGATACTGCATTTGGATTATTTTAATTGTTTCCATAAGTTTTCATTTAGGATGAATGTGTTGTGGATTAACTTACTGATACTTAGAATGAATTAATTAACCTGTTATTTATAATTCAGAGTTTTTAATGAAATAATTTATTCATAGGTTATGCCTATTCTGTAACACATGGGAAATGGTACATTCCACACTTGTGGATTGACATCCTCTCCTGATGGTGATGGAAATTAGAATAATCCCTATTTTTGCGCGTATGTTCTGGGGAACATCGCGTTATCATTTTGCCCAATTGTCTGTAACTTTCGAATTTTTTGACGAAAATGGTCTCCAACGATTTAGTTCAACTCCCCGATGAAGAATTCGAGGTTAAATTTGATTCTGTCCGTTGCCGTTGCCACGATAACTTGAGAACGGAAAGAGCTAGCGACTTGAAATTTTCAGGGTAGGTGGCGCATCCCAATAAGACGGACAAGTTCGTTAATGGGCATAATCGGCCCAATGGTTTCCGAGTAATAATTTTGTTTTCAACCAATATAAATCCGATCGAATTGAAACTTGTGAGTAGTTGTAGAATATGAACCTAAGCACGCTTGTAAAATTTTGTGCGAATCGTATGGCTAGAAAAATATTAATAAATATGTTTGTTGTCACGATAACTTGAGAACGGAAAGAGATAGCGGCTTGAAGTTTTTAGTTTGGGATGTGCTTCAGAACGCGACATTTGAATTTGTTTATAAGCATAATCGGCCAAACGGTTTTAGAGTTATAGCCATCTGAAATTTGGTTGTTTTTTCCTCCTCATTAACTCGAAAAATACTAAACCGATTGAATTGAAACATGGTTATTAGTTGTAGAATGCCAACGCGAAAATTCTTGCAAAACTTCGTGAGGATAGTATTTGTAGAAAATTTTTAAGAAATCTAAGAAAATTTAAAAAAAAATTCTATATATCAGTAACTATTCGTCTGAAATTGCTGAAATTTTGCAAGAGCCTTTAGAACCCAACTCTACTGCCAAGTTTTAAGTTTTTACACGATCGGTTAAATATTGTTGGAGATTCGAGCAGCCTTGTGTGAGTTCAGTAGATGGGCGACCGTTGCCTCGATAACTTTCGAACAAATGGAGATAGGGCAATTTTCAGGGTAGGTTGCGTATCCGAATGGGAGAGTTAAGTTCGTTTTTGGGCATAATCGGTTTAATGGTTTCCGAGCTATACCCACCTGGAATATTATTTCCTCGATAACTCAAAAAATAAAGATTCGATCGAATTGAAGCTTGGTAACTATTAGTAGAAAATCACCATAAAGGCGTGTTTAAAATTTTTTAAGAACCATACCCCTAGAAAATTCGAAATAAATGCCGAAAAAAAAAATTTCTAAGAACCGTACCCCTAGAAAATTAAAAAAAAAACGAAAAAAAATTGGTTCAAGCACTGCGTGAAGTCAGGAGCTTTGGCGCGTATGTTCTATTGTCCATTCTCCTGTATTGGACACCTTTTTTATCGGAGAAAGCTGTATATAACGAACTTCAACTTGTCAAATCTGCACTTCTTCATTACTCATTAAATACTGATGGTTATGAATGAATTGCACTTTCAGATTTCAAGAGGTAAAAACAAACTTCTCAGCTGCTTTAAACACGCATATTATAGCACAGGCTAAGGAAATAGCAAGAAGATGTGTTGAACCCCCCTTAAGGCCAAATAAAAATGATTCTCCATTCAAGCCCAGTCCCTCCCTGAAGAAAACTATAGAATTTCTCATCAATTGTGTGAAGACCTTTCCTACAGAAAAATGTCAGATCTGTGATAAACTCTGCCTTCCTGACGATCCTAGTGTAAATATTTTTGGCAGTAATATAATTATTCGAAATAATTTCCATTTATTTCAGTTGTTAGAACTTGATGAAACGTCACCAAATCATATTGAAAGAGTCTATTGTGGACACCTTCTCCATCTGAATTGTCTCTTGGAATATATGAAGAAGCCTCCATTTGGCTTTAAAAAATGTATAGTATGTGGCCACAAAATACATCATCATAAGTGGACATTAACTGATAAATTGGCTGAGAACCGCTGGGCTCACAAACAAGCCCGGGAACGAGAATTAGCAGAAGTAACGGATTTTTTCAATTAAGTAAAAGCAATTTATTCCTCTCTTCCATTTTCAAAATTGCCAAAATTAATTGTTATGTTGGATTTGAAATTAATAAATAAGGTGTTTTTTATGATTATTATATTTAACACATTGAACAAAGTAAACTACAATAAATCTTGCAAAATCACCTTTAAAATTATTGATTAAACAGATAAACTCTATGGTATATGTTTGTTGAACTGTGTTTTTGCTCGCTTCTTCCACCAGGTACAGCATGTTATCATTTTTTCCAAATGTTATTTTGGCCGAAAAAGGTTGTGTTTGATTCGCTGATGAATAATTAATCCTGGGTCAAATCCAATTATTCTGTTCATCCGGCCATAAAACTTTATTTACTCAATAACTCTGAAAATACTGATCTGATCAAATTTAAAATCGGTAGTAACTTGAAGAATGCCGACACGAAGACTAATACAAAATTTCCTGGGGATCGTATGACTAGAAAAAGTATTCGACTATTTTGCATTAAATTCCGAAACCACATGACGGATTGAGTATAATTTTGGCGTTAAGGTGACCAATGACCTCTGGGAGCGTGAAAAATTTCATGGACAAGACTCCCCTAGAAGCCTCAAAAAAAACCAATTTGAAATTCTAAATACCTAGTGATGGTAAAGTTATTAAAGAATTATTATTTTCAACGTCGTGAATCATGGAAACATCTGCTGCTTATTCTTATCGCGTTGACTGTTGATCCTACGTAAACACTTGTACACGTGTTTATCTGATTATACAGGGTGAGTCTTTGATGACTGCATTAATTTCAACCAAAGATTCCTCACATCAAATGGAACACTTTTTTCATTTAACATTTTTCCAAATTCAGCTCAGGTAAAAAGATACAGGCTGTTGAAATTTTGAAAAAAAATCAGTTTTTATTTTGTAGCTTTGACATCCTTTTTTCGAATAAAATTAATGTTGGCGTAAAGTTTCCTATAACTATGATACATATTTTCCAATTATTAGTTATCTTCTACTTCTACTGGTTTTCTAGTTATGGACTCGTGGATTCATAAAACTAAACGAAATTAGCATAAAGAAAGCATATAAAGATTTTCTTGAGTAATTTCAAGAATATTCCATCGTTTTAGAACATTATATTATTCTTCATCATTTCTCCTTAAACGCACCGTTTTCGAGATATTCTTCATTGTGCGTACTTGTATTTATGATTCGGGGGCTTAAGAAACAATGGAAAGCACCTATATCCTACCATTTTTCAGCAATGCTGGTGCAACAACAATACAAATTAAAACGCTCTTAGTAACCATTATCAAGAAACTCTTGAATATAGGACTTAAACCAATAATGGTCATATGTGACCAATATAATTCAAGTGTTATCAGCTTAATACATGAAACTAGAGAGGCATACTTGAGGGCTGGAAATATAAGTTTATATAGGCATGGTTCATTTGAAGTCGAAAGTTTCTTGGTTTACCCAATGTTTCATCCACCTCATTTACTTAAAGGCCTTCGTAATAATTTAGTAAAGAAAGATTTGTCTTATACTAAAGATAACATAACAAGGACCGCAAAATGGAGTCATATCCAGTATATATATATGAGTGTGATAATGAAGCAGGGGATGGACTAAGGGTTTTGCCACATTTGACGAATGAGCACTTCTTGGAGCATAAATTAAGGAAGATGAAAGTAAAACATGCTGCCCAGATATTCAGCAAAAGTTGGCAGCAAGTCTTTCACTTATAAGTCGAGTTGGTAAGTGCGATATCCAACAATAATATTAAAATTGCTCATTATTCAGAGTTCTGTTCCAAATATTCTTCAAGTTTTGTGATTTTTGTTATAGGACAGGGACTTGAACCTATAGGAGAGACTGCAGACCTGCTACTATTCTTCGATCGTTTATTCGACTCAGTGAATAGCTCCACTAAACTTCCTGAAGGTGGGAAGAATTTGAGGGCTGGTCTTTCAGATGGATCAGATCATCTGAAATTTTGGAATACCGAAGCCCTTCCCATGCTGGATACAAGGGAGTTCCAAAAAATAGCTCCCAGGGACCAGGCCAGGCCTCCAAGTTTGAATAACTGGTCCTTCACAATAAGAAATATTAAATCAATATGGAATATTTTGAAGAATGCAGGATTTTCATATTTACTAACAAGAAGGCTCAACCAGGACCCCCTGGAAAATGCATTTGGCCAACTGAGGAGCTTTGGAGCTCAAAATGTGAATCCCTCATCTCATCAATTTGCAGGAAGAATTAAAATATTATTATTCAATAATGCTCTCTCAATATACAAAGATAGTTTTAATTGTGAGGATGATGAGTGCGATTATATGTTCCATTTACATATATATATATATATTTACTGAAAAAACTTTTCTGCAAGAATGATGGTGGCAATACCCCAAATGTTCAAGGACCAGTCACATTGCTGGATTTATATTGAATAAATTGAAAAAAAGCGTCTCATGTTGTAACTGTCTAGAATGTTTATTTTCGACAGATTATAATGCGAGGCAGAATTTATTAATTTCATATAGGGAATATGGTGGAATTTTTGCCAGAAGACTGTGTTACCCAACTCCTCAATTTCTTGATTCATTCCACAAAATTTTTCGAATGAAAAATTTTATATTAGACAAAAACCCGTTTTCAAAATCTTTGGTTCAAGAGATTGAGGAAACTATAAAATTAAATTTAACTTTTCAATTTATAACATGCTGTGAGGTAGGTCATAAAAGAAATATCATCGCACTCATTTCAAAATTCACAATTAAAACTATCCTTCATAACTGGTGTAAACGGGTTAACCAGATTATACAGGGCAGAGCAAAGCTATATGAGGGTTCAAACAAAACCAAATTAGCTGCCAATAAAATTCGTTTGAATAGGATAAAAAAAAATTCAAAAAACCCTAGACATATTATTAGGGGATCCATTTGAGATTGTTTAGAGTTGTATGGGATGAAGTGAAATAAAATTGTAAATAATGAATATAATATAAATGAATCATATAATATTTGGCATCTGTATTCTGCTTGTTCCTAGGACGTTCTCATATTGAGGGTGGGATTAAGATAGTCACCATTATGAGTTTTGTAAATATTCTTCCTCTGTTGGATTATAAACATTTTATATTGTTAAGAATTGTTTTCTTCATATATTTTGTATTTCAATATTACATGTTTGTTACGTATTTTTTAGCCTAACCATATTAAAAAACACATTATTATGACGATCGTATTTTCTTTTGGAAATTTCTATATACATAGTAAAAATTACCATTCAGAGTCTGATTTTGATCAGATTTTATTTTTTCTTATATTTAACTTCAAGTCTGTTGAAATTTATACAACATTTATATTTCTAGAACTTCAATCGCTGGATAATATCAAATGTTGTATAAATTTTTATCAACATGCTGAAGTTTCCAGAAAACATTGGAAATCATTATACAAACACATGATTCAAATTTTCCCGCTTCACTTTAGTACCGATCTTAATCTTGTGAGGGCGCAGAATTCCATCACAAAGAGAGGATATCAGATGAGGATATGTAGTCTATGGTCACTGTCACGTGAATCACAATTGCCGTGTTCCGATATTCCTGAACAGTACTGACACAGATCAATCTGTGGTCGTATAGTGCCAGTACTGCCAGTATTTCTTCACCAAATTCAAATAGTTTAGGTTATGAGTCTGTTTTAGTACTAATCAACATCAAAACGGTAAAATCGCTATCCCTGAGTATTGAATTCAATAAGACTTGGTTATTTTAGCCCTCGTTTCACCCACCGATTACAGACCTAACATTTAAAAGGACTTCAAAATATGAAAATAATAGGTTATGTTATTCCTTCGTACAAAGCTTCGTTCGCTCGAACGTTCCGAAAATCAACAACAACAACGAAAATCAACCCGCCTTTAAGGCGGGTTTATACAGCAAATAAGATAAGATAAAATAAAATAAGAAATAAAATACGAAAGTTAAACATGTACATTACTATGAGAGCGTTTATACACGAAATAAGATAAAATAAGAAATAAGAATAATAATTAAAGTTGGCCAACTCTCATCTTTATTTCTTATTTTATGTTATTTTGTTTGGAAAATGACAATGCGCATGCTCAAAGAGTGAAATTCATAGAACTCGCATAAAATTGTCAAAAAGCTGCGATTTGATTGGTTCATTCTTATTTCTTAATTTGTTTTAGATTATCTGTATAAACCGATCCGTTTAACCCTTAATTCTTATTTTATTTTAATTTGTTTCTTATTTTATCTTATTTGCTGTATAAACCCGCCTTAAGATTACTGTCACTGAAAAGCGTTCCGATTAGTGATGTGAAATACTCGAGTTTTTAAGTTAAGGGCAAATATCCTGGAAAAATGTCCGAAACTTTCCCCCTAGGTCGAGCATTTTGAGTATTTAAGTATTTATGGACATTGCGGAAAAATATGATAATTGTCACATGTTAAGTTAAAATATCAGGACAATTTGAGGCATTTTAAGAAATTTTTCATGGTCAATTGGAAACAACAAATAACTTATCATTGAATGAGTTATTATCGTGTTATTTTATCACAGATTAACCAGATACGCCACTCCCAGTATTTATGAATGAACTCTGCAGACGCGTATTGTTGACCATGGAATTCTCGGCACCCCCAAATAGTTCCTAGCTCCTAACTATTTGGGGGTGCCAATAAAATCGCAGATATATGATCACGTGACCTCTCGGCCAATCGCAACTATGGTAGAGGCAGAACGACGTTCATTCATAAATTTATAACAACAAACGGAAAGGTTAGCTAAAATACTCAGCTTATGTATGAAAATTTGTAACTCAAGTGGGATTAATTTAATGAATTTTATAAAGTGTAATGAAGACGTTTAAGATGCAGTTTGTGGCGTATGTGCAAGAAATAAAAGGAATATGATTATTAGTGATTTGTGAAGTTGAGGTTAGAGTTTGTTTAAAGAGCGAGAACGTAGTTCATTTCTCTCTGTCATTTTACTACGTCTTCATGGGTAGTAAATCTGAAGGTCAAACCTACGTGCTTCCCGCCAACTCTCGATTGCACTATCTGGTAATCTGTGATTTTATTGAGTATCAGTGATAAAGGACCGGAGCCAGGTTCTGAATTAAGAATTAGTATTAGAAAAATCGATTTAATTAGACTGTTAAATAATAAAAATAAACTTGTTTAAAAAAAACTTTGTATAATTTTCCAATTGGTTCACAGATAAGAACCTTCGATCCAAGTAGAAAAGAATAAACTGCTTAAGAAAAAACTCTGTATAATCGTTAAGCATCGTCGATATAAGTAGAAAAATATAAACTTCTTTAAACATTTTTGTAAAATTGGCATCTCAGATCGTTGAGCATCTCCGATCCAAGTAGAAAAGAAGAATAAATATCGGACAAAATGAAAATTTTCAAAAAATGTTTAAGTAGAAAAGAATTTTATGATATTTATCCAGACATTTTCGATAAATACTAAAAAACTCAACTGTTTTTAGAAGTAATGATAATTTTTGGACATTTTTCAGTATTTATCAGAGGAGTATTTAAAGCCTGGTTTATGCTGGCTGGTAACTTTAACTTATTCCCTAACTTAAAAATTGACACATAGATTTCTAACGCTATGGTTGATACCGAGACTGAATAATCCGTTTACTTATTATTAATAATAATAATTAATAAGATAACGGATTATTTAGTCTGATTATAAAGCATAACACTAAAAATAAATGTCTATATATATTATATATATATGATTAAGTTAAAGTTACCAGCCAGCATAAACCAGCCTTAAAGGCTGGTTTATGCTGGCTGGTAACTTTAACTTATTCCCTAACTTAAAAATTGAAACATAGATTTCTAACGCTATGGTTGATACTGAGACTGAATAATCCGTTTACTTATTATTAATAATAATAATTAATGAGTTAACGGATTATTTAGTCTGATTATAAAGCATAACACTAAAAATAAATGTCTATATATATTATATATATATGATTAAGTTAAAGTTACCAGCCAGCATAAACCAGCCTTAAGACATTTTCCACACTCAGGGCCGGTTTCTCAATTGCGAGTTAACCCGAGGTTGCGGGTAACCCGAGTGTTACGCATTCATGAATATCGCAAATACATGCGTCAACTCGCAACCTCGAGTTAACTCGCAATTGAGAAACCGGCCCTCACAACACTAGTTCCGATATTGCTTTACTGTGGCCAGTAATGCCAGCAATTTCGGAACTAAAGGTTTAGGTCTATGCTCCAATGTCGTGTCAACTGTCAGAACTGCACCTAACCCATTAATATTTTCAAACTTTGGGGTGTTTTCTAATATCACGAAAAATGGAGTGGCTTTTCGGTAAAAAATTAACCCCAGAAGAAATGTTGCGTAAAAATCAACGAGCCTTAAACAAAGCGATGAGGGATTTAGACAGGGAAAAACAAAAGATGGAGCAGCAAGAAAAAAAAATTATTATGGATATTAAAAAATTAGCCAAGGAAGGTCAAATGGTAGGATTATTCTTCATACTCTCATTTTTTCCTAAGAATATTCCTACAGTAAGTTCTTTCAGGATGCTGTTAAAATAATGGCAAGAGATCTTGTCAGGACCCGAAGGTATGTTAAAAAGTTTATGTTGATGAAAGCTAATATTCAAGCAGTGTCCCTAAAAATTCAGACGTTAAGATCACAAAATACCATGGCTGAAGCAATGAAGGGTGTCACTCGAGCTATGGCTAGTATGAATAGACAGTTAAATTTGCCACAAATTCAAAGAATTCTTCAAGAATTTGAGAAGCAGTCTGAAATTATGGATATGAAGGAAGAAGTAATGAATGACGCTATTGATGATGCTATGGAAGATGATGCAGATGAAGAAGAAAGGTGAACCATTAATTTTACTTGCACTTATAATTGCATTTTCTTATCATTTAAGATAATGTTAAACATTTTTCTAATTGTTTTCCTTTTATTATAGTGATGCTGTTGTGAGCCAAGTCTTGGATGAATTAGGCCTACAACTCACAGATCAATTATCAAATCTACCAGATGCTGGTGGTGCTATGCCTGCAACAGGTCAGAAACATCATACCCCAGCTGCAGCAGTGTCAGGAGGGGGTGGGGGCAGTGTTTCAGATATTGATGCTGATTTACAAGCTCGATTGGATAATTTGAGGAGAGAATAGTATACACACTAATAAAAAAAAATGCTTGTATTTCCAAAACAATTTTTTCTACTCGACTTTAATTATTACAATTCTTTTATGCATAGGAGCACTAATATTTTAAACACATATTTTAAGTTTAAATGTAAATTGGCGCTTATGTAATGTGGAAACATATTTTGAACTATGAAATGAAAAATTAAATTATATGGACTTGTTTAAATACTGTTGCTATTTTAAGGCATAGGTGTCTAAAAATGATCAAAAGCGCTCCCTTCCACACGGTAACTGAAATCCATAGAGTAAAACGAAGCTTGCACATGTCTTTAGGTCACTCGAATGACAGGCCGCTTGAAAGTGGGTTGTCTCTTCACAGATATGGAAGAGGGTGAGTGGGCTTTTCATGTGACAGGCTTGAGGCGAAGAAGGCTCTCGAGTCCCGCTTGTCAAGTAAAGATGGATGGATATTTATTTGAATTCCATTAAATACATTTTTTTTTTACTTCAAATATAGAATTTATAACAATGGCCTGTTAATCAAACCATTTTCTGATGAAAACAACTTTAATGTTTTACTAAAATGCACTTTATACAGTTCCACTTCAATTCCTTCTCGAATTCTAATGCTGACTGACTGAAAACCTTCCGTCCGCTCTCTCCGCGGATCTCTACATTCGTCAGCACTTATTCATGCTCTCATAAGAACACAACACAAGAGGTTATTGATTACTACCAGTTGATAATATTGGTATTCTTTCCTTTGAAACATTTTGGAAACACGTGACAAGGGCCTAACAGTCTTGCGAGTTCTGTGATTATATTGAACTGAGACAAAATCAAATACAGTTGATTGCTGTTTAAATATTATCGGATTTTGCACCCCTGAGTTTAATCACTTTACCGACGTACCCAATGGCAGATTTATTAACAAATTGTAACAAAATTTACGTTGGTCTGCGGCTCTTCAAATTAAGGTATTGCATCAAATAGGGCCGGTTTCTGAGGAATAAAACATGTGGTTTATCTTCCATTTATCTGTCTAATTCGATAGATAAACCGAAGGCAAAGTCCATTCAAATGCATCAGAAACCAGCTCCTAATGATATAAGTGAATCATCCAAGATTCACTACCTATATGTTGGGTATCATTTTTGAATTAATAACCAAATTTTAAATTTAATTTATTGGAACCATCTTACATTTTCAATGTGCCATATCACCAATACTTTTACTAATAATCAAAGCTACTTTAGCATCAAATGGAATATTCATCTGAATGGTTTTTGTCCAGTATATAGTACCAAAGTACATACCAACATATTGCATGGCTTCAAGCAATCAAATGAGAAATCTTAATTTTGCTAAAGTACATTCATAATAAGAAACATGCACCTAAACATAAAGCTAGAAATACACTTTGGGAAAGTAAAGACTTGCAGCCCTGTACATAAAAATTCATACTACTGCAATTAAATATTACAACAATGGTATGCTTTCAACTTGAAATCTTTGATTCACAATTTTTACAAACAACAAATAGTGGGAATGCATCTTACATCATAACTGTAACATGTCCTTTAAACCAGTCAATTCATGTGCTTTCAAAATAAAATGAATTGTAATATTGAAGCATCAACAGTAAAATTATGTGTTGGTCAGTAAAAATTCATTGATCAAATTATGAAAAATACTGCCAATTGAACCATTGATTGGACTAACTTCACTCATCAAAATGGTGTTTCAGAACAATAAGTTACAACTACAAGCATGTAGATGACCTGCACAATTTTCTTGGTTATTGGTACATATGAACTCAGCTTCCATAAGATATTCCAGTACCCACATCATATAATTTTGCAGGTGGTCATACATACCAGAAGTCACCAAGCACAGATTAAAGTAAAAAATTTTGCACATATAATAATGCTACATAAGAATTTTCATATTATATAATATATTACTGAAGTTTAGAAGAACTCCAGTTTATTGTTCCTCATCTTCAAGATCACGTTTGATTTTTGAGAAATCAAACTCTTCGCCAGTTCCTCTTTTGAAAATGTCAAGTACATCCATACAGGTGCTTTCGAAGTGACTAGTTGCATCATAGGATTGGGATATGAATATTTGGGACTGTAGACCATCATCTGTTGGCTCATAATAGTCTGTAATAGAGACGAACTTCTGGTGTATTGTTCCTAGCAGGTCCAAACCTGGTTTAATCTCAATCTCAGGGTGTTCTGTTTCTACGGTTGTTGACACCATAGCGATGAACCAACCTTTGGCAGCTACCTGATGGGTATAGGACACTAGTGATACATAGATGTCTGAGTTACGACCAACCTAAAAAAGGGGACAAACATTTAATAGTTTCATAGTGGTACAATCTCAGATCAATAAGTAAACATAGATAGGCCCGATGCTATGTAAACACCAGCAACGCTGAAGCATGGACAACTGTGCTTACATGTTTATCTTTACAGCTGTGGTTTGTTTTCAAACCTCAACCTCCTGTTGTCAAATGGGTAAATGAAATGTTATGATTTTGGTAGGCACCAATCAATACGTCATTCAGGTTATATATTAAGATTCATTGATCCGATAATTCCGGAGAAATAGGTATTTCCCAAATAAGTGAAAAAAAAAACTATTTGGCCGAAGATACAGGTAAATTTCAACTCATAATTTCATAGACTGTCCAATTTCAAGCGGTTTCCATGAATTATTTTACAATCACCAACACCGCGTTTGGCAGCGGCCATTTTACGTCATTATATGTTATGTGGAGTGTTTTATTAGAAATATCCTGCGTGTTTTAAACAGTTTTCCTGGTTTTTTAACTTCATAAACAACTGTAGTTGTATTTAAGCGAGTAACTGGAACAGAGCGGTTGAGACCAATCCCATACTATTATAACCGATCGGTTATGTTTAGCAAGAGATTGGTCTTAACCAATCTGCTCCGGTTACTCGCTTAAATTCTACTATTGTGTATACTTTTTATTGAAGTGTAGGAGTTTTGCGAGGCAAAATGTCAAAATACTGCCTTTGCTTTCAAAACAAGCGATGTCAACAAACATTCTACCGGCAAGTTAACTGTGGCGTCGAACGTAGAATACAACATATCTATTCGTTGAATAAAATATTAGAGTGAAATATTAATAAAATTAATTCATACGCAGGTCCCTACTGACGATATGAAGTTAAAAAAAAAAGCACTGACGTGAAGTCAGTACTCTTTGGCGCGCGTGTTCACGGTGGCTAATTTGAATTGAATGATGAGTACTTCAAGCTCAGTGGATAGAGCGAGCCGAAGATCTACCCAAAGGATAGTGGACACCATTCACTGTCGGTTCAAAAATTAACAGTGCTGTATCTAAGCTGCCATCAGGATAGAGTAACAAAGTTGGAAAAGAACACAACTGACTCTCCTTAGTCGCACAAGCTCCTAGAAGATTTGGGAGGGTCAGTATAATCCTAATCATGTTTATAGCACGCGCGCCAAAGCAGATTGACTTTTTACACTTTTTCTTTCATTGTTAAATCACTCTGCTTTTGCGCGCGTGCTATAAATATGATTAGGATTATACTGACCCTCCCAAATCTTCTAGGAGCTTGTGCGACTAAGGAGAGTCAGTTGTGTTCTTTTCCAACTTTGTTACTCTATCCGGATGGCAGCTTAGATACAGCACTGTTAATTTTTGAACCGACAGTGAATGGTGTCCACTATCCTTTGGGTAGATCTTCGGCTCGCTCTATCCACTGAGCTTGAAGTACTCATCATTCAATTCAAATTAGCCATCGAGAACACGCGCGCCAAAGAGTACTGACTTCACGTCAGTGCTTTTTTTTTTCAAGTTCCTTTAACAAATATAGCTATCAATACAGTTTGGCGGTTGTGGGACCTCCGTTAGGAACGCAATTGCCTCTTCTCCAAATCCGAACGTATTTTAATATAGATCTACCGAATATAGTTATTTATAAATTCGCCTCAGGGCTACCATACAGACATGTCAACTCGGAAACAACGCTGGTTCCCCCAAACTGACTTGTGCCCGTGCACTGAATTCACATGAATATTCTTTTAAAACCTCACAATATCGGCTCATTACTCCCAACATAACCCAAACAACCCAAAACCATTCACTTCTCGTCTGCGCATGCGCAATATACTCGTGGCTGCAAGTCCTCCCAAAATTACACACCTCACAAAAAACTCCGATTCTCCGACACTAGTGATTCAGGAGATATCGCTTCTTGAAACCACGCATGCGCAGACCCTCACCAGGGGATTCTATAGAGGAATAGCATCCGCCACCCCAAAACCCCAATCCTCTCTGACGAAAGCACCAGCAGTTAAATCACTGATGGTCTGCTCATGCACATAACGAAAAATGCATTGGTCTTTTGCATCTAACTACTGAGTATCAATTTAATCAGATCAGTATTTTTAGAGCTATCGTGAAAACTAAATTTTAAAATTTTTGAAATTTTTTTTAGCCACTTTAGGCCCGTCCGGTCATAACAAAACTTCGCAGGCATATAAAGGTCATGATTCTACAATTTGATGCCAAATTTCAGAAAGATCGAGTGATCGGTTCCGGAAATATTCATAAAAAACGTTTTGACTAAAAACGGCCTTAACTCCGAAACCGCTCGGTGGATTTCGCCTTCAAAACCTTCAAACCTAACTCTACTGCCAAGTTTCAATACGATCGGATCTATATTGTTAGGGATCCGAGCAGCCTTGGGGGAGTTCAGTAGCTGGATGGGGGCCCGTTGCCTCGATAACTTTCGAACGAAACGAGATAGGCGCTTGCAATTTTCACGATGGGTTGCGCATCTCAGTTAATTTCGGTGTTGGGCATTTACGCTACAAAACTACCCTGCAAATTTCAACGCTCTAAGTCGTTCCGCTCGAGAGTTATCGTGCTAACGGCCGGCCGGACGGACAGAATTGAATTTGACCTCGAATTCTTCATCAGGGAGTCGAACCCAATCGTTTGAGACCATTTTCGAAAAAAAATTGGAAAAATACAGACATTGTGACGAAATGATAGCACGCTGTTCCTTGCGGAACACGCGCGCAAAAAGCCCTTTCTGTTCGGCTGGATACGATAACCTCAAGGAAATTCATCGCGCTTCAGATTAACATGAAACGTCCAAAGAACATACTAATTCGGCTCTAAAATTTAAGTAGTTCGGAAAACAAAATATTTTGAATACTTTGGACAGTGCACATCGCGAATTAATAAGGACTTTTAACGATACGGTAAGGGAGAATCGTAAAATGATGAAGCATTAGTTGAATATATAATTTTCCTATCGACACAAGAGCTAGCTTTTAGGGGAAACGATGAGAGTGTTGATTCTGACAATCGGGGTAATTATAAGGAGCTCGCTAAATTCGCCGCGACGTTAGACGCAGATTTTAAGAAGTTTATAGATCCTTCCGCGTCCTCCGTATTTTGTGGTTTATCAAAAAAAAACCTTTTTCGGGCGTGTTGCGTACAATATTTTACCGGCAACTGTGTAGTATAACAAATCAATGAGACGACACATTTCTTTTTTATATATTTTGATTCTTATTCAAATTAAACAGAACAGAAAATATAACATGTTAACTAATTTTATATGAACTGTCAACCGTTTTCTCAGTGCCATGGTAACTTCATTTATCAAAAATATACCTACCAAGATTTTCATAATGTATTTACAATGACCAAAACGACGTGATTCTTCCGGCCTAGTCCGGGAAGTACGTACTTCCCGGACTAGGCCGGGAAATGCTTCTTTCTCAAAGAAAAAGCGTCCGGGAAGTGGGCACTTCCCGGACGGTTGCCGAAAAAAAAATTTGAATGATTTCGAATTCTTGTTCATTCTCCATAATTTTAATTTGATTTTTACATACACGGACCCTGTTTTTTCTATTATCCAACATAAGTTATCTGATATAACTTATTGTAACGGAAGAATAACGTCGCTATTGTGTACTCCCGAAATTCAACTCAGCGATAATTCCCCAATGAAACGGCTTTATTTTGAAATTTTAGATCTAATCATAACCCAAATTGAAATACGGTTCAAAGATATTTCATCACTCTATTTTTTGGAATTAGTAAATTATAATAAATTTGATGTGTACGTTCGTAACTTTCCGGAAATACCTTTCAAATCCTTTATCGATAATTACAAAAACTTTTTCGATAAAGATATACTCAAACGTGATTTACAGATTTTGTACTCGGATAATACTATCTTCGGAAATTCAAATTCGGTGAATGGTATGACAGAATTCATTTTTGCGAATAATATTGTTTCCGATGTTCCTGAATTATATAAGTTATTTTGTCCCTGCCACCAACATCTGCGTCCGTAGAAAGAAGTTTTTCAGCGCTCAAAAGAATAATATCTTTCAGTAGGAACACGATGTCTCAAGATCGTTTAAATAACTTAGCACTCATATCAATTGAACGAGGTTTAGTTAAAGAATTAGCTAAACAGGAAACTTTTTTCGAGAAAATCATTGATGACTTCGCGAGAAAAAAAGAACGACGAATTGATTTAATTTATAAAATTGAATGAATGGTACACAGTTTTTTGTTGTGTTTCAAATTATTCCATTCATTTGATATAATTTGTTTTGTTTTTTTTTATATCCCATTTTTGGCGCTCTTGTTTATTTTATATAGGAGAAGTTTTTTCCTTTGTTTATTCTATTTCTTTAAATATCTATTTTGACGCTCTGTTGCCGGTGTGCTAGATAGGATTTAAACCACTCCAAGACATTACCTCTTACGCCATATACGAATTCGAGGTTGATGAAGAACACACGTAAAAAATAAACATGTTCTCCAGAACCCGAAAATATTCAATTTCATGAAAGGACATTTCTATTTTTCAGGTGATCATAAAAAATATGATAATTTGAAGTATCAACCTGTAGATTTTATATTGAAGTTTTTGGAAAACGCATTTTCGTTTACTTTTGTTTTGTCCATGTAAATCCATTCGTTTTTTGACGAAGGAATCCATATTGAAGAAAGAAATGACTATCAATATTTTTGATTTTCAGCAAATTTTGTAAACAATAGTTACAAATATTTTCTCAAATAATAAAACTTATTTCTTCATTACATTTTGAAGTAGGTATGGAGATCTTAATAATCGAATAAATATATTTTTTTCCGTCTGCAGCTTTTCTAATATAAAAATAATAATTCCTTTTTGGCGCGCTGTTCTGTGAACAGAATGCTTATCAATTTGCCCAAATGTCAAAGGCGAAAAAAGCCATCCGTTCTGCCGTAGGCACGATTACGCTCGAACGCAATAAGCTAGAGAGTTGAAATTTTCAGAGTAGGTTTGGAGTTCAAATGCGCAGGCTAAGTTCGTTAATGGGTAACATTCACCGTGTGGTTTCAGAGTTATAGCCATCTGAAATTTTGTTTTGCCAATTACTCGAAGAATACAGATCTGATCGAATTAAAATGCGGCAGTTAGGTGAAAAATACTGACACTAAAACTTATGCAAAATTATGTGAGGATCACGCTACTGGAAAATTAAAAAAAAAATATTAAAAAAAATTCTGGATCTCAGGAACTATCAGTCAGATATCGTTGAAATTCTGCGAGAGCCTTCGAAACCTTATTTCTCATTAAAGTTCTGAATTTGAATTCGATCGGATCTATATTGGTGAAGATATCACGGAAATATCGAAATATTCCTACGATCTCAGTGTATTGGTCCACTGTTTTTATATTCGACCAAACAAATAATCAACAGTTTTAAGTAATCATTAAAGGATACTGTGGGAGGTACACTCATTATTGAAAGGTTATTTTCTTGGTTTTCTCTCCCAAACTCTGAAAAATATCTATAAAATAAAAATCAATTATTTTGTGACTAATGTTGCCTTACAAATAACAACGAACAACATCAACGAAGAAACAACTATATCGTAACGTTTCGGATTCTTTATCAGACTCCTTCTTCAGACGCTTTATGAAAATCGTTAGAATCATTTTGCTGATGGTTATTTTGTGAAATTCAAGAATTGTCACATTGACAGTATTTAAAAATCATAGCTAACTTCTGTAAGGCAACATTAGTCACAAAATAATTGATTTTTATTTTATAGATATTTTTCAGAGTTTGGGAGAGAAAACCCAGAAAATAACCTTTCAATAATGAGTGTACCTCCCACAGTATCCTTTAATGATTATTTAAAACAAAGGTATCGGCCTTTTTCAATCAACAGTTTGTTTGATTTTTGACAAACGTCAAAAAAAGGATACAAGCTACAGAAGGATGTAATCATAACGTGTTTGCATAGATCTTTATTATTACTGTTCTGTGATCGTATGTCTAAATTCTATAGTCGAATTTAAGCGAATAACCGGAACAGTGCGGTTAAGACCAATCCCTTGCTATTATAACCGATCGGTTATGTTTAGCAACGGATTGGTCTTAACCGCACTGTTCCGGTTATTCGCTTAAATTCGACTATTATGTTCAAGTTAATGTCATCATGTCTGACATGTGCCATGATAAACAAATCAGTTTTGTAGATTTTTTGTAGATTATGAAATATAACTTAACTTGGTATGAAATAAATATCGATTTCAAGATTCAAATATTCCTATATAACCTAACATGGCTGGATACACGGGGCCGACCCCCAGATTTCGATTTATAGGGACAACATGCTGCCACGGAATGGAAAATTTTGAAAACATCCTTCACACTTCATAGATTATTTAATAGCGATCGAACAGCACGAAGTTCAGGATCCAATAAAGTTGTCCATACTCAGAAACATTATTGGTACAGAAGCTGCAAGAATTATGTCCACATTCGTGATCCCAGAGATAGAACTGAACAAATATGAATATACTATGAAGTCTATTGAGAAATATGTCAACCCAAGAGTTAATGAGTGCTTTGAAAGGTATAATTACTTGAAAAAGGTGCAAGAAGAAAATGATCAATGTGAACATTTCCTTACTGAATGCAAGTATCTAGTACGAACATGTAATTATAATGAAACCGACTCAAATCAAACTGCAGAAGATAAAGCACTGAAAGACAAAATAGTTATAATAAGATCATCCTGTAATCAGAGAGGCATTACTGAGAGTTCCAAAATTGACAGTGGAGAAAGCAATTGAATTTTACAGAACCAGCGAGCAGAGCAAGCAACGGAACTTGCAGTTCCAGAGCGAATTGAGGACATTAAAGCTGCAGGGAAGTATAATAAACAAACGAAAAATTTCAAGTGTAGACAAGAAGGTCAGAAGAAGGAAAATTCAAATGAAGGCGATCTCAGTCGACTCATGGTGCACGTGAATGCCCCGCAGTTCGTAAAAAGTGTAGGAAGTGCGGTATGTTAAATCATATTACTATATCTTGTAATGTTAAAAATGTTAAGAATGTCGAGAAAGATGAAGGTAGTTCTGATGAACCAGATATTATTATATATATTATTAGGCGTAGGAAAGCATGGGATGAACTTATTCAATGGTGAACGTAATAATTTCAATGTTGAATTAGATACAGGTGTGAACATTAGCATAATTCCTAGAGGAAAAGATAATGAAATATAAACACAGATTTTAGTTCGTAAATCTAACTCATCTAAGGATTTGAAGTTACACAGGTCATCTTACAAATTCTTCTGTGTGACACCATTTGGTATTTATAGATATTTGGTATTACCTTATGGTTTATCACAATCCCAGGACTTATTGAGGGAAATTTAGATTTTAGAGACCTCGTAATGAATTACAATAACACGGCTCTGATTAGTAGAATCACTAGTACAAATCTTACAGCTCTGGGTATAAATTTGGACAGCGCGCCAAAGCTCCTGTCCACAGGGCTTTCCCACTTTTTTGATGGGTATATCAATCTCAAAGATCTAAAAATTGGTTCAAGCAACTGACGTGAAGGAAGGAGCTTCTGCGCTCATATTCTATTGTCCATTCACCTCTATTGGACACACTTAATCGAATAACCATCCATATTGGCCGTTTCCTCAGATTTTAGAAGAAAAATACATTTCGTAAAATGTTAAGGACATGAGTAATGAGAGAATCGTCTAAGAATTTTTAAATCTGACATATTTATTTATTTATTTAGAAGAACAACTACAAATCAACTGACAAGGTTGTTCTCATAGATGGTTTTTTAACAGTAACTTAAACTTAGGAAAATTATCACAGTCTTTGAAAGGTAAATTGTTAAATTTAACTGAACTAGAGTACAGTTAAGAACTCCTGCCTAATTCTGTGTTAACTTTCTTAAGATAATAGTTATTCTGGTTTCTTGTGTGGATTTGATGTACATCACTCACTTGTTTTAGTAAAATTTCACTTTTCATCATATTATTCTTGATTTTGTAAACTAGATTCAAATTTTCAAATTTCAAATTTTCATCAAATCAAATCAAATTTTTTTTTTTTTTTTTTCAGATTACATTGATTTAATTCCACTAGTTTATTAAATTCTAGAAAAGGTATCATTCTGTAAAGTTCGGATGTCGGAGTGTCAAATGGAAGCTTAAATAGAGATTTTAAACACTTGTTCTGCAATCTTTGAATGCGATTCAGGTTGTTTTTGAGGTAACTCCCCAAATTACTGCCAGGTAACATATTTGTTAACCGTATTCTATCGGAATTGAAAGTCATTAAATATCTAATAATATAAGAAAAAAAATACTGCATAAATCCTCTCGCCGCATTTATTCAACTGAGTATCAGATGTAAATTCCTTTTAAAATATCAGAACTCGCCCCAGTCTGCTCGGAGGATCTACAACAATAGAGACCCGATCATGTTCAAATTAGAAACTTGGATGTAATGTTAGGTTTTGAAGGTAAAATTTCAGCGATGTCGTTCGAATACTTTCTGATATATTATTTCGATGATTTTTAAAAAAATTTTCTAGTATATAATACGATCTTCATGAAATCGTGCAAACATTTTTGCGTCGACATTCTAGAACTAATTAGCATGTTTTAATTTAATCAACATCATATTTTTTGAATTATTGAGGAAATAACAACCAAATTTCAGATTGGCCGATTATGACTTTTAACGAACTCAATTGTCGCAGTAGTATGCACAACTTACTCTAAATATTGCAAGTCGCTATGTCGTTCCGTTCTCAAGTAATCGTGAGATGAAAAATATTTTTTAATAACTTTTTCAAATTTTCTAGTAATACGAATCTCACTAAATTGCACATACGTCTTTAACACCTGGTTTCTGAAAGGCTGGTCAAAGTGTTAATCAACTAACAGAACTGTTAATGTCAAATCAGTCAGAGTTTTTGCGCAACTCAAATGATGGTTAACAAGAGATTGATGTCTGATTAGTTAACATTTGTGTTGATCAGCCTTTCAGAAACCGGAAGGTAAATCTGCATTGTACAACTATTCACCAAGTTTCAAATCGATCGGATGTGTATTGGTTGAAAACAACATTATTACTAGGAAACCGTTGGGCCGATTATGCCCATTAACGAACTTGTGCGCTATATTGAGACGCGCCACCTACCCTGAAGTCGCAATTTCTTTCCGTTCTCAAGTTATCGTCGCAACGGCCGGAAATAATAAAATTTGAACTCTAATTCTTCATCAGGGAGTCGAGTCCAATCGTTTGAGACCATTTTCGGCAAAAAATTCGAAAATAATAGACATTCGGGCAAAATGATCCAAAGGAGACCACATATACACACCGAAAAAAAAGGACACTTTAGAAATCTACATCACAGCTCCTCAAGGTAGAAACTTGGAATCCTCTTCTATTCTATATATTGTTTTAGATGTAAACAACTTCTTTGAAATAGTGGTTTTGAGGCAATCGCTTTATTTTTTTCTGGAAGTTTGTTGTATAATTTTACAAAAAGATGATTTGTACCAATCTTTGAGTCTTTTTAAGATGGTGGTGTTCAATAGCTGGCCATACACGTACGTCCTTTCGACTCTTTCGAGCGGTTTATCATGGCGCGTTGTAACGTGGCGGTTATCATGCCAAAAAGTACGGCATGGCGAAAAAGCCGTCGTTGCCCATACACGTTGTGAATTATTCAGATGATTTTGCACGTGATGGTTCGTAGCGAATCATTTGAAAGGATAACCCGTGTGTGTATGGCCGAAAAATGTCGGAAAAAGTGTCATTTGGAACGGTATTCAGTCATCTTCGAATTTTCAAGATGATGAACTGAATTGTTGGCGATTCCGCTACACGAAGGCGTCGTTTCACCATCCAGTTCAATTTAGTTAGTTGAATATTTTCGAGTTCTCCGAAACTATTAGTTTGTTAGAGTTGATAATGATATCAATATATTCTTATGATGAAATAAAAAAAATTGAATTTGAAATTTGTAATGTAAAAAACATTTTCTTTTGCTTACTCGAAAACCACCAGGCCAATTTTGCCCAATAACAAACTTAACTGAGATATTTCTCTCCCAAACCTACTCTGGAAGTTTGAACTGTCTTGCTCATTCTGTTCGAGAGTTATCGTGTTAACGGACGGCCGGACATAATCGATTTTGATCACGGATTCTTGATAAGTCGAAGCAAAACGTTTGAGACCATTTTCAGCCAAAAATTCGAAAATTACATACACTTGGGCAAATTGATAAGCACTCTGTTCTGAGGAACAAGAGCGCCATTGCCGAAAAGTTGGCTGGCTGACAAAGAAAAATATTGTCACATGTCGCTTTTACGTGAATTAAAAGATAATAATAATCCCGATTACTTTAAATGGTATTAAAGGTGGTCGCAAAGAGATTTGATCCCCGACCGCTCGATCATCTGTGTGTATGGCGCTGAAACGCCAACCCAGAGGAAAGGACGTGAGAAATCCCCTAAAACTCTATCATGGCGTGCTGCAATGCTCACTCACGCAAGGGATTTTCCACATGATTTTGTAGATAACACGATAAACCGCGCGAAAGAACGTCCGTGTATGGCCAGCTAATGATCAGGTCGCTTTTGTGCGTGGTATAATATCCATGAAAGTCTTGATTCGCCGAGAATTTCTTTACAATATCAAATACGTCGAGAAGGCAGGCAAGTATATACAGGGTGTCCCATAATTATTTAATTATTTTAGACACTTTCGAGCCAAATCATATAGTGCAAAAATGCTTCGTTAAGGAGCTTCAGCCCTCTGAAGATGACGTCCAGGCAACACTTTTTGATTTCGTATTAATTATTTTATAAGGTGAAGCTTTTATTAAGTAATTGAAATCAAGTACAAGAAATTTATATTCCACTTACTTTATTATGATTCTTTAGATAACGAGCATTGAGTAGTGAACGGAGAGAAAATTTCAAATCAATTTTTCTGAAAACCGGTGCAACTGGGCGATATCACAAAAGAGCACCTTTTTTCAAGAAAAAGTATCAGAATTTATGAGTTTGATGTATAACTTGTAATATAATGAAAGGTAAAATAGTTGTTACTAAAAATACCCTTATTAAAAAATATTTTTGTTGTCACGATAACTTGAGAACGGAATGAGATAGCGGCTTGAAATTATCAGGTTAGGATGTGCACCAGAACGCGACATTTCAGTTTGTTTATGAGCATAATCGGCCAAACGGTTTTAGAGTTATAGCCATCTGAAATTTTCTGAAATTTGGTGGTTTTTTGTTCCTCATTAACTCGAAAAATACAGAACCGATTGAATTCAAACATGGTTATTAGTTGTAGAATGCCAACGCGAAAATGTTTGCAAAATTTGGTGAGGATAGCATTTGTAGAAAATTTTTAATAAATCATTGAAAATAAAAAAAAAAATTCTATATATCAGTAACTATTCGTTTGAAATTGCTGAAATTTTGCAAGAGTCTTCATAACCTAACTCTACTGCCAAGTTTCAAGTTTTAATACGATCGGTTAAATATTGTTGGAGATTCGAGCATTCTTGTGCGAGTTCAGTAGATGGGTGACCGTTGTCTCGATAACTTTCGAACGAAAGGAGATAGGGACTTGCCATTTTCAGGGTAGGTTGCGTATCCAAAAGGGAGAGTTGAGTTCGATTTTCAGGCATAATCGGTTAACGGTTTCCGAGTTATACCCACCTGGAATATTATTTCCTTGATAACTCGAAAAATAAATATTCGATCGAATTGAAGCTTGGTAACTAGTGGTAGAAAATCAACATAAAGACGTGTTTAAAATTTTGTAAGAACCGTACCACTAAAAATTTTGAAAAAAAAACGAAAAAAAAAATTTTAACAACCGTACCCCTAGAAAATTTCTAAAAAATCACGAAAAAAAAAATTGGTTCAAGCACTGACGTGAAGTCAGAAGCTTTTGCGCGTATGTTCTATTGTCCATTCTTCTGTATTGGACACCCTTAATCGAATTTACCATGGTAAATTATGTTGTCCATTCTCCTGTATTGGACACTCTTAATTCGAATTTACCATGAAAATCGAACTCAACTCTACCTTTCGGATACGCAACCTACCCTGAAAATTGCAAGTCCCTATCTCCTTTCGTTCGAAAGTTATCGAGGCAACGGTCACCCATCTACTGAACTCGCACAAGAATGCTCGAATCTCCAACAATATTTAACCGATCGTATTAAAACTTGAAACTTGGCAGTAGAGTTAGGTTATGAAGGCTCTTGCAAAATTTCAGCAATTTCAAACGAATAGTTACTGATATATAGAATTTTTTTTTTTTTTAAATGATTTATTAAAAATTTTCTACAAATGCTATCCTCACCAAATTTTGCAAACATTTTCGCGTTGGCATTCTACAACTAATAACCATGTTTGAATTCAATCGGTTCAGTATTTTTATGGTTAATGAGGAACAAAAAAACACCAAATTTCAGATGGCTATAACTCTAAAACCGTTTGGCCGATTATGCCCATAAACAACTAATAACCATGTTTGAATTCAATCGATTCAGTATTTTTCGAGTTAATGGGGAACAAAAAACCACCAAATTTCAGAAAATTTCTGATGGCTATAACTCTAAAACCGTTTGGCCGATTATGCTCATAAACAAACTGCGATGTCGCGTTCTGGTGCACATCCTAACCTGAAAACTTCAAGCCGCTATCTCATTCGTTCTCAAGTTATCGTGACAACAAAAATATTTTTTAATAATTTTTTTTTTTAAATTCTAGCCATACGATTCGCACAAAATTTCACAAACGTGCTTAGGTTCATATTCTACAACTACCCACCAAGTTTCAATTCGATCGGATTTATGTTGGTTGAAAACAAAATTATTACTCGGAAACCACTGGACCGATTATGCCCATTAACGAACTTGTCCGTCGTATTGGGATGCGCCGCCTACCCTGAAAATTTCAAGTCGCTAGCTCTTTTCGTTCTCAAGTTATCGTGGCAACGGCCGGACGGCCGGACAGAATCAAATTTGACCTCGAATTCTTCATTGGGGATTCGAACTTAATCGTTTGAGACCATTTTCGTCAAAAAATTCGAAAGTTACAGACATTTGGGCAAAACTATAACGCGATGTTCCCCAGAACATACGCGCAAAAATGAAATTCTTTACAGATTTAGATGAAATATTAAATATTTATGGGCATTTCCTTCTTCAATATGGATTATTTCGTCAAAAAACGGATAGTTTCACTAAGGGACACGAAACTCGACCTGAAAAATACACCAGGACAACGTCAAGTATACCACTACGCTCAAACAACAACCGCTAACACTCCACACTACATCCTTAAAGCTTCCTTTCGTTTTAGCAGGCCTTTTAACAATCCTGAACTATGATAGTGGATGACATGGATCTTGAGGGTGAAACTTATAAGTATAAGCCACAATGTCTGCATATTTCGATTTTTTTTTTGGAAATTGTCTCAAACGATTCAGTTCGACTCGCTGGTGAACGGGTTTAAACTCTCGAACGGAATGAGTTAGAGCGTTGAAATTTGCAGGGTAGTTTTGAAGCTTAAATATCTCGGACAAGTTCGTGAATGGACAAAATCCACCAAGCCGTTTCGGAGTTATGTCCATTTTTAGTTAAAAGATTTTTCAAGAATATTTCTGAAAACGATCATTCGATTTATCTAAAATTTAGCATCAAATTGTAGAATCATGACCTTTATATGCGTGCGAAGTTTTGTATTGATCGGATGGCTATAAACTAAAAATAATTGGTTCAAGCACCGACGTGCAGTAAGAAGCTTTTGCGCGTATATTCTCTCCGAATTTACCATGGTAAATTCGAAGTGTCCAATACAGGAGAATAGACAATAGAATTCACCATGGTAAATTCGATTAAGAGTGTCCAATAAAGGAGAATGGACAAGAGAACATACGCGCAAAAGCTTCTGATTTTTTTAAATGATTTTTTAAAAAATTTCTAGTGCTACGATCCTGACGAATTTTGCAAGAATTTTCGCGCTGGCATTCTACAATTAATAACCATATTTGAATTGGATCGGATTTGTATTTTTTGAGTTATTGAGGAAATAACAACCAAATTTCAGATTGATATAACTCCAAAACCATTTGACCTATTATGCTAGTTAACGAACTTAAATGTCGTATTCAGATGCGTAATCTACCCTGAAAACTGCAAGTCGCTATTTCTTTCCGTCCTCATAAGATACCTAATATTTTTTCGTAATTTTTTTAAAAATTTTCTAGTTGTATGGTCCTCACATGATTTTACACACGTCTTCATGTCGATATTCTACAACTAGTTACGAAGCTTCAATTCGATCGAGTCTTAATTTTTTGAGTTATCGAGGAAATAATATTCCAGATGGGTATAACTCCGAAACCGTTTGGCCGATTATGGCCAACAGCGAACTTAACTCTCCCATTAAGATGTGCAACCTATCCTGAAAATTGCAAGTCCCTATCTCCTTTCGTTCGAGACTTGTCGAGGCAACGCTCACCCATCCAGCTACTGAACTCACATAAGGCTGCTTCCGAGCAGCCTCCAACAATATAGATCCGATCATGTTCAAACTTGGAACTTGGTAGAAGAGTTAGGTTCTGAAGGCTCTCGCATAATTTCAGCGATATCGGACTAATAGTTTCTGATATATAGAATTTTTTCAATCATTTTCAAAACCGTTCAGCCGATTATGCCTATAAACAAACTCAAATGGCGCATTCAGATTCTCAACATCAACTGAACATTTTAAGTCGCTATCTCTTTCCGTTCTTAGATTATCGTGACGTAAATAATATTTTTTAATAATTTTTTAAAAATTTTCTATCTATACGATGTTCACAAAATTTCAAAAACGTACCTAGGTTTATATTCTACAACTACTCACCATGTTTCAATTCGATCGGATTAGTATTGGTTGAAGACAAAATTATTACTCGGAAACCATTGGGCCGATTATGCCCAATAACGAACTTGTCCGTCCTATTGGGATGCGCCACCTACCCTGAAAATTTCTAGTCGCTATCTCTTTCCGTTCTCAAGTTATCGTGGCAACGGCCGGACGACCGGACATAATCAAATTTCGAACTTAATTGTTTGAGACCATTTTCGGCGAAAAATTCCAAAATTACAGACCTTTGGGCAAAACAATAACGCGATGTTCCCCAGAACATACGCGCAAAAAATAAATGTCAAAGATTTTAAATTTTTGTTCTCACTATAACTCGAAAAATACTAATCCGATTGAATTGAAGCTCGGTAGTTAGATGCAAAGTACCGACGAAAACACAAAACACTTGTGCAAAGTTTCGTGGGGATAGCAAGAGTAGAAAAAATAAAAAAAAAAAGCACTGACGTGAAGTCAGTACTCTTTGGCGCGCGTGTTCACGGTGGCTAATTTGAATTGAATGATGAGTACTTCATGCTCCGTGGATAGAGCGAGCCGAAGATCTACCCAAAGGATAGTGGACACCATGCACTGTCGGTTCAAAAATTAACAGTGCTGTATCTAAGCTGCCATCAGGATAGAGTAACAAAGTTGGAAAAGAACACAACTGACTCTCCTTAGTCGCACAAGCTCCTAGAAGATTTGGGAGGGTCAGTATAATCCTAATCATGTTTGTAGCACGCGCGCCAAAGCAGATTGACTTTTTACACTTTTTCTTTCATTGCTAAGTCACTCTGCTTTTGCGCGCGTGCTATAAACATGATTAGGATTATACTGACCCTCCCAAACCTTCTAGGAGCTTGTGCGACTAAGGAGGGTCAGTCGGTCAGTTGTGTTCTTTTCCAACTTTGTTACTCTATCCTGATGGCAGCTTAGATACAGCACTGTTAAGTTTTGAACCGACAGTGAATGGTGTCCACTATCCTTTGGGTAGATCTTCGGCTCGCTCTATCCACTGAGCTTGAAGTACTCATCATTCAATTCAAATTAGCCACCGTGAACACGCGCGCCAAAGAGTACTGACTTCACGTCAGTGCTTTTTTTTTTTTTTCAAGTTCCTTTAACAAATATAGCTATCAATACAGTTTGGCTGTTAGCTTTACTGTAGATCAAAAAAAATTGCGGTTGTGGGACATCCGTTAGGAAAGCAATTGCCTCTTCTCCAAATCCGAACGTATTTTAATATAGATCTACCGAATATAGTTATTTATAAATTTGCCTCAGGGCTACCATACAGACATTTCAACTCGGAAACAACGCTACTTCCCCCAAACTGACTTCTGTCCGTGCACTGAATTGACATGAATATTCTTTTAAAACCTCACAATATCGGCTCATTACTCCCAACATAACCCAAACAACCCAAAACCATTCACTTCTCGTCTGCGCATGCGCAATATACTCGTGGCTGCAAGTCCTCCCAAAATGACACACCTCACAAAAAACTCCAATTCTCCAACACTAGTGGTTCAGGAGATATCGCTTCTTGAATCCACGCATGCGCAGACTCTCACCAGGGGATTCTATAGAGGAATAGCATCCGTCACCCCATAATCCCAATCCTCTCTGACGAAAGCACCAGCAGTTAAATCACTGATGGTCTGCTCATGCGCATAACGAAAAATGCCCGTAAGGGGTACATCAATTTCGAAATTAGCCCCAGGGCCACGGTACGGACACTTTAACTCGGAAACAACGCTACATCCCCCAAACTGACTTGTCCTTGCACTGGATTGCCATGAATATTCTTTTGAAACCTCACAATATCGGCTCAGCACTCCCAACATAACCCATACAACCCGAAAACAGTCACTTTTCTTCTGCGCATGCGCAATCTACTTGCGGCTAAAAGTCCTCTCAAAATCACACACCTTACAAAAAACTCCGATTTTCCAACACTAGTGGTTCAGGAGATAGCACATCTTTAATCCACGCATGCGCAGACCCTCAATAGGGGATTCTATGGAGGAATAGCATCCGCCACCCCAAAACCCCAATCCTCTCTGACGAAAACACCACCAGTTAAATCACTGATGGTCTGCTCATGCGCATAACGAAAAATGCCTGTAAGGGGTAACATCAATTTCAAAAATAGCCCCAGGGCCACGGTACGAACACTTTAACTCGGAAACAACGCTACATCCCCCAAACTGACTTGTCCTTGAACTGAATTGCTATGAATATTCTTTTAAAACCTCACAATATCGACTCAGCACTCCCAACATAACCCATCCAATTAAAAAACAGTCACTTCTCTTCTGCGCATGCGCAATCTACTCGCAGCTAAAAGTCCTCTCAAAATAACACACCTTACAAAAAACTCCGATTCTCCAACACTAGTGGTTCGGGAGATATCGCATCTTTAATCTAGGCATGCGCAGACCCTCATCAGGGATCTGGATTCTATGGAGGAATAGCATCCGCCACCCCAAAACCCCAATCCTCTCTGACGAAAACTACAGCAGTTAAATGACTTCTCATCTGCGCATGCGCACAACGAAAAATGCCCGGAAAAGGAAGCATGAACCTCAAAAAAATAGGTTTCGGCATTTTAAGCAAAGTATTCCGCAAAATAGTAGTAATTTTTTGATTTTTTTCATGTCACGTGATCTTCACGAAATTTTGCAAAAGTGTTTGCATTGGTCTTTTGCATCTAACTACTGAGTTTCAATTTCAGATCAGTATTTTTCGAGTTATCGTGAAAACAAAATTTTAAAATTTTTGCAATTTTTTTTTGCCACTTTAGGGCCGTCCGGTCATCACAAAACTTCGCAGGCATATAAAGGTCATGATTCTACAATTTGATGCCAAATTTCAGAAAGATTGAGTGATCGGTTCCGGAAATATTCATAAAAAACGTTTTGACTAAAAATGGCCTTAACTCCGAAACCGCTCGGTGGATTTCGCCCGTTAACGAACTTGTCCGAGATATTTACGCTACAAAACTACCCTGCAAATTTCAACGCTCTAAGTCGTTCCGTTCGAGAGTTATCGTGCTAACGGCCGGCCGGCCGGCCCGACCGGACGGACAGAATTGAATTTGACCTCGAATTCTTCATCAGGGAGTCGAACCCAATCGTTTGAGACCATTTTCGAAAAAAAAAAGCACTGACGTGAAGTCAGTACTCTTTGGCGCGCGTGTTCACGGTGGCTAATTTGAATTGAATGATGAGTACTTCAAGCTCAGTGGATAGATCGAGCCGAAGATCTACCCAAAGGATAGTGGACACCATTCACTGTCGGTTCAAAAATTAACAGTGCTGTATCTAAGCTGCCATCAGGATAGAGTAACAAAGTTGGAAAAGAACACAAGTGACTCTCCTTAGTCGCACAAGCTCCTAGAAGATTTGGGAGGGTCAGTATAATCCTAATCATGTTTATAGCACGCGCGCCAAAGCAGATTGACTTTTTACACTTTTTCTTTCATTGTTAAGTCAATCTGCTTTTGCGCGCGTGCTATAAACATGATTAGGATTATACTGACCCTCCCAAATCTTCTAGGAGCTTGTGCGACTAAGGAGAGTCACTTGTGTTCTTTTCCAACTTTGTTACTCTATCCTGATGGCAGCTTAGATACAGCACTGTTGATTTTTGAACCGACAGTGAATGGTGTCCACTATCCTTTGGGTAGATCTTCGGCTCGCTCTATCCACTGAGCTTGAAGTACTCATCATTCAATTCAAATTAGCCACCGTGAACACGCGCGCCAAAGAGTACTGACTTCACGTCAGTGCTTTTTTTTTTTTTTTTTTCAAGTTCCTTTAACAAATATAGCTATCAATACAGTTTGGCTGTTAGCTTTACCGTAGATCGGAAAAAAATGCGGTTGTGGGTCCTCCGTTAGGGACGCAATTGCATCTTCTCCAAATCCGAACGTATTTTAATATATAGATCTACCGAATATAGTTATTTATAAATTCACCTCAGGGCCACCATACAGACATTTCAAATCGGAAACAACGCTATTTCCCCCAAACTGACTTGTGTCCGTGCACTGAATTGACATGAATATTCTTTTAAAACCTCACAATATCGGCTCATTACTCCCAACATAACCCAAACAACCCAAAACCATTCACTTCTTGTCTGCGCAAGCGCAGTATACTCGTGGCTGCAAGTTCTCCCAAAATTACACACCTCACAAAAAACTCCGATTCTCCAACACTAGTGGTTAAGGAGATATCGCTTCTCGAATCCACACATGCGCAGACCCTCACCAGGGGATTCTATAACGGAATAGCATCCGCCACCCCCAAACCCCAATCCTCTCTGACAAAAGCACCAGCAGTTAAATCACTGATGGTCTGCTCATGCGCATAACGAAAAATGCCCGTAAGGGGTTACATCAATTTCGAAATTAGCCCCAGGGCCACGGTACGGACACTTTAACTCTGAAACAACGCTACATCCCCCAAACTGACTTGTCCTTGCACTGAATTGCTATGAATATTCTTTTAAAACCTCATAATATCGACTCAGCACTCCCAACATAACCCATCCAACCCAAAAACAGTCACTTCTCTTCTGCGCATGCGCAATCTACTCGCGGCTAAAAGTCCTCTCAAAATAACACACCTTACAAAAACTCCGATTCTCCAACACTAGTGGTTCAGGAGATATCACATCTTTAATCCACGCATGCGCAGACCCTCAACAGGGGATTCTATATAGGAATAGCATCCGCCACCCCAAAACCCTAATCCTCTCTGACGAAAACACCACCAGTTAAATCACTGATGGTCTGCTCATGCGCATAACGAAAAATGCCTGTAAGCGGTAACTTCAATTTCAAAATTAGCCCCAGGGCCACGGTACGGACACTTTAACTCGGAAACAACGCTACATCCCCCAAACTGACTTGTCCTTGCACTGAATTGCTATGAATATTCTTTTAAAACCTCATAATATCGACTCAGCACTCCCAACATAACCCATCCAACCCAAAAACAGTCACTTCTCTTCTGCGCATGCGCAATCTACTGGCGGCTAAAAGTCCTCTCAAAATAACACACCTTACAAAAAACTCCGATTCTCCAACACTAGTGGTTCGGAAGATATCGCATCTTTAATCTACGCATGCGCAGACCCTCATCAGGGATCTGAATTCTATGGAGGAATAGCATCCGCCACCCCAAAACCCCAATCCTCTCTGACGAAAACTACAGCAGTTAAAAGACTTCTCATCTGTGCATGCGCAATACGGAAAATGCCCGGAAAGGGCAGCATGAACCTCAAAAACATATGTTTCGGCATTAAAAGTAAAGTATTCCGCAAAATAGTAGTAATTTTTTTATTTTTTTCATGTCACGTGATCTTCACGAAATTTTGCAAAAGTGTTTGCTTTGGTCTTTTGCATCTAACTACTGAGTTTCAATTTAATCAGATCAGTATTTTTCGAGTTATCGTGAAAACAAAATTTTCAAATTTTCAAAATTTTTTTTTGCCCCTTTAGGGCCGTCCGTTCAACACAAAACTTCGCAGGCATATAAAGGTCATGATTCTACAATCTGATGCCAAATTTCAAAAAGATCGAGTGATCGGTTCCGGAAATATTCATAAAAAACGTTTTTACTAAAAACGGCCTTAACTCCGAAACCGCTCGGACGATTTTGCCCGTTAACGAACTTGTCCGAGATATTTACGCTACGAAACTACCCTGCAAATTTCAACGCTCTAAGTCGTTCCGTTCGAGAGTTATCGTGCTAACGGCCGGACCGGCCGGCCGGCCGGACCGGACGGACAGAATTGAATTTGACCTCGAATTCTTCATCAGGGAGTCGAACCCAATCGTTTGAGACCATTTTCGAAAAAAAATTCGAAAAATACAGACATTGTGACGAAATGATAGCACGCTGTTCCTTGCGGAACACGCGCGCAAAAATCGAAAAATACAGACATTGTGACGAAATGATAGCACGCTGTTCCTTGCGGGACACGCGCGCAAAAATATGTTTAACTATTAGCGGAATATTCTGCTAGAAATTCCGAAACCAAATATCGGATTGAGTTCAATTTTAGCACTTCGGTGACCAATGATGACCTCTTGGGGTATGGAAAATTTCACTGAGAACAGATCACTAGGAGCCTAAAAAAAATTAATAATTTTGAACTTCCAAACTGGGCAAATTATTTCAGTTCGAATTCCGTCGTGGAATATATAACATCTGGTAAACATTCGACGTGTTTTTTGCCCTTTTATCTGAATCAATGCGATAGGTACGAGGGTACAGTAACGCTTCGTCTTTGAAGATGGAAACTTTGTTTCCGAAACATATGTCAGACGAAAAAAACTGTAGTGGACAAGAGTGTAGTTACTTTTATAGGTACGAGGGCAACTGATTGAAATACGGACGAGTAACTACCGTGGCAATTGAATTAATGCGTGAACGATATGTGGAATTTTAAATTGGTTTTCAAAATTTCTCTGAACGGTGAACGACTGGGGGTGTAACTGAAAGGCCATATTTACAGCTCATGTCAATTCTGTAAGTTTGCGAGCCAGTTTCGAGGAGACAGCCTAGTGTCCGTTGTGTAGTTTTCATAACATAACCCTTGGGGCCAATATTGAAATTCATGCTGCCTCTTCCGGGCATATTTCGTTATTCTCATGAGCAGACGAGAAATTATTTAACTGTTGGAGATTTCGTCAGAGAGGATTGGGGTTGTGAGGTGGATGATGCTATTCCTCCATAAAATCTACTTGTGAGGGTCCGCGCATGCGTGGATTGAAGATGCGATATCTCCTGAACCACGGGTGTTGGAGATTCGGAATTTTGAGTGAGGTTTGTGATTTTGAGAGGACTTCCAGCCACGAGTCGATTGCACATGCACAGAGGAGAAATGTTTAGGGATGTATAGGTTATGTTGGGAGTGGTTTAGGACTATCGGACATGGGTCTGGTGCTGATCCGATATTGTGAGGTTTTAATAGAAAATTCATGGCAATTCTGTACACGGACAAGTCAGTTTGGGGAAAATAGCGTTGTTTCCGAGTTGGAGTGTCCGTACCATGGCCTTGGGGCTATATGAAATTCATGTTACCCCTTATGGGCATTTACATTATGCGCATCCGCAGACGAAGAAGTAATTTAACTGCTGGAGTTTTCGTCTGAGAAGATTGGAGTTTTCAGGTGCTGGATGCTATTCCTCCATAGAATCCTCTGGTGAGGGTCAGCACGTGCGTGGATTCAAGATGCGATATCTCCTGAACCACTAGTGTTGGAGAATCGAAATTTTTTGTGGGGTGTGTGATTTTGAGAGGACTTTCAACCGCGAGTGGATTGCGCATGCGCATAGGAGAAGTGACTGTTTTCGGGTTGTATGGGTTATGTTAGGAGTGGTTTAGGACTATCGGTCATGGGTCTGGTGCTGAGCCGGTATTGTGAGGTTTTAAAAGAATATTCATGGCAATTATGTGCACGGACAAGTCAGTTTGGGGGAAGTAGCGTTGTTTCCGAGTTGGAGTGTCCATACCGAGACCATGAGGCTAATTTTGAAATTCATGTTAACCCGTTACGGGCAATTACGTTATGCGCATGAGCAGCCGAGAAGTGATTTAACTGCTGGAGTTTTCGTCTGATAGAATTGGTGTTTGGAGGTGCAGGATGCTATTCCTCCATAGAATTCCCTTGGGAGTGTCCGCGCATGCATGGATTGAAGCGGCGATATCTCCTGAACCAATGGTGTTGAAGAAGAGTTCTGTGTGAGTGTGTGATTTTGAGAGCTCTTTCAGCCACGAGCAGATTGCGCATGCGCAGAGAAGAAGTTGCTCTTTTTGGGTTGTATGGCTTATTTTGGATGCGCTTTACGTCTAGCGGTCATGGATTTTTTGCTGAGCCGATATTGTGAGGATTTAAAAGAAAATTTAAGGCAATTCTGTGAACGGACAAGTCAGTTTCGAGGAAATAGCGTTTTTTCCGAGTTGAAATGTCTATACCGTGGCCCTGGGGTCAATTTATAGATAACTATATTTGGAAGATCTATATCAAATTACGTTGGGATTTGAAGAATAGGCGAAGAAATTTCGTTCCCAATTCGAAATTAATGTAACCCCTGTCGGGCATTTTTCGTTTCGCGCATGAGCAGACAAGAAGGGATTTAGCTGCTGGAGTTTTCGTCTGAGAGGATTGGAGGTTTTGAGGTGCAGAATGCTATTCCTCCATCATCGCATCCCCTTGGAAGAGTCTGCGCATGCGTGGATTAGAGCTGCAATATCTCCTGAACCACTGGTGTTGAAGAATCAGAATTTTGTGTGAAGCGTGTGATTATGGGAGCCGATATTGTGAGGTTTTAAGAGAAATTTCATGGCAATTCTGTGCACCGACAAGTCAGTTTCGAGGAAATAGCGTCGTTTCCGAGTTGAATTGTCTGTATCGTGGCCCTGGGGCCAATTTATAAATAACTATATTTGGAAGATCTTTATTAAATTACTTTCGGATTTGTAGAATAGGCCTGAGCAATTTGACCCCCAACGGGGGCCCATAACCGCATTTTTTCTTTCTTTCGATCTACGGTAAACTAATAGCCAGGCTGTATCGATAGCCAGATTGGTTAGATGCCTTGAAGCATTTTTAAAAAAGCACTGACGTGAAGTCAGTACTCTTTGGCACGCGTGTTCACGTTGGCTAATTTGAATTGAATGATGAGGGTTTCAAACTCCGTGGATAAAACGGGCCGGAGATCTACCCAGAGGGTAATGGACACCATTCACTGTCGGGTCATAAATTAACAGTGCTGTGTCTAAGCTGGTAGAAGGATAGAGTTACAAAGTTGACAAAGAACAAAACTGACTCTCCTTAGTCGCACGAGCTCCTAGGAGCATCTGAGGGATCTCCATGTGGAAGACTTGGGAGGGCCAGTATAATCATAAACATGTTTATAGCACGAGCGCCAATTGCAGATTGACTTCACAATGAAAGAAAAAGGTTAAATGAGTGCATTGACCCTCCCAAGTCTTCCCGATGGAGATCCCTCAAAAGCTCGTAGGAGCTTGTGCGACTAAAGAGAGTCAGTTGTGTTCTTTGTCGACTTTGTTACTCTATCCTTATGCCAGCTTAGAGACAGCACTGTTAATTTATGACCCGACAGTGAATGGTGTCCACTATCCTCTGGGTAGATCCCTGGCTCGTTCTATCCACTGAGCTTGAAACCCTCATCATTCAATAAAATTAGCCAACGTGAACACGCGCGCCAAAGAATACTGACTTCACGTCAGTGAGAGGACGTTTTGGAAAGCATTACCAATTTGCGAGGAACGAAAGTGGCGTCAATATGTCTGCACAGGTCTTATATATTTTGACTGATTCAAAATGCTGGGAAGGAAATGTGTGTTTTACTATTGAAAAGTCCATGCGTTCTACACATGCTGATCAACTCTGTCATACCCAAGTGCATTTAAGGTCTAAGATACAATGCATCGGATGACATCTGTAAATTGTGCATTTCACGCAAATAATGTATTGCCCGAGATAATATTGGAACCAAGATATTCGTTTTCGATGGAACTCTGTAACTCATTTTGTTCGAGAGTTATCGTGCTTACGGCCGGACGGACAGAATTGGATTTGACCCCGGATTATCAAACGGTGAGTCAAACCAAATCGTTTATATTTTCGTAATTTTTGGCCGTAAATGGTCTCGAACGATTGGGTTCGATTCACTGATGAATAATCTGGGTTCAAATCCAATTCTGTCCGTCCGGCCGTAAGCACGATAACCCTCGAACGAAATTAGTTCAAATCTGCAGGGTAGGTTTGGGGCATATATTCCTCAGCATTATATTCATTTCTGTACACCTTCATGATCACTACTCAAAATCCTGAAAATTACCATCAGGGAACAGAGATGTTTCATTGTAATAGCCCAGTTTCCCCCGAAATATATTACTTCAAACATTTGTGTAAATAAATCTTGTTATTTCATTTAACAGATATCTCAGTTACCTACTCAATTATGTTAATCCGAAAAGAAAAGGATAAGTATGAACAGCGTGTTATTATTTTGCCCAGATGTCTTTATTTTCTGAATTTTTATCGAAAAAGGTCTCAGACATCTGGGCAATATGATAGTACGCTGTTTTTGGCGGAAAGAGCGCGCAAAAATGGGTGGAAGTTTGTTGAGTTGAGGAATAAATTTAGCAAACATATTCATTTCTGTTGGGATGAACTTTGCTGAATAGGTAGGTAATATACTATATATACAGGGCGTGGTGGTAAATGAACATACATTAACCTGAGGTAGATCTGCTCTAGACGAGTCCAAAAAACCTATATTTGATGGGTCTAATCAGCTCCATAGCCGAGATACAGGGATTTATGTTTTAGCCAATATTTTCAAATGCTTATAACTTTTGAACCACCAGGTAGAATCAGTTGATATTTGGAACATAAAAGATTCCTCCATGGGTCGCTCGATTAATCTTTAAACTGATTAAAAAATCCAGGTCCGTATCAGAAAAATTTAGAACTTCTCGCAAGCTAGGATTCAATGAAGGAATATCGGAATTTGATTAGAATTTTCGGAAAAAGCTGAAAAAATTCGATGGGGATGAGTAGATTTCAGTGTCCCGCACGACATTTGAATACTCAAATTTTTTGTGGAAAGATTTAATTCGATAGTAAAATTCTCAAAAATGACATTGAATGCGAAAAATTGTCAGTTGCATAGATCGAAAATGTGTATTTTTTAGTGTCCGACCGAAACTGGTTTTTCAGCCGAAACCGAAACCGAACTTTCGGCCGAAACCGAAACCGAACTTTCGGCCGAAACCGAAACTTTTTATTTCATACTGAAATCTACTGTATTTTTTACAATTTTATTTGCATATGCATAAAAACAGTAAAGCATTGTTAAATAAAATAAAAAGACAACTTTTTTGATATCCTTATTCATTATTTTGGTATTACCAAGTTATAAAAATAATTAGTCGAAGTATACAGGGTAATTCCAAATCAGACATGTCAACCTTGGAGGAGGTGTTAGTATGGATAATTTGCCGTGGTTTGAGCCATTTTTATTTATGACCAAAACTCAACAGTTTCCGAGATATTTGAGTTCTGGTTCTGGTGAAAAAGAATTAGTATGATTTGAAAGGGGATGTAAGAAGCAAATAGAGAAAAATAACGAATTCAATATTTTTTTGTTGCGTATGAGCTCGAAATTTCATTAGAAAATGTATTCATAAATTATGTTCCACCATTCCATATAGGCGCACATTATTGAAAGGTTTTTTTTCTGGGTTTTCTCTCCCAAATATCTATAAAATAAAAATTAATTATTTTGTGATTTGCTTCTGCGTAAGAAACACAATATATTTGTCAGAAGCAATCAATTGAACAATGTTGCCTAACAAACAACAACGAAACAACATCAACGAAGAAACAACTATATCGTAACGTTTCGGAGTCTATATCAGACTCCTTCGTCAGAGGCTTATTGAAAATCTTTAGAAGTTTTTCGTTGATAGTTATTGTGAAATTCTTGAATTATTGTGACAATTCTTGAATTTCACAATAATTATCAACAAAATAATTCTAAAAATTTTCATTGAGCGTCTGACGAAGGAGTCTGATATAGACTCCGAAGCGTTACGATATAGTTGTTTCTTCGTTGATGTTGTTTCGTTGTTGTTTGTTAGGCAACATTGTTCAATTGATTGCTTCTGACAAATATCTCGTGTTTCTTACGCAGAAGCAAATCACAAAATAATAAATTTTTATTTTATAGATATTTTTCAGAGTTTGGGAGAAAAAACCCAGGAAAAAACCTTTCAATAATGAGTATACCTCCCACAGTATACTTTAATGATTACTTAAGGCAAGCACATGCCGTCTTTCTGATATCTTCAGTTGTTATTTTCCACCTGAAATTTACTCATGCTGTCTTTTGATACACATTCACTATTTTATATGCCGGACATTCAAAAGGTTGCTTATAAAAAATCTGCTGAATCGAAACTAGTTATGCAATCTAACGAAATCTTTTATAGAATGAAGAAGGAATTTGGTAAGTTTTTAAAATAATTTTGGCATACAAAATTGTGAAATTCGAAAGTTACAGACAAATTGATATTAGAAATTGATTTTTCATTTATTCATATACCACATTTCAAATCATACTAATTCTTTTTCAACCTCTTATACAGCATAGTTTGGTTTTTTTCGTACATATCATATCCTTTTCTGATGAAAATAAACCAAAATTATCATCAAATTTGGTCAACGTAGAAAAAATTGACGAAATATGAACTAAGTTCAGAAATCTTTTAAAAATCACCCGAACTCCAAAAACTGTTGATTTTCGGTTATTAATAAATATGGATTAAACAACAGCTAATGAGACATACTCGCTCCTCCTCCAAGTTTCACGTCTTATTTGGAATCACCCTATGTAATCTATATAATAATCATTAAAGTGAATTCTCAGTCTTAACAAAGATAGATCATAATAACTTGTACGACAATTATGTATACCTACTTTTAACTCCTGGCCAAAGGACCAGGATAATTCACGAACAGTCAAGTTTCGGCCCGGCATAAAAGTTTCGGCCATTTTTGGCCGAAACCGAAACTAAGGCCGAAACTAGATTTCTTGGCCGAAACCGAAACCGAACTTTCGGTCGGTCACTAGTATTTTTTGATATTTCTACAAATTATTTCAAGCATTCCTCAAAAAAATATGGATTTTGAATAATTTATTCAAAATAATCAACGGTGAAAAAATAAATAAACAAGTGAAACAGTTGAATGAAATCATAAAAGTTGCTCAAAAGTGCCACCGTTTTGCTCGATGCACATTCTTGATCTTTTCAAATGATTTCTTATAGCCTTTTTCACTTCTAAGTCATCACAGTTCGTATTGCAGGCAACTTCAATACGTTGCAAGAGAATATCCTCACTTCTAATCTCAGACGCATAGACTAAAAATTCCAAATACCCCCAAACGAAATTATCGACATGATTGAAATCTGGCGATCTAGGGTAGATTTCAGTATGAAATATAAAGTTTCGGTTTCGGTTCGGTTTCGGCCGAAACTGAGACCCTGGCCGAAAGTTCGGTTTCGGTTTCGGCTGAAATACCAGTTTCGGTCGGACACTACTTTTCAGGGAAGAATTTCTGGAACTCTTCGTGGAAAAGGCGACCACCGCAGTGCCAAAGAAGTACGATGGAGTCTTGAAGGAACAGAGGAAAGACATATTGAAGCTCCAGAGTGAGATTGTAGAACTTAGATCAAATCTAACTTCATCAGTTGACAAAGTTGATTCAATGGAGCAATCTTCGAGAGGTAAAAATATACGAGTTTTTGGTATACCCGAGGAACATGAAGAAAATTTGGAGAAAACTATTCTGGATTTATTTAAAGGAACCCTAAGATTGCCCCACATCAATAATAACAGTATAAAAAGATGTCACAGAGTTCCACAAAAAACATTTGCTGCGGGGAATCCTCAACCTCCAGCTGTTTTGATTCGATTCAATAACATGTCAGTGAGAGATTCAGTGTTAAAAAAAAAAGCACTGACGTGAAGTCAGTACTCTTTGGCGCGCGTGTTCGCGGTGGCTGATTTGAATTGAATGATTCAAAAATTAACAGTGCTGTATCTAAGCTGCCATCAGGATAGAGTAACAAAGTTGGAAAAGAACACAAGTGACTCTCCTTAGTCGCACAAGCTCCTAGAAGATTTGGGAGGGTCAGTATAATCCTAATCATGTTTATAGCACGCGCGCCAAAGCAGATTGACTTTTTACACTTTTTCTTTCATTGTTAAGTCAATCTGCTTTTGCGCGCGTGCTATAAACATGATTAGGATTATACTGACCCTCCCAAATCTTCTAGGAGCTTGTGCGACTAAGGAGAGTCACTTGTGTTCATTTCCAACTTTGTTACTCTATCCTGATGGCAGCTTAGATACAGCACTGTTAATTTTTGAATCATTCAATTCAAATTAGCCACCGTGAACACGCGCGCCAAAGAGTACTGACTTCACGTCAGTGTTTTTTTTTTTTTTTTTTTCAAGTTCCTTTAACAAATGTAGCTATCAATACAGTTTGGCTGTTAGTTTTACCGTAGATCAGAAAAAAATTCAAATGATTTCTTATAGCCTTTTTCACTTCTAAGTCATCACAGTTCGTATTGCAGGCAACTTCAATACGTTGCAAGAGAATATCCTCACTTCTAATCTCAGACGCATAGACTAAAAATTCCAAATACCCCCAAACGAAATTATCGACATGATTGAAATCTGGCGATCTAGGGGGCCACGCAAGTGCTGCACATATTTAGAAAATGCTCATCCAAAAAGTTCCTGACTGAAACTCTAAAATAAGGTGAAGCCCCATCATGGTAGAAATACATTCCTGCAGCGTATCGTCGAGTAATGGCGGCAGATGAATTTGAAGTTAATCCAAATAAATATCACCCGTGAGCCCGTAATAATATCGAGAATGGCAAATTTTTGATCAGTAGAACAAACAAATTTTTGAATTAAATCTTAATGTACAACATTTTTGAGAACTATGTGGAATTTCACTAACGAATTAAATTTTTCGAGAATAATTTCGATGAGTCAAATATTGTGCGCGACACTGAGATCTACTAATTCCCATCGAAAATTTTCTGCTTCTTCCGAAATTCTAATCAAATTCCAATATTCCTTCATACAGGGTGTTGAATCTCAGCTTTGCGAAAAGTTTTACATTTTTCTAATACGGACATGGATTTTTTGATCAGTTTAAAGATTAATTGATCGACCCATGGAAGTGTATTTTATGTTCCAAATATCAACTGAATCTACTGGGTGGTTCTAAAGTTATAAGCAATTGAAAATATTGGAATACATAAATCACCCTGTATCTCGGTTATGGAGCTGACTAAACCTATCATATTCCTATTCATTCAAAAGATGGCAAGCGAGTAGGACACGTGTTCGCTGTCTCCTTGAAAATATAATTTCGAAGTATAGAACTGGGTAAAAATTTGTGCCAGTGCTAATCATAACACTTGATTATCAAATATAAGTAGTTTCGTTTAAATTCAGCAAGATGGGCCTAACAAAGAAAGATTTGGAAGAAATAGCCGCTATAGTAGAAGTGAAAACAAGAACCCTTTTCAGTAGTGACCGACCGAAAGTTCGGTTTCGGTTTCGGCCAAGAAATCTAGTTTCGGCCTTAGTTTCGGTTTCGGCCCAAAATGGCCGAAACTTTCGGCCGGGCCGAAACTTGAATGTTCGTGAATTATCCTGGTCGTTTGGCCAGGAGATATAAGTAGGTATACATAATTGTCGTACGAGTTTTTGTGATCTATCTTTGTTATGACTGAGAATTCATGAGAATTCAATTCAATGATTAATTAGATAACATAGGATGATTCCAAATAAGACGTGAAACTTGGAGTATGACTCATTAGCTGTTGTTTAATCCATATTTATTAATAACTGAAAATCAACGGTTTTTGGCGTTCGGGTGATTTTTAAAAGATTTCTGAACTTATAGTACATTTTTCATCAAATTTTTCTACGTTGACCAAATTTGGTGATACTTTTGGTTTATTTTCATCAGAAAAGAATATGATATGTACGAAAAAAGCAAAACTATGCTGTATAAGAGGTTGAAAGAGAATTAGTATGATTTTAAATGTGATATATGAATAAATAAAAATCAATTTCTAATATCAATTTGTCTGCAATTATCGAATTTCACAATTTTGTATGCCAAAATTATTTTAAAAACTTGCCAAATTCCTTCTTCATTCTCTAAAAGATTTCGTTGGATTGCTTAACTAGTTTCGTTTCAGCAGATTTTTTACAAGCAACCTTTTGAGTGTCCGGCATTTAAAATAGTGGATCAAAAGACACACCCTAACTATTTTTATGTATATGCGAATAAAATTTTAAAAAATACAGTAGATTTCAGTATGAAATATAAAGTTTCGGTTTCGGTTCGGTTTCGGCCGAAACTGAGACCCTGGCCGAAAGTTCGGTTTCGGTTTCGGCTGAAATACCAGTTTCGGTCGGACACTACTTTTCAGGGAAGAATTTCTGGAACTCTTCGTGGAAAAGGCGACCACCGCAGTGCCAAAGAAGTACGATGGAGTCTTGAAGGAACAGAGGAAAGACATATTGAAGCTCCAGAGTGAGATTGTAGAACTTAGATCAAATCTAACTTCATCAGTTGACAAAGTTGATTCAATGGAGCAATCTTCGAGAGGTAAAAATATACGAGTTTTTGGTATACCCGAGGAACATGAAGAAAATTTGGAGAAAACTATTCTGGATTTATTTAAAGGAACCCTAAGATTGCCCCACATCAATAATAACAGTATAAAAAGATGTCACAGAGTTCCACAAAAAACATTTGCTGCGGGGAATCCTCAACCTCCAGCTGTTTTGATTCGATTCAATAACATGTCAGTGAGAGATTCAGTGTTAAAAAAAAAAGCACTGACGTGAAGTCAGTACTCTTTGGCGCGCGTGTTCGCGGTGGCTGATTTGAATTGAATGATTCAAAAATTAACAGTGCTGTATCTAAGCTGCCATCAGGATAGAGTAACAAAGTTGGAAAAGAACACAAGTGACTCTCCTTAGTCGCACAAGCTCCTAGAAGATTTGGGAGGGTCAGTATAATCCTAATCATGTTTATAGCACGCGCGCCAAAGCAGATTGACTTTTTACACTTTTTCTTTCATTGTTAAGTCAATCTGCTTTTGCGCGCGTGCTATAAACATGATTAGGATTATACTGACCCTCCCAAATCTTCTAGGAGCTTGTGCGACTAAGGAGAGTCACTTGTGTTCATTTCCAACTTTGTTACTCTATCCTGATGGCAGCTTAGATACAGCACTGTTAATTTTTGAATCATTCAATTCAAATTAGCCACCGTGAACACGCGCGCCAAAGAGTACTGACTTCACGTCAGTGTTTTTTTTTTTTTTTTTTCAAGTTCCTTTAACAAATGTAGCTATCAATACAGTTTGGCTGTTAGTTTTACCGTAGATCAGAAAAAAATTCGGTTGTGGGTCCTCCGTTAGGGACGAAATTGCATCTTCTCCAAATCCGAACGCATTTTAATATAGATCTACCGAATATAGTTATTTATAAATTCGCCTCAGGGCCACCATACAGACCATTCAAATCGGAAACAACGCTATTTCCCCCAAACTGACTTGTGTCCGTGCACTGAATTGACATGAATATTCTTTTAAAACCTCACAATATCGGCTCATTACTCCCAACATAACCCAAACAACCCAAAACCATTCACTTCTCGTCTGCGCAAGCGCAGTATACTCGTGGCTGCAAGTCCTCCCAAAATTACACACCTCACAAAAAACTCCGATTCTCCAACACTAGTGGTTCAGGAGATATCGCTTCTTGAATCCACGCATGCGCAGACCCTCACCAGGGGATTCTATAGCGGAAAAGCACCCGCCACCCCAAAACCCCAATCCTCTCTGACGAAAGCACCACCAGTTAAATCACTGATGGTCTGCTCATGCGCATAACGAAAAATGCCCGTAAGGGGTTACATCCATTTCGAAATTAGCCCCAGGGCCACGGTACGGACACTTTAACTCTGAAACAACGCTACAGCCCCCAAACTGACTTGTCCTTGCACTAAATTGCTATGAATATTCTTTTAAAACCTCATAATATCGTCTCAGCACTCCCAACATAACCCATCCAACCCAAAAACAGTCACTTCTCTTCTGCGCATGCGCAATCTACTCGCGGCTAAAAGTCCTCTCAAAATAACACACCTTACAAAAAACTCCGATTCTCCAACACTAGTGGTTCAGGAGATATCACATCTTTAATCCACGCATGCGCAGACCCTCAACAGGGGATTCTATAGAGGAATAGCATCCGCCACCCCAAAACCCGAATCCTCTCTGACGAAAACACCACCAGTTAAATTACTGATGGTCTGCTCATGCGCATAACGAAAAATACCTGTAAGGGGTAACATCAATTTCAAAATTAGCCCCAGGGCCACGGTACGGACACTTTAACTCGGAAACAACGCTACATCCCCCAAACTGACTTGTCCTTGCACTGAGTTGCTATGAATATTCTTTTAAAACCTCATAATATCGACTCAGCCCTCCCAACATAACCCATCCAAACCAAAAACAGTCACTTCTCTTCTGCGCATGCGCAATCTACTCGCGGCTAAAAGTCCTCTCAAAATAACACACCTTACAAAAAACTCCGATTCTCCAACACTAGTGGTTCAGGAGATATCACATCTTTAATTCACGCATGTGCAGACCCTCAACGAGGGATTCTATAGAGGAATAGCATCCGCCACCCCAAAACCCTAATCCTCTCTGATGAAAACACCACCAGTTAAATCACTGATGGTCTGCTCATGCGCATAACGAAAAATGCCTGTAAGGGGTAACATCAATTTCAAAATTAGCCCCAGGGCCACGGTACGGACACTTTAACTCGGAAACAACGCTTCATCCCCCAAACTGACTTGTCCTTGCACTGAATTGCTATGAATATTCTTTCAAAACCTCATAATATCGACTCAGCACTCCCAACATAACCCATCCAACCCAAAAATAGTCACTTCTCTTCTGCGCATGCGCAATCTACTGGCGGCTAAAAGTCCTCTCAAAATAACACACCTTACAAAAAACTTCGATTCTCCAACACTAGTGGTTTCGAAGATATCGCATCTTTAATCTACGCATGCGCAGACCCTCATCAGGGATCTGAATTCTATGGGGGAATAGCATCCGCCACCCCAAAACCCCAATCCTCTCTGACGAAAACTACAGCAGTTAAAGGACTTCTCATCTGCGCATGCGCAATACGGAAAATGCCCGGAAAGGGCAGCATGAACCTCAAAAACATATGTTTCGGCATTAAAAGCAAAGTATTCCGCAAAATAGTAGTAATTTTTTTCATGTCACGTGATCTTCACGAAATTTTGCAAAAGTGTTTGCTTTGGTCTTTTGCATCTAACTACTGAGTTTCAATTTAATCAGATCAATATTTTTCGAGTTATCGTGAAAACAAAATTTTCAAATTTTCAAAAATTTTTTTTGCCACTTTAGGGCCTTCCGTTCAACACAAAACTTCGCAGGCATATAAAGGTCATGATTCTACAATCTGATGCCAAATTTCAAAAAGATCGAGTGATCGGTTCCGGAAATATTCATAAAAAACGTTTTTATTAAAAACGGCCTTAACTCCGAAACCGCTCGGTCGATTTCGCCCGTTAACGAACTTGTCCGAGATATTTACGCTACAAAACTACCCTGCAAATTTCAACGCTCTAAGTCGTTCCGTTCGAGAGTTATCGTGCTAACGGCCGGACCGGCCGGCCGGCCGGACCGGACGGACAGAATTGAATTTGACCTCGAATTCTTCATCAGGGAGTCGAACCCAATCGTTTGAGACCATTTTCGAAAAAAAAATCGAAAAATACAGACATTGTGACGAAATGATAGCACGCTGTTCCTTGCGGAACACGCGCGCAAAAAGTAGGAAATATTTGAAGTCTACCAGTGTTTCTGTGCAGGAGGATTTAACTCAATTGAGACTTAATCTAATTAAAAGTGCAATAAATGAGTTTGATAGAAAGTCAGTGTGGTCTTCTCGTGGAAATGTTTACATAAAATTTAGGAATAGGGTGCACCGAATATGGAACAGCGAAGATGTATACACCATAAAGGCGAATGAGTAAGATGGAAATGGAATATTGTTTTCATTTGAACGAAGGTGTCTACTTTTATTTGTGTATTTCTTTTCTAAAAGTGCAACAGTACAAGAGTCTGTATTTTTGTGTAATTTCGGTTTATTTCGTTAATCTAACTTTATTGGATGATTGGTTATAATGCTATAAGATAGATAATAACCTACATTCACATTTAATTTTTCTTCTCATCATCACACAAATTCATCGGTGGATGTTTAATTTTCTTTCTTACGAGATGGTGAATCTGATTTTTCATTCGAAAATAATTCTGTTCATTGAATGTCTGTGGATTGAGGAGAATAATTTACTTGCAATGATTACAAAAGTTAATTTCAATATATGATACTACTAAACCATTAATTTAACCCTGCTGATGTGCTATGTTCGTACAATTGTTTCCCTTTTATACAAATATTTCCTAGGTGCTATAGGAAATATAAATATTTCTGGTGGATTATACTTGTTGTTTGCAAAAATTCAAGTATTAGTCTATTCACTATTATATTACGTATTTAATTTGGTTCGATTTCTCTGAGGATGCTGCATTGTTAAATTTGTTCAATTCTTTCTTTTTATACAATTAATTTAGTAGTCTCTATGTTCTATTCGTAATTTAAGTAATTCCGGTTGATGATATTATGCTTTAAGAATTTTCAGCTATTTATAAACTTGCTTCATTATGTTCTTTTGATTCATTGTTGAAATGGGGATTTCTATTCATAGAATTCAGGATGAATAAGTAGTTACTATGTATACACGGCATTTAAAAATATTCATCCAATTAAATCGATGGGTTAATATTGGGTACTATAGAATTTTCAAATTTTTATGATTACTGGAGAGTTCTACTTGGTTTTTTTTTATATGCTTTATTTCATAATTTTGGTCATATATAAATTTTTTTTTTCACCAAGGTATTATACTTAATTTGTACCCTTGTAGTTGAGTAAATTGGATCTGGGACAGCGAGCGATTGTGGTTACTTGACTATAAACTTTTTCTTCTATTGCAATAGGTTCCTTCATTCCTTCACCCACTTTCCTGTTTCATTCTTTTTTTACCTAATCCACTTCCCTGTACCTACACATATATATTTTTTATTTTTTTTGCTTTTTTGCAGTCATGAGTCTTAGAGTATCCCATTTGAATTCTAGGTCGTTAGTGGCACATTTCAATGAGTTTCATCAACTTGTCTCCCAGAGGATTATGATATAATTGGGGTAACGGAAACTTGGATGCACTCCGGGTTGGATGATGATATTGTTGGTATGGAAGAGTATGATTTTTTTGAGACAAGATCGTCCTACTCGAGGAGGTGGCGTAGGTGTGTAGGTGAGGACTGGTCTACAGTACAAAATTATTTTGAGTGAGTGTCTTGACTTCATTGAGCATCTATGGATTGAGGTTGTTATTCGGAAACAAAAAAAAATTGCCGTTGGTATCATTTATAGACCTCCGAAGTATGATTTTGCGTCATTTTTCGATCGGTTCGAGGACGTTTTAACTGAGCAGTACGCAAAATATGATTATGTGTTATGTTGTGGCGACTTTAATATCAATTTGTTGTGTGTGTATAACACTAATAGTGTAAATATCGTTGAAATTTTTGAGTCTTTCAGTATTACCCAGCTCATTTCTGAACCTACATGTTTTTCACCGACTAGTAGTTCTTTGCTTGATTTGGTCGCAACCAATATTGAATCTGAAAGGTGCCAGTCGCAAGTTATCTTCCAGTTTCTCGAATCACTCTTTAGTGAGAGCAACGTTTAATATCGTGAGTTCATGTTCTGAATCAAAATTAATGTTTTCTTGTCGACCTCTAGATCAAATAAATCTAACTAGCTTTGAAAATGACCTTCTTGGATTACAGTGGCATAAAATTTACGAAACAGAGAATGTTGATGAGAAAATAGCTTTACTAACCAAAAATATGATTCAGATAATGGATGCGCATGCAGCTACGAAGACTTACGTTCATTCAAATAAGAAACGGAGCTCTCCTTGGATTACTGACAATATTAAGTATTTACAGAAATTGCGGGATAATGCTCTTCGTAAATGTAAATCTAAGGACTCGCCGGAGAAATGGGAATATTATAAGCAACTTCGAAACTATACTAACACAGCAATAAAATCAGAAAAGAAAGCTTATTTGAGGAGCAAACTCGGCACTTGTTCTATAAAGGAAAAATGGAATGAGCTAAAAAAGTTAAATGTATCGAAACTGAAAATAACTACATTACCTACAAGTATAGCCAATGCTGATGAGATCAATAAATTTTTTACAAGTTCCTCTGAATCTCAGGTTCGTCCTAACGATGATACAATTGATTTTTACCAGAATACTACTCATAAGACCTTCGATGAACCCTTTAAATTTTCCGTGGTTACTGATGAAGTCGTATCTAATATCATTCTCAATATAAAATCGAGTGCAACTGGATCTGACGGTCTGAATATAAAAATCATTCAACTTTTCTGTCCTTTCGTGATACCTTTTGTAACGCATATAGTGAATGAGTGTATTCAGACATCATATTTTCCGAAATCTTGGAAATATGCTCATTTGAGGTCCATAAGTATCCTGCCTACTCTGTCAAAAGTGCTAGAAAAAATAATGGACGTACAGATTAGGAAACACTTGTCTGATAACAATTTATTCCCACCAAAGCAGTCTGGATTTCGTCAGGGCTATAGTTGTACATCGGCTCTTTCAGATATTGTTGATGACCTGTTAAGGGCACAAGATCGAAGTGAATTAGCTGTGTTGATTTTATTAGATTATACTAAAGCCTTTGATATGATCAATCACGAAATTCTTGTAGCTATTTCTCATTTTGTGGGTTTTGGGTTGAGTGCATCGGCATTTCTGAAGTCCTATCTCGCTGATAGGTTTCAGCAGGTTCGGTTGGATGGGGAAGTCTCATCGCCGAGGAGAATACTTTCTAGTGTTCCTCAGGGGAGTATCCTGGGACCACTTCTCTATATAGTGTATACTATTAGATTTCGGGATTCGCTCAGATTTTGCGACAGCCACTTTTACGCTGATGATACACAGATATACTGTTCTTTCAAGTACGAAGAATTAACACAGACAATCGATCTAATTAATAATGATTTGCTCCACATTTTTGCAACTTCCTGCGACCACCTTCTGAAAATGAACCCTGGTAAATCCAAAGCCCTGTTATTCTGTGAAGATTCACTGCGTCGGACTTGTTTGGATTCAATTATTCTGACAATAGGTGAAGATATTATACCTTTAGTGGATAATGGCAAAAGCCTCGGATTGACTGTGGATAACAAGTTGAGGTTCAAGAATCATACAACAAACAAGATACAATTAGCATACTCGGCCATAAAACTAATCTATGTACAAAGGCACTTTCTAGATATTAAGACAAAAAAACTTTTATGTGATTCCCTTGTACTGTCTCATTTCGATCACTGTGATAGTGTCTACGGTCCATGTTTGGACAGTATTGATAAAAGGCGTATACAGAAGGTACAGAATTCTTGCCTGCGTATGATTTTCGGCATCAGAAGGGGTCAGAGAGTGTCTCACAAGCTTAAGGACTGTAACTGGCTCAACATGTACAATCGAAGACAATTACATATGGCATGTTTCTTCTTTAAAATTATTAAATTCAAGTCCCCAGCTTACTTACATGATAGGCTAAGGTACTGAACAGATGTACATAATCTAAATATCCGCCGTAAGGTATTACTTACCATCCCATCTCATAGAAAAGAAGTCTACAAGAGATCTTTCTCTTATAATATCTCGGTTGTTATGAATGATGTGTTGAGGCTGAGATTTTTTGATGTAAGCGTGAGCCCGAGTGCGTTCAAGAGAATATTTAAAAGACATATGTTTGAAACTCAAAATTGATGAATATACAATCTAGAAATATCCTTTCCATCCCTCCCCCTTTTTTTTTCTCTCATTCTTTTTGTTTTTGATCTCTATTTACTTAAACCACAAATTCTTCGCTAGATCGCTCAACTTCCTCTAGTAAATTATGGCATTGGTGGTAGAGCAGACCCTTGGCCAGTCCTCAGTGTCTGAACCAAATGCCAATTGTTCATCAGTGATTTTTGTTAAAAGTTTTGTTTTGTACACGAATATTTTCGATGAATAATAAACTGATTTATTATTATTATTATTATATATATAGGTTTTAGGGACTCATCTGGAGAAGCTCTACCTCAGGTTAACGTATGTTCATTTACCAAAGAAACACCCTGTATAACTAGGCTATTCAATGAAACATCTGCATTCCCTGATTTTTGGCAAAAATGGTCTCAAAAAAAAAATTGATTTTGTCCGGCCGGCTGCGCATCCTAATACGACGACCGTACGGTTTCGCAGTTAGGTTAGGTTATGTAATATATTGTTTCCTCAATAACACAAAAAATACATATCCGATGGAATTGAAACTTGGTAATTAGTGGTAGAATAATGACGCGCAATTTTGTTCAGAATTTCGTGAAGAAAAAAAAAATGCTTCCTTCAAAAATTTTATATTTCTGATTTCGTTGAAATTGCGCACAAACCTTCCAGTCGCTATTTTATAATCGAGTACTGGATTTCAGCTAGATCAGCTCTGTGTTTTAGCAATTATTGTGAAAATAAAATTTCGAACAGGTACTACTTCTTCTGAAGTTTCAATTCATGTATATCTCAGAATTGTAACAACACCTCGATGGCCGAGAGTGTTCACCTGCCGCGGGTGTGAATCCCCGCTAAGTAAAAGACGGCTTGAAGGATCATGCAGTATTTCTATATGTTGTCTGAGGCCTGGATAGACAAAAAACTTGCGCACAGAAGCCTCTGACTTCACGTCAGTACTTTTTTGAAATTTCTTATTTTTTGCGCGTATGTTCTGGGGAACATCGCGTTATCACTTTGCCCAAATGTCTGTAATTTTCGAATTTTTCGCCGAAAATGGTCTCAAACGATTGGGTTCGACTTCCTGATGAAGAATTCGAGGTCAAAATTATGATTCTGTCCGGCCGGCCGTCCGTTGCCGCGATAACTTTAGAACGGAAAGAGATAGCGACTTGGAATTTTCAGGGTAGTTGGCGCATCCCAATACGACGGAAGAGTTCGTTAATGGGCATAATCGGCCCAACAGTTTCCGAGTAATAATTTTGTTTTCAACCAATACAAGTTCGATCGAATTGAAACTTGGTGAGTAGTTGTAGAATGCAAAACTAAGCACGCTTGTGAAATTTTGTGAGAATCGTATCACTAAAAAATTAAAAAAAAATATTACTTATGTAACCATAACCTGAGAACGGAAAGAGATAGCGACTTGAAATTTTCAGGTAAGGTTGTGCATCTGAATGGGACATTTGAGTTTGTTTATAGGTATAATCGGCCAAACGGTTTTGGAGTTATACCCCTCTGAAATTTGGTTGTTATTTCCTCAATAACTCGAAAAATATAAAACCGATCCAATTCAAACATGGTTGTGAGTTGTAGAATGGCAACGCGAAAATTCTTGCAAAATTTCATGAGGATCGTATAACTCGAAAATTTTTAAAAAATCATTGAAAAAATTCTATATATCAGAAACTATTCGTCCGACATCGCTGAAATTTTGCGAGAGCCTTCAAAACCTAACTCAACTGAAAAGTTCCAAGTTTGAACACGATCCGATCTATATTGTTGGAGATCCGAGCAGCCTTGTGTGATCTCAGTAGCTGGATGGGTGATCGTTGCCTCTATAACTTTTGAACGAAAGAAGATAGGGACTTGCAATTTTCAGGGTAGGTTCTACATCCCGCAATGACAGAGAAAAATTCGTTTTTGCTCCTTTTGCGGAATTACCCGTTAAACCTTCCCACTTATAAATGTGTGTATTGGAGATTTCAAAAACAGACTACTCAGTGAATCAGATCAGCAGTTTTTTTTTGTGTTATCTTCTCTCCGTATTAGTAAATCATACCATCATTAAGTTAATGTATTGTGCTGTAATTAACATTTCTTGATCTTCTTAAAGTCCTGCTTTGCTACTAAAAAATACTTAATACAAACAATATTCACCTGTTTTTGGGGAATGATGATTTGAGTTGAGAGTGCATCTTTTGTGCTTGGTATGGGATGGTCCAGAAGACAAATACACCTTACAACTTGTCCCTTCTTTCTGACCCTGTCTGGTACATAGGTGGGATCACAATAAACTTGCTTGCACTTCGCTAATTCATTGCCTGACTTTACTCCCACCACTCTACCTCCTTCACCAACAACTATTTCATCTATTGCTTTATCCAGCATGTAGGTGCCCCCATAAATTGCAGATAATCTGGCAAATCCTAAAAGACATTATTTCATTACAGAATCAACTTGTACGAAATCAAATTATTTGAATTCCAATATATATTGTTTATCCCAAAAAAGGGATGTAAGTCACTATTAATCTGTTGGACATATAGATGATATTTTCGAAATTAATCAAGTACATTTCAATCTTGAGCTAGATACTGTGTAGAGATCTCCACAAACAACATCTACCCCCAAATCTAATGGTTTTCACATATACTTAAATAATAATAAATAAAAAATGTGATAAAAATCGATATTATAATTATTATACTGATCCTCGTAGGTCTTCCCCAATGAAACCCCTCATAAGCTCTAGCTACCAACAACCACATGACACTTGAAAATTACAAAGTTCAATTATTCCACATAAAGACAATTTATCACGAATCACAGAATAAAAAACAGAACAAAGAAAAGCAAGGGACACACAAATCCACCTTAAGCTTGCCTGTTGCCCTTATGTGATATTTATGAAACTCTGCGTTCTTCTAAAACTCTTTTCCATGCCATGAGTATGTACTCATACATACTTTACAGCGTGCATTATAAAGCATGTACAATAAGTATTCTTTCATAATTAAAAAAATGGGTTCAAGTCCTGTGGACAGGAGCTTTCTGGCGCTCTAGTTCAAACAGACAAATTATATCTCCGAAAGTATTGGTTTCTCAGAGTTGGGAATTATATCAATGTATTTTTATGATAGAACTGCATCATAAAAAAAATTCAATTCAAATAATAGTTTATTTATCAAGATTAAATGAGCATTCTGAGAATGAGAACTGCACCATGGAAGAAATCAAATTAAATCTGGCCAATTTTGCCCAATAACTAACTCAACCGAGATATTAATCTCCCTAACCTACTCTGAAAATTTCAACTACCTAGCTCATTCCGTTCGAGAGTTATTGTAGAAAAACTTTTTTTAAATTTTCAAAATGCACTTGGCGGTAATCTGGTCAATACAAAACTTCACATGCGTATAAAGGTCATGATTCTACAATTTGATGCTAAATTTCAGATAGATCGAGTGATCGGTTTCGGAAATATTCATAAAAAATATTTTTACTAAAATCGTCCATAACTCCGAAACCGCTAGATGGATTTCGCCCATTAACGAGCTCGTCCGAGATATTTACGCTTCAAACCCACCTTGCAAATTTCAATCTGCTAACTCCTTTCGTTCGAGAGTTATCGTGCCTACGGCCGGCCGGACAGAATCCATTTCGACCTCGGATTCTTGATCAGTGAGTCGAACCAAATCGTTTGAGACCATTTTCAGCCAAAAATTGCAAAATTACAGACATTTGGGCAAATTGATAAGCACTCTGTTCCGAGGAACTAGAGCGCCAAAAAAAAACAAGTTTCGTATGACAATTGCCCGAAACAGGTTTAAAGTACCTACAAATAGTAGATATTCCATAACACGTATGAAAGAAGAGAAGTAATAATGAAAAATTACCTTGTAATCGATCAAAAATTTCCTAATCTACGTTCACCAAATTTTCTCCACTCTCTAACTACAGAATTATGCTTTCAATGTTTACGTAATATTTTCAAAACTTTTTGGGTGAGGTCCCCGTTGCATCGCTAAAATACGAGTATTTCAACCCCAATATTTTTGAAGTTATAATATTCCCTTTCGTCAGTCCCGTCATAAATTGAGAGAACTGAGCATTCTATGTCTATGGATGAAAAGCAGTCTCACTACTCTCAGTACTCTTGAGTTTGTAGAATGATGACAACATGCAATGCTCTTTGTTCCAATATAGATATATTTCATGACTCATTATATAGTATAAAAAGAACAATAAGAACTCAATTGGAATCTTCTCGTTAGACCTTTGAAACGATAATTTGGTGTTATTTTGATTGAATTTATTATGTATACATTCTTATTTTTAAGGTAGCTTCTTGGGCATTGTTTCTATTTTGATGTTTTAGTTTGATAGGAAATTCTTAACTGTTTGGAAATGATTTTCAATTTGTGGATACTTTTGTTGGGCATATGCCTGTTTGTATTCCAATGTTTACTAAATAAATAAATAAATAAATCTCTTACTTCATGTTCCGTTCCGAAATGTAAGACTTTTCTGAGAAAAACTAATTTCGGAGCAAACAACTGAGATTTTTCTCACTTCGCTCACATTTCGGAATACACTTTATTCTCATAAGTCTTCGATTGATTAGATAATGTCATGTCTCAGGAAAATAAGTTGACATTATGACAATTCATACGTAGAATAATTATTATATCATTCTGTGAAAACGTAGAAATACGATTTACTATTGAAATTTTGAAAAATCATATCTCCGAAAGTATTAGCTTGTTAGAGTTAAAAATGATATCATTGGATTCTTATGGTAAAACTGCTTATTGAAAAAAATTTAATTTGGAATTTGTTTCGTAAAAAAAAATTTTTTTTTTGTTACTCCGAAACCATTTGTCCGATTTTGCCCAATAACGAACTTAGCCGAGATATTCTTCTCCCAAACCTACTCTGAAAATTTCAACTGTCTAGCTCATTCCGTTCGAGAGTTATCGTGCCTACGGCCGGCCGGCCGGCCGGACAGAATGAATTTCGACCACGGATTCTTGATCAGTGAGTCGAACCAAATCGTTTAGACCATTTTCATCGAAAAATTCGAAAATTACAGACATTTGGGCAAATTGATAAGCACTCAGTTCCGAGGAACTAGAGCGCCAAAAAAGGTCTTCATCTGTCCGTTTGAGTCAAATCACATAATACGCATATTGCTCTGCAAAAGAAAACCGTCCAAGAGTCTAGCTCATGCACCCCACGACAGTATTCCATAAGAGATAAGACCGAAAATCGGCGTAATACAAGGCCTTGGCAGCAAAGTCATCTATCAGACACTTCTCATTCTTCTCATGGCAAATGTTGACAGTCTGGACAGAAGGTTTTGTATATGTTGTATCTATGTCAGTTTTGAGTCAAACTATGAGCCCCAAAAATTTTACATTATTCACTTCAGCATTTTTGAAGTTGAGAAATTCCGACTTATAAGTGTTCAGTTTCAGACAGTTCATCTCGTACCAATTTGAGGTATCCTGCATTACTTCTTCTCTAATGTTCTCTAACTCAGCAGATGTGTCTGCCACCATAAGTAGGGCTGTGACCTGCATACTCGGTTGTCTGGCAAATGTCATGCTCCAGATCATTCACGTAAGCAATGAATAACAGGGGACCCAACAACAAGCCCTGAGGCACACCACCCTTGATCATCTATGAGACAGAAAACTTTCCATTCCAGAAAATATGTTGTCGATAGTCTGCCCTTCCTAGTGGAACTTGCTGCTGCGTTAGAAACACAAGATATTTGTCAGAAGCAATATACAGGGTGATCCAACGAAAACTTAACACCTCGATTTTCCGACTTAAAAATGAAAATGTGGAAAATCGCTCGGACCCGTCAATTTCTGATTCGAGGAGGAAGAACTTTTCCGCTTTTTGTATCCCCGCAACTTCAACACCCTGACGGGGGTGAGCACAACCCCTTGATTTTGAATAGGGATGAGGGGTGCTGCGATAACTAATTTTGAAGGCCGTATCGAGTACTATATGACCCTAAAATTTCGCTTCAAAATATCTATCGATAATGAAATAACAGCGAAAATAGTGAAAGAGGCAATGTGGAATTTATCTCGATCTTATTATTCGTATCTGACACATTTCAAAGGTATGTAGTAGTTATGTTTCGTAAAAAGTGGGAAAGCCCTGTGGACAGGAGCGTTGGCGCTCTTGTCCAATCTTCAAATCAAATCATATCTCCGAAAGTATTGGTTTCTCAGAGTTGGGAATGATCTCAATGGATTATTATGATAGGACTACATCATAAAAGAAATTAAAATCTTATTTTTATATGACGGTCCAATTTTGGCTACACGTGTTTCAAAACTATCAGGAGTCATTCTGAAAAATTGAGTAAATGAAATAGTCAGTTTTATTTATGAAACAAATCTTATGTAATCAGACCATAGAGGACTCAAACCAGAATACTTATGTAGGAAATCTTAAATAGTGTTACTAAGGAATAACTACCTGTACATTAATTAGAAATCCCGTTCTAAATCTTCCATAATTAGAGAATGACTCGTAAATTATGCTCGACTTCCTTGCATCATTCATTTTCGACTCGCTAACCAAAAGACTGCCTATGAACTTAGCGAATCCAAATTTTAAATTATTTACATGCTCAGGATGCCATCAATTCACTGATTTCAAAAGTACATAAAAGTTTGGAAAAGGGTACACAATGTTTAGCTGTATTCCTGGATCTGGCAAAGGCGTTCGACACTGTCCACCATGGACAGTTGTTGGATGCCTTGCGGGATGTAGGTGCAGAGGGAAAGCAGAAGATGTTATAAAAACTTATATTGACGATCGTGAGCAGATTGTCCGAATGAACGCGACTATCAGTGGGAGAGGGAAAGTTGAATATGGTGTGCCTCGGGGGACGGTGCTTGGTCCTGCCTATTCATTATTTATATAAATAACATCTTAACTCTAAATAATTACTGCTTTTGCTGATGATACAGTTATTTTTTATGAAAGTCAAACGCGGGAAGACCTGAAGAAAAAAGTGGAAAAAAACTTTACAATTCTGATAGATGCATTTAGTACAAAAATTCTAGCAATAAATTTTGACAAGACTTGTTTCCTTTCATTTAGCTGCAGTGCAGATAATACTCCGCCTTATGATAGGTTAACTATGGGTACAAACAATGGTAAAACGGAGATTCTAAGAAGAGAGCAGGTAAAATAGCTTGGGATAACAATTGATTCTCACTTAAAATGGAATTTCCACATAAAGAAACTTGTTTCCACACTGAGAAGTTTACTGTACGAGTTCAAATATCTCAAACAAATTTTAAACATACCTTCTCTGAGAGCTATATATTACGCACTTGTAGAATCTAAACTTACTTATGGAAATCTGGCTTGGGGAGCAGCAGCTAATTGCTATTTACAAAAGGTAGAAATAATCCAGAAAAGGATTCTGAAAATTATAATGGACAGACCTATTCTATATCCCTCCAATGAATTGTACAAGGAATCAAAGATCTTGGATGTGAAACAACTATACTTTCTTAAATCGGTACCGCAAACAGATAGAATACAGACAGATATAATTCGCATTCTGTGAAAACATAGAAATTCGATGTATTATTGAAATTTTGAAAAATCAAAGTATTAGCCTGTTAGAGTTGAAAGTAATATCAATGGATTTTAAGCGCCAAAAAGTAGTAATAAAAAGTTTGGGACCATGTTTTTGATTTACCTTAGTCTATCGTGAATTTTTAAGAACGTTACAAGTGTCAAAGCGATTTTAAATTTGTAGTAGAATTAAAATGGTAATCCGTAGAAGAAAGGGTGGAAATGATAAAATTATTTTTTATGAATAACGACTCTGCGCGAACAACAGCGGCTTCATTTAACGAACGACATCCTGGAAAACATGTATCCGCTGCTTACGTTGTGCTTGAGTACTAGGAAATTGTCCGATGTATCTGGTGTTTCACGCACAACAATCATGAGAATCCTGAAACAACATAAATTCCGTCCTTATAAGATACGATTGGTTCAGGAACTGAATGAGGATGATCCCGATCGCAGACTCTAGTTCTGTGAAGTGGTCAGTGAAATGATTAATGGTAATCAAAACTACTTGTTCAATATCTGTTTTTCGAAAGAGTGTTCATTTTACCTTAACGGCCATTGTAAACCGGCATAACTGTCGGTATTGGTCAGATGAAAATCCAAGATTATTTCGTGAGGTGCATACTCAGCGTCCCCAAAAATTAAATGTTTCAGCGGGTATTTATGGAAATCACATAATAGGCACCCGGTAATCTCACTGTCCAAATTTATTCAGATCTATTGGAGAACGCTAATTATCCAGCCACATTTTCATTTTAAAGCCGAGAAATCGAGGTGTCAAATTTTCGTTGGACCACACTGTACGTATAGAACAATATTGACGTTGTTTCGTTACTGTTTATTAGGCAACATTGTTCTATATATTGCTTCTGACAAATATCTAGTGTTTCTAATGCAGAAGCAATTTCATAATAATTTTTTTTATTTTATAGATATTTTTCAGAGTTTGGGAGAGAAACCCCAGAAAGGAACCATTTGGTAACAAAACTTTCGTAAGCACACCTTAAATTCACTACATTAGTAACTGCAGTCTGTCAGACGTTTCGGTGCGTTACTGTTACAGTAACGCTGCGTCTCAGAAGATAGACACATCGTTTCTGAAACATGCGAGTATGTCAGACGATAAAATTTGTAGTGGACAAGAGTGTAGTTACTAGTGTAGTGTTCGTAATCAGTCCACAGTGAACGCAAATTAGGAAACACCTGAAATTTGCAGTTCAGAATTAAAATCTGGAATATATAATAATAATAATTTTATTTGCAGATATTATACAGGTACACTAGTCTCTACAAATAATAGTGAAGGGATGGATATTTTTTGTCGATTCAATGATTCGATACACCGTAGTCTAATGAAATGTATTGTTATAAGAGATCCCTTATATCAAAAAAATTAACTTTCAAATAGGCAAATTTTGGAAATTGTTAAAAATATGAATTTGAAAGAATACGTAAATATATAGTTTTGTTTCAGTGTAGTGAATCTGTCAAAGTGATATTTTTTAGTCCGAAATACCAATATCAGTAAATCAAATTCATGGCAACGACTAAATGGTTTACTTAATTACAATCATTGAGATACGTAGTAAACAGAAAAACCTTAATTTCCGTTAAAAAAAAAAAAGTGGGAAAGCCCTGTGGACAAGACCTTTCGCGCTATTCAAATTTATAGCCAGAGCGGTCACCCATCAAGGTACTGAACTCACCCAAAGCTGCTTAGCTTCAGGAAAAAATAATATTCCCAATATTTCGAAGAATTTAAATCCGACAGTAAAAACAAGCGTCCAAAAAGAACTAGTACACTTTATGGCCGAGAATAGTATCAAACGATTTGTTTCAACTCACATACATACATTCACTGTTGGTTCGAAAATGAAAAGTTCTGTGTTTACATTCATCCACTATTGGTTCGAAAAGTAACAGTGCTGTGTGGAGTATTGCATCTATTCAAATACATAATTTAACTGTTAGGTCAAAAACAAACAGTGCTGTGTTTGAGGTGGCATAAGGACCCATCCGAGTACATACATTACAAGACACAGTAAATATTAATGTTTACTGTGACACAATAATGCTATGTATAATATGTGCATGAAGCTAATGAATACATTGCATTGATTACTACATAGGAGAATTGATTCTTTCATAGTAAAAAATGAGCCTTACAATGTACAAGAACATGTTTTCTTTAATGTAACTATTGTTGACATTTTTTCCTGTACAGATTTCTATACAGGACAGGGTTCGAAAATATCGAGATATTTATATAAATATCAAAATATCGGATATATATCAATTTCCAGATATTTATTTTTAAAAAGAATTTTCAAAGTTTTTTCTTAATTGAAATCAATGAATTAAACGCATTAAAATGCCGATTTACTAAATTTAATGAAAAAAAATAAACAACATAGTCAAAAACGAAGAAAATACGAAAAATATAAAAGTTAATAAGTTCATAATAAACCTATGCTATAATATGGTAAACCCTCTCAAAATAAAATTAAAATGAGCTTTATGAACTCATCAGAGTCTTTATCTCTTGGCAGTTTGCGAATCCCAATACAAAAATTCTCACTTGCAGTCAGAAAAAATATCATTGCTTGTGAAACTGAATGTAGGGATCATTCATAACCAACCAATATTCATAATAAAATTTGAATCTTGTATATTAAAGTTGACGCTAACTTAGACGTAGCGGCGCGAACGGAAGCGCGGCGAGGAGAAGTCATTTCGCCGAGGACCGCACATTAGGACGAGGCGCGAATCGGAAGGGATTGAGAGTCCCTTGAATCTTTTCAGCATCATTTGAATATTTCATATCGTTCAGTCAAGATGAATAGCTCTTCCTCTGAAGACGATCTGCTTGTTTTAGGATTAAAGGCCAGTATGGAAGAAAAAGATGCCAATGAAAAATGCAGGGTCAGAACATAAATCAAAGGATGGAAACGTACGATGAATTTCATCACTTGTTTTCTGACCTCAGACAAAATAAAAAGAAATATTTTAAATATTTCCCATAGCCTACAACAAGCATTTCCTATTGTATACTACCACTGACTGACTATTATGTACCGCCAACTTGAGCAAAGCGTCAGCAGTAAGGACTCCTAGTTGAACCGAAGATCATTCCAGTGTACACCCACTCTCCTCTTCTCTTCACGTCGCCTAAGTGAGCGGGTCTCCATTTAATTCTACTTTTTGGGCAACGACGCCCGTCTTCCGATCGCGACGCTGCGCCTAAGTCAGCATTTACCTCTATTGTATTTTAAGCAAGAAGTATATCAATGTTATGTAATGTTTTTGTTAATTGTTTCTGAGAAACAGATCACTAAAATGTCCAACACAAATATAGTATGCTTACAAGGATTTTTTTCTTAAATTCTGATTTATTAGAATTATCCATACAACTACATTATTACTTTACAGTCTCTGAACATTGCCTTCAACAATGTTATTGAAATCAATATTGCAGAAAAAAATATACCATTGTGTAGACTCAACAACAATCAAGTATCTTAAATTCATCATGAAGAACAAAACAAAAAATAACGACAGTCCTAGACAAAATTTAAAATATTATGATGAAATTTCCAACCAATCAACCAACGTATTACAAAATCAATAATAAGTAGGTATGAATTAAAGATCACAATTAAATACGATTTTATCTACATAACAATTTATCAATCTTTTGAATATTCCCGACATAGTGTCGTAAAAGGTTATAGACCTGCATAGCTTGAATAATGTGATTAATAATACCCTTCTCCATTCTTACATTCAATAATTGTATACCGATCTGGTGCCATGCTGATGAACTTTGCTTATGTTTTTATAAGGTATATTAGATTTTATTAGTTTCTTTGTTATCTTAAATACAAGTTTACATTGTTCTAGTTCCTTGATCTTACTTATATTCATTAATTCTAATGAACGGTAGAGTTGTTGTGTTGGCATTAATCCATCTAAATTAAAAAGTATTTTTAATAATTTCAAATGTCCTACCACAAATCGGAATCAGGTATCTACTATGTGATAGAAAAAACCTTCATATATATCACGTTTTGTCTTTTCAGTAAGATACGGAAGTCACCTTTTTTGCTATATGATCAATATGCCAGTTCAGGTCTTCGTCCAAGATTAAGCCCAAGTACCCCACATTTCCGACTCTTCACTATATACGTTTATTTTCATATCAAGATATTTGACTTTCCTATTCTTTTGTCTGAAAACCTTATATCTAGTTTTTGTTCTGTATTTATTTTCATTCTATTATGTGTTATCCAATTGGCATACATTTTCAGATTGTTGTTTATATAATCATTCAAAACAGTTTCATCGTCACCAGTACAGAATAAAACAACGTCATCAGCAAATATGAATTAATTGGTTAATTGAAAAAAGCAAAAATCAAGTGCAACTTACCCTGTGGCAGTTCACCTAAGCCATACATGGGATACAAATATGGTGATTTTCCATATCTAGCCAATGAATCAGAATACAACTTGATACGATTGATGGTTTCTAGAGCTGGCTTGTTAAGATAGTCATCATTTCTAAATAAAGCTAATGCATGGCCTGTGAAATCTTGAGTGTTTTTATCCAGACCAAATTTTTCATAGAGAGCAAGCATATTTTGAGTATTGGGGTCAAAATCCTTCCAAGTCTTGGGGTCCTCGTTTTGGAAATCTTGCACATATATCAGGAAGTTACGGAAACGTCGTTTTTCAAACATTCCCATCAGGTCTGAAGCTAGGGCTTCTTTTTGATCAACTGGGACCTTCAGAGAGAACTTATTAATTAGAATCAAATTTTATGCACATATTTCTCTAGGTAAAAATATGATTTGAATAGATAAAACATTTGATAGATTATGAAAGTTATGACTAAGGACCATTATAATTGATGATAAAAATTATTTATATAATACTAATAAAATATTATTATTTTGGAAAGAAATATCTAGTAAGATATACATTCGATTTTAGGGTAAGAAACGATCCTGCTGACTGATAAATGAATTTAATCAAAATTTGGTTTTATTGATGATCAAAAAAACCATTAAAGAGCGAAAAACTAATAATATCCTACTTACCTTGGCAATTTTGCCTCCCTTATAGACATAGCTACCTTCAACAGACTTGAATTCCAAATACCTGGTAACACCCGTATGAATCAACAGTTTCACCAATGACCCATTAGCCATCAAGAATTTAGGAATAAGATCAACGTTCCAATCCCGGCCACGTCCGTAGGACTCGTCGGGAGCTGGTGCCCCAAATTGGGAAAATAATTCCTCAAGAGGGCAAATGGAGGCGGATTCGCCACCGTAGTATTTGTTTCGATCGACATGTAATACTTTTTTCCCAGATACTGAGAGCATTCCGCTTATAATACATTCTTTCAAACCGGTACCGAGAACAATGGCGTCGTATTCTTCATCCATATTTCTGATCTGGCGGGTTAACAATACCACAAATTAATAACAGTAATTTGACTTCCTCGCCAACTCTACGTGGATCAGATTCAGACAACCTATTCCAATTTCTAATTGGAAAAATGACAAGCTGACGACCGACGTTTTATTGTAACAACAGATGACAGAACTGTCATGTTCATGTTATAATAATGACAGATGTCCGGAAAATTATATACCAAACCACAGAAAATTAAAAACCCACAGATTCATTCTATGCTAAGGCCAACTTGTATGAAATACGGGTTAAAATCACAGTTGTGTTAAAATCAATGATAAGCGCCCTTTCGTCAGTGGGCCGTGCACGCAAGGGGGTGAAGCGACAGTGGGAAAAGTGGCAACAAGGACATACGTTTCCACTTATTTTGACATTTATTTTGAAGTATGTCTAATCTATGAGTATGTCGTAGATACATGCGTCTAGAGACAGGGACATCACAGCCCACTATCCTTGTGTTCCGAAATGACTGGCACTACTGGCCGCAGTAAGTAATTTCGGAACGCTCTTAAGTAACAGTAAGGATCGCCAGTGAATTTCAGTAATATCTGACGTTTCAATTTACTGCTCAGTACTGTTCAGGAATATCGGAACACGGTCATTATAGATATAGTAGGTTGTGGGCACGGGTTGTGGGGACATGCAGGTTGGAATCAGCCAATCAGAGAAAAAGCTGTATGGCGGCAAATTTGAATTTCAGAACGGAATGAATAGATCCTTTAGAAATAATATTTCAACCGTTTACATGTGTTTTCATTTCATATATGTATGTACTTGTAATCATCTCGATATTTATATCATTGATCATATTGTTTGAGTCTTCATAAATAGTCCTAATCCAGTGAAATGATGATTCAAGGAATAAATGCAATCGCTGCAATAACGGAGAACGTGCGCTATCGTTCCATGCTTCCGTCTGTATTAGCGCGAAAAGAATAGGAATAGATTATTTCTGCTTTTTGATTTCTTGGCGAGAAAATACTAATTCTTCAACATTTTCATACTGGCTGAATCTGTGATGAGTTTCGTCTGCTTTAAATGCAAATCAAAGTATAAAAGTCTAAAAAGTTTGAGGTAAGTAGGTAATTAAGAAAAGGTTGCATGCTAAGAAAAATCACTTCGAAGAAATGGAGTCAATTGCACCATTATAGACAAGAGGAAATTAAAATGAGAATTTTGTGGTAAAACCTACAATAACAGCAAATATATATTTACTCAAGCACAAAAAGGCTGCCCACAATGTGACTTATGTGAAAACAGGACAATGTTATTACTGGTCCAACATGTCCTTTCAAAAGTACAAAAAAAGTACAAGGAACAGCGTGCTATCATTTCGTCACAATGTCTGTATTTTTCGATTTTTTTTTCGAAAATGGTCTCAAACGATTGGGTTCGACTCCCTGATGAAGAATTCGAGGTCAAATTCAATTCTGTCCGTCCGGTCCGGCCGGCCGGTCCGGCCGTTAGCACGATAACTCTCGAACGGAACGACTTAGAGCGTTGAAATTTGCAGAGTAGTTTCGTAGCGTAAATATCTCGGACAAGTTCGTTAACGGGCGAAATCGACCGAGCGGTTTCGGAGTTGAGGCCGTTTTTAGTAAAAACGTTTTTTATGAATATTTCCGGAACCGATCACTCGATCTTTTTGAAATTTGGCATCAGATTGTAGAATCATGACCTTTATATGCCTGTGAAGTTTTGTGTTGAACGGACGGCCCTAAAGTGGCAAAAAATTTTTTTGAATTTTGAATATGCCCGGAAGAGGCAGCATGAATTTCAACATTGGCCCCTAGGATTATGTTATGAAAACTACACAACGGACACTAGGCTGTCTCCTCGAAACTGACTCGCAAACTTACAGAATTGACATGAGCTGTAAATATGGCCTTTCAGTTACACCCCCAGTCGTTCACCGTTCAGAGAAATTTTGAAAACCAATTTAAAATTCCACATATCGTTCACGCATTAATTCAATTGCCACGGTAGTTACTCGTCCGTATTTCAATCAGTTGCCCTCGTACCTATAAAAGTAACTACACTCTTGACCACTACAGTTTTTTTCGTCTGACATATGTTTCGGAAACAAAGTTTCCATCTTCAAAGACGAAGCGTTACTGTACCCTCGTACCTATCGCATTGATTCAGATAAAAGGGCAAAAAACACGTCGAATGTTTACCAGATGTTATATATTCCACGCCGGATTTCGATCTGAAATAATTTGCCCAGTTTGGAAGTTCAAAATTATTAATTTTTTTTAGGCTCCTAGTGATCTGTTCTCAGTGAAATTTTCCACACCCCAAGAGGTCATCATTGGTCACCGAAGTGCTAAAATTGAACTCAATCCGATATTTGGATTCGGAATTTCTAGCAGAATATTTAGAATAGCCGAGCTTCAATTCAATCGGATTAGTATTTTTCGAGTTATAGTGAAAACAAAAATTTAATATCTTTGACATTTATTTTTGCGCGCGTGTTCCGCAAGGAACAGCGTTGAAATTTGCAGGGTAGTTTTGTAGCGTAAATATCTCGGACAAGTTCGTTAACGGGCGAAATCCACCGAGCGGTTTCGGAGTTAAGGCCGTTTTTAGTCAAAACGTTTTTTATGAATATTTCCGGAACCGATCACTCGATCTTTCTGAAATTTGGCATCAAATTGTAAAATCGTGACCTTTATATGCCTGCGAAGTTTTGTTATGACCGGACGGCCCTAAAGTGGCGAAAAAAAATTTCAAAAATTTTAAAATTTTGTTTTCACGATAACTCGAAAAATACTGATCTGATTAAATTGAAACTCAGTAGTTAGATGCAAAAGACCAAAGCAAACACTTTTTCAAAATTTCGTGAAGATCACGTGACATGAAAAAAATAAAAAAATTACTACTATTTTGCGGAATACTTTGCTTTTAATGCCGAAACATATGTTTTTGAGGTTCATGCTGCCCTTTCCAGGCATTTTCCGTATTGCGCATGCGCAGATGAGAAGTCCTTTAACTGCTGTAGTTTTCGTCAGAGAGGATTGGGGTTTTGGGGTGTCGGATGCTATTCCTCCATAGAATTCAGATCCCTGATGAGGGTCTGCGCATGCGTAGATTAAAGATGCGATATCTTCCGAACCACTAGTGTTGGAGAATCGGAGTTTTTTGTAAGGTGTGTTATTTTGAGAGGACTTTTAGCCACCAGTAGATTGCGCATGCGCAGAAGAGAAGTGACTGTTTTTGGGTTGGATGGGTTATGTTGGGAGTGCTGAGTCGATATTATGAGGTTTTAAGAGAATATTCATAGCAATCCAGTGCAAGGACAAGTCAGTTTGGGGGATGTAGCGTTGTTTCCGAGGTAAAGTGTCCGTACCGTGGCCCTGGGGCTAATTTTGAAATTGATGTTACCGCTTACAGGCATTTTTCGTTATGCGCATGAGCAGACCATCAGTGATTTAACTGGTGGTGTTTTCGTCAGAGAGGACTTTAGGGTTTTGGGGTGGCGGATGCTATTCCTCTATAGAATCCCCTGTTGAGGGTCTGCGCATGCGTGGATTAAAGATGTGATATCTCCTGAACCACTAGTGTTGGAGAATCGGAGTTTTTTGTAAGGTGTGTTATTTTGAGAGGACTTTTAGCCGCGAGTAGATTGCGCATGCGCAGAAGAGAAGTGACTGTTTTTGGGTTGGATGGGTTATGTTGGGAGTGCTGAGTCGATATTATGAGGTTTTAAAAGAATATTCATAGCAATTCAGTGCAAGGACAAGTCAGTCTGGGGGATGTAGCGTTGTTTCAGAGTTAAAGTGTCCGTACCGTGGCCCTGGTGCTAATTTCGAAATTGATGTTACCCCTTACGGGCATTTTTCATTATGCGCATGAGCAGACCATCAGTGATTTAACTGCTGGTGCTTTCGTCAGAGAGGATTGGGGTTTTGGGGTGGCGGATGCTATTCCGCTATAGAATCCCCTGGTGAGGGTCTGCGCATGCGTGGATTCAAGAAGAAGTGATATCTCCTGACCCACTAGTGTTGGAGAATCGGAGTTTTTTGTGAGGTGTGTAATTTTGGGAGGACTTGCAGCCTCGAGTATACTGCGCTTGCGCAGACGAGAAGTGAATGATTATGGGTTGTTTGGGTTATGTTGGGAGTAATGAGCCGATACTGTGAGGTTTTAAGAGAATATTCATGTCAATTTAGTGCACGGACACAAGTCAGTTTGGGGGAAATAGCGTTGTTTCCGAGTTGAAATGTCTGTATGGTGGCCCTGAGGCGAATTTATAAATAACTATATTCGGTAGATCTACATTAAAATACGTTCGGATTTGGAGAAGATACACCGCCGTATTCACAAAGCATTCAATCTCCGTTAAGTCCTAACTGAGGTTCTCTGTTAAGGATCAATTGGGGATAATAAGGGACAATAAGGGGTAAAGGTGGTAAAACAGACCTGTTTCACCACCTTTAAGTACGTTAACTGAGGTTGCGATTCATATTTATCCTTAACTGAGGACCTCAGTTAGGACTTAACGGAGATTCAAACACTTAACAATGCTTTGTGAATACGGCGGACAATTGCGTTCCTAACGGAGGACCCATAACCGCATTTTTTTCCGATCTACGGTAAAGCTAACAGCCAAACTGTATTGATAGCTATATTTGTTAAAGGAACTTGAAAAAAAAAAAGCACTGACGTGAAGTCAGTACTCTTTGGCGCGCGTGTTCACGGTGGCTTATTTGAATTGCTGTATCTAAGCTGCCATCAGGATAGAGTAACAAAGTTGGAAAAGAACACAAGTGACTCTCCTTAGTCGCACAAGCTCCTAGAAGATTTGGGAGGGTCAGTATAATCCTAATCATGTTTATAGCACGCGCGCAAAAGCAGATTGACTTAAAAATGAAAGAAAAAGTGTAAAAAGTCTATCTGCTTTGGCGCGCGTGCTATAAACATGATTAGGATTATACTGACCCTCCCAAATCTTCTAGGAGCTTGTGCGACTAAGGAGAGTCACTTGTGTTCTTTTCCAACTTTGTTACTCTATCCTGATGGCAGCTTAGATACAGCACTGTTAATTTTTGAACCGACAGTGAATGGTGTCCACTATCCTCTGGGTAGATCTTCGGCTCGCTCTATCCACTGAGCTTGAAGTACTCATCATTCAATTCAAATTAGCCACCGTGAACACGCGCGCCAAAGAGTACTGACTTCACGTCAGTGCTTTTTTTTTATATTCAAGCATTATGAGGAAATACATGGATTGAATATAGAGCAATCATATATAGAGCATCATTTGAAGATGTCAAGTCGTGGAAAGAAGATGTCGAGAAGAAAACACAAAGCAAATTCATTAAAGATAGTGGGACACACAAAAGGGGGAACCAAATTTTTGAAAATATTTTTCAAAAATGAAAATTTTTTTCTTGAAAATTTATGCACTCGTAAACAAGATACAAATACCTTGCCAAAAATGTACCACATGACCCACTTTCCCTATTCAAAAAATTTAGAGGGTTGATGGGGATGGCACAGAATGCAACAAAAATCCTTCAAAAATGCATAAGAATTTGGTAAAAGTGAAACAGTAATTGACCAGTTTCAGGATTTTGTTGCCAAATATTTTTCTTCTTACAAAATGAATTTGTTCCATAATTTTGACGCCGCATTGTATATACAATTGTATTTTCAAGGTAAAAAGTCAAAGAGATTAGACAAAATGTTACATATTTTAATGAAATTTGTTCGAGATCGACTTTATGACAGGCTTATCGCTCTAAACAAAGGAAAAATTACGCATAAAATTGCGGATATTCGGTATAGTCATAAAGCTGCAATCAGTTTAATAGAGGATACAGTTATAGAAAGGTATGAAGAAGGGTGGAATATCTGGAGATGTGAAAATATGTATTCAATCCAGCAGCTGAGAAATGCAACTGCAATTTCATCTGTTCTGAATGTCATGTCTGCATACACATGTACGCTTGTAATTGTAATGATTACGCAATTAAATGGAATATGTGTAAGAATATATGTACATTTAATAAACATAAAGACTGAAATTCCTGTTGAACTAGACAAACAATCTAATGACGAAGAAATTACATTTTTGACTGCAGATTTATTTCAGAATAAGCAATCTGGTGGTTCTATTATTGGACCTGTCAATGTTGAAACACAGATATTAGAAGGGCAATTTATAGATGTAATTAAAAAAATTTAAGATAATGAGCAAATGAGAGCTACAAAAAAATATCTGAATGCAATGGAAGCCACTATGAATGCATTGAAAAGTACTGAAGCACCTAAGGAATTAGGTGATTCAAATTGCAAATCAAATCAAGTCACTCCACATAACAAAAAAAAATATACCTCAAAGAATATTATATTCCGCTAAGAAAAAAAATCCAAAACGGTTAAAAACAAGGTAGTCAAACCCTCTATTAAAGAACAAAATTAAATTTCCGAGCAATTATTTTGTAATTGAATTTGAAAATACATATTATTGTAACGGAGAAAATGTTTTTTTAACTGACAATCAGACCGTCGGTCCTTTCAGCTTTCATAGCTCTCACGAATATATAATTTACTGGATTTTATTATATTCCTCTTTTCCTGTTAATACCATGTTTGTGATTGATATAATTAATTCGTTTTTATACAGTTGTACCCCAAAAAATAACACCCGATTAAGAAACCAGAGCGCCAAAAATCGCAAAATATTGACAAATTAACTGGTCTATTAAAAAGAGCAATCTTAACTTATGCTATAAATATATGAATAACAAATTTTTCTTCATAAATAAGGGAAGACAGTCTTTAGTTACAACAAAATTAATGAAAGTTAAGATAAAATACTGTATGGTACCACAGACCGATCAGTCTAGTAAACTACACTTTCGTTTCGAAATTCAAATTTTACCGCCATACTGTGTTTTCTCAGATTGGCTGATTCCAACCTTCATGTCCCTGTCTCTAGTCGCATTTGTCGTAGATAGGTTCAAATAGATGAATGACATGACAATTGACAAAGAGAAATAAAAGCTGTTTGTTGACAAGATGTACGATATTAGTGTTCTGTGTGTACGAGGATGAGATTTTCTCATATACGTATTAGATATATGGATACGTATTAGATATATGGATAGGTATATGGATTTTCTAGTTTGTGCGTTTGTTGCATATTAGTGTTCTGTGGTTGCAAATGGCAATAATTTAGTTTTAGCCAAACACTAGTAGCCAGCAGTCCATATTTTGGGATTCAGATGAGCCAGCAGATCTACCTAGCAATAGATCCACATTTTTCTGGTAGATCTACATTTTTCCGGTAGATCTACATTTTTTCGGTAGATCTACATTTTTTTCGGTAGATCTACATTTTTCCGGTAGATCTACATTTTTCCGGTAGATCTGCATTTTTCCAGTAGATCAACATTTTTTTGGTAGATCAATATAATCGGTAGGTCAATTGAACCCGTAGTTCAATGCAATCTAACGGGTCCTGTTGTGATTCTGAGAATCATTCACACACGAAAGTCCCATCGAAATATGTCAGGAGTTTTTGAGTTGCTGAAAACCGAATATAGCGCTTCCTACCGAATCGTATTGTGAATCTAAGGCCTTCCGAAACACAATCACAAAGATTCATCAGAATCGGTATAACCATTTTTGAGTTCCTGTAAACCGATTATAGTGCCACCTACCGGGGAATATTGTGGATCTGGAACTTAGTCAGATACACACACATAGTTTCATCGAAATCGGTCCAGTCGTTCTTGAGTTGTTATAAACCGAATGCAGCGCCACCTAACGGGTTTCTATTGTGACACTGAGAGCCACTCAAACACGTACACAATGTTTCATCAAAATCGGTCGAGGCATTTCTGAGTTTCTACAGACCGATAGCAGCGCCACCTACCGGGGTATATTGCGGACCTGACACATACTCAGATACACACACAAAGTTTCATCGAAATCGGTTCAGCCGTTCTTGAGTTTATATAAACCGAATACAGCGCCACCTACCGGTTACCAATTGTGACCCTGAGACACACTCAAACACGCACACAATGTTCTATCAAAATCGGTCGAGCCATTTCTGAGTTGCTATAGAGCATTATCGGCGCCACCTACCGGATGATATTGTGACGCAAGGACAAACCGAAACACACACACCAAGTTTCATCAAAATCGGTCAAGGCGTTTCGGAGTTGACATTTTTTTTAACACCCCGTATAGCAGCGGTTATCTTTTCGTAGCAGTTTTACAGTGTTGAGAATTCTCTTTACGATACATCTCTAGGGATGACATTTTACTTGAAACACCCTGTATAGTTAATTTTCTGCTTAATATTTGAATATTTTGAGTAATTTAATGCAAAAATCCGTCCGATCGAACGGATATTCTTCAAAGATTTCGTAACTTAACGAAAAGATCCAAATCCCAAAATACGTTTACTGGAGTATGCTCCTTTAAGTTTTTCAATGGGTAAAAATTAAAAAAAAAACCTAGAAAAAGTTATTCCGGACGCTCGGAGAATCGATCCCGCCGCTCCGCGAGGCTCGGGAGGTATAAATCCAAGCCTTAGTCCGCTCGGCCATGCCACCTTCGTGAATCGGTTCCGATTATCTGGCATATAAAGATTTGATAGTACTGGGACGATTTCCGTCTTTTGATTTTCACAATATAGTCAATCCTGTCAAGCGATCGATCGAAATCGGTTACTCGTTCATATTTCTCACGGTTTTTCTATTCGATACCAAGATTTTCGAGTAATTCCGTTCGAAATTCAAATTCGATTTGACATTTATAGTGGCTCGTTCAGACCGAAAACGTCGACCGTGAAGGAACCGCGTTAAAATTCGCCACAGAAATACGTGTAACGTCAGAATTTTGTCGATTTTCGCGAAAAAGTCACATTTTCCTATCGTTCTTCCGGGAAAACGAAAGAGAGGATCGAAAAAAGGGCCGTGCTACGGACTAATTTCGAATCTCGTCTTCGCGTTCCCGCAAATACCGTCGTTCCGAACGCCACCGTTTCTCCGGATGCCTCCACACAATTTTGTACCTTTTGCCAAAATCGGCGTTTTTGCGATTTTTTTTTAAAATACACCCCCGTCTTTTCGCTCCGAAAACGCGAAACCCTACGAAACTTCCGTATTTTTCCTCGATAAAACCCCTGGAAATTTCCCCCTAACCCCCCTCCTAACATCCAAAAAAACGTCACGTTTATAGTAACATATCTTTCTTGCAAAAATTCATAGATCAGAATTGATCTCATGTTTGCAAAAAATCTTCCACAAAGACCCCTCCATCCTGAAAACTTGGAATGATATTCGTAAAATATTTCCTAGCAAACATATTACTATTTTCGCTTGTGTTGATCATTTTTCAGTATCGGATTTCAAATATAACGCTCTCTGTCTATAGGATCATCTGAACAAAAAGGCTGTGCTTCAATCATCTCAAGTGATTCATTCATACAATGGGCATGACTATGTCAGGAAATTCCAGCCTTAAAATCAACCATCACCATCTAATAATTCTCAGATGATGAACTCACACAATGACGATGTCTGGCGATTCCAGCCTGAAATTCACTGTGATATTAAGCGAGCAATTGGAACAGAGCATAGACATAGAATCAAGGGCGTAGCCAGGAATTAATTTCGGGGGGGGGTTTTGAAATAGGAATTAATTTCGGGAAGGGTTTTGGGGGTATAAGGGTCACTTTCTGCAGCAAAAAAAAATTTTTTTGAGAAAAATAACATTTCGGGGAGGGGGGGGGTGGAACCCCCAAACCCCCCCCTGGCTACGTCCTTGCATAGAATAATAATATGTCTATGAGAGTATAGGACTAATCCCTTTCCAACATAACCGATCGGTTATGTTTAGGAAGAGATTGGTCTTAACCGCTCTGCTCCAGTTACTTGCTTAAATTCGACTATTGCAAATAACGTGAATAGTTTACTGAGGAGCCTTTTTTTAGGAACGATAAGGGATATACCAGGATTATACATTAACTTAATGCTGATAGAACCAACCTATTAAGATCTTCCTGACCAAATTGATCAGAAATATTTATATTTCAAAACTCATCTTCTATTACTTGATATGTAAAAATGATACTTGTTTCTTTTTTCGGTAAAGTGTAATATTGACGGTCATATCCTGCATTGATGGATTCTACCTGATTTTGACTGTCTATTGAGACTGTGGATGCCTCTTCCCCTCCTTAGATGAATCAGTGTTATTGTGATTTAGTGAAGTGACAATTCTGATCATAGTGATATTTGAAAGACCGTTGTGAATGAGTGTTGACACACAAATATTTTTTATCTTTAATTCATAAACATCAAACTGTAATAGACATTTGATTCTGATAATTGTTGGGGAATTTGGTAGTTATATCTCCAAGAACTTGAAATAACGTAAACCAAATTCCAATTTGGATTCTAATTTTGGAATAATCTAAGACTTGTGGTTGGTCAAAAATTTTGTTTGTTTCATTGAATTGTGTCATGGATTTTAGTTTCTCTAAAAGCAAATTGTACTTACAGTAGAAACCGGTTATAACGACTAAAGGGTAAGGTCCTGGTGAGATCCCTACACCTACATAGTACATTGCTTATAACGACTTTCGGATATAGCGTCCTAAACATGCAGTACTTTCGATGTCGCTATAACCGATTTCTACTGTATTTGTTTTAGAAAACTGCTACCTAAATAATATTCACATTCGAAAAGGTGTAAGGCATTTATGTACTTGTTTTATTCTTTAATGGAATATTTAATACATATGAAATTGTAAAAATTATTTTAATAAAGAAATTATTGTTTATAAAGCTTTGTTTCATTTTGAAGAATATTTCATTTCGAACACAGAATAATATAAATTCCGAAAATTCAAAAAACGAACCACAGAGCACCATTCTAATTCTTCTGTAAAATGACATATACTTCAACAAGCGGACACCCCCTAGAACCATAATGAAATAACCCCCACTTATTTTGTCTCTCTCTAATCTATTGTATAAATGTCACTACTGTTGGGCACAGTTTACAAGGCAGGTAGCACTTCTTATATTATATGTTCTGTGCGTGCACGTGCACACAGAGACTATGCGTACACAGCATCATAGACAAGATGCATAGCATTGACTCCAATAGACCACATTAGTTAGGTTAGGCGGGAAATTTAAATTATGATCCATCCGTGGATCCGAGCACTGAATTCCCCATGCATTTCTTATGGACCTAAAATTTACGAGAATTTCTCGCCTGTTTTTAGATAGTTTGGCTAATTTCTTAAGGTTTATATCGGTTGAAATAGATTCTGTGAACCTTTCTCAACCATCTAGAATCAAGTTTTCATAACAAAATTGTATATTTCCAAAATAATTAATAAATATAAAAGTGTTCACCAAATTCGATTGACGTATGTCGTAGCTCACTCGAAATCTGTCAAAAATAATAACATAACCCTAAATCGGCCTTGAAATGACGCACAACAGAAGTCATCTACGACATACGGTAATCTTTCGAACTACACTGGTTTCAATTTTGATTTAAGAATAAATTGAAGTAGATTTTAATGTGGAAATAACATGAAGACATGCACTAATGATGAAGGTACCCAATACTTGATGTCTCTGTACTAACATTCTCTTTTAAATAGGGTGGTTTCTCCTCAAAGTTGAAATTCCTTGTTAAAAAATTTGAATATGGATCTCCCGCCAAGAGAATGATTCTAACCTAACTAATGTGGTCTATATAAAAGAGAGAAAGGGTTATTGGCTGCTCTTGCGCAACTGTGTAGAAAATGATCTCGTGATATAGGACAGAAGATTCAAATTTAAACCACATATTAACTGTGGTTAAACATTGCATTACAGGGTGAGTTTTTGGCGCTCTAGTTCCTAGGAAGTTCCGAGTCGGAACTGAGTGCTTATCAATTTGCCCAAATGTCTGTAATTTTCGAATTTTTCGATGAAAATGGTCTTAAACGATTTGGTTCGACTCATTGATCAAGAATCCGAGGTCGAAATCGATTCTGTCCGGCCGGCCGTAGGATGATAACTCTCGAACGAAAGGAGTTAGCGTATTGAAATTTGCAAGGTGGGTTTAAAGCGTAAATATCTCGGACGAGCTCGTTCATGGGCGAAATCCATCAAGCGGTTTCGGAGTTTGGCCGATTTTAGTAAATCACATTTTTTATGAATATATCCTAAACCGATCACTCGATCTATCTGAAATTTAGCATCAAATTGTAGAATCATGACCTTATTACGTACCGTAGCCGGGGGTTACTTTGAACAAGTTTTGCATTAATTCCATTGCAGCGCAAACATTTCTGCAGATATTTGAAATCAGGTTTTGGAATTTCAAGCAAAATATTCCACAAAATAGAGTAATTTTTTGAATTTTTGTCACGTAATCTTCACCAAATTTTGCAAAATGGTTTGCTTTGGTCTTTTGCTTCTAATTACTGAGTTTCTATTCAATCAGATCAGTATTTTTCGAGTTATCGTGGAAACAAAATTCCAAAATTTTTGAAAACTTTTTTGTCACTTTATGGCCATCGGGTCAGTCACAAAAAACTCCGATTCTCCAACACTAGTGGTTCAGGATAAATCGCATCTTGAATCCACGCATGCGCAGACCCGCACCGGGGTATTCTATGGAGGTATAGCATCCTCCACCCCAAAACCCCAATCTTCTCAGTAGAAAACTCGAGCAGTTAAATTATTTCTCGTCTGCTTATGCGAATAACCAAAAATGCCCAAAAGAGGCAGTTACACTCCCAGTCGTTCACCGTTCAGACAAATTTTGAAAACCACTTTAAAATTCCATACATCGTTTACGCATTAATTCAATTGCCATGCTAGTAAGTAGTCCATATTTTAATCAGTTGCCCTCGTACATATCGCATTGATTCAGATAAACGCGCAAAAAATACGTCGGAACGAAATCTGATCACCAGATGTTAGAGATATTCCATGAAGGAGTGAAATTTTGCACGCCCCAAGAGGTCATCATTGGTCCCCGAAGTGCCAAAACTGAACTCAATCCGATATTTGGTTTCGAATTTCAAGCAAAATATTCCGCTAATAGTTAAATTTTTTGCGCGTATGTTCTGGGGAACATCGCGTTATAGTTTTGCCCAAATGTCTGTAACTTTCGAATTTTTTGACGAAAATGGTCTCAAACGATTTAGTTCGACTCCCCAATGAAGAATTCGAGGTCAAATTTGATTCTGTCCGGCCGGCCGTCCGGTCGTTGCCACAATAACTTGAGAACGAAAAGAGCTAGCGACTTGAAATTTTCAGGGTTGGTGGCGCATCCCAATACGACGGACGAGTTTGTTAATGGGCATAATCGGCCCAGTGGTTTCCGAGTAATAATTTTGTTTTCCACCAATATAAATCCGATCGAATTGACACTTGGTGAGTAGTTGTAGAATATGAACCTAAGCACGTTTGTGAAATCTTGTGCGAATCGTATGGCTAGAAAATTGATAAAAAATTATTTTTGTTGTCACGATAACTTGAGAACGGAAAGAGATAGCGGCTTGAAATTTTCAGGATAGGATGTGCACCAGAACGCAACATTTCAGTTTGTTTATGAACATAATCGGCCAAACGGTTTTAGAGTTATAGCCATCTGAAATTTGGTTGTTTTTTGTTCCTCATTAACTCGAAAAATACTAAACCGATTGAATTCAAACATGGTAATTAGTTGTAGAATGCCAACGCGAAAATTCTTGCAAAATTTCGTGAGGATAGTATCTGTAAAAAATTTTAAAAAAATCATTGAAAATTAAAAAAAAAAATTCTATATATCAGTAACTATTCGTTTGAAATTGCTGAAATTTTGCAAGAGCCTTCATAACCTAACTCTACTGCCAAGTTTCAAGTATTAACATGATCGGTTGAATATTGTTGGAGATTCGAGCATTCTTGTGTGAGTTCAGTAGATGGGTGACCGTTGCCTCGATAACTTTCGAACGAAAGGAAATAGGGAGTTGCAATTTTCAGGGTAGGTTGCGTATCCGAAAAGGAGAGTTGAGTTCGTTTTTGGCCATAATCAGTCAAACGGTTTCCGATTTATACCCACCTGGAATATTATTTCCTTGATAACTCAAAAAATAAATATTCGATCGAATTGAAGCTTGGTAACTAGTAGTAGAAAATAATCATAAAGACGTGTTTAAAACTTTGTAATAGTAGGGGAGCCCACGTAGCTAATTCGGGATTTACTCGAGCGTCATAGAGAGCTATTGGGTTGTCAAGCTTAGATGATAAGAAGAAAAAAATGTTATATAATATATACCTGTTCATCGGTGGGGTGAGCAGATATCAATTTTCAAAAATGTAAAAAAAAAACCGTTACGTGGACATACTCGAGCGCGTCAGATATTGATAGCATCTGTGTCCTACGTAATTTAAAAGATGTATAGATGTTAATCTGATCGTTTCCATGATAGGGGTGATCATACGTAAGGGTTGAAAATGAAAAAAAAATTTTTTTTATCGAGCTCGTCAGATTTTCTAAGGGGGTGATATATGTGGTTCATCAATATGGCCTAGACGTGCTGTCTCCTAATCTGACGATTGTCTGGAGGGATTCGCTAAATCTGACAATAGAATTGATTTTTTTTTAATTTTTTTAAATCATTGAACTTAATTAATCGAAAAGCTCAGGAAATAGCGTGCCAATGAAAAAGCTTATGTTGTTTTGAGGAGAATATTTATACAAATAATAATTATACAAAATTTAATTTTTAATTTTTTCGTGATATTCGAAGAATCAGTTTGCTCCGACGATATTCTAAAGTAATGATACATTTTTGTGAAGTTTCTAATGAAAATTTGATTGTGTTTTGTAAAGTACTTTCACCACAAAATACACAATTCATATTAATATCACTCAATCACTCATAGTAATTATTTATTAACTTTAATTCACATAACTTTTATTAAAATCGCAAAATAACCTAATACGTTGGAAATACGTTGTAAACAAGATCATACCCCGAACGATTCTGCGTGACCAGCTGTTATGGAGTCATGGCAACAGAAACCGGAGTGGGACGGAGTGAGAGAGCAATAGATAGAGAAAGAGTGAGAGGAGAATAGAAACACGTAGAGGGGAATATAGGCATGGCATAGCTGCACGCATTCAACTTTATCAATTAATTTTTATTACTTCGGCTTGTGAAAATCGTCAGATTATATATTTTTCGTAATTCTTGCATTATTTCCTTCAAAATAAAAAAAAAATTTACCACGCTCGAGAATGTCAAGATGTCGTTTTTGCGCGTATGTTCTGGGGAACATACGCGTTATAGTTTTGCCCAATGAAATTTAATTCTGTGGTGCCGTCCGGCCGGCCGTCCGTTGCCACGATAATTTGAGAACGAAAAGAGCTAGCGACTTGAAATTTTCAGGGTGGGTGGCGCATCGTAATACGACGGATAAGTTCGTTAATGGGCATAATCGGCCCAGTGGTTTCCGAGTAATAATTTTGTTTTCAACCAAAATAAATCCGATCGAATTTAAACTTGGTGAATAGTTGTAGAATATAGACCTAAGCACGTTTGTGAAATTTTGTGAGAATCGTATTGCTAGAAAATTATTAAAAAATTATTAAAAAATATTTTTGTTGTCACGATAACCTGAGAACGGAAGGAGATAGCGGCTTGAAAATTTCAGGTTAGGTTGTGCATCTGAATGCGACATTTGAGTTTGTTTATGAGCATAATCGTCCAAACGGTTTTAGAGTTATAGCCATCTAAAATTTTCTGAAATTTGGTAGTTTTTTGTTCCTCATTAACTCGAAGAATACAAAACCGATTGAATTCAAACATTACTATTAGTTGAAGAATACCAACGCGAAAATTCTCGCAGAATTTCGTGAGGATGGTATAACTAGAAAATTTAAAAAAAATAGTTGAAAATTATTGAAAATAAATCTATATATCATAAACTATTCGTCCGGCATGGCTGAAATTTTGGAACAGCCTTCAGAACCTAACTCTACTGCAGAATTCCAAGTTTGAACACGATCGGATCTATATTGTTGGAGAACCGCGCAGCCTTTTGTGAGTTCGGTAGGAGATGCGAATCGTCGTATGATATGTTGTCTATGGTCGTATTTTTGCAAGAACCTTCAGTTCAAAAATAAAAATATGAATGTCATGATGACATATCTTTTACGCGTATGTTATGGGAAAATCGTATTATGTATTTCATCACAAATCTATGGGAGATGATAGCCCTACATCGCATGCGCCCCGTTTTAACCTCAACATCGAATCTGATCTGAATGTGATCAAAACACAAATACAAAACGTAAACAAAATATTCTCAATCCACGAAGTACGAACGAGTATTCCTTCTGTTGAAAATAATCGAGATTACCTTGTATTTGAAGATTGGAGGAATCTAGAAATAATGTTTACGTATGTGAAAGAAATTTCAAATTATGGAGAACTGTGGAAAAGTTGTTCAGAAAGAAGATATCTGGTATATGTCCTTCAGGATTTCTGGCTAAAAATCAGCAGTAAGTAATAGAAGTGAATTGAATGAATTACTTTACTCAGAGAAATCCAAGTCTTAATATTTTCTTTCAGGTTGAAATGAATTAAGGTCCAGTTGACGTAGAGCAAAAAAGTAATGCTTTTCGACAAATAGAATGCATGAGTTACTCTTGGAGTTACTGCAGATAGAATTCTTAAAAACAAGGTATATGGAACTTAGTCGATTGAATATTTGTGAAGATTAAGTATACCTCATGAGAAAATTTAATATTGATAAGAGGCAACCAAGATGACATGAACACTAATGGCGTATTCCATTGGTAGAACTCGTGCGCACTGAGTGCATGAATCGTATTCCATTGGGGAATTTCTTCAAGCATTTTGACACATTTTGACGTCCAGTGCAACATTTTTTGCACTCAGTGCAGCACTGGTGCTGCCAATGGAATACGCCATAAAATTTCTGCACCTACCCTATTATTCAGATTTGGCCCTTAGCTACTTTTACCTGTTTACACATAACATTTGCATAATACTATTGCACAAAAAAAAACAGTTGAATTACGCTTAGACCAGTGAATTTTGAACACTTTTCTGTTTTCCTGATATCATGGGTCTCTTACGATCCATCATCAGGGTGTGTGGATGCCAGCGTGTACCTATATAATAGGAATCTTAACAAAACATTTTAATTTTTCTAATTGCAGAATATTTTAAAATATGGGAGTAGAAGGTGATGCAATATAACATGTGTGTAGGTATGTGCGATTGGCTCAGTGGTAGAGTAATTGACTTGGGAGCGGAAGCCCCAAGTTCAATTCAGAGGCTAGGAAAGAAATTTTCTAGTCACGGTAATCGCCACCATTCGCTGTTGGGTCAAAAATTAACAGTGCTGTGCCTAAGGTGGCGTAAGGACACAGTGACAAAGCCTACACAGAACACAACTGCTTCTCCTAACTCAGGGCAAGCTCTTAGAGCTTATGAGGGGTCTCCTTGTGGAAGACCCAGGAGGATCAGTATAATAATAATAATATATTATGTATATTGTTTTCCCGTGGAACTTCAGGTATATGTTTCTTAAATGCTTGTTGCTTAGCATGCTTAACAATGAATACCTCTGAAGAACAGATTTTACTAATATTATAATAGAATGGCTTGATAATTCAACGCTAACTTTGAAAATGATGTATCCTAGTGTTGCGGAGGAAAATCCAAGTATATTTTACAACGAGAAGTAGTATATAAGGAAATGGAGAAAGTCAGTTATCATATTTTAATAATAATCTATATACAAGTATTTATCCTCCCTGCAATCTTTCACGAATCCTCCATGATTATGTGGGCAGCAGTGGTCCAAACTCGAAAAAATGCATTGCATGCTGCTTGATGTAGAATTGAATTTTCAAAATGAATGTTATTCTTGATCTCTCTTGAAGTAAATAATCGAATATGTTAATAGAGTTTTATTCGAAATTATTTCCTTTGTTTGTATTACGGCTTCAGTGAGGTATACAATTTTTTTGTTCACTGAGGGCTGATATATTTTACGACCTGTAAACTGTCAAGTAGCCTTACCGAAAGGAAAGTAATCTGTAAATGTTCACTTTAAAGGGGATCAGTAAATTCAACGAGCACATAGTTGACGAATACTTTAAGGAGAGGTTGAATAAATCGGCCCTTAGTAGATAGTATAAAACAATATATAGATTGGTATCTAAATAAATGAATCTTATTTTCACAATAACTCTTTTCCCCTAACCCATGAAAACAAATTTTCACAGACAATTTACATGAATCATTAGCTTCAAACGTTCATTATCTTGAAATACAAATGAATAAGTGGAAATTTAATTTTAATATTGAATGGAATATTTAGAGTTTATCTATAATTTCAGATATCTCATCTCATCAACGATTGACAAAAGTATTGAAATTGATTATGCATTAAACGATGTGTTCAAATGTCAAATTATTACCATATTCCATATTGACAGACATTCTTGTAATGATTATGAAGAATTAAAAAGGTTTTTTTATTAAATATTTAAAACTGTAATTAGTTCTTTGAAATACCATTGAATGAAGAAATTCTTGTAAGTTAACAAAATATCTTTATTTGAACAATAAAAATGCATCATTTTATTAAAATGATAGTTTGACTATCCAATAATTGCTTATTTTCTTTATAATATTTTTGCTGTAAGTCAGTATAGCTTAGAACTTTCAAAGTAACGTCCAATAATATTAATTTAAATGATATTATAAATAAAAAAACAATATACCTACTTCAACAATGTTTCTTGAATTATAGACTTTACAGAATAAAATAGGTAGGTATACTTCTAATAGCGTAGAACTTTCAAAGTAACGTCCAACAATATTAATTTAAATGATATTATAAATAAAAAAAAAATTGGTTCAAGCACTGACGTGAAGTCAGGAGCTTTTGCGCGTATGTTCTATTGTCCATACTCCTGTAATGAACACTCTTCTTAATCGAATTTACCATGATGAATTCTATTGTCCATTCTCCTGTATTGGACACTCTTCTTAATCGAATTCACCATGATGAATTCTATTGTCCATTCTCCTGTATTGGAGACTCTTCTTAATCGAATTTACCAAGATGAATTCTATTGTCCATTCTGGACAATAGAATTCATCATGGTAAATTCGAATTAAGAGTCTCCAATACAGGAGAATGGACAATAGAATTCATCATGGTGATTCGATTAAGAAGAGTGTCCAATACAGGAGAATGGACAATAGAATTCATCATGGTAAATTCGATTAAGAAGAGTGTTCATTACAGGAGTATGGACAATAGAACATACGCGCAAAAGCTCCTGACTTCACGTCAGTGCTTGAACCAATTTTTTTTTACAACTTTGTAACCCTCCCCCTTCTTTACGTCACTCTCAAATTGTCAGATTAATGGAATATACACATTTTAGCATGTAACTAACTCACCCTACCTTAATCTGACGCGCTCGAGAATTTCCGATGATCAACTTTTATTTACTAATCTGATGCTTTATCCTTGAAGGGCGGCCATATATATATGGCTCATGTTTCGTGGAAAAACTTAACCAGGTACAAGGTATCCCCCTATATATTAATCTGCCGCGCTGTAGTAAATCCCAAAATCCCCGCTTGGGCTCCCCTACTATAAGAACCGTACCCCTAGCAAATTAAAAAAAATGACGAAAAAAAAAATTTTAAGAACCGCACCCCTAGAAAATTTCAAAAAAATCACGAAAACAAAAATTGGTTCAAGCACTGATGTGAAGTCAGAAGCTTTTGCGCGTATGTTCTGACTTCACGTCAGTGCTTGAACCAATTTTTTTAATTTTTTCTACTCATGCTATCACCACGAAATTTTGCACAAGTGTTTTCGTTGGTACTTCGCATCAGTATTTTTTGAGTTATGGTGAAAACAAAATTTCAATTTCATTTTCAAATATTTGACTTTTTTTTTCTAGTTTACAGCCATCCGATCAATACGAGACTTCGCAGGCATATAAAGGTCATGCTTATACAATTTGATGCTGAATTTCACATAGATCGAGTGATCGGTTTCGGAAATATTCTTGAAAAACGTTTTAACTAAAAATGGCCGTAGCTCCGAAACGGCTAGATGGATTTGGCCATTAACGAACTTGTCCGAGATATTTACGCTCCAAATATACCCTGCAAATTTCAACGCTCTAACTCGCTCCATTCGAGAGTTATCGTGCTAGCGGCCGGCCGGATGGACCGAATCGAATTTGACCTCGAATTCTTCATCAGGGAGTCGAATCAAATAGTTTGAGACCATTTTCGCAAAAAAATACCACATCTTAAAAAAATACAGACACTGTGACGAAATGATAGCACGCTGTTCCTTGCGGAACACGTACGCAAAATTGGTTCAAGCCCTGTGGATAGGAGCTTTCTGGCGCTCTTGTTCAAACAGGCAAATTATATCTCCGAAAGTATAGGTTTCTCAGATTTGGGAATTATATCTATGTATAAATGATATGTATCAATGATAAAACTGCATCATAAAGGAAATTCTATTCAAATAATAGTTTATTTATCAAGATTAAATGAGCAATCTGAGAATGAAAACTGCACCACGGAAGAAATCAAATTAAAATAGATGAAATGAACTTGATTCTCTCTTATAGAACATGTACGAGTATGAACACAGATCATATAATAAATCATAGATAGAATAATTATAGCATTCTGTGAAAACATAGAAGTACGATGTACGATTCATTATCAAAATTTCGAAAAATCATATCTTCGAAAGTTTTAGCTTGTTGGAGTTGAAAATGATATTAATGGATTTTTATGGTGAAACTACATCTTAAAAAAATTGAATTTGAAATTTTTAAGTTAAAAAAAAAACTTTTTTTTGTAACTCCGAAACCATCTGGCCTATTTTGCCGAATAACGAACGTAACCGAAATATTCATCTCCCTAACTTACTCTAAAATTTCAACTGCCTAGCTCATTCTGTTCGAGAGAAATTGTAGAAACAAAATTTAAAAATTTTCAAAAATTTTTTTCACACTTTATGGTAACCCGATCAATAAAAAACTTTACATTCGTATAAAGGTCAAGATTTTTCAATTTGATGGTAAATTTCAGATAGATCGAGTGATTGGTTTCGGAAATATTCATAAAAAATATTTTTACTAAACACGGCCATAACTCCGAAACCGCTTGATGGATTTCGCCCTTTAACGAACTCGTCCGAGATATTTACGCTCCAAACTTACCCTGCAAATGTCAATCCTCTAACTGATTTCGATCGAGAGTTATCGTGCTAACGGCCGGGCAGAATCGATTTCGACCTCGGATTCTTGATCAGTGAGTCGAACCAAATCATTTGAGACCATTATCAGCCAAAAATTCGAAAATTACAGACATTTGGGCAAATTGATAAGCACTCTGTTCCGAGGAACAAGAGCGCCAAAAATGGCCGTAACTCCGAAACGGCTCGATGGATTTAGCCCATTAACGAACTTGTCCGAGATATTTACTCTCCAAACATACCCTGCAAATTTCAACGCTCTAACTCGCTCCGTTCGAGAGTTATCGTGCTAACGGCCGGACGGACAGAATTGAATTTGACCTCGAATTCTTCATCAGGGAGTCGAACCCAATCGTTCGGAACCATTTTCGCAAAAAAAATCGAAAAATACAGACATTGTGACGAAATGATAGCACGCTGTTTCTTGCGGAACACGCGCGCAAAAATGAATTGCTGTTCGTTGTCTCGCTAAAACTCGGGAACGGCTGGACCGATTTGGCTAATTTTGATCTTGAATTATTTGTGGAAGTCCAGGAGAGGTTTGAAGGTGAATAAATATAGAAATGTCTACAGGGTGTTTTTCTTTTAACGTCAATGGTAACTTGCTCTTTTTCACGCCATAGTCGTACAATTTCATTCAATTCTGTTAAAAAATATACTTTCGAGGCATACATCATTGAAAATAAACCATTACTATACAGAGTGTTCTTTTTCTCACGGCACAATTGTACGCGATTGAAGTGATTTGTGCCACAAACAAAGCATTAACTAAATAGGTACCTTGGATGGATTCTCATAATGTATTTGTCTGAAATTTTCCTACAGGTTGTTTTTCTTTTAACGTCAATGGCAACTTGCTCTTTTTTACGCCAAAGTCGTACAATTTTTTAAAAAATATACTTTCGAGGCATACATCATTGAAAATAAGCCATTACGATACAGAGTGTCCTTTTTCTCACGGCACAATTGTACGCGATTGAAGTGATTTGTGTCACAAACAAAGCTTTAACTAAATAGGTATCTTGGATGGATTTTCATAATGTATTTGTCTGAAATTTGCCTACAGGATGTTTCTCTTTTAACGTCGTATTTGTACGAAACTTTTATACAGGGTGTTTTTCTTTTAACGTCAATTGAAACATGCTGTTTTTCGCGATAGCGTACAATTTCATTCAATTGTACATTCGAGGCATACATCATTGAAAATAAACCATTACTATACAGGCTGTTCTTTATATCACGGCACAATTGTACGCGATTGAAGTAATTTGTGCGGCAAACAAAGCATTAACTAAATAGGTACCTAGGAATTTGGATGGATTCTCATAATGTATTTGTCCGAAATTTTCACACAGGGTGTTTTTCTTTTAACGTCAATTGCAACTTGCTGTTTTTCACGACAATCGTACAATTTATTTCAATTGTGTAAAAAAATATACTTTCGAGGCATACATCATTGAAAATAAACCATTACTATACAGGGTGTTCTTATTCTCACGGCACAAATGTACACGATTGAAGTGGTCTGTGCCACAAACAAAGCATTAAATAAATAGGCATCTTGGATGGATTCTCATAATGTATTTGTCCGAAATTATCATACAGGTTGCTTTTCTTTTAATGTCAATTGCAACTTGCTGTTTTTCACGCCAATCGTACAATTTCATTCAATTGTGTTAAAAATTATACTTTCGAGGCATACGTCATTGAAAATAAACCATTACTATACAGGGTGTTCTTTATATCACAGGACGTACAATTGTACACAATTGAAGTGATTTGTGCCACAAACAAAGCATTAACTAAATAGGTACCTTGGATGGATTCTCATAATGTAACAATTTTGTTTTTCCTTTGATGTGTGGACATATGGCGCATGTACAATTATACGTCGCGTGTTCGCGCGTCGGAAGACCGTTTTTATTTACGCACCACAAAACAAAACAAAACAAAAAATATAGTTCATCAGAAAGCTTTAAATTGATTAGGAGACTGCATCATAACTGTGTGTGTCTGTCAATATCAAATTGAAACCTTATAAATAGCCAGTATTTCAGTAAAACTCTGTTTTGTAAGTAAGCAACATCATGTGCAATTAATCGAAAATAATAATAAAACTTCATTCATACCGAGTATTTTTTTTTCATTAAGTTAGGCGGTACGAAGTTCGCCGGGCCAGCTTGTCTTAGGATATATATTTACAGGAACTTTCAGTGATGAAAAAAGCCTTCGATCATTTGAAGTCCTGCTACAAATAACTGACTCGCCCTGTATAGGAAATCATTTATTTTTTCCAAATTAGAAAGTATAGCAGGGATTATTAGTGAAAACTTCTATTGTTTGATGTAACAACTAATGATAATGAATTCAATTGGCATTATATTAATTATTTTACTACCTAAGCTAATTTCTTTTGCTGTAATAATTGTTGGGAGATATTAATCTGACTTAATATCTCCCAATAAGCTACCTGAGTCTGAACTCAGGTAGCAGATAAATCTGTTAATAGTTATCCAGTAGCGAATGGAATAGTTTTGGAGGCACCTGTATTTTATAGTTTCAAAGAAATTGAATTATAAGACTGAACCGTAATGATGAAATTTAATAGTTATTCATGCACCAAGGACGAAAAACTGTCAATTATGGCCGTGCCGGCAAATTGCTATCCGAGGCGGGTCGAGGATAGCAAGCAGGCGAGACAATATACAGTTTTTCGCCGAGATGCATATATATTATTACATTTTTCGTCTTCTACATACTTGTATTGAACGATGCCGTATCCATAGTGACGTGACGTCAGCGACGGACAGTTATTCTTACGGCGCCTACAGACACACGAACAAGTCCTAATACATGAACGCACTTACATGTAAGTCTGAGAGACTGGCGGGGGTGGGAATTAGTGGAGACCATCTCAGATGGCTCTCGTCTTACATACGGAATCGTTCACAATACGTGGTTAATGGAGAGTTCTCAAATATTTTTTATTGTACTTCTGGCGTACCACAGGGTTCACATTTGGGACCCTTACTTTTCATCATATATATTAATGGCTTAAAAGGATGTTTTAAGCATTGTAAATTTCTACTGTACGCGGATGATCTTAAATTTTTCAGAAGGGTATCTGGTCTCGATGATTGTGACATGATTCAGGGTGATTTGGATAGAGTTCAACGTTACTGTCAAGAGCAGCACTTGTATTTAAGTTTGGCAAAGTGTCATAAAATTACATTTACCCGAAATCGACATCCGATAAAGTTCAACTATATCATTAATAACGAAAATCTTCACGAACTAAATTTCACTAGAGATCTAGGTGTTCTCTTTGATAGTAAGCTGCTGTTTGATTTGCACATAGAAAAGATTATAAGTGACTGTAATCGTATGCTAGGCTTCATCCTTCGCCAGAGCAGACTATTTGGGAATAACAAAACTTTTTTGACATTATTTTATTCATTTTGTATATGGTAAATTAAATTTTGCATCCTCTATATGGAATCCACAATATAAATGTTATATAGATAGATTAGAAGAAATACAAAAAAGATTCCTGAGATTTTTAGCATATAAAAATAATTGTACTATTCTTAATCACGATTATTCACAGATTAGGAAAGATTTCGGTCTTATGTTACTTTCAGACAGAAGAAAAATAACGGACGTTCTTTTGCTCTTTAAGATCGTAAATAATATGGTGTCGATACCGAGTACTTTGGAAATGATTCCATTTAGAATTCCTGATATTAGGCTTCGAAACAATGATTTGTTTTACACTCCATACAGACGTACAAATTGTTCACAGAATTCTCCACTTATTCGTATGATGAATACGTATATGACATTTTTTGATGGTTTTGATCTATTTAACACAAAATTTTTAACATTCAAGAGATTACTGAAGAAGGAGCTCTCATAGATTATTGAACTGCTGGTGCCTTGTGTTTGTTGGTTCCGAGATTATTGTTTTGAATATATTGCTCATTTGTTTGTATATCTAATTTACCTTTGTGATTTCTAAGCTGTGAAGTTTTTGCATAGATATAGATTTTTTTTAATTTAAGCGAATACTGTTTCTGGGGTTGACCTGTTAGTGTTCCTGTTTTTCATAAATAAAAAATAAAAAAAAAATAAAAAAATAAGCAAAATTTCATCTAAAAGACGATGGACATCATAGGGAAATAGAAGGATAAGTGTCTCTGATGGAGATGTTCGCTTGTCCTGCTTGAATGTTCGACAGTGCATAAACAAAAAATAGTTGTTTGTTTTAAGTCTTTTGTCAGTGCTTGTTTGTGTATTGTTTTATAGTCTGTTCTGAGGATGCTCGATTTGAGAATTTTTACAAAAGAGTTTATTACTTTACCTAACTCATCCGTATTTGTGGAAAACTTGAGTCAAAATACTATAGGTTGGAGTCTTTTCTGTAATTGATGTTTCCTTTTTTTTCATAACACTAGCACACGCCACTGCTAATAAATCTAATTCATCTTCACTCGACATCTTGATAAAACACATCAGCTATGCCTGGAAGACTGATAAACAAGTACGTATGTGTGCATAGAGCCCACTATATCTAACTAGCCTGGAACATGATAAAATGGCAACACCGCTATGAGTCGTACGCCAGGCGATTCACTCGAACGTTTGTTATTGTAAAAGGACGATTACTTCTGACTCTCTGGAATTAACCAGTATTGTTTTTCGCGGGTATTTCGTGGTATTTTTGTGTATATAACGGTGTGAAATGTGAATGAATGCAATGCAGTGATAAATATGGTCGGATATTTATGTTCTGTGATTAAACTGCAGTATGTAAATAGTGAAATTTCCTTTGGATTATTTCTACTTGGAGATGAGTACATTTCAGTTGAGAGTATATAGACAAACAAGATGGACTAGCAATATGAGTAAAATAGAACTTTCATTTCTTTCGATTTTATAAAAGATTTTGATGACCTTTCTAATAATTTTTCAACAAAAATTCATACATCTGGATGGGAGATCAAGAAGCTCAAAGAATCTATTTATTTTTATATATGTATTCAATTTCTAAAAGTATTCATCAGTAGATGCTTCAGATGAAATCAATAAGGACTTTATTAATCTTAAATTATTAATTAAGAATAATGTTAGATTTCCTGCAGTGATTTGAAATGGATTTTTTCTCTCGACCTTAACCCTGAGCAGTAGCAATATAATTTAATGGGTATTCAGATTCAGAATTTATCAATTTGTTTTATACACAGTTCAAATCAAAAAATAATTATATGTGAATTTACTTTTTGTAGCATTGAATTGTTATTCAGAATTCACATGACTTGTAGTTGTGGTTTACATTCGTAAATCATTCTTAATTCACTTTGTTCTGTTTTCGCAATTTTACTCCTGAAAAATATAATAGATAGTAGATAATACGAATAACAATGTTCATAGTCCACCGAATGGAAAATAGACAGAAGCATTTGGAGATAGCAATAAGATTATTATCACAATTTTCATTAGCCTACCTGATTAATCTTATAATTGTTATGTTTGGGAATATATATTTATTTTGAGAATTTCATTAGTTTATAATTTTTTTGGCAATAGATAACCTTACACCTTCTCGTGGTTCTTGCTGAACAATCAATTGAACAACTACCTATAGGTTTCTATTTCAACTTGATATCAATAATATTGTGTAGAATGATGTTATTCATTTTATTGAAAAAGTAGGGTCTCATATTGTTTATTCATCCAGAGCAAGAAAACCTATTCAAAGAATTCACTAGAGTTTTAAATTCGAAATATACGATATCCCGCGCTACCGCATTGAAGAAGTATGCCTTTATGGCTCGCTTCACATCAACACGACACGGTTTTATGTACGGCAACGACACAACCGCTCGAGCCTTTCCACAGGGCTCACAGTCGTGTCCACCATCCGATTCTTGGGTGAAGGCTTGAATGATAGCTTTGACAGGTATCCGGCAGAGCCGTGGTTGTATGAACGACACACGGCTGCCGTGCACGACTCGAGGGTGTCCGGCCGTCCCCTCGAGCCGTGTGTCGTTAACACGGCCTCGACTCGGCCCAGTAGCGTAACGAATTTCGACCAGGCCCCCCCGCAAAAATAATTTTAGGGCCCCCTCTTATTAGAACTATTTAATATAAAATTGGTTCAAGCACTGACGTGAAGTCAGAAGCTTTTGCGCGTATGTTCTATTGTCCATTCTTCTGTATTGGACACCCTTAATCGAATTTACCATGGTAAATTATGTTGTCCATTCTCCTGTATTGGACACTTAATTCGAATTTACTATGGTAAATTCGAATTAAGTCTCCAATAAGTGTCCAATACAGGAGAATGGACAATATAATTTATTTATTTGAACAATAAAAATTGGTTCAAGCACTGACGTGAAGTCAGAAGCTTTTGCGCGTATGTTCTATTTTCCATTCTTCTGTATTGGACACCTTTAATCGAATTTACCATGGTAAATTATGTTGTCCATTCTCCTGTATTGGACACTTATTGGAGACTTAATTCGAATTTACCATAGTAAATTCGAATTAAGTGTCCAATACAGGAGAATGGACAACATAATTTACCATGGTAAATTCGATTAAAGGTGTCCAATACAGAAGAATGGAAAATAGAACATACGCGCAAAAGCTTCTGACTTCACGTCAGTGCTTGAACCAATTTTTATTGTTCAAATAAAGATATTTTGTCAACTTACAAGAATTTCTTCATTCAATGGTATTTCAAAGAACTAATTACAGTTTTAAATATTTGATAAAAAAATGGAATAAATTTCATATACATATATAGATCTTATCGTATTCAAACTTGGAACTTGGTAGTAGAATTATGTTCTGAAGGCTCTCGCAAAATGTCAGCCATGTCGGATGAATAGTTTCTGATATCTAGAATTTTTTTCAATGATTTCTTAAACATTTTCTAGTGATACGATCCTCACAAAATTTTGCAAGAACTTTCGCGTTGGCATTCTACAACTAATAACTAAGTTTGAATTGGATTGGTTCTATATTTTTCGAGTTATTGAGAAAATAACAATCAAATTTCAGATGAATAGAACTCCAAAACCGTTTGACCAATTATGCTCATGAACAAACTCAAATGTCGCATTCAGATGCACAACCTATCCTGAAAATTTCAAATCGCTATCTCTTTCCTTTCTCAGGTTATCGTGACATAAAAAATATATTTTATAATTTTCTAGCGATACGGTTCACACAAAATTCTACACACGTCTTCAAGTGGATATTCTACAACTAATTGGCAAGCTTCAATTCGATCGAGTCTATATTTTCCAAGTTATCGAGGAAATAATATTCCAGGTGGGTAAGACTCGGAAACCGTTAGACCGATTATACCCAAAAACGAAATCAATTCTCCCTTTCGGATACGCAACCTACCCTGAAAATTGCAAGTCCCTATCTCCTTTCGTTCGAAAGTTATCGAGGTAACGGTCACCCATCTACTGACTCGCACAAGAATGCTCGAATCTCCAACAATATTTAACCGATCGTATTAAAACTTGAAACTTGGCAGTAGAGTTAGGTTATGAAGGCTCTTGCAAAATTTCATCAATTTCAAACGAATAGTTACTGATATATAGAATTTTTATTTTTTATTTTTAATGATTTATTATAAATTTTCTACAAATGCTATCCTCACCAAATTTTGCAAACATTTTCGCGTTGGCATTCTACAACTAATAACCATGTTTGAATTCCATCGGTTCAGTATTTTTCGAGTTAATGAGGAACAAAAAACCACCAAATTTCAGAAAATTTCAGATGGCTATAACTCTAAAACCGTTTGGCCGATTATGCTCATAAACAAACTGAAATGTCGCGTTCTGGTGCACATCCTAACCTGAAAATTTCAAGCCGCTATCTCATTCCGTTCTCAAGTTATCGTGACAACAAAAATATTTTTTAATAATTTTTTTAAAATTTTCTAGCCATACGATTCGCACAAAATTTCACAAACGTGCTTAGGTTCATATTCTACAACTACCCACCAAGTTTCAATTTGATCAGATTTATTTTGGTTGAAAACAAAATTATTACTCGGAAACCATTGGGCCGATTATGCCCATTAACGAACTTGTCCGTCGTATTGGGATGCGCCACCTACCCTGAAAATTTCAAGTTGCTAGCTCTTTTCGTTCTCAAGTTATCGTGGCAACGGCCGGACGGACGGCCGTACGGCCTGACGGCCGGACGGACAGAATCAAATTTGACCTCGAATTCTTCATTGGGGAGTCGAACTTAATCGTTTGAGACCATTTTCGTCAAAAAATTCGAAAGTTACAGACATTTGGGCAAAACTATAACGCGATGTTCCCCAGAACATACGCGCAAAAAATGTCTCCAACACTTCCCCTATACCCGACGAACCGTAGCGCTACGCGTCGGCATTTGGAAAATATTACAATAAGTGGAGTAGAGTGAATATGATTTTCCTTAAAAAAAATCTACTGAAAAATGCATGCCTTTTTATTGAAAGATTGATGGCCAACTTATGACCTACGGTAATAGACCACATTAGTTAGGTTAGGCGGGAAATTTGAATTACGATCCATCCGTGGATCCGCGCACTGAATTCCCCATGCATTTCTTATGGACCTAAAATTTACGCGAATTTCTCGCCTGTTTTTAGATACTTTGGCTAATTTCTTAAGGTTTATTTTGGTTGAAATAGATTCTGTGAACCTTTCTCAACCATCTAGAATCAAGTTTTCAGAACAAAATAGTATATTTCCAAAATAATTAATAAATATAAAAGTGTTCACCAAATTCGATTGACGTATGTCTTAGCTCACTCGAAATCAGTCAAAAATAATAACATAACCCTAAATCGGCCTTGTAATGACGCACAACAGAAGTCATCTACGACATACGGAAATCTTTCGAACTAGAATGGTTTAAATTTTGATTCAAGAATAAATAGAAGTAGATTTTAATGTGGAAATAACATGAAAACATGCACTAATGATGAAGGTACCCAATACTTGTTGTGTCTGTACTAACATTCTCTTTTAAATAGGGTAGTTTCATCCCAAAGTTGAAATTCCTTGTTAAAAAATTTGAATATGGATCTCCCGCCAAGCGACTGATTCTAACCTAACTAATGTGGTCTATAGCGTACAAATACATGTTAATATGATTATATAAAGAAAAATCGTAATACTAACATTATTTAGAATTTGTGGATTATGTTTAGCACCACCAAAATTATGTATATCACGTTATGCTTGTATTTTTGCGCGCGTGTTCCGCAAGGAACAGCGTGCTATCATTTCGTCACAATGTCTGTATTTTTCGAATTTTTTTGTGAAAATGGTCTCAAACGATTGGGTTCGACTCCCTCATGAAGAATCCGAGGTCAAATTCAATTCTGTCCGTCCGGCCCGGCCGGTCGGCCGTTAGCACGATAACTCTCGAACGGAGCAAGTTAGAGCGTTGAAATTTGCAGGGCATGTTTGGAGCGTGAATATCTCGGACAAGTTCGTTAATGGGCAAAATCCATCGAGCCGTTTCGGAGTTACGGCCATTTTTAGTTAAATCGTTTTTCGAGAATATTTCCGAAACCGATCACTCGATCGATCTGAAATTCAGCCTCAAATTGTATAACCATGACCTTTATATGCCTGCGAAGTCTCATAATGATCGGATGGCTGTAAACTAGAAAAAAAAAAGTTAAATATTTGAAAATGAAATTGAAATTTTGTTTTCACTATAACTCGAGAAAAACTGATCCAATTGAGTTGAAGCTCGGTAGTTATATGCGAAGTACCAACGAAAACACTTATGCAAAATTTCGTGGGGGTAGTATGAGTAGAAAAAATTAAAAATTTTTGTAACTATCAGCGGAATATTTTGCTGGAAATTCCGAAACCAAATATCGGAATGAGTTCAGTTTTGGCACTTCGGTGACCAATAATGACCTCTTGGGGTGTGCAAAATTTCACTGCGGACAGACCTCTAGGAGCCTCAAAAAAAATTAATAATTTTGAACCTCCAAACTGGTCAAATTATTTCATTTCGAAGTTCTACACGGAATACATAACATCTGGTGACAATATTCTGACGGGTTTTTACGCGTTTATCTGAATCAATACGATATGTACGAGGGCAACTGATTAAAATATGGACTACTTACTAGCATGGCAATTGAATTAATGCGTAAACGATGTGTGGAATTTTAAATTGGTTTTCAAAATTAGTCTGAACGGTGAACGACTGGGGTGTAACTGCCTCTTTTGGGCATTTTTTGTTATTCGCATAAGCAGACGAGAAATAATTTAACTGCTCGAGTTTTCTTCTGAGATTGGGGTTTTGGGGTGGAGGATGTTATTCTTCCATAGAATCCCCCGGTGCCGGTCTGCGCATGCGTGGATTCAAGATGCGATATCTCCTGAACCACTAGTGTTGGAGAATCGCAGTCATTTGTGACTGACAGGATGGCCATAAAGTGACAAAACAAATTTTTAAAATTTTGTTTCCACGATAACTCGTAAAATACTGATCTGATTGAATAGAAACTCAGTAGCTAGATGCAAAAGACCAAAGCGAACACTTTTACAAAATTTCGTGAAGATCACGTCACATGAAAAAATTCAGAAAATTACTCTATTTTGCTTGAAATTCCGAAAAATATTAATTTGAAATTCATGCTGCCTCTTCCGGGCATTTTTCGTTATGCGCATGCGCAGATGAGAAGTCATTTAACTGCTGTAGTTTTCGTCAGAGAGGATTGGGGTTTTGGGGTGGCGGATGTTATTACTCCATAGAATCCCCTGGAGAGGGTCTGCGCATGCGTGGATAAGGGATGCGATATCTCCTGAACACCTAGTGTTGGAGAATCGGAGTTTTTTGTAAGGTGTGTGATTTTGAGAGGACTTTCAGCCACGTGTAGATTGCGCATGCGCAGAAGAGAACTGACTGTTTTTGGGTTGTGTGGGTTATGTTGGGGGTGCTGAGCGATATTGTGAGGTTTTAAAAAAATATTTATGACAATTCAGTGCAAGGACAAGTCAGTTTGGGGGATGTAGCGTTGTTTCCGAGTTAAAGTGTCCGTACCGTGGCCCTGGGGCTAATTTCGAAATTGATGTTACCCCTTACGGGCATTTTTCGTTATGCGCATGAGCAGACCATCAGTGATTTAACTGCTGGTGCTTTCGTCAGACAGGATTGGGGTTTTGGGGTGGCGGATGCTATTCCTCTATAGAATCCCCTGGTGAGGGTCTGCGCATGCGTGGATTCAAGAAGCGATATCTCCTGAACCACTAGTGTTGGAGAATCGGAGTTTTTTGTGAGGTGTGTAATTTTGGGAGGACTTGCAGCCACGAGTATATTGCGCTTGCGCAGACCAGAAGTGTATGGTTTTGGGTTGTTTGGGTTATGTTGGGAGTAATGAGCCAATATTGTGAGGTTTTAAAATAATATTCATGTCAATTCAGTGCACGGACACAAGGCAGTTTGGGGTAAATAGCGTTGTTTCCGAGTTGAAATGTCTGTATGGTGGCCCTGAGGCAAATTTATGTATAACTGTATTCGGTAGATCTATATTAAAATACGTTCGGATTCGGAGAAGAGGCAATTGCGTTCCTAACAGAGGTCCCACAACCGCAATTTTTTTCGATCTACGGTAAAGCTAACAGTCAAACTGTATTGAAAGCTATATTTGTTAAAGGAACTTGAAAAAATAAAAAAAAGCACTGACGTGAAGTCAGTACTCTTTGGCGCGCGTGTTCACGGTGGCTAATTTGAATTGAATGATGAGTACTTCAAGCTCAGTGGATAGAGCGAGCCGAAGATCTACCCAAAGGATAGTGGACACCATTCACTGTCGTTTCAAAAATTAACAGTGCTGTATCTAAGCTGCCATCAGGATAGAGTAATAAAGTTGGAAGAGAACACAACTGACTCTCCTTAGTCGCACAAGCTGCTAGAAGATTTGGGAGGGCCAGTATAATCCTAATCATGTTTATAGCACGCGCGCAAGAGCAAATTGACTTAACAATGAAAGAAAAAGTGTAAAAAGTCAATCTGCTTTGGCGCGCGTGCTATAAACATGATTAGGATTATACTGGCCCTCCCAAATCTTCTAGCAGCTTGTGCGACTAAGGAGAGTCAGTTGTGTTCTCTACCAACTTTATTACTCTATCCTGATGACAGCTTAGATACAGCACTGTTAATTTTTGAAACGACAGTGAATGGTGTCCACTATCCTTTGGGTAGATCTTCGGCTTGCTCTATCCACTGAGCTTGAAGTACTCATCATTCAATTCAAATTAGCCACCGTGAACACGCGCGCCAAAGAGTACTGACTTCACGTCAGTGCTTTTTTTAATTATATCACCGTTTGATTGTTGTTGAGGTCGGTCACCGTTTACTCTTTTTGGCGCTCTTGTTCCTTGAAACAGACTGCTTATCAATTTGCCCAAATGTCTGTAATTTTGGAATTTATGGCTGAAAATGGTATCAAACGATTTGGTTCGACTCACTGATCAAGAATCCGTGGTCGAAATCAATTCTGTCCGGCCGTCTGTCTGTCACGATAATTCACGAACGAAAGAAGTTAGAGGATTGAAATTTGCAGGGTAGGTTTGGAGCGTAAATATCTCGGACGAGTTCGTTAACGGGCGAAATCCATCAAGCGGTTTCGGAGTTATGGCCGTTTTTACTAAAAACGTTTCTTATGAATATTTCCGAAACCGATGACTCGATCTATCTGAAATTTAGCATCAAATTGTAGAACCTTTAGACGCATGTGAAGTTTTGTATTGATCGGGTTACCGTAAAGTGCCAAAAAAATGTTGAAATTTTTGTTTCTACAATAACTCTCGAACGGAACGAGCTAGGCAGACGAAATTTTCAGAGTAGGTTAGGGGGACAAATATCTCGGTTAAGTTTGCTATTAGCCAAAATAGGCGAGTTTCACAGAATGCTATAATTATTCTATCTATGATTTATTACATGATCTGTGTTCATACTCGTATATGTCATCCTGTTCTATAAGACAGAGCCAAATTCATTTCAGGTATTTTAATTTGATTTCTTCCATGGTGCAGTTCTCATTCTCAGATTGCTCATTTAATCTTGATAAATAAACTATTATTTGAATTGAATTTCCCTTATGATGCAGTTCTATCATAAGAATACATTATTTTTTAATTAAATATTCTCTCGAATCCCGGGCCCTCCCGCACCGCGGGGTCTGCGGGGGTGTACGTTACGCCACTGACTCGGCCGTGAAAGCTAACATTCAAGCCTTCACCCAAGAATCGGATGCCGGTGTCGTTTACAGGCCTGTGAAGCAAGCCTGTGGGAAAGCTCGAGCGTTTGTGTCGTTGCCGTACATAAAACCGTGTCGTGTTGTTGTGAAGCGAGCCAAAGAGACGATAAATTGCGGCGTTGTCAGACTGTGTTCCAGGCTATCTCTATAGAGGGCTGTGGTAGAGTTGACTGGATCCTCATTATGTACGCTCGTTCATGTTATTCGTGTGTCTGTATAGGAGCATTTACAGACGGTTATTTTGGCACTAAACCTTATCATGCTGTATTCATACGATAGCTGACGCAAAAGTGTTCGCGGACGAAAAAGTACTTTTTCTTTCTTGCACGAAAAAAAAATTATGCTGTTAAAAAATCATTATTCCTAATCATTCTTATATGGGGTTGATAAATCATATCTCCGAAATTATTGGTCTATGGGAATGATATAAATGGATTCTTACGATAGAACTACATCATGAAAGAAATTTGTGCTGTATTTCGAAATGCGATCATCTCACAAAGTGAGAAATTGTGTTTTCAGTTCACCGCTCACGTATAAAAAGGAACACGTTCATCTTACACTCTGCTCACTACATTTTGAGGTTACATGTTATGGATTTTCAAAAGTCTTTGCTCGGTGATCAATCAAGCAACGGCATATATTTTTCGAGATATCCTTTTAACAAGCAGCTCTACTTCTGATGAATCATCGGAAGATAATGGAAGAGGTCCCTTAAGTCAGTATATTAGATCAATTTTAAATTTTGTAGGTTATAATTTTCAGTATCGCCATTAAGTGAGACAAGTAAGCCGAACGCAGAGCAGCCTTATTTCTCTCAGATCTCTTACTCCGTGTTCTGTTCCGAATTATAAGAAATTTGTGAGAGAAACCAATTTCGAAACAAGCTTCTGAGATTATTCTCACTTCGCTCACATTTCGGAATACACATTGAATTCAAACAGACCGATTCTCCCCCATAACGAACTTATCCAAGATATTCATTCCTCAAATCTACTCTGAAAATTATATTATATCAATTAAAGAATATATATTTCCATCATCATAAGGATTATCCACGGGCATTATATTATCACCTTAAAAGTATAATATCTTATCATACTCATAATTCTACGATAGCTCAGGTTATTTCATTGGTCATTTTGCATTCAATTATACTTTGTTTTCTAGAAGACGAGGTGTATTTTATATCAAGAGTAATGAACCAGAAATAATTTTGACATTTATATCTCATAGGAAAATAAGATGACATGTGAGACAGATCATATAATAATTCATAAATAGAATAATTAAGTAGGTACAGCATTCTGTGAAAACACAGTACGATTCATTATTGAAATTTCGAAAAATCATATCTCCGTAAGTATTATCTTGTTAAGAGTTGAAAATGATATCAATGGATTTTTATGGTGAAACTGTACATCTAAAAAAAAATTAAATTTGAAATTTATAATGTAAAAAAAAAATTTGTTTTTCGTTCCTCCGAAACCAATAACGAACTTCACCGAGATATTTATCTCCAACCTACTCTGAAAATTTCAACTGCCTAGCTCATTCTGTTCGAGAGTTATTGTAGAAACAAAATTTGAAATTTTTTTCAGACAGATCGAGTGATCGGATTCGGAAATATTCATAAAAAAATGTTTTTACTAAAAACGGCCGTAACTCCGAAACCGCTTGGTGGATTTCGCCCGTTAACGAACTCGTCCGAGATATTTACGCTCCAAACCTACCCCGTAAATTTCAATCCTCTAACTCATTTAGTTCGAGAGTTATCGTGTTATGGAACGGACGGCCGGCCGGCAGGACAGAATCGATTTCGGCCACGGATTCTTGATCAGTGAGCCGAAACAAATCGTTTAAGACCAATTTCAGCCAAAAATTCGAAAATTAGAGATATTTGGGCAAATTGATAAGCACTCTGTTCCGAGGAACAAGAGCGCCAAAAAGCACTGACGCGCGAGTTCACGTTGGCTAATTTAAATTGAATGATGAATGTTTCAAAGCTCAGTGGATAGAGCGAGCCAGGGATCTACCCAGATAGAAGAGTATACACCAATATGTCCAATATTATGTACGAGCGATATCTGAAGATAATAAAAACATTTTTTTCTGAAAGCTGTCTTCCGCGTAGTGGAGGAGCATGAGAAGGTTTATGATTCTTTGCTAAATTTCCTCCATCTAAGCATGATCAGTGCTGCCAGAGTATTTCAAACTAGAGTAACAGATGATCATCGAAAATAGTAACAGATCCAAGAAAAACGTAACAGAATTATCATTAACACAAAATTAAAGAATTTGACTGCTATTGAAACTTCATTGATTGAAATTTGAAATAATATGTTATAATAGCGTTGATTAGTGTCCCGTGGAAATAATTCTGAACATTCAAAAATAAACACTTACAAATTACATTTCGTCTGAAGGAAAATCCGATTTGCTTCAAATGGTAACAAATTTCTGCTCAGAGTAACAGGGTAACAGATTACTTCCGATAGTAACAGATCTGTTACAATTGTAACAGATTGGCAACACTGAGCATGATCATAATTTCTATCAATGGTGGATAAATTGACTGAAAGGGGATAGTTGGTAATGTAATTTAAATGATCAAATTAGGGTAAAATAAATATATTCATGTTTGTGAACAAGTATTGTAATTAAAAGGTTTGTTTTAGCACGGAATGAACCACACTCCGAACCGTTCGGAACTGAACGACGCATATGCTCATTCGAGGATTTTCATAATTCATAACTATTCTACTGAGCATGCGTCGTCCTTTCCGGACTGTTCGGATTTCAAGCTGGAACAAACCTTATATTCATATAATGTGAGCATGTATCAAAATTGCTTATAATATATTTTTGTAATATCATATAAATTATTCTTCCAATCTTACAATGGTGTATATATAAATGCTCAAATAGTCATAGAGTTGACTAGTTTCAATTGCTAGTTCATATATTTTATCCTGATAATTTATACAGGATATGAAGGAGATATCCCAATTTAATGCTAACAAATCGCTGTTAACAATCTGCAGAAGAGGAACAATAATACAGCTCCAAATATGAAACACTTAATATGTATATGGAATGAACCAAAATAATGCACTTGAGTGAAATAGAAAAGAATTCACAAATTGTTTACGTCTTGGTTTATCACTTGGTGAGGTCCCAAAGAGGTTATAGCACATATACCCTATTTTCCAGTCATATTTGAAAGAAATTAACATATTTGTATTGTGATAACCACTTCAAACTACTATACTGTGCGTTTTATGGATAATTTGAACTAGTCCAGATTGTCAGAAGTACTGTATTTGAATATAAATTTTATCTAATAATCATTATGAATATCAATATTCGGAGAATATGGAGTACAAAAATTTCTTTGAATATTCATAAGTAACAAACAATGCTGCGGTAGCTGGAATTGTCCTAACTAGAGTAGGCATTAAGCCGTGATAAAGTGTTGATATTCCCTCTACCTTAAAGATTTTCATAATTAACCTAATCAGGCTTTCACCACTGCTATTCACTTGAATTCGAGATTTGGCAACATCGATAGGGAAAGTTGAAATCCAGAAGAGAGTACCTCCAGCACCACCTGCTACCATGGTCTTCCATAATCCTATTTCATTTTTATTTTGACCAGAAGACGCTAGTAATTCTCTACAACCTGTGTAAATACCAGAGCATAATCCAATGAAAATTAAAAAGAATAATATATGAATGAATCAAAAAGAATGAGAATTGATCAAGGTGCATGCTTGTGAATGTTTGATAGGGCCTCGAATTAGATGTTTGTTTTATGGACCTCATGATTTTTTACCTCATGGAAAGAATTGATTAGAATTTCACTTCCAACCTATATGCATCATAGAGGAATGTCTGAATATTGTTCATTATTCCAACCCAACAGTTTATAAAGAATATTACAATACAGTTAAATCTTACAATTGAAATACAAATCTTCATCCAGCTCAACTGTGGCTGTTGACCATCATTGACTGTGTGCAAGATACGAAATTCCCGTGTGCAGGCAAACTATTCTTCCTGTGAATATCTCCGGCACTTATAATAGAAAGGCTTGTCTAAACTAAGTTTTTGACGGATCCTCTGATGAAATTTCTTTGAGGGATCAGGGATAAAGCCTGGTGGTATTCTAATCACATTGATGTTTCATGGACCATGATAATGAATCGAGTTAATATAATGAGTAAGGTTTATCATGGATTGTGCGTAACAGTTGACAGTTACCTTTTAGCTCAGTATGAACAGTACTACAACAATGTAAGTTAGTTTATACAGTTTATACATTCTTGAAGAGAGGATTTGAGGGAAGAAATTTATTTGCTTGCCATATTATCAGGAGCAGCTGTTTTTGCGCGTATGTTCTGGGGAATATCGCGTTATCACTGTCTGTAATTTTCGAATTTTTTGCCGAAAATGGTCTCAAACGATTAGGTTCAACTCTCTGCTGAAGAATTCGAGGTCAAATTTGATTCTGTCCAGCCGGCCTGTCGTTATCACGATAACTAGAGAACGGAAAAGAATAGCAGCTGGAAATTTTCAGGGTAGGTGGCGCATCCAAATACGAAAGATAATTTCGTTAATGGACATAATCGGCCCATCGGTTTCCAAGTAATAATTTTGTCATCGACCAATACAGATCCGATCGAATTGAAACTTGGTAGCTATTAGTAGAATACTAATATGAAGACGTTTGTAAAATTTTGTGAAAATCGTGCAACTAGAAAATTAAAAAAAAATTATTATTTATCTGACGATAACTTGAGAACGGAAAGAGATTTCCTCTATAACTCAAAATATACAAATCTGATCCAATTTTCGCAGAATGTAGTGAATATCGTATCCTGGAGTTACTTGAGGCGTAAGTTTTTCGTATTTCAATCCCAACAGAATACATATGCCAGAATTAAAAATTCTGTGATTATAGACGATTCACTCGTTACTCGTTAAGTTTGTCATTAAAATGGTATGAAATGTATTCATATATTATAAAAGCTGAGAAAACGGTACAATCGATGCAACATTCGATTAAGAGTGTCCGATAGAGCTGAGTAGACAACATGCGCGCAGAAGCTCCTGACTTCACGTCAGTGCTTGAACCAATTTGTTTGGTTGTTATCACTGGTTCAAGGTTTGATTTATGAATTCCTATTCACACACTTATCAGATAATTATATCAATACAGATTGAACTGATGCACATAATGGTTAAGTCGAAGAGTACTGTACAACAGGAACTACTTCATGCAATGAAAAAAATCTGGGTGTGGACTTTTTCTTTAATTTTTTGTAGCATTTTCCAGTTCTTTTTATCGAAATAGCCCTGAATATTTCATTGGTTATTCCAACCAGGTACCGTCACAGGTCACGGTCTTCCTCACAAACTTGGGGCATTTACATATTGAGAATTTTATGTGAAGTTTATTTCATTATAAGTCTTTCCACCTTCTAATAAAGCGACCAACCGCTATATGTTGGCAGCTAGATTAAGGGCCGGTTTCTGAAATAAACTAAGAATTAAGAGAGTTATTCGTCAAACAGTTGCTATTGGAAACTGGAAAGACGGTTATTTCACTATTGTACAAATAATTCTTATTGACCAGTTTTTGAATAGGTGGAAAGACCGGCCCTAACACCCGTTACACATATACCGTATGGTCAGTCCTTCCCATTGTTACTAATGGTCACCACATGAAATGCGGATCGTCAGGAGTCAGCTACATGTGTAACGGCTGTAAGGGAGACAAAATATGAAATCGATGCCAATATCATCTTGTTTCCAATTAGGGTTTTTGTAGAGCAGAGCTGCGTCATCTGCAAATGTTGAAACCACTCCCCTAAGCGGAGCAGTACAATGAATGTTTATATTTCTTGTTGGGTTCCTTTTGCGCGTATGTTCTGGGAAACAGAGCGTGCTATCATTTCGCCCAAATGTCTATAATGTTTGAATTTTTTGCCGAAAATGGTCTCGTGTTCAACTCACTGATGAAGAGTTCGAGGTCCTGTCCGGCCGGCCGTTGCCACGATAACTTGAGAACGGAAAGAGATAGCGAAAATTTCAGGGGAGGTGGCTCGTCCAAATGAGACGGACGAGTTCATTAATGGGCATAATCGGCCCAACGGTTTCCGAGTAATCATTTTGACATCAACCAATGCATATCCGATCTAATTGAAACTTGGCAGCTAGTAGTAGAATACTGACATAAAGACGTATGTGAAATATTGTATCACCAGACAATTGAAAAACAATTATTTATCTCACGATAACTTGAGAACTGAACGAAATAGAGACTTCCAATGTTTAAGGTAGGTTGCGAAATGCGCATCCGAATGCGCCACCTGAGTTTTTTAATAGGCATAATCGGCCAAACGGTTTCGGAGTTATACCTATCTGAAATTTTGTTATAAGTAATCATTAAAGGATACTATGGGAGGTGTACTCATTATTAAAAGGTTTCTTTGACGGTTTTCTCTCCCAAACTCCGAAAAATATCTATAAAATAAAAATTAATTATTTTGTGCTTTGTTTATGCGTAAGAAACACAAGATATTTGTCAGAAGCAATGAATCGAACAATGTTGCCTAACAAACAATATCGAAACAACATCAACGAAGAAACAACTATATCGTAACGTTTCGGAGTTTATATCAGACTCCTTCGTCAGACAATTAACGAAAATCTTCAGAATTATTTTGTTGATAGTTATTCTGAAATTCGAGAATTGTCACATAAAAGTGTCTGACGAAGGAGTCAGATAGAAACTCCGAAACGTTACGATATAGTTGTTTCTTCGTTGATGTTGTTTCGTTATTGTTGTTAGGCAACATTGTTCGATTGATTGCTTCTGACAAGTATCTTGTGTTTCTTACGCAGAATAAGCAAATCACAAAATAATTAATTTTTATTTTATAGATGTTTTTCAGAGTTCGGGAGAGAAAAGCCAGAAAGAAACCTTTTAATAATGAAATTTTGTTGTTATGCGCTCAATAACTCAAAAAAACCTATCCGATCCAATTCAAACATGGTAATTAGAATATTCTAGTTTTTGTTCACTGTGGACTTATTATGAACACTACAAAAGTAACTACACTCTTGTCCACTACAGTTTTTGTCGTCTGACCTATGTCAACAAGTCCAGAGCGTTCCTGGCAATAGGGTCCTTCATAATGGCTTCGTATAATTAATATACTTATGCATATATTTCACAAGTCAAATAGAGCCCAGGGGGTTCATTGATATGCCGAGAAAGCAAGAGCAGACGCGTTTCTGGCTTCTTGGCCTTCATCAGTACTCTGTAGCTTCTCAACATATTCAACTAAACTGAACCGGGTTGAGCCTCTCAGAGCCGGCTTGGTCGGTCATACCTAATCGCCCAAGCCACCTATGAGACAAAACACGGAATTCAGCCTTCCCCCACCAGTGTATATCTGAAGCGTGAAATCATATGCCACCATACCATTTGTTCGATATTAATCGAGAAACGAGTCCCGCAGAGCTCAGACAGTATCTTCCAATGGCCAAGAACGCTGTTTAGCGTTTTCAAAAATAATAATGAAAAATGGCGATACCGTTGTTAATAAATCAACAAGTCCTGCCAATAGGGTCCTTCATACGCTCTGGACTTGTTGAGTTATTAACAACGGTATCGCCATTTTTCATTATTATCTTTGAAAACGCTAAACTAATAAGTCTGACATATGTTTCGGAAACGAAGTGTCCATCTTCAAAGACGAAGCGTTACTGCAGTCACAAATTCCCCCTACCCTATGCTCAGTGTATCTTGGTGCTGAAGGTACTTTATAACTCTGTACTGCAAGAATCTGTCGATAATCTCCCGTTTCTAGCTAAGATCGAATTTTATGTACGAATTACTGTCGATTCTTTCAGACATGATGAGAATAAGCCTTGGGAGAGAGAAGTATCAAAATAGTTTCATCGAAATAGAGGATTATGTTCAGTGTATTCCAAGAGATAAACAGATGACATTTTTTATAATAATGATACCAACTGTCTCCATTCATTATACTCCCTTGTCTTTTGAGCACCAATAGATTTTTACCAATTTACAGCTCTGTATAGTGTGTTTACTTAATTTGTAAGCAAATAAGAATTATTCCAGCAAGGGGTAGTGCATCGATGCACTACCTTTGTAGTGCAACTGATAATCAGGGCCGGGTGGTGCACATAGGCAACCTAGGCGGCCGCCTAGGGCGCAAAATTGAGGATCCTACCCGTTAGATCCCGCCGAATGCATTTTAATAAGGGCGCATAATTTGGTCTCGTCTGAGGCACCAGAAACCCAAGAGCCGGTCCTGCTGATGACATTATCGTTCAATTATCAAGGTTTAATAAAAAAAATCTAGAGCATGTTTCCCTACATGTATATTGCCTTAAAAATTGAAATTAGCGGACACCATTTCTGAAATCGCCTAAAGTAATGCAAAATCACCTTATCACATGGATAACTGAGTCTGATTGAGAACAGATTTCAGGTGGAAAACACATATTATTCATGAATACTTGACAGGCCTATCCCGACCCCGCTTAGTGAAATTTGCCCAATTCTTGAACAGGCATTGAAACCGGTAACTAGAACCTCTCAAGATGTTCTGAGAAATGGAAGTTAAATAATTCGAACGATTTTATCTGGTATGCGATATAGTATCGAGACGAGATTTCGCGAGAGCTATGAGATGTATATTTATCGCCTCAGTAACTAGCTATTCTTACTATTCGTTCTAATATTTCGATTATCGTCACTTGATATATGAGAGGTTAACAATCAATACATGTTATGGATAGCATTTGGTGCTGGAGAATGATTTCATTTCAATGCGATATTCAGTAGCTATTCTTTCCAAAATATTCCGATGGTCGCTATTCGAGAGGTTTGTTCAATAGATTTTACAATTATTTTTGGCGCTCTTGTTCCTCGGAGCAGAGTGCTTATCAATATGCCAAATGTCTGTAATTTTCGTATTTTTGGGTGAAAATGGTCTCAAACGATTTGGTTCGACTCACTGATCAAGAATCTGTGGTCGAAATCAATTCTGTCCGGCCGGCCGTCCGTTAACACGATAACTCTCGAACGAAAGGAGTTAGAGGATTTAAATTTGCAGGTTAGGTTTGGAGCGTAAATATCTCGGACGAGTTCGTTAACGGGCCAAATCCACCAAGCGGTTTCGGAGTTATGGTCATTTTTAGTAAAAACATTTTTTTATGAATATTTCCGAAACTAATTACTCGATCTTTCTGAAATTTAGCACCAAATTGTAGAATAATGACTAATGATTTTTTAAATTTTTAAATTTTGTTTCTACAATAACTCTCGAACAGAATAAGCTAGGCAGTTGAAATTCACAGAGTAGATTTGGGAGCTAAATATCTCGGCTAAGTTCGTTATTGGGCAAAATAGGCGGGATGGTTTCGGAGTAACGGAAAAAAATTTTTTTCAACTTACAAATTTCAAATTCAATTTTTTCCCAATAAAAATCCATTGATATAATTCTTGACTCTAACAAGCTAATACTTTCGGAGATATGATATTTCGAAATTTCAATAACTTTTAACCAATTTTTAATACTAGTAGTATTCATATAGATAGTTTTATTTCAAATTGATTTATATCTTTTGCCTGAAATTTTACTTTCAATAATTTAGGAACTAATTGAAAGGATGGAAAGGAACGAAAATAATTTTAATATGAAATAATTAACATGTAGTTTTTATACCAGAAATTTTCAGGAAGAAACAGAATGAAATACATATAAAAATGTCGTATCGTGGCTAACGGTTTGCACACCAGGCTAACGGCACCGACCACCGTATGACACGGTCATCGACATGGAATGCCTTTGCATAAGGGTTCGTTACTAACGGCTTTACCGCCTGGGCTGAGAGGAGTAAAATTTATAAACAATCCCGAACTCTCAGTGGAACAGCTTGAGCTGAAGAGTTGCTTCTCGCTTGAAGTGGCCTTTTGGGAAAGACGAGGTCTTTTAGTAGGAGCACTCCGGACACTTGCCGACATCCGGTTTTAATCATGGCTTACCTGAGTAGGTACGGAAGCGCTGCCCAGCCTTCATACAGGAGAGCCATGGCTGGCAGGCACGAGTATTTGTGGCCTTGGAAACCTGCAAGGCAAGATAATTTACAACTGCCCTGGGGTCAAACCCAGAGCGTGTATCTTTATCAACAATAGGATTGACAAATTCATCCTAACTAAATTCTGCACAAGGTAAGTGACAACCATCCTTGTGAACCTTCCCGTAGACTGTGGCAAACTAGAGAAAGTGGTCTGCTCAGCTTACTTTCCGGGGGATTGATTAGAATGGCCACCTATACTGATCCGTCAGCTGTCGGACCACAGCAGGAGGAAAAACTACCACCTCCTAGTGGCATATGATGCAAATGCGCACGATAAGGCGTGGAGCAGCACGGACGTCAACTGGAGGAGGGACGTCTACTAGACTTCTTCATGGTTGAGGCTCTCCTAGTGATCAACAAGGCAGCTGAACCAACCTTTGTGACTAAAAGTCAATCGGAGGTACTGGACATTACGTTCTCTTCTAACTATCCGGGAAACAAAATCCCGAATTGGAGGGTTTCTCATGAACCCTCAGGCTCTGACCATAGACATATTCAATTTTCAATTGAGTCAGGTCCAAGAGCGACGGTGGAATATAGAAACCCTAGAAACACTAACTATATAATATATATATATATATATATATATATTATATATTTGCGGAAATACCCGTTATACTTTTCCATTTTAATAAATTTATCCGCGTTATCCTATTTTCTCATTATATATATATATATATATATATATATATAATCAGTCGAAAGCTTGACGAGCAAAAAAGAGTAAATTTTAATACTCCACCTACAGCCCAATATCCCTGATATTAATATATTGATATATATATATATATATATACAGGGTGTTTCATCATAAAGTGGACAAACCTATATGGCGTATAGGAGATATCGAGAGAATCATTTTTGGCTTATGACATATACCCCGTTTTCGAACCATAAGCGAGATACAGGGTGTTAAACCTCAGGATTGAGCCATTTTCAATCCAATATTGTCAGTTTTCTATAACATATCAAGTTATGATTTTACGTCACAGTGGAGTATTTTGGGGTACTTTATCTAGAAAAGTTCAAAATCAGTCAAAAAAAAAATTCAAAATGGCGGAAAACCTAAAATGCTCTTCAATTTTTTTCTCGGTTCCAAATTTGAATTTAATTTTTCGAACGTGCTCATTTTTATAAGAATTTCTGTACAAGAAATTTCTGATAAATCGACAACAAATTTTTTTTTACATGTCTACAGCAAAAAAAAAATTTCACCCAAAATTGTTGATTTTTCACACGGTGGTACTCTATCTCCTACCAAATACGAATCTGAAAACAGAATCGAAAAATATCAAACGGTTTCTTCGCTAGAGCCATCCGAATATGGCATTTTGACTTCTTGCTCAACTAAAAATAATTAAATTAATAATTAAACTGATTTGACTATGGGGGTTTGTTGTGTGAATTTTGGCTATCAAATTATTCCAAATCCTGGAAAAGAATTAATCACAAAATAGTTTTTTATGTTACTCTGATGGAATTCTTAAGTTCATCTCTAGACTCTAGACTGAGAAATGTTAATTGGAACTTATCTAAGAATGCTCAGAATCGTTACCTAGCAACGGCGATTCACCGAATTTGACGTTTTATTCGAAGCGCAATCTAGTTTTGAATGAAAATGAAATATTCAGTTTTGGAAAAAAATGAAATGATTCAGGCGTATTATGAAGGAAATTCCTCGGCGAGGAAAGCGAGAGAAATCTACTCCCGTAGATTTCCAGGTAGAGCACTACCAAATTTCAAGACGTTTCTGGCGACAGTACGGAAATTACGAGAGGAAGGTACTCTCTCCCGCAAAAAGAAGGAATCTATCCGAACGTATGATGAACGCATACTGGATATGGTTGATAGAAATCCGGAGATATCTACGAAAACTTTAGCGAATCATCTAAGTACGAGAAGCAGATCAACTGTATGGAGAATTTTGAAACGAAACAATTACCGTCCATATCATTACCAAAAAACTCAAACCTTAGAAGAGGATGATTGTGATAGAAGGAAAGAATTTTGTCGCTTTGTTCTTAGAAGAAAACGTGCTGATAGAAATTTCTTGGGTAAAATTCTTTTCACTGATGAAGCTACGTTTCATAGAGACGGATTCTTTAATAGTAAAAATACTGTTATATGGCAAAGGGAGAATCCGCATGCAACAATACAAAGGAATAGACAAAAGAGGTTTTCAGTTAATGTTTGGGCGGGTATCAAGGATCGATTTATCATCGGACCTTACATTCTCCCTCAAACGTTGACTGGAAATACGTATTATCAATTCTTGCGGGAGACTTTGCCGAATCTAATGGAAGATATTCCTCTGAGCCATTTTCAAGGAATTTGGTACCAACATGACGGTTGTCCTGCTCACACAGTGAGAACTGTACGGGAGTATTTAGACACTAAATACCCCTACCGATGGATTGGTCGATTAGGACCGGTTGCATGGCCTCCTCGTTCACCAGATTTGACACCTCTTGACTATTATTTCTGGGGTCACATGAAAAGCCTTGTCTATGACAAGCGAGCTCCAGTAAACTCGAGAGAAGAACTTATTGAGCGAATTGAATCAGCTGCTGACGAAATTCGCCGAAACCCGGAAATGATTGCAGCATCGGTGAATACAATGGCGGAAAGAGCGAGAAGGTGTTTACAGAAAAATGGAAATATTTTTGAGAATGAATTATGAATTTAAATTTTTTTCATAGTTATTAAATTATTTTTTCCATTCTATTTCTTGTTCTTTATTTCCGAGGTAGATAAATGTTGAATTATTCCTCAAAATATCATTGAAATTACGAAATTATTTAAGTTACAAAAGGACATTGCTTCCTAATATTTTCCCATATCTATTCATCTCAATCGAAATGTAATATTCTACTAAGTGAAAATTGAAAATCTAGCAGTTCGGTGAATCGCCGTTGCTAGGTAACGATTCTGAGCATTCTTAGATAAGTTCCAATTAACATTTCTCAGTCTAGAGTCTAGAGATGAACTTAAGAATTCCATCAGAGTAACATAAAAAACTATTTTGTGATTAATTCTTTTCCAGGATTTGGAATAATTTGATAGCCAAAATTCACACAACAAACCCCCATAGTCAAATCAGTTTAATTATTAATTTAATTATTTTTAGTTGAGCAAGAAGTCAAAATGCCATATTCGGATGGCTCTAGCGAAGAAACCGTTTGATATTTTTCGATTCTGTTTTCAGATTCGTATTTGGTAGGAGATAGAGTACCACCGTGTGAAAAATCAACAATTTTGGGTGAAATTTTTTTTTTGCTGTAGACATATTAAAAAAAAAATTTGTTGTCGATTTATCAGAAATTTCTTGTACAGAAATTCTTATAAAAATGAGCACGTTCGAAAAATTAAATTCAAATTTGGAACCGAGAAAAAAATTGAAGAGCATTTTAGGTTTTCCGCCATTTTGAATTTTTTTTTTGACTGATTTTGAACTTTTCTAGATAAAGTACCCCGAAATACTCCACTGTGACGTAAAATCATAACTGGATATGTTATAGAAAACTGACAATATTGGATTGAAAATGGCTCAATCCAGAGGTTTAACACCCTGTATCTCGCTTATGGTTCGAAAACGGGGTATATGTCATAAGCCAAAAATGATTCTCTCGATATCTCCTATACGCCATATAGGTTTGTCCACTTTATGATGAAACACCCTGTATATATATATATAGATGTAATTACAGTTCGCCATAAATTTATATCTAGACATTAAATAAAGTGCAACTCCTCTTTGAGTTGTTGATTAATTATAACCATACATTGATTCTCATCATAGAATGAAACAATTTTTTCATTTACCATTTTTCCAAATTCGGCACGGGTAAAAAGATACCGAATAAAATGAATGTTGGTGTGAAGTTTCCTGCAATTATGATACATATTTGAGCGTTATGGTCTACAAAGAACAATCTATTCATACACTAGAGAGAGTTATAATGGGAGGGGAACTTGAATCGACAACTTTTTCACCAATTTGGAAAAATATAATTCAGTTACACACAAAACTAACATATCTGATCACTTAGCTCAAATTATAAGTATTAACATAGGAAATCCTAGCCGGAAATCTACCAATTTAATCAGAAAAAAATCCGAAAGGAACATCATGTTTCTGAGAGAAAGTCTAGAAGATGTAAACTGGAATAACATATCCGAAACAACTGGTTTAAATGAAAATTTTGATGAGTTTCTCGTTGCATTTTGTCGTCATTATAACAGATGCATTCCACTACAACGGAAATCTAATGTCACATATCAGAAATCATCTCCAGAACTAAGGCAAATGAAAGAAACATTAGACTTCATAAGGGGGGTATATATTCAAAATAGAAATGTATGAAAAATATAAGACATTTTATCCGAATGCTGCCCAAAACACGAGGAAGATAAACAATCAATTCAAAATTGCCACAGCCAAGAATAAGAGGAAACAAGAGTAAGAAATCAAAAAACTATTAAAGTATCCCCCATAGCCAATACTCTCAATGAACACTTTACCAACATAGGAGCAAAAATATCTGAACAATTTGGACACAATGCAGAGGCCGCCCATTCGTATTTACATGGCACAAAAGTCAAACAATTTAATTCCCTGTTTTTCAAACCGATTTCAGAAGATGACACTCATAAATACATTCAAAGAATGGCTACGAAACAATCAATGGATATCTATGGAATAAGCCCACGTCTCATAAAATCAGTGGCTGATAAGATATTCCGCCGTATTCACAAAGCATTCAATCTCCGTTAAGTTCTAACTGAGGTCCTCACTAGAGGATAAATTTGAATCGCAACCTCAGTTAACATATTGAACGGTGGTGAAACAGGCCTGTTTCACGTTAGCTGAAGTTGCCATTCAAATTTATCCTTAACAGAGGACCTCAGTTAGGACTTAACGGAGATTGAAAGTTTTGTGAATACGGCGGCTTGTATCCACTAACTCATATAATTAATGAAAGCCTGTATAGAGGAATTATTCGCTGACAAGATAAAACTAGCTAGAGTTTGTCCAATACTGAAAAAGGAGATCTTTCAGATGTAATGTAAACTACCGTCCAATATCTATTCTTCCAGTTTTCTCAAAAATTCTAGAAATGGTGATGGCTGAACAACTTATTTCCTTCTTGGACAAACACAAATATTTCATAAATGCATAATATGGTTTCAGAAAAAACAGTTCCACAATAGATGCGCTAAAAGACATTTAAGGCTGGTTTATGCTGGCTGGTAACTTTAACTTAATCATATATATATAATATATATAGACATTTATTTTTTTGGGAAAGTTTTCTAGGGTATTGTAGCACGTTGTGTTTGACTAGTAAAACAATATTTACTTTTTCATTTTATAATCCAACATATGTTTCGGCCTTGATTGGCCTTTTTCAAGGATGTATAATATAAAAATCTAATACTAATTTTTGACAAATTACAACTGTCAAAATTGAAAATAATGTCATGATTCAAAATATCAAATAATTTTATCACTTCAAGATAGCGATAGCTGTGTAAGTTGATAAAATTAAGAAACTGGGATCTATATTTTCATTTTCTATCATTTTATTAAATTGAAATATATTTGTGCCAAGTTTTTGGTGTCAGTTTTATCGTTCATAGCTTCTTTCTCTTTTTTGATAGGAATCATTTCTAATATATTTCGGGTTTTACAATTTTTTTCTCTATCTAAAATATGAAAGTTTTCAAAATCCATTTTATGCCCTTCAATTTGTTCGTGTTTTTTAAGTGCTGTGGTATTTTTACAAAATTAATGGCCATTGATACGTTCTTTTATATATTGTGATGTTTGACCTATGTATACTTTAGGGCAGTTTATACAGTTTATTTGGTATATACAATTTGAAATTTTATTTTTTGGAATTTTTGATTTTAAATTTGAGTTTAAGAATTTCAAATTATTCACATTTTTATATGCTAAATTTATTCCATAATCTTTTAATGTTGTATTTAGTTTTTCCGATAGGCCTTGTATATATGGTAAAGATATGTATTTTAGAATTTTAGTTTCGCTTTTTTTAGTATTTTTTTTCTCTGTGTTGTATAGACTGAAAATTTTGTTTTTGAAAATTTTGTTTATTATTTTTAGAGGATAGTTATTTCTTATCAGCATATTTTTTGCTTTATTTATTGTTTGTTTTCTGAATTCTGGACTTGTGAGTTTTAGAGCTCTGTCAGCGATTCCTGATATCACACTTTTCTTATGAATCATTGGGACTGTAGCTTCAAAATTTAAATATCATCCGCTCCAGGTAGGTTTTGTATACCAAATTGTCTTTATGTTAGTGTTTGTTCGTATAAGTGTTAGATCCAAGAAATTGATTTTATTTTGTTCTTCTAATTCATGTGTGCATTTCAATTTTGGATGGTAGTTATTGAAATCGCTAATAATTTCACATATTTTATCTTCAGGTGCTGCTGTGAGACAATCATCTAGGAAACGTTTAAAAAATGGTATTTTGTATGTTAATCTATTTATAACAGTTTCTTCTAAATCTTCCATAATAAGTTGTGCTATTACCGCAGAAATCGGAACTCCCATGCCACATCCATTTATTTGACAATAAAATTCGTTTTTAAATTGAAAATACGAGCATGTAAAACATAGTTCGATTGCTTTTATGAATTCTGTTTCTGGTAGGTCTGTATGTATTTTTATTTCATTCCATTTCTTAATAATTAAGTCTTTTGCTACGTCAAGTGGTAAATTTGTGTATAAGCTGACAACATCTAGTGAGAACAATTTTTCATTGTTTTTTAATGATACATTATCTACGAATTTTTTGAATTGCCATGAATCTTTTATATAAAATTTATTTTTTCCAAGTATTGGGGTTAAACAATTAGCTATGTATTTTGATAATTTATAAATAGGACTTTGGATACAACTAATGATTGGTCTAGGAAGTATTTCTTTTTTATGTAATTTTGGAAGTCCGTATATTTGGGGTGGATTTGCGTTATGTATTTTTAATTCATTGCAAAGTTTCTTTGGTAAAATATTTCTTTTTTCCCATGATTTTATTAGATCATTATTTTTATTTTGAATTATCTTTGTTGGATCTTGTTTTATTTTTTTATAAGTTGTTTCATCGTTTAGGATATCAAAATTTTTTTCATTATAGTCACATGTATTCATTACTACTGTTTTGTTAGATTTATCTGGTTTAAGAACTGTTATTTCAGGGTGTTTTTTGAGAAATGATTTTGTTTTCTTGATTCTGTTATTTAATTGTAATTGGCTCTTATTAAGTTTTGTAGATCTTTTTTTGAAGTTAGTAATGTTATTTACTACTTTATTACGTATTTCTGTTTGAGTATCTTTGTCAAAATTGTCAATTCCTGTTTCTATACTTGCGATGATATGGTGTATGGGAAGATTCTTTTTGGGCGTATGTTCTAGGGGAACATCGTCCTATCATTTCGTCCAAATGTCTGTAATTTTCGAATTTCGAGCTGAAAATTGGCTAATAGACTAATTCGGACTCCCTGATCACGAATCCGGTGTCAGATTTTAGGGTGCCGTCCGGCCGGCCGGCCGGCCTTCCGGCCGTAGGCACGATAACAGGAGCACCGAAGGTCCTATCGACTTCAAACTTTCAGGGTAGGTTTCTGATCAAAATGCGACGGTTAAGTTCGTTAACGGGCAAAATCGGCCGGACGGTTTAGGAGTTATAGACATTTCAAATTTTGAGGTTATTTCCCTGATATTTCAGGAACTAAAGGAGATGTTGAATCGAAACTTGGTAGTCAGTTCGAGGATATAAACGCGCAACTTTTGGCAAAATTCTGTTATGATCGAAATGTTGGTAATTTTTAAAAAAATATTTCTTTTAATTTTTTCGAAAAAAAAATTTTTTTTTCGTGAACTATTCATCAGATTGCAACAAAAACTTGTACTAACGTCAATTGTAGTATTTTGCAACATTGTGCAAAATTTTGGCTCTATACGATTTCAATTTCTGGAGATATAAGACAAAATGTGTCAAATTTCCTGGGTCTCTCTCAGTATTTTCATCGATTATTATATAATAATCTCAATAATATTAAGGTATTCAACATGATACTGCTTTTTTTCTTTACTGGTCAGTACGGGCCACAAGGAAGATGAACATGCGCCCGATAGCTCCTGTCCACAGGGCTTGAACCAATTTTTTTTTTATATCCCATTTTTTTCTATTGGGATACAGTATTTCGGTCCTAAATTCAAAACTATGTTTCAATTTTTAAGTTAGGGAATAAGTTAAAGTTACAGGCCAGCATAAACCAGCCTTTACTCATTCATATTAGATGGCTTTGAGATGCGCCAGGAAACAATCAGTCATATTCTGTAACTTCAAATCGAATAGAGATGGTATGGATCGAATATAAATACACCGGTCAAATCGGAATCGCTTGAAATTGGTATTCTGTAACTCAACTCGAATTCTATCGTCGAGATCTGAAATAGAAATGGTCTCTACCGCCTAGCCATATCGGAATCGCTTTACGGTACGTATTTTGACATATGAGATCGACGAATTCAATAATCAATTTAGCGTTTGTAATAACGGAAAAGTTTAACGGGTTTTTTACGCCAGAAGAAGGAACTATGACAAAACAAGTGTCGATTAATCAGAGGAAAATGCCTGGATATCATCTATGAATTACGTTCGGCGATAGAAGAAGAAATCGAACAGCAAATGTTCAACATGGAACGTCGTGAACTTAGGGATACCAGTAATCTTCTTGAAATCCCAGAAGGTTTTAGGAAGTTTCACCGTTTACTTAAAACAATTGCTGTCGATTTCATAAATCAAGTCAGTTCTCACTTAAAACAACCAAATTGTGTGCCGGATCATAATTATGAAGCTATTGGAGAATTATAATTTTCATTCCTTTTTTAAAATCCACGAACTCCACGGGATAAATCGAAAATTTATTCACTTCGCTTTTTGGCGCTCTTGTTATTCATAAAATGTTCTCCTCTCTTTTCTTTTCACGCGCTGTTCCGCCCGGACAGCGTTTTATTTTTTTCTACTAAAAATCGGGTGCGTTTTTATTTTGGTAAAGTGAATATTCAATTGAAAATAAGAACTCACCGATTCATTTACGATTAACCGATCAGACATTTCGATTAAAATAAAAACGCACCCTTTATTTCAAAATTCATGAAAGTAAACTGCTTCTTTATCTTTATGAAATTTGCTAGGTTAAAAGTGGGTTTCACAAAGCTTTGACAGCTCTTAATTGGTAAATTAGTGCGATTCTATGTCGATTTTCAGTTCATTTTTGATAGAACCATCGAACTAAATCCACGATTAAGCTAATCGAAGCTTCGTGAAACCCACCATAAGTTACCCAAAATAAACAAACTGATAAATGTTAGTGGTTATTAAGGGCGAGATTCGCGAGCGCATGCAACGTTGCCGGGGATCTATTCTCGACCATTCGCAATTTGCACGATCCTCCGCATCTCTATAGAAATATATAGCATATGCGACCGATCGTTAAAATTGCGAATGGTCGAGAATAGATCCCCCGGTTACTTCCAAGAACGTAGAATAGAAATAAGAATTCGGATTCTGCAGCGTCTTCTATATTGGTTATAGAATACCAAAATTGGACGTGATAGAAGAGACATTCCGATTTGTCAGATTACGATCTGAAGCGTTTATTTCTATCAGAGTTACAGAATAGGTCTGAATAACCTAATTTTGTGATTTAACAAAGCCATTTGACTGTACGGATCTTGAAATGTGCTTAGATAAACTTGAACACTATAGTGTCAGAGGAGTGGCCTTATCTTTATTCAAATCTTATCTTTTCAATCGTAAGCAGATGACATCACACAATCATGAAAACAGCTCAACAATAACTATGGCATAGCACAAGGATCGATATTAGGTCCTCTGCTATCTCGATCATCCTAACAATGTCAACAGTCAGATCATATTGTATGCAGATGATGCCACGTTGGCTTCCAGAGACAAGGATAGGGACGTACTAGTAGAGAGATTTGAGCGCAAGTGAACAAAGGAGCACTTGGATGGTTTAATGCCAACAAGCTATGTCTGAATAAGGGAAAAACAAAAACTATTATCTTCTCATCCTCAACTGATGTTCGTCCAGACGACGAACGACAAACTTCACCAAGTACAGCATCCTGAATTCATCATCAAATGCGCCTAGGATGTTGCAGCAAATGTGGAGCAATATTTGAGATGATCAGATAGCCACCCTTACGACACCAGGTGCAAGAATGATCTGAGTATAGCATGCACCACACTTCAAATCACTGAAAAGAAGAGTCTAGGCATCAGGCTATATAACAGGCTCCTGTTAGACTGGAGAAGACTTATGGTGGGTTTCACGAAGCTTCGATTAGCTTAATTGTGGATTTAATTCGATGGTTGTATCAAAAATGAAAATCGACATAGAATCGCACTAAGTTGGCAACTAAGAGCTGTCAAAGCTTTGTGAAACCCATCGTTTAGTAATGCGTTTGAGGGGGAAGCTGAGGCGTCCTGGTAGAACATCCACCATACAATTTAAATGGGTCTCAATTCCATGTACGACTCTTCTACTATGTGGCATTAATAAATTTATTATTATGAAAAAAGGGACAGAGATCACACCAGTTCTTGGCGCCTCGAGTATACAATGGTATCCCTCAAGTTTTGAAAATGCCTGGTATCATGAGTGCTTTCAAGAAGAAGATGAAAAGTTGGATCCTGAGTCAATCAAGACATTTCATAGCTGGTATAATCGACATAAAGAACAACTACAATTTACAGAATCACTAGCCCTAAAATCGCCAGTACGTGTAGCACTTAATCTGCTGTCTGCTTGTAATTTGTGGAAGTGAGATCAAAACCCTACAGGACTTCTTTGTTTTAATTCTCACACAAGGTTTAATCCTGCGGGAGTTCACCTTCGAGAATATTTGTTTTCTGTTTGTTTCGTTGATATAATGATTTTACTTCAATATTGTGTATTCTTTGAAATTGATGAATTTTTGATGTGTAAGGTATTTACTATTGAAATAAACATTATTATTATTATTATTATTCTGCAAAAATTAGTTGTTTCCTACTTCCACTTGTTTTCTAGTTAGACTCGTCGATTCATAAAACTGAACGAAATTAGCATAAAGAATGCAAATAAAGTTCTCTTTGAGTCATTTCCAGAATATTCAATAGTTTTAGAAAATTAAATTATTCTTCATCATTTCTACTTAAACACACCGATTTTGAGATATTCTTCGTTGAATGTTATAAAATCAGAAACTCCAGAAATTTCACTACTTATATGGACCCGATCCTTAGAGTTGGAATCCCGAATCTAGCTGTAAACCACTTTACCGTACTTTTTTCTCGTCCACCATTAATGTCATAGATGATTTATATGCAGGAGTGTATTAGTACATTGTCTTTAAACGCTTGTAACTTTTTCCTTAGCAAAATCTGGAAAAATGGTAAAAGTTTGACTTGATGAGAGTAATCTATGGTTAAAATTATTGTCAACTTAAAGACTCCCCCTGTATATACTGAAATGTAGGCATCATGTGTATTGTGTTCATTCTACCTCTAACCTATCAGCTAAGTAATTTTGCATCTCATTCTCAAAATATTTTCCCATTCAAACTTCCCTTGTCAATTCGATCAGTGATTTAAATTCTAGATTCAAAAAATTGAAAATTTGTATTCATGCCACCTGATTGGGCATATTCAGCAAAATCAACAGTTGTAACTCTTAAAACGAATTCAATAAGAAGATTTAATTCAACAGATTTTAGAGTACCATCTTTACTGCTCACACAGCAAGCACACATTTTTGAACTGGAGAATTTGCAGGTGTTCGTAGTGAATTGGGTAAAAGGCCAGTTTCGACAAGTAGATTTCAAAATACCTCATTTGAGGATTATGGTTGCCCAATTGTGCAGAAACCTAATCAAATCGCATCGAATGAATGTTTCACTTTCTTACTTCTGGCCCTCCAAGTAATAGTATATAACGTTACTAGCAAGGTAAGAGGGTTTTTACTGGCGAATGGAGGATATAACTGACGAGCCGCAGGCAAGTCAGTTACCTCCTTGAGCCTGTAAAACCCGTTTCCTTGCGTGTATTGTTTTATATTTTATTTGTTTCTCATTTGTAAAAAGGTTAGATAAATTCCAAAAAAATCTCAATAATTTGTCGCAAATGTCGTAAGCTATGGAAGCGTTGCCATGAACATGTCTGTTTATTTTTCTTTACATTTGTTTTGGCGAAAGCGAAAATGAATGTACCAAAAGAAATTATTGAGGCAGCCAGCAGTGTAGCTTCAAGTTTATTACCTGCAAAATCAGCTTCAAGGTACGAGCGAGAATACGACGACTTCAAAAAGTGGCAAAACAAAAATAGTGTGATTGGGGTAACTGAAGATGTTTTGTTGGTCTACTTGAATCAACTATCAGCTAGATTCAGCCCTAATACTTTATGGGCAAAATGGTCTATGCTGAAAAGCTGCTTGCAAATGAAAGAAAATGCCCCTGTTTGCAGGTTTGTTTTCCTTAAAAAATTTATTGAAAAATATGACGTTTAGTTGTCATTTGCAGATTTCAAAAGGTAATAGCGTTTCTGAAACGAAAAAATGAGCGTTATTCGCCAAAAAAGGCCAAGGTATTAAGTAAAGAAGAGGCTGAACAATTTCTTTTACATGCTCCTGATGACCAGTGGTTGCTGGCGAAAATTGTAATAATATTTGGGATTTTTGGATGTTGTCCATGTGACGAAATTCTCTCCTTAAACATGAATGATGTAGAAGATATGGGAAAATACGTTATTGTGACATTGCGACAAACAAAAAATTTAACAACAAGAAGATTCACCATAACCGATGATGGCTGCAGCTTCAAGCCCTGCATGATATACAGAAAATATGTAAATCTTCGGCCTCATGGAACAGAAAGCCTAAGATTTTTTTTGACATACCGACATGGAAAGTGCATTTCCCTTAATGCTGGCCAGCACACTATTGGTGGTGTCCCAAAGCAAATAACGAAATATTTAGGTTTAAAAGACCCAGAGTTATACACCGGCCACTCTTTTCGCAGAACTGGAGCCACTATGGTTGCGGATTCGGGTGGAGATATTTTAGCACTAAAGCGTGCAGGAGGGTGGAAGAGCACCGAAATTGCGATGAGTTATGTCGATGATTCGGTCAACAAAAAAATCGAAATGTTTAGCAAATTATTTGGTAGTAAGGAGAGTACAAATGTTCTGCAGTCCTCGAGTGCAGCAGTTTCTGAGTCAACAGATGGTTCATCATCATCAGTATCAACTCTTTCATCATCAAAAATCTGTGTTACTGGAAATAACAATTGTACCTTGATTTTCAACATATATGACGATAAAACAAAATTTTCTAATGTAAATAATACTACTAACTTGTAAAAATTTTGCAAGTTAACTGTCAGTTTTACAAGTGAGTGACTAGATAAAATAAACTTTCTTGATTAATATTGTGTTTTTGGAAACTGACGTTTACAAATGAGAAACAAATAAAACGATTAACTGATAGTATGCTGTATACTTAGAGTAATTGTATCTATTGATTTCATTGTTTGATGCTGATTCAAAGATATGTATTCATTCCACGATTCCAAGATAACGAGCAGCAAATCTAAATAAATATATATGGAGAGCGAATATGAATTCAGACAGATAGCTGGAAAAGTAATATAATGGATTCCGTGGAAACAGTTTCCTTGCACTATATGAATAACAATTAGATATTTCTTATTCTATACTCTCTCGACTTATCCCATTCTCATTTAAATATATCTCTACTTTTTACTATTTAGTTCTTATTTCAACTCTTACGATGAACCACAGTCTGAAATAATAGTAATATATTCTTATTTAAATTGTAAATAAGAAAACTGCATTCTATTATTATCACCAACCGTTTAAGGGTCAAGTAAGTTCTTATTTACTTATTCAAATATATTTAATTCATAGAAAATTTCATTCCCATCTAATATTTTATACATAACGTGTATGAAGGAACATTATAATATAAAAAAAAATTGTTCCATGACTTCTGATACAAGATTAAATTTTCAATCTGGCAACAATAGTTCTGAAATGACTCTGCCGTCATGTCATGTCGTGTTTTAATGCTAAGTTCGTAAAGTCCACATCACAGATTCGATAAATCTTTCAAAATGTTTATCACGTGACTAAAGATTACATTGGTCGCGTTCAGCAGAAAGATCGGTAGCATCAACCGCTACGCTACCGATAGGTAGCGGTATCGTGTTCTGCCGATCGGACAGCTCCTTTTGTCAGAAAATCACAGATGTTTGAAGTTCAGGTTAGGTGATTCGAATTTTCTTTGATTGCCTGTCACAAAAATAAATATTCAATCATAAATCCAAATATCATTTCATTACTCTTCAAAGATGATAATATTACGGCCAACATAAGAAGTGAACTTGTTGAATTATTGCTCAACCTCTGCCTTCATTGGAAGATGAAAACAGAGAAATTGTTCCCAGGAATCAGAATTTTTATGAAGAGACAATTCCTCAATATATGTGTGATTTATTCGAAGACCATTTTAGAATGTCCCGAAATGCAGGTAATTCCAGGTATATGTCCAGCATCCATTTTTTCGCTCCATATTTTTAAAATAAATGTCACAACTGTCAAACTTACAACATGTTACCGATACTGAGCGGAAAAAATCTACGCTCCATGTTCCAAAGTGAGCGTACCGTTCAGCAGAAAAATCATCGAAATGTGACAACTATTCCTCAACTGTTGGTTCTGCTGAACGCGACCATTTTCGACATCTCAAATAAATTAACACTCTACGAGAAAACATTAAAACATCATGAAGTATGATTTGTCATCATGATGTATGAAATTTTTTCTGTCGGTTACAAAAGATGTGAAAAGTATGGATAATAAGGAAGTAGCAATAGTAGCACTTGTGGGTGTTACTGAAGCCATTATATCTTTGATTCAAAGTGATGAAGAGTCGATTAATGAACTGGTCAAAACGGAGAATTTTTTTGAAGTGGTATGTATTTGAATTTACCCCCTTGTTCGCAGGGAACCGTATCATATGTATGTAAGCCATATGTGTAATATGTATCGAGGTATATGTTAATTCTCATTCATTCCTTGATTCAGTGTGTTACAATAAAGAGATAAATAAAATAAGTCTGTGATATTTCTTGAATTAAATTAACAACGATAATTTGTGGTTAGAAACACCACAAACTCACTATATAGAATTTCAATGATCAGCAATTCAAGATTCATTTTCGACTTTCAAAGACAAATAATGAAGTTTTGTATGGATTATTAACGAATATTTATTTCTCACATCAGCAAACGAAGTTAGGCAGACCAAAAATTTATTTTGAGAAAAAAATTCTGATGTTTCTTGGGTATGTTTCGAACATGTAACGTTATAGGTAGAACACTGGGAAATTTTATTCCTCAATCATTAATTAATTCTATTATGCTTTCTGATTTTAGATCAGTAAGTGATATATTTGGTGTTTTGAAATCAACATGTTGGATGAATTTCCTCATTTGTACAGGATTCCACTCACTATTCTGAATATTAGTCAATTTTCTATATTTTCCTTTAAATTTTAAGTACCTCGACAGATTTGACAACACAATACAAAAACAATTTCCGTCAGATCTGACAATTCTCATTTTTCATATCGAGATGGAAAAAATCTAATTTATGACGTCATATCTGAACTTAAAAAATGCAAATGTATTTTTGATAAATGTGAAAGATGCGACTAAACGAAGGACTTTTATGTCAGATGTAAACAATGTGGACTTTACGAACTTAGCATAAAATCCACATGTCAAAACTGCTCCTTTACCGACACATATTATTTCTGTTGGATAATATCGATGAAATTAATTAAGAATCCCAGCATACCTTCATGCCTTATATTCCATGTATGCCATCAAAACTCATTCTATTGAATTCATTCAAACTTTCAGTAAAATACCTTCATATCCTCCAAAAAATAAGAAATATCCTGGCATTTCTCTTGCAATGGTAGGCACAAACCCTCTGTATAGACCTTGAATACCTTCTTGCTTCAAAATACTTCTTACTAGATTAACAGGTCCAATTTGGGAGATACTACCTTTTTCTTTAGTCTCATATAATGCTTGGAGTTTACATTTGATCAACTCCGTAGGGCAAATAGCAAGTGAAGCGAAAAATGAAGCCATTGATCCCGCACAAGCATTATTAAAAGTGGATAGGTAGTTCAAGTCTTCATGACCATTAACTTTTTGAATAATCTTCTGACAAAATCCATATGATAAAAATAATATTGAATTCTCTGCAATATTACAAACTAATGCTGGTACTGTTCCTGCATATAGTCCCTTCAGTATACCTTCTGTCATGACTGTTCTTTTCATACATTGCATCATACTTCCATACAGCAATGGAAAAGTTTGCATTTTTACTTTAACTGTATCCAATGGTTGTCCCACATATACAACAGCGATTCCACCTAAAAAATTAACCAACAGAAACATACTTTAAACTTCATTCTCAATGAGGAGAATGTGGAAATTTCCAAGATTGATACGCCAAATTCATAAATTCTCTACCTAAGGATCCTGCAGTTAAATCAATTAGTCCGTCTTTAATATGATTTTCACCTATGGAACTCATCTCATACGTATAATTTTTTGCTTGATTCTGTTGAAATATCGATACATTTCTCTTCAAGCAATTAGTTGAGAAAACATTGTCAAAATCTTAAAATTATTGAAAATTATTGCCCACTAGATCACAGAACATATCATCTCGTTTCAAATGACGGATCTTGTCTATGGACGGAAGGGAACCACAGAGATGTGTTCGAAAATTAACTCCACGGAGTAGAGTAGAGTTTTCAGTTTTTGAAGGTTTGACAGATTTATAGCGTATTCCATTGGTAGAACTCGTGCGCACTGGGGGTCTATTCTCGACCATTCGCAATTTGCACGATCGTGCGCATCTCTATAGTAATATACAGCATATGCGACCGATCGTTAAAATTGCGAATGGTCGAGAATAGACCCCCGGAGTGCATGAATCGTATTCCATTGGGGAATTTCGTCAAGCATTTTGACACATTTTGACGTCCAGAGTTGTGTTCGAAAATTAACTCCACGGAGTAGAGTAGAGTTTTTGAAGGTTTGACAGATTTACTCTAGAGTTACTCTGACACTGACACTGACAGTGACAGAAGGTGCCAATATCGGAAAATAGGTTATGTTGGTTTAATAAATATCCTATTATTATTGTTTTCTTCACATATATGTAACTCTAATCATAAATAGATATTGTGAGCAGTATAAAAACTATTAAATTACCTCACAAAACATTCATAAAACAGTTAGACAAAGATACTAGATTTTCCTTCCCATGAGGTATGTCAATTTTGACAGGAGTAAAATGAACTCCGAGTCCAATACTCCGACTTTTCGGACGACTGACACAGAGTAAAATTTACTCAACCTTTCAGTTTTCGAACGCAATAGAGTAAATAAAATAGCGTATTCCATTGGTAGAACTCGTGCGCACTGAGTGCATGAATCGTATTCCATTGGGGAATTTCGTCAAGCATTTTGACACATTTTGACGTCCAGTGCAACATTTTTTGCACTCAGTGCGTGCTCAGTGCAGCACTGGTGCTGCCAATGGAATACGCCATTACTCTACAGAGTTAATTTTCGAACGCAACTCTGTGCAACATTTTTTGCACTCAGTGCGTGCTCAGTGCAGCACTGGTGCTGCCTACAGTGACTGTAGTGCTGCCAATGGAATACGCCATTACTCTAGAGTTACTCTGACACTGACAGTGACAGAAGGTGTCAATACCGGAAAATAGGTTATGTTGGTTTAAGAAAGATCCTATTATTATTGTTTTCTTCACCTATATGTAACTCTAATCATAAATATATATTGTGAGCAGTATAAAAACTATTAAATTACATCATAAAACAGTTAGTCAAAGATACTAGATTTTCCTTCCCATGAGTTATGTCAATTTTGACAGGAGTAAAATGAACTCCGAGTCGAATACTCTGACTTTTCGGACGACAGTCACAGAGTAAAATTTACTCAACCTTTCAGTTTTCGAACGCAATGGAGTAAATATTACTCTACGGAGTTAATTTTCGAACAGAACCCAGATAACTAAATTACTAAATAAATATATACGTATGGCTGAAATCTGTGGCAGAAATGACAGATAAGAATCATAGACAAGGTACCAGGGTCACTGTAACCACAGATAACTAAGTATTTAGGGTTAAGTTAAAGTTACCAGCCAGCATAAACCAGCCTTTAACGTGTTAAGACTATTTTCATCCGAAACTTATAGACATTTGGGCACTCTGTTCCGTTCCGAGGAACAAGAGCGCCAAAAAGTGGAAGCCGTACAACATATTGAAAATCATAGCAATCATAAATACATCAATTTATTAGAAAGATCTTCCGAAAGCGGAAACGCAGGTCAAATTTATGGAAGAAAAAAAAAAGCAAAAGTTCTATGTTAGAGATGTTTTTCTGTTTTCAGTTCTGTGAAACAAAAATCGTTGCGCACTTGTGCCAAAATAAAAAAAATATTCTTCTCGATTAATTGAAATAGATTTCATTCTTCCAAAATAGTTATTCCAGATTTGAGGTGTTTAACGAGCATTCTTTGAAGGCAAGTGTTCTATGAGCAAAACAACCCTTATAATAGGTCATACATCATACATTTAATATTATTTTTGTAGTTCGCCATTTAATATCACTTCAAACGCAAGTATGTGATAAACCTATGTATTAATTGCCAACTTTGAATGAGTTTACATGATTTTGCAGTGTTGAACTTTCGTAACTGCAGTAATAAGTTATCCCATCGTTAGGTTTTGGTGGGAATACCACTTATTTGTGTTCCAATTTTGATCAACTACCAATTATTAGTAAAGTTGGAAACAATTCACTATTTATTTTATTTCAGATGCCTTTAATAAAGTTGCAGTCATCGGATGGGGAGACTTTCACCGTAGACGTTGAAATCGCTAAATGCTCGGTTACTATCAAAACTATGTTGGAAGATTTAGGAATGGATGATGAGGAGGAAGAAGTTGTACCATTGCCCAATGTAAATTCTGCTATATTGAAGAAAGTAATCCAATGGGCCACTTACCACAAAGATGATCCACCACCACCAGAAGATGATGAAAATAAGGAAAAACGAACTGATGATATCTCCTCTTGGGATGCAGATTTTCTGAAAGTTGATCAGGGTACTCTGTTTGAACTCATACTGGCTGCAAACTATTTGGATATTAAAGGTTTGCTGGATGTAACATGTAAAACAGTCGCAAATATGATCAAGGGAAAAGCTCCCGAGGAGATAAGAAAAACATTTAACATCAAGAATGATTTCACAGCATCCGAGGAAGAGCAAGTACGTAAAGAAAATGAATGGTGTGAGGAAAAGTGATTTGGTGATGTATATTATTTATATTTTTTGATGTCATGAAAATTTTTCCTGTTTCAAATTCTGCTGTTGTCATGGCCATCAAGAAAACCTTTATTCTGTTTTTGGAATTTGAAATTCTAGTATTAGGTATGTGAAGTGTAATACTCTCAAATAACCTAATGGCTTTAAAAATTAAATTTTGTAAAATCAATAGGTATCATACTCAATTTCTTTTGTAAATTCCTTAAGTTAAATTCATGAATAAATTAATAATCATTATCTTCAGTGTTCACCTAAATCTGTGTTATTTATCCACCTAATATGACATGCACCAGGTGGAATGTGGCTTTTGGAATCATCATTTGCCCGAATAGCTCAGTGATAGCGTGTTTTACTTGAGAGCCGGAGGTCCCAAGTTCAATCCCAAGGTAAGGAAAGAAATGTTGTGGTCACAGTAATTATCACCAATCACTGTTTGGTCAAAAATTAACAGTGCTGTGCCCAAAGTGGTGTAAGGACACAGTACCAAAGCCTACATATCACACAACTGATTCTCCAGACTCGCTCTAGCTCTTAAGAGCTTATGAGGTGTGTCCTAGGGGAAGACCTAGGGTGATCAGTATAATGATAATTTAAAAAATAATCTAATTGAAGCCTACATAGTGGTAGGTATTATAGTACTGTATGCTTTTGAAAACATTTATCATTTGGTTGTTTGAACATTTTTTTATGATCATTTTGTACGTTTAGAATACTTGAGGATTTGAAAAATATTTCCTTGAAGATAAGCCTTCTTTATGATTGAAATAGTTCAAGACTTCAAAACAGGTTTCTTCTGGAAGTGGTATAGACCACATTAGTTAGGTTAGAATCATTCGCTTGGCGGGAGATCCATATTCAAATTTTTTTAACAAGGAATTTCAACTTTGAGATGAAACCACCCTATTTAAAAGAGACTGTTGGTACAGAGGCAACAAGTATTGGGTACCTTCATCATTAGTGCATGTTTTTTTTGTTATTTCCACATTAAAATCTACCTCTATTTATTCTCAAATCAAAATTGAAACCATTCTAGTTCCAAAGATTTCCGTATGTCGTAGATGACTTTTGTTCTGCGTCATTACAAGGCCGATTTAGGGTTATGCTATTATTTTTGACTGATTTCGAGTGAGCTAAGACATACGTCAATCGAATTTGGTGAACACTTTTATATTTATTTATTATTTTGGAAATATACAATTTTGTTATGAAAATTTGATTCTAGATGGTTGAGAAAGGTTCACAGAATCTATTTCAACCAAAATAAACCTTAAGAAATTAGCCAAAGTATCTAAAAACAGGCGAGAAATTCGCGTAAATTTTAGGTCCATACTAAATGCATGGGGAATTCAGTGCTCGGATCCACGGATGGATCGTAATTCAAATTTCCCGCCTAACCTAACTAATGTGGCCTATAGAGAAATTCATGAAATAATATACACAAACTGGGTACAATATTAGTTAGTAAAAATCCTTGCATCTGTATTACATAAAAATATAAAAATAGATGTAAAAAACCCATTTCATACATACTTATCAATGAACTTCATCCATTTAAATCTAAAGCTTTTGCACGCTCGTGTACGAAAATAGGTTAGTAGATAAATAGATATTGCTGATTTGTAATACCTAATACTACTGAAGCTTATAAAAAATGGCCATTTTTGTAGCGAGTTCATAAATTCTGATTCCATTTTAGTGAATCTGTCGGAGCAACATCGTCTATAGGCAATCGCAAACGCCGTTGGGGTCGCTGCAGTCGTTGTGAAAATGGTGGCTACAATTGGGATAACGTTTGTTTATATTCTTGTAGTTTGTAGTGTGATTGGTAAATCTAAACATCCTTTAATAGAATTATGGGCGGTATTGGATGCTAATTACTTAGTAATGTGTGTGTGAAGTTTTTTATAAGAACAACAAACATGCCTAACCAGAAGTACTATGTTTGCAAACAAGACGTTTAAAGGGATCACCACATCATATTAAAATTGATATTTCAGAACCCTCCAGTGATTTTTATACTAATTATTTGTGAGCGATCTATCGATCTTTGTTCAGCTACCACTCTGCAAAGAGAAGTGTGTAAAAGTGCAGAAGAGTGAGAATATAACAGGTTTAACTTGCTAATGCTATCAAGTATACACATATTCCTCCAATGAAAATCCAAACTGTTCAAAAGTAAATAAGCTGTCCTATTCAGATTTCAAAGGCAATGCTTCAACTGTGCATGGAATAAAAAATATCGTGTTGGGCCTACAAACCTATGAAAAATACATGATTAACAAGAGCTCCAAAAATTGGAAAGATTAGAAATAATAAGTTCCCCCTGGTTAGGAGGTGGCTTAGTTAGACGTTATAGCTCTAAAGTGGTGTCTAGAAAGTGAAATCCGTTTCGGCTGGCCTAAATGAGATATGCATTAATATATTGAAGAGTTTGAAATATTTAAATCAATCAAGCGATAGGAACTATACCTACTAAAAAATAAAGAAAAGGACTGACGTGAAGTCAGTACTCTTTGGCGCGCGTGTTCACGGTGGCTAATTTGAATTGAATGATGAGTACTTCAAGCTCAGTGGATAGAGCGAGCCGGAGATCTACCCAAAGGATAGTGGACACCATTCACTGTCGGTTCAAAAATTAACAGTGCTGTATCTAAGCTGCCATAAGGATAGAGTAACAAAGTTGAAAAAGAACACAACTGACTCTCCTTAGTCGCACAAGCTGCTTGAAGATTCTGAGCGATCTCCTTGGGAAATACTTGGAGGGGTCAGTATAATCATAATCATGTTTATAGCACTCCCGCCAAAGCAGATTGACCCCACGTTAATGCTTTTTTACACTTTTTCTTTCATTGTCAAGTCAATCTGCATTTGGCGGGCGTGCTATAAACATGATTATGATTATACTGACCCCTCCAAGTCTTTCCCAAGGAGATTGCTCAGAATCTTCTAGGAGCTTGTGCGACTAAGGAGAGTCAGTTGAGTTCTTTTTCAACTTTGTTATTCTATCCTTATGGCAGCTTAGATACAGCACTGTTAATTTTTGAACCGACAGTGAATGGTGTCCACTCCTTTGGGTAGATCTTCGGCTCGCTCTATCCACTGAGCTTGAAGTAGGTACTCATCATTCAATTCAAATTAGCCACACCCGTATAACATTTCGTTATCGTCCGAATCTTTCGTTATCCGATCGTAGCGACTGAATAACGTCATTAAAGTCACAGTAAAACTTTATCGAATCTATATCCAAACTTTAAAGATAATCTGTATACATATAGCGATTCCTAATATATAAATTCGACTAAGACTAGCTAAAGATCCTGCAAACAATATCTGTATCGATAATCGATAACTATTCGCTTCGCATTCAGTTAAGAAAATCGCTAACGGTTATTTTGAATCCCTCTGTAAAGAATATATAATGATATTCGGAAATATTCCTATATCAAAAAACTTTGTATGTACTATACTCTCTTGTGAATAAATTTTTTTGAAAATTCACGCTGAATCGATACAGAATAGAATAGATACCATTGAATATAATATGTTATATTATATATGTTTTCACAGAAAAATATATACTTCTATATACTCTACTGTACTCTCTGCTTTCCTCTTGAAATTTGAATTTGAAATGCAAATGTCACATTCGATGTCACAAGTCACAATTGTCACACAGATCGTTGTTCGTTCGTTCGTTGTTGAAACTGTTGAAAGTTGAAATCCAGTAAATCCACTTGCTTGAGATCGGAGTTGTCCTTATAGGTCTGCTGTAGTCTGTAGTGAAATTTGGGCTTTTATTACATTACCTACGTTATGAATACGTATAGAATTTACGAATTCGACAACAAGGACATATGTTGTATTCCCGTCCATTGGGTCGAGAATGGTCAGGTAAGTTTATTCGAATAAAACTGATTATAATAAAGATAAATATGGATCACAAACAAAAGGTATTGTATCAACTAATCACTTACAGGTCAAATTTGATGGTGGAAAAGCGCGTGACTATATGAAAAAGGGAAAACTACCCTACAAAAAATGGAAAACTTATAAAGTCAAACCCATATCAGATAGGGTATTTGGTGTGTTGTCAATAGTGAGAACTCTGTACAAATATTATTTGATGATATATTTTTTAGATTCGTATGAAGAAGCTCTACGAGCAGAAAAATTATATTTGGATCACTCGGAAGTAGATACGACTGATCTAGAAGTTGATATCCCCAGCAAGAGAGTCATCAAACATAATTATAGATATTCTTCGTCTTCCGAATCGGAAAATGATCTAATCCCAGACCCTCCATCTGTTTTAGAAAACAGAAATGAAATTGAATATTCTAAAACAACTTCAGAACAAGATGCAAGTGAAAGAGGAACATCACCGGAAGGCATTGCTCAGGTTCTGGATGTTGCCTCTAAAACAGAATTAGACGAAATAAATAGAAAACTAGACAAAATATTGAATATATTGGAATCTTCTCAAACTATAAGACAGGAAAACTTGAGAGGGTTCCAATCAAAATTTGATCTAGTACCAATGCCAATGACGGATATTGAAGATTTGGAAAAACTAGAAAAAGCTCTGGAAGAAGAACAGAATGTGATAAAATTTGTGAGTCTACATTAGGTTTTACTATTTCTATTCCATTTCAATAATTAAATAAATTTATTTTCAGAAACAGTTTTTGCATAAATTTGGTTGTAGTAATTTAAGAACAGCTGTGAAATATATAGTGGGAAATGTATTTCATTTGGATCTTCAAAGTCGTATAAACTGGAGTGGTCGAGAGAAAAAGACTGCAATCAAAGATTTCAATCAAACGAAAATTATGCTTGGTAAGTGGAAATGCAGTTAACAATAAAGGTATCAACACTAAATTATTTATGAACTTCTAGAAGTTTTACACGAAGCAACTAACAGTAGATTAAAAGAGTGCGAGGATGAAATGAGATATTTCCTGCAGCATACTTTTGATCGAGTTAGAGCCTTAGAGAAGAAGCAGAAGAAGATAGAATCAATGAATAATATTCAAATTTGAATATTTTTTTTTCAAATTATTCAAGAGACCAAAGATTTTAATGTATTGTTTTTTATTTTGTAAGAAAAAAAGGATATTCATTTATTTTTGAGAATTTATTTATTTCTTTATTATTATACAAATAAAGTATTATTATAATGAAAATATGTTCATTTCCCCAAAAAAGTGTGAATTATTGGCACTACAAAAAACTCATTGTGTTTAACGAGACTAGGAAAACAGCACATCTTACATCTTACATTCTCTATAGAATATTCAGTTAAATTAGAGTCAAAGTAACCGAGGAAAAAATTGAAACAATCGAGATTATTGGGTTGATGAGTTAGAACATCATTCTTTACAAATTTTTCTGCACCAAAGAGGATTTCTTCACTTATTTGCTTAAAATAGTGTACTTTAAAAATATTCCCATCCTTCAACATAATACAGTTGTCACCATTAGAATCTACTCTGATTTGAAATTTGTTGTATTCACAATATCTGAAAGTATTATCAGATTCTGAATAATGTGACAGTTTGGGAATTTCAAATATTTCCAGATCGGTCATATCATAATTCTGCTCTTCAATTTTCAATTTCTCCATTAAACGATTGTATATCTGTTCTAAAGGTCTATTGAAGGAGTGTAAACTTGACTTAATATTTTTAATGAATGCTTCAAATCTGTAGCAACTCACTTCTTCTAAAGGCCCTAAATGTTCTGCATCGTCTGCTAAATGTATTAATCCATGAATATTATAACTTAATTCTTGAATGTTGTACAACTTTGCAAAGTATTTTACAAAGAATATAAGCAAATTTTTGGCACAATTATTGAATTTCTTGTAGTATTCTCTGCAGCTGAGTATTCTCACTGCTAAACTTAAGCTCATGAAATGCTTGTAGTACGATGGTTTCAGTATTCCTTTCAAGACAAGAGGTCCAGTATAAAGTAAGAATACTCGGTGCTCTGTTGCCTTAAAATAATTTGCATATTTAAGTGTTCTTGGAGATCTTTGAAAGTCCTTTGGGAAATATTTTGAACAACGGTCTAAGTGTGCATTAATCAGTTCCACATTTTTTGCACCAAATTTATAAGGAGCTGGTTTTCCCAACCACAGTTTTATAAGTTTTTTCATTACCCCTTCATCCACTAGATGCATTTTGTCTAATGGAAAGCATTTTATCATATCAATAGGTAATTCTTGTAAAATACTTGGTTCCTTATTCATATGATGATTTTCATCATTCTCGTCATCATTCAAAGTTTTTCTAGACCTAAAACTTTCATCAGTTCTAAGCTCAGCTGTTATTTCTGGATATACAACCTTTTTAGATCCTTTATCCGTAGTAACACTTATGCCATTTGTAAAACATTTTGAGCATGCTCCATACCCTCCATGTGATTTGATTGCTTTGACTGATGCTAATGCTGGAGCATCACAAATGAAAGCTCTGAATACTATTCTGAATTTTTTAGCATTGTAATGAAATCCTTGGTCCATAAGTAGTTTGATTTCATCTACATACTCCCGAAGAAAATTGTTATAATTTTCAGGTTTAGACATGCCTTTATAAACTCCTACAATAAAAACTATGGGTCTTTCAGAAAAATTGTCTAGACTACCTAATATGGGCCAAAGCTGTGCACCACCACTACTACTTATAGGGGTACCATCTGTATTGAAGCTGAATAACAGTTCATCTGTTCTAATAAGTGTTGCAACTTTTTTTTCCATCTTCGAAAAGAAAGAATCTAGAAATGTAGTTATTCCAATATGAATGTATTCACCATTGTCGATGGTTTTTATATTCACTGTACTGCTCTTAGGTGTTGTGAGAAACGTTCGAGCATCACAAGGAAGCTCCGAACAAGATCCAACATTAACTAGAATTTTCAATAATTTCGATAAACTTGTAAGTTTAATATTCTCTGTAATGTACCATCTCCTCAATTCAAGCATTAAATCAGGTTTTTCAGAGATATCTAATGGCACATGTGGAGACTCATTTTTCAGTACTTCATCAGATATTATAATTTTTGGAATTGATGTATCACAGCTAGAACAACTGTCATCACTGGACGGTAATGACGGTATTGTATTATTTATGCCTTCAATATCTGTAACAAACAAACAAATTATAATCTGCGCAAGTATTCAAGATTTTATAGCGTTTGAGTAAAACATGTGAAATAAAGTGATGAAGTACTTACACTGATATTCATTAATCGTATCATTATTATGATAATTTGCATAAGTACCATTATTTCTATTAATGTTATTATGCGGGGCTTCGATTTTCAGTTTTTTTCTAACATTAAATCGTGAACATTCAATCTCCGATCGAAAGTTATATCGCGTTCTCTTATTACTTCTATCAGTTCTATCCATTGCACCAATAAGTCGTTAAAAGGCACGCACATCACACTGAGAAAAATGAATTAAATAAACAGGTTAATTGACATTCGAATCTTTGCAACAAATAAACAGTTTGCGTACAATAAATAAAAATGGAATAAAATCTGAGTATATGATATTAATTATGGTAAATGATGGACCTTAAGTAGCACAATAATTCAAATTTAGTCAAGCCAAATATAATGTTTAGTTAGAACGTAATCAAATGACCGTTTCATTCGCAATACATAAAAAGTTTGCGTACCGCAAGTAATTTGACTATTAACAAATAACGTTATTGAAATAGATAAATTGATTATTTGTGGTACACAAAAAATAAGTATCATCCATATTACATTTTCAGTCAATTAATAAATTCATTCAAAACAAGAAAATTAGTTTATTCGCGAAGGCGATCGAAAATCATCGATTGTGGCCGAATACCGTGCAGGGTGCAGCTGCAGGGCTAGGCTAGGGGCTAGGGCTAGTGCGCTAGTGCCAGTAGTTATGTGTGGTAGTACTGGTAGTACTAGTAGTAGTGCAAGTGTATGTGTCTATGCCTGTCTCTGCGTGAAATTTGCAACCGACATTCGCTGGATCGCTGGATGTACGAGTAAATGGTCTGTTGTGTTGGTCAGTTCAGTTTTTTGAGTTTAAGTACGAGATAAATGGACATGGAGTACGAAAAATTACTCGCTGGCTGGGGGTTAGACTTCCTTTCAGAAAGTTTCAGAGGTAAGTGCGTATTTATTCTGCTAGGATAGGAGGATAATAAGTCGGACATCTCACACCTTTTAACGGATTTGCCGCCAATATTACCGAATGCCGTTAGAATTATTCAGTTTTCAGCCCCCTCATATTTTTGTTTTTCAATGTTTTTTCATAAATTGGGGATTGTGTTCATTTTTAAAAAGACACGCTGACACAACCATCAAATTACCGAACCTTGCAAGGGTTGTCATATTTAAAATTTATTTTCCATATACCTAGTGCTGAAATTGAAACTGTAGTACCTATGAGAATCATTATTAAAATATGCAGGGCGGTGGTATACTAACACTACCTAGGTACATTCATACTAACCATTGCAATTTTTCATTTCTGTCTTTTTCCTCAATGGGCCTCTAGAGAGTCTAGAGAGGTAATCTCATTTTCATTTTTACAGAAGAGGGTATAACAGACGAAAGTTTTGACTTGTTGGACGAAGACACTATAAAGGTGATGATTCCAAAGGCAGGCCCGAGGCTCATTTTTAAAAAAAAGTTTGAAAGTCATGTAATAAAAAAATTGCAAAAAAGTCCTGTAACAACTGTTAGGAATTATAAGGTATAATATATTTGTTTCTTCAAACGATGAAAATTTTTTTTATAATCATCTTGGATTTTAGTATTTTGAAGAGACTGAGAGCACGTGTTCCACGGAAACCGCAAATTCAATGATAATAATGAATCCAGATGAAGAATTGAAAGTGCTCTTAGAGTCGTTTGATGATTGCAGTGAGTTAGAAGATAATTTAAATCATAGTAAGAACTCATCGAAGAGAAAAGTTTCACTCGCTGAAGATGAACCATTTAATAAAATGGCAAAAATTCCTAGTATTTTTTATCCATTGGTGAGTGTGGGTTCATGTTAGTGAGGATTATTTACCTATAAAACTTCTAATTTAAAGGATATGGAATCAATTCTCAAGAAAACACCAGAAGGAAATGTGCTATTATTTAACAGGGACAAATTGAACGATGATTATAGAAATAAACTTTCCAAAATATTGGTAAATGAATTGATATTTGCTACTGGGAAGAGGTAATTTATTAGTTTACTCTTTACATCTATGTCCCAATTTACTTTTTATGTGTACTTATTATTATGGTTCCTAAAAAAGCATTATATTATGTTTCAGTATAAAAAGAGAGGCATTTGTAAAAGTGTGCGAGGAAATAATTCAGCTCTTTCCCAATGAAGTGGCTGAAACATATTATATACCGTATGTTTCATCCAAACATGGATTGAGAAAACAGGCAGCAAGGGGGAAGTTATGGTCTCGTTACCTAAATGTAAGGGCTCTTCTAAGAATGACATCTGATCCAAAAAAAATTGAAGCTGAAGTTGAGGGAGAAAGAGAAGATTCAGATGAAGTTAAAAATGATTTGATGTTCTTGGATAGTGCAGTAGAACCATTTGTTAGAGTTTTGGAATCATGGGAAAGAACTTTTCATTACAGACAAAATCTTTTCAAAGAGCCAAGCTTTGAAATCGATAAAATCTTCAATAAGTTCCCATGTTTAAGAATGCCTTACGCATTAGATTTGGTGAGTTAGTCCCAAAACTTTTTGTGATTTTAACTGAGTAAACTTATAAATACTGCTTATTATCCTTCTCATCTTTCTCTAATTCATCGTTAATTAATATAACAATTGAAATATTTTATGATTTTCAGTTTGAAGCAGACTTCAATCAGATATACCCTGAGAAAATTGATATTGTTTATTCAGAGGGCCCAAAAATATGTAAGGCGATCATAAAAGAAAGTGAAGAACGTAAGGTTTCACCATTCAAAGAAGATATAGAAGATACAAATAAAAAAGCTCTTTTTCTATTGCCATACATGTTTTCACCAGTAACCATCAAAAAAGGAAAGTCTAACTCTGGAATATATAGACCTACACGAAAGGAAGTACAGGAAAGCTTTTTTGTACAAGCTGAGGTAAGAACAAAATGTAGTTTGGTCGTACAATATACAATTCATTCATGTGTTTCAGAATTTTGAAGAAATAGAAGATCTCATCTCCAAAAGGTCAAAGTTGTTGGATCCTTTAGAAACACCAATTCAACCGTTTATGGCAGAGGTAGGGAATCATTTTTTCATTTACTTCTACGGAATGAAATATAAACTTGACTCGAGTTTGAGAAGTTTGGAGCTTTTATATAAAATCTACCACTGTCTTAACTTGGAGTACCCAGCCGAGTCAAAACATGTATGGCAAGTTATTCAAGAGGCAATATTCAAAATGCCTATGAGTGGAAAGAGCAGCAACGTCGTTACCTTCCTCAATGATCTCAAAGTTCATACAGTATAATTTAGAATATAAGTTACTGATCTTAGTTTCAACGCAAAATAGTCATTTCCAGAGTTATATTTATAAGGTAAAAAAAAAGTTCAAAAAATGCCTATATGTTTTAAATGTCAGTTAGACTATAAAAATTTCAAAGGTTTGGTCAATCATCTCATAATAATCCACAAATGTAAAGATGCATTTCAATGTGGTGAACTGAACTGTAATAGAACCTATCGCACTATACATTGTTTTAGACAGCATTTTTTTAAAAAACAGCTGTAAGCCAATTTCATATTCGCCTAGATGTGAACAAGTTTCTTCATTAAATTTATCACCTTTGAAGGATGCCAATGATCAATATTCACAAAGAATTATCCAAAGTCCAGAAATGGAGGAAAAAAATATTTCTAGACCAGATTTTTTCAAAAAATTTTGTGCGCATTTGGATGGAAATATGTCGTTGTTTTTAGCAAATTTTTATGCAGATAAAACTTTATGTAGAAAAGATGTTCAGAATATTATGACCAGCATATCAGAACTCTTAAATGAACCATTGAATATTTTGCAATCTTATCTAATCGAGGAAGGCCATTCACTTTCAGATCCAAAAGAAATAAATAAGTTCTTCAAAAAAATTAAGGAGGTTTTCAGTAATTTTTCTCAGTATAAAAGTTTCAAACAGTTTAAAGATATGGGGAATTTCATTGAACCTATGGAATATGTTGTGGGAAAGAAACCTGATGTGTTTGCTAATAATACTATTATGTCTAAGACTTATAGGGCAGCATTTGTTCCATTTGAGTCAGTTCTAAAGTGTTTTCTTGAATTGCCCGACGTTCTTTCAACCATATTATCATATATGGAAAGTTGCAGAAAGCAAAAAAATCTATGTAATCTTATTCAAACTGACTATTGGAAAAGTAAGATAAGAACATTTGGCGAAAATTCCATTGTTATTCCTTATAATCTGTACTTTGATGAATACGAAATTGGAAACCCCCTGGGATCTCATAGCGGAATTCACAAATTAGGGGCAGTATATCTGTCTATACCAGTTATACCACCCCAGTTCCAATCTAAGCTGGACAACATTTTTTTGGTGAATTTATTTCATTCTTCCGACTTGAAAGATTTTGGAAGCAAAAAAATATTTGGTCAAGTAATTGATGCATGTAATAATTTATCTAAAAATGGAATTAATATATGCAATGGTCAAGGATCTGTTAAAGTTTATTTTTGTCTTGCACTTTTGCAAGGTGACAACTTGGGCTTACAGACTTTGTTAGGGATGACCGAATCGTTTAGAGCGAAATATTTCTGTAGGTTCTGTAAGACATCAAGAGATGGAACTTCATCTCAGCTCCACCAATTAGACAAATCACTTCGGAACCCATGTAATTATAATACTGATCTGGCTCTCGAAAATCTGTCAGAAACTGGTATAAAAGAGAAATGTATATGGAACGAAGTGATGTATTTTCATTGCACGACAAATTTTGTTGTAGATATTGCACATGATTTCTTTGAAGGTGTGGCCATGTTCTATTTAGCTGAAATTTTTTATAGATTCGTCTTTGTGGACAAACTGTTATCGCTTGATGATTTGAATTCCCGTTTGAAGTATTTCGATTATGGACATCACAATATTAACAAACCTACTATGATATCATCTGAACATTTGAAGGGAAAAAGAATTAGAATGTCTTGCTCAGAAATGAAAACTTTAGTTCTTACTGCAGGAGTTATGTTTGGGGATATTATTCCTGAGAAAAATGAATTGTGGGAGATATATTTACTGCTTAGAGAGATTTTGAATGTTGTTTTATCCGAATATGTTACAGTCGAAAAATGTTCTTTACTGAAGAAAAAGATAGCCGAGCATCATTCTTTATATATGAAGCATTTTAAACTACAACTCAAACCTAAACATCATATTTTGATTCATTATCCATTTATAATGGAAAAAATTGGTCCAGTAGTTAACTTATCATCCCTTAAATATGAAAGTAAGCATCGAGAATTCAAACATTTTGCTAATGTGATCTCATCTAGGGTCAACATCACAAAATCTCTCGCTATCAAGCATCAGCTGAAATTGAATTCAAGATTTGTGTCTAGAATAGGATTCGAAAATCCTATTTCTTTTAATGATGCCATTCAATGTGATTATATTGATTCAGCCTCTATCATTAAAGAATTCGAGAAAATTTGTATCACTTCAGGCGTGAATCATGTAAATTTTCTAAATTGTGCCAAATTGGAGAATATTACAGTAGGAAATTATACATATCATAAAGGAGATATTATTTTGTTAGAAAATAATGATATTCCAATTTTTGGCAGAATTGTAGTCATTCTCACAAACAGAAAGAACAAAATTTGTTTGATTTATAAGGACGTAAAAACTATCTCATTTAATAGGCATTTTTTTTCATATGAAGTTCTGTTCACTACAAAAAAAAAGTGCATCCTTTTAGAGAAAGTTATATTTACTTCTCATATCATAATGAAAAAAGTGAATGGAAAAAACATGCTGACCAAACTATGAATATTTAAATTCTGCTGACATAAATTTAATTTCTGAATCCAGTTGCTCAAAATCTTTGTGATGAAACTAATTATTTATTGATATTGTATAGTACATATAGGAATTTAATGTGTCTTGAGGCTGTTATGAAAAGCGTTTATTATAAGATACTTTTTGAATGAACTGTGATTTTTAGAATTTTTTTTTTATTTCTATTTTTGACCTAATGGATGGTGTTAAAAGAATATTTTTGTTGATTTATGTATGAAATATTTAATGTGTTTTGTTGAATAAATTTTTATTTTATTATGCAGGGTTTTTTTTTCTCTTCATAAATCATTAATGGATGGGTACTTTAATTAAACATGGTATATGTAAAAATGGATGACTCTCATTCAATTTATACTGTTTTGAAGTTATCATCACTTATATATATATATATATATACTATAAAGAATATCCAGCATTCATCATTATGTTGCGCGCCAATTCTGGTATTAAGCAGAAAACCTTATTTGATTCAAATTTGAGGCAGTTTCTGAAGAACTCTCTGGAAATTGTTTTTTATCCCTATTCTGGCTGCAGCAAATCTGATTTCAATGAGGAAGTATGCACTATATTTATCAGAATTGATGCGCACGATAGATAAAAAGTTTTTCTGGTGTAAGTGAACACATCATTTATGGTAGATAAACCATTCATGTGCCGCAAGTAAACAGTTCATCTTCTATTAGCTCGCAGTCTATATGCCCCACTTAAAAATTTTTTCTGGCTCAAGTGGGCACATCATCTAGTGTAGAAAAACCATTTATTTCCCACAGGTAAAAAGTTTATCTGCCTTAAGGATAAAGTTCATCTTCTCAAATGAATACTTTATCTATCGTTAGTGTATACTTCACTTGTGGTAGGTAAAAAGTTTATCCTCTTTGAGTAAAAAGTTATTTGCCATAATTATTCTGCTGTATATGACGTGAGAAACTTTTTATTTAGGGGAAATTGTCAAGTGGTCTACTGTAGTTGATTTATTTCAAGCATAAAAACCATTTGTCCCAAATGAAAAGCTCCAGGTACACTCGTTTATTCACCTCTATTACTCTGTGTTCTTATGATATATACAAGTACATTTTTTATATGGGGTGATCAAAATTTTATCTGACAGAAGCAAACATTTTTCTCAGTGCACATGTGATATCCTTCAACAAGGTTGGTGGATGAAATGGTAAGGTGGTGGTCGATCTTAATTTCAAGCAGAGAGGAGGCAAGTAGGTGTAGGTTCGAATCCAAATGAGGAACAAAAATTTAAAGCAATACGGTTTAATAAGTATATGGTAATATAGGTAATAATAGAGGTTAAAAATATGAAAGAATTAATTATAAAGAGGCTTTGAACGGTGAAACGCGCATAAATATAAGAAAAACATTGAAAATGTTTTTCCAATTTTTTCACCGTAATACTTATTAATGTTAGATAACGACTATCGTTTATGAATCGATATCGATTGTCTTTACTTCAAAGTTACGTTTCTTGCTCCAAAAATATGTATCTATTTGATAAAGAATTTCTGTAGTTAAACTTTATCGTTTGGATGATATACATTCGTTATCGCAAAAATATAGATTTTCGTTATTTGATCTGTATCAAAGGAGTAGAGGTTATTGACAACGTTTTGTTGCTGGTTCAGATAACGATTTTTCGTTAGCGTACCGGACATTCAGATATTCTACCTGTAACGAATCGATAACGAATTGTTATACGGGCAGTGAACACGCTCGCCAAAGAGTACTGACTTAACGTCAGTCAAGTTCCTTTAACGAATATGGCTATCAATACAGTTTGGCTGTAAGCTTTACCGTAGATCGAAAAAAATTGCGGTTATGGGACATCCGTAGGAACGCAATTGCCTCTTCTCCAAATCCGAATGTAATATAATACAGATCTATCGAATATAGTTATCTATAAATTCGCCCCTGGGCCACGATACAGACATTTCAACTCGGAAACAACGCTATTTTCCCGAAACTGACTTGTCCGTGCACAGAATTGCCATGAAATTTCTCTTAAAACCTTAAAATGACGGCTCAGCACCAAATCCATCATCGCTAGACGCAAACCACTACCAACATAAGCCACACAATCCAAACGTCTCCTCTGCGCATACGCAATCTACTCGTGGCTTAAAGTCCCCTGAAAATAACACTTCACACAAAATTCTGATTCTTCAACACCATTGGTTCAGGAGATATCACTGCTCCAATCCACGCATGCGCAGACACTTCAAGGGAATTCTATGGAGGAATAGCATCCAGCACCTGAAAACTCCAATCCTCTCAGACGAAAACTCCAGCAGTTAAATCACGTCTTGTCTGCTCATGCGTGAAACGAAAAATCTCTCAAAATTGATCATCTAAATATAGTTATTTATAAATTGGCCCCAGGGCCACGACACAGATATATCAACTCGAAAACAACGCTATTTCCTCGAAACTGACTTGTTCGTTCATAGAATTGTCTTGAATTTTCTTTTAAAACCTCACAATATTGGCTCAGCACAAAATCCATGACCGCTAGACATAAACCGCACCCAACATAAGCCATACAACCCAAAACGAGCCACGTCACCTGCGCATGCGCAATCTACTCGTGTCTGAAAGTCCTCTCAAAATCACACACCGCACTCAAAACTCTGATTCTTCAAAACCATTGGTTCAGGAGAGATCGCACCTTCAATCCAATCATGCGTGGATATTCCCAAGGGGATTCTGTTAAATAATAGCATCCTGCACCTCAAATCCCCAATCCTCTCAGACGAAAACTCCAGCAGTTGATTCACTTATCGTCTGCTCATGCGCATAACGAAAAATGCCCGTAAGGGGTAATATCAATTTCAAAATTAGCCCCAGGGCCACGGTACGCATACTTAAATTCGGAAACAACGCTATTTCCCCCAAACTGACTTGTGTCCGTGCACTGAATTGACATGAATATTCTTTTAAAACCTCACAATATCGGCTCCTTACTCCCAACATAACCCATACAACCCAAAATCACTTCTCTTCGCGCATGCGCAATCTACTCGCGGTTGAAAGTAATCCCAAAATCACACACCTTACAAAAACTCCGATTCTCCAAAACTAGTGGTTCAAGAGATATCGCATCTTTAATCCACACATGCGCAAACCCTCACCAGGGGATTCTATGGAGCAATAGCATCAACCAACCCAAAACCCCAATCTCCTCTGACGAAAACACCAGCAGTTAAATCACTGATGGTCTGCTCTGCGCATAACGAAACATGCCCGTAAGGGGTAACATCAATTTCAAAATTAGCCCCAGGGCCACGGTACGGACACTTCAACTCGGAAACAACGCTACATCCCCCAAACTGACTTGCCATAAATATTCTTTTAAAACCTCACAATATCGCTCAGCAATCCCAACATAACCCACACCACCCAAAAACAGTCACTTCTCTTCTGCGCATGCGCAATCTACTCTCAAAATCACACACCTTACAAAAAACTCCGATTCTCCAACACTAGTGGTTCAGGTAGGGTTGCCAACTCCGAGCTATTGGAATATTTTTTTTACATTGTATTAGCATTTAGCGTGAATATAGAGTATTTATAGTTTGGCGTAGGTATGTTTGGCATGGTGTATGGAACTTTTTGAATTTTTTTTTAGGGTTACTACAATTTTGTTTTTATTTATATCTTCGAATGATTTCAAAGGACATTTGACGACCTTTGACACCTTTCAAAAGGACAAAGGACATATTTTTAAAATAAAGGACTATCCTTTGAAATAAAGGACGGTTGGCAACCCTAGGTTCAGGAGATATCGCATCTTAAATCCACGCGTGCGCAGACCCTCACCAGGGGATTCTACGGAGTAATAGCATCCGCCTCCCCAAAGCCCCAATCCTCTCTGACGAAAACGTCAGCAGTTAAATGACTTCTCATCTGCGCATGCGCATAATGAAAAATGCCCGGAAAGGGCAGCATGAATTTAAAAAAAATAGGTCTCGGAATTTCAAGCAAAATATTCCACAAAATAGAGTAATTTTTTGAATTTTTTCATGTCACGTGATCTTCACGAAATGTTGTAAAAGTGTTTGCTTTGGTATTTTGCATCTAACTACTGAGTTTCTATTCAATCAGATCAGTATTTTACGAGTTAACGTGGAAACAAAATTTTAAAATTTTTGAAATTTTTTTTTCCACTTCAGGGCCGTCAATACAAAACTTCGCAGGCATATAAAGGTCATGATTCTACAATCTGATGCCAAATTTCAAAAAGATCGAGTGATCGGTTCCGGAAATATTCATAAAAAACGTTTTTACTAAAACGGCCTCAACTCAGAAACCGCTCGGTCGATTTCGCCCGTTAACGAACTTGTCCGAGATAGTTACGCTACGAAACTACCCTGCAAATTTCAACGCTCTAAGTCGTTCCGTTCGAGAGTTATCGTGCTAACGGCCGGACCGGACGCACAGAATTGAATTTGACCTCGAATTGAGTCGAACCCAATCGTTTGACCATAAAGTGACAAATAACTTTATGGTCATCCGGTCAGACGCAAAAAACTCCGATTCTCCAACACTAGTGGTTCAGGAGATATCGCATCTTGAATCCACGCATGCGCAGACCGGCACCGGGGGATTCTATGGAGGAATAGCATCCTCCACCCCAAAACCCCAATCTTCTCAGAAGAAAACTCGAGCAGTTATATTATGTCTCGTCTGCTTATGCGAAAAAAAAAATGCTCAAAAGAGGCAGTTACACCTCCAGTCGTTCACCGTTCAGACAAATTTTGGAAACCAATTTAAAATTCCACACATCGTTTACGCATTAATTCGATTGCCACGCTAGTATGTGGTCCATATATTAATCAGTTGCCCTCGTACATATCGACTTGATTCAGATAAACGCGCAAAAAATACGTCGGAACGAAATCTGATCACCAGATGTTAGAGTTATTCCATGTAGGAATTCGAAATGAAATAATTTGTCCAATTTGGATGTTTAATTATAAATTTTTTTTTTAGGCTCCTAGTGGTCTGTTCGCAGTGAAATTTTGCACACCCCAAGAGGTCATAATTCGTCACCGTAGTGCAAAAACTGAACTCAATCCGATATTTTGTTTTGGAATTTCGAGCAAAATATTCCGCTAATATCTAAAATTTTTTTTTAATTTTTTTTACTCATACCCACGAAATTAGGTAGAAGTGTTTCCATTGGTACTTCTCATCTAACTACCGAGCTTCAATTCAATCGGATAAGTATTTTTCGAGTTATAGTGAAAACAAAATTTCAATTTCATTTTCAAAATATTTGACTTTTTTTTCTAGTTTACAGCCATCCGTGTAAAAATATCAGAAACTATCCTTCCGATATTGTTCAAATTTTGCAACAGCCTTCAAATCCTAATTCTCAAGCCAAGTTTCAAAATTTGCACACGAAAAACTGGAAACCGAGAATCGTTGGGTGAATTCAGTTTATGACAAAGGACTTTTAGAATTTTACTCAGTGAAAATTTGTGTTAATGAGGGAAAAAGAGGGGATTTTGAGGTTACGGGGGGAAAGGGGATGTTTGAAATTGCCGATAAGGATATAGTGGCGACTTTTGGAAAAAATCCATATATTTTTTTAAAATTCCCGAAAGTGACGTATTTTTCCTAAGTAAGGGCAGGTTTCATAATAAGTTTTATAGTCTCTTTAACTTTAAAGCATCCTTTAGTTGGAAATTTTGAACCAAAATGTCACTTTGAAGGATACTTTAAATTTAAAGGAACTTTAAAATTTATTATGAAACCGGCTGTTAATCGGGAATTTTGGGACTTTATTTTAGAATTTAAGGGTCGTTTCGAGGGCGGTCCATGCACGCTACCGAAACCTTCGAACGGTAAGAAGCGAAAGCTGAAGACGAAATTTCAATATCTATTACGATTTTCGAAGGATTTACGAAAGAAATTTTGATCACGTCTGTACAAAATCGATAGTTGAAAAGTCGATTGAAATGGATGCACGCTACAAAGTGGGACTTCCTCGCGAGTTTATGTCGAAAGATCGATCTGCTCAAATAAATATGAGGGGTTTTCCTTTTCGAAACTTGTATATTCGAAATCGACGTAAGGAAAGCTGCTTTATTTTTCGAAAGCATTTCAATTTCTTTCGACCAATCAAAAAATTCGACATCTATCAGGTTGGATTAGAATGGGCGAGGTTTTAAATTTTTTACGCAAAATATGCCGATACGGGCTTTTTTCGAACAGGAAATTAGGCAAAAGCTGAAAATTAGGTATAAAAACCGTCGAATAAAATGTAACATGATGATATTTTCCAGAAATTAGAAATCTGAAAAAAGGGTAAAAGTAAAAAAATTGATTCATATACCCCTTTCATCGCAGATTCTACATACAGCTAATATAGCGCATCGGTTAATATGTTTGACTAATAAGCTGCAGGTACCGGGATTGAGTAGGGTGCACCACATCGAAAACCTAATGCACAGACGCTCTACTGCATCGAACTTTACTGCATCGACGAAGCAATCCATCGAAAAACCGACCACTTTAGGAAGTGGGCGGCACTAACTAGAGTTAGTGTTCCTGCTTTCTCCTGATTGGCCGAACGTGAAAACCCCTTTATCGATCGTCTTCGTCGCTAGTTTCGCTCGATCAGAGGTAATTTGTTTCATTGAGTGTACGTCAAAAGACCGTAATCTCTCTAACCTAAAATTTGAATTAATTGAAGGATGAATATGTTCAGCAATTTCGCTCAATTGGAAGTATTATAAAAGATAAAATGGTATAACAATGGGAAAAGAAGAACATATTATTTAAAACATTTACTGTACAGTGTACAGCGATTGTCCATGGTCTTCTATTCAATCGACTGCATTATCTGATAACGTCAGTGAACACAGTATTTCTATCATCCAGACGAAAATTACTGCAGGACTTGGAACTGAAGAACGAAAGAAATTGATTCACACAATATTATCCAATATAAAACTTATAACATGATTGAAATCTCAATCGTTTCAAAATCAAACGTTTAATGACAAAATTCCTATTTTTGAATTCATCATGTACTTCCGGTGCCGTGTTCGAAAGTATTCAATGATATTGTTGAATTTGTAACCCGTCTGTACACGACAAACGAAAACGAAAATGTGAAATGTATCAACAGGCTCAGGGGAATATTATAATAGCTTCTTCAAGATCCATAAGAAAATTACCTCCAACATTGGATAGTTTGAGACAACACAGCCTTCGAGTCCATTACCAAACAAAAATTTGGATCAATAGTAATGTACCAAGACCATCTTTACCGGATCCTATATTTAGTGGGTGGTATGTAGAAAATGGAAAACTTCTGCCAAAATTAACGACGATGCCAATCCTACCTAAGGAAACATCTATCCATAGCAACTGCAGTTGTAGGAAAGGTAAATATTATATCGAATATCAGATCCGTATACAGGGTGTAACTAAATAAGTGTAAAATATTTAAGGGGGTGATTCCTCATCGAAAAAAAATAGGATCTTTCATATAAAGAAACTTCATTGGAGCATCCCTTGTTAGGATACAGCCCCTTAAAGGGGGTACAGAAAATTTGTTTAATAATTTTTTTCACAAGCACTAATAAAGTCACAATATTGAAATTAACCTGATATTTTCTAATACCAAAAAGACACTTAGCCAGTAATTTATTTGGTTTTCCCATGGTTGTAAGGGGTGGAAAACGCAACCCCTAAACTTTATTTCCAATGTAACTTTTTGTCTTATTATTTGTTTACCATTTTAAAATGTATTTCCGATAACCTGTTCCATTCTAAACGAAAAATGTTTCTTGAATTTTTTGCCCAAAATAAACCAGATCGCAGCAAAACCTTATTTTACGAACAACTACAGAGATACATCGTCATAAATGCGATCTGGATTTATTGTTACCATGGGATAAACCAAACAAATTACTGGCTAAGTGTCTTTTTGGTATTAGAAAATATCAGATTAATTGCAATATTGTGACTTTTTTAGTGCTTGTGAATAAAATTATTAAACAAATTTTCTGTATCCCCTTAAGGGGCTGTATCTTAACAAGGGATGCTCCAATGAAGTTTCTTTATACGAAAGATCCTATCTTTTTTTTGATGAGGAATCACCCCCTTAAATATTTTACACTTATTTAGTTACACCCTGTATATTCTTTATGAATTGGAAATTCTCATTTCAGATTGCACAGGATCAATGTGTTCCTGTAAAAGAAAACAAATTCCGTGTATTGGCTCCTGCAAATGTATGGCCCAAAAAACAGGTGTAAGTAAATACGAGTACTTCAAATTTTTCAAATCTTCCTCCCCTTGATGATTTTTCATCTGATAGTGATAGTTGAATTAGATGAATCATGACATGTAAGAAATTTTTAGACCCTAAATATCATAGATACCAACTATACAGGGTGAGTCTTTGACCACTGCATTAATTTTAACCAAAGATTCCTCTCATCAAATGAAACACTTTTTTCATTTAACATTTTTCCAAATTCAGCTCAGGTAAAAAGATACAGGCTGTTGAAATTTTGAAAAAAAATCAGTTTTTATTTTGTAGCTTTGACATCCTTTTTTCTAATAAAATGAATGTTGGCGTAATGTTTCCTATAACTATGATACATATTTTCCAAATATTAGCTATTTTCTACTTCTACTGGTTTTCTAGTTATGGACTCGTGGATTCATAAAACTAAACGAAATTAGCATAAAGAAAGCATATAAAGTTTTTCTTGAGTCATTTCAAGAATATTCCATCGTTTTAGAACATTATATTATTCCTCATCATTTCTCCTTAAACGCACCGTTTTCGAAATATTCTTCATTGAATGTTTTAAAATGGAAAACTCCAGAAATTTCACTACTTTTATGGATCCGTCCCTGAGCGTTGGAGTCACGAATCAAGCTGTAAACCACGTTACCATGCCTTATTCTCGTCCGCCAACAATATCATAGATAATTTATATGCGGGAGTGTATTATTACATTGTGAAATCTTTAAACGCTTGTAACTTTTTACCTGAGCCGAATCTCGAAAAATGGTAAATGAAAAAAGTGTTTCATTTGATGGGAGGAATCTTTGGTTAAAATTAATGCAGTGGTCAAAGACTCACCCTGTATACATTCTTAATTCTTTTCCAGATTTTTGGTCTAGGATTCGGGAAATCTTGAAACTACTAATGAGAACGAGCGATGATTTCAAAAATGTAATAATATTACGTCACAAAATGGATTTATGAAGTAATGAATGTAAGTTTGAACTCGTATATTTGCATATTTATTTACGAATTAACAAAATTAAGTCAAATAACTATGAATTATATGTAAAAATTCTCATACATATAAAAATTAAGGAATTTAAACAATATCTTCAAAATGTGCGTTCTGAATGCACGCAGGAATAGTACTGTAAAGTTGGTCGGATAGATGTAACGAACCTTATGTGCGTTCAAATCCATAAGGTCGCCACTATCATGGACTAACGCAACAAATTGCGCCTTACTAGCGTCTCTAGGGTTGCGTTCGGAATCAACGTTGGATGCAACGAGTGCGTCCGACGTAGAGTGCGCCCGGTTGTTTGAAATGTTGTCGTACGTTTTAGAACGACGCCGGGGTTGCGTTCGGAATCAACGTCGGACGTTGTCCGGCGCACACCCGAACCGTTCGGAATCGACGTCGGGTAAATATCAACCCCGTTCGGAAACAGACAGGACGCACGTCGGGGTGTGCAACTTTGCAACCGTGAAAATACATGTGTAATAATCACTCGTCCTGCGCAGATATTGGTATTAGTTTTGAACGTATGTATTTGAATATGTACGGGGTCTTCATAAATTATTGTAACATCGCAGTTGGGTTTGAATAATTCTTTGCCGCTCTTCGCTAAGGATACTGACTATTTTACAGGCCTTTGAAAGTGTCAGCCTTGATAATTGTATCGTCAGAAATTAAATTATGTGGATGGAATCGCGAATGTGAACAGTTTATATATGAAACGGCAAAACAATAATATTTTAAAGCCAACTGCGATGTTACAATAATTAATTGAGAAGACCCTCTAGAAGGTTCCTTCCTTTTAATCGTTTTATTACCCTTTGTCGTTTTGTTAAGAACACGAAGAAGAAGTTTAGTTTACGGTGAAGTTAGTTGCTACTTATAGACGAAAAACAAAATGAGTTTGATTTCTAATTGAACACATCATGTTATTAATGGCAATCAAGACAGAATTATCATTTATGATATCCTCCAATTTTTGTGAGAAGAATTCAAATAACGATCTAGTTAATGTGATACTTTCTCCGGAATTGTTCGTCCGTAATATTTGGTATAATAAAATTAATATAACCCTGCACTCGCAACGGCATTTCTCGAGCATTATCTAGTAATGCCAAATCTTCCAACAATTTGTTCCTCCTCATCGCTACTCAATTCGTCATCCAAAATCTGATTTGAATAATTATTACATAAAAACATTATTGATCCTAAAATAACAATATTTTCTTCATTCGATCTCGATCCAATCTCCATTTTTCAATATTTCAAAAACCTTTAAAACTCTTCAACGATACAAACACAGTAGCTTAACCTCAAAGCGTCCAAAATAAACGTCAGAAATTAGAAAGAGAGGCAAGAATGCACCCGGCGTCGTTCTAAAACGTACGACAACATTTCAAACAACCGGGCGCACTCTACGTCGGACGCACTCGTTGCATCCGACGTTGATTCCGAACGCAACCCGGGTGTATTCTTGCCTCTCTTTCCAACTTCTTACGTTTATTTTTGACGTTTTGAGGTTAAGCTATTGGGTTTGTATCGTTGAAGCGTGTTGAAGGTTTTTGAAATATTGAAAATGGAGATTGTTTCGAGATCGAATGAAGAAAATATTGTTATTTTAGGATCAATAGTGTTTTTATGAAACCATTATTTAAATCAGGTTTTGGATGACGAATTGAGTAGCGATGAGGGGGAATGAATTGTTGGAAGATTGGCATTACTAGAGGATTCTCGAGAAACCCTGTTGCGAGTGCAGGGTTACATTATTTTATTATACCGAATATTAGGGACGAACAATTCCGAGAAAGTATAACATTAACTAGATCATCATTTGATATTCTTCTCACAAAAATTGTAGGATATCATAAACGATAATTCTGTCCCGATTGCATTCAATAACATGATTTGTTCAATTAGAAATCAAACTCATTTTGTTTTTTCCTCTATAAGTAGCTAATAATTTCATCGTAAACTAAACTTCTCAACAAAACGGCAAAGGGCAATAAAACGATTAAAACGAGGGAACCTTCTACAAGGTCTTCACAATTAATTGTAACATCGCAGTTGGCTTTGAAATATTATTGTTTTGCCGTTTCATATATAACCTGTTGACATTCGCGATTCCATCCACATAATTAAATTTCTGACGATACAATTATCAAGGCTGAAACTTTCAAAGGCCTGTAAAATAGTCAGCATCCTTAGCGAAGAGCGGCAAATAATTATTCAAACCCAACTGCGATGATACAATCATTTATGAAGACCTCGTATATTCAAATACATATGTTCAAAACTAATACCAATATCTGCGCAGGACGAGTGATTATTACACATGTATTTTCACGGTTGCAAAGTTGCACACCCCGACGTGCGTCCTGTCTGTTTCCGAACGGGGTTAATATTTACCCGACGTTGATTCCGAACGGGTCGGGTGCGCGCCGGACAACGTCCGACGTTGATTCCGAACGCAACCCAGGTTCGGTTTCGGTTAATGGGAGTTAATAACACAATTTCTTATTTTGTGAGGAAACTGTTCTGCCTATTGTAATTTTGAGGGAATCATCTGAATCATTGGTTTTCGGAGCAGACCTTTCATATAAAGCATTTTTTCGATAATCCTAACAGATCTCGAGTAAAACCGAGCGGAACATAATAGTTAATATAGGTGTTCAGGGCAAGCGGTTATATCTTAAGGAATTCCATTTAAGAGCATTGTATCCGACTTTTTTGACAATTAGTAAAAAATATTTCTGAATCATATATTTCAATAGAAATTTGTGTGACTGATAGTCACCTAATATAGATGACCATAAACAGAAAAAACAAATTGTCAATTTTTGGAAAAGTGCCCCCCACCCCTTCCTGCACACGACGATTTTTTGACAACCAGTTGAATTTGCATTGTAAGGGTACGGAGAATGATACCCAGTGGTCTATACATTTTAGCAATGAAGGTCACACGGGGTGACACGATAGAGCCCGGTTTGAACTCTACTAGATCCGATCGAATTGAAGCTTGGTAACTAGTTGTAGAATACCACTATAAAGAAGTATGTGAAATTTTGTAAGGATCGTATCACTAGAAAATTAAAAAACAATTATTTATCTCACGATAACTTGGGAAAGGAAAGAAAAAGCGACTTGCAATTTTTAGGGTAGGTTGCAAATCGGAATGCGTCATTTGACTTTGTTAATGGGCATCATAGGTCAGTCGGTTTAGGAGTTATATTTATCTAACATTTTGTTCTTATTTCCTCAATTACTCAAAAAAAACTTAACCGATCCTATTAGAACGTGGTAATTAGTTGAAGAATGCCGACGCGCAAATTCCTGCGAAATTCCGTGAAGATCGAATCACTGGAAAATTTTAAAAGAATTATTGAAATTTATTGAAAAATTCTATAATAATTCTATATTCCAAAAAATATTGTTTCTAGCACTGAAGTGAAGTCAGGAGCTTTTGCGCGCATGTTCTATTGTCCATACTCCTGTATTGAACACTCTCGAATTTACCATAGTAAATTCGATTAAGAGAGGTCAGTGCTTGAACCAATATTTATGGCGCTCTTGTTCCTTGGAACAGAGTGCTTATCAATTTGCCCAAATGTCTGTAATTTTCGAATTTTTGGCTGAAAATGGTCTCAAACGATTTGGTTCGACACTGATCGAGAATTCGTGGTCGAAATCCATTCTGTCCGGCCGTCCGTTAACACGATAACTCTCGAACGAAAGGAGTTACAGGATTGAAATTTGCATGGTAGGTTTGGAACGTAAATATCTCGGACGAGTTCGTTAACGGGCGAAATCCACCTAGCGGTTTCGGAGTTATGGCCGTTTTTAGTATAATTATTTTTTATGAATATTTTCGAAACTGATCACTCGATCTATCTGATATTTGGCATCAAATTGTAGAATAATTTTATACTTTATAAGCATGCAGAGTTTTGTATTGATCGGGTTGCCGTAAAGTGTAAAAATTTTTTTTTTCAAATTTTTAAATTTTGTTTCTACAATAGCTCCCGAACAGAATGAGCTAGGCAGTTGAAATTGTCAGGGTATGTTTGGGAGATAAATATCTCGGTTAACTTCGTTATTGGGCAAAATAGGCCAATGGTTTCGGAGTAACGAAAAAAAAAAATTTTTTTTTCTTACAAATTTCTAATTCAATTTCTCTCAAGATGCACTTTCACCATGAAAATCCATTGATATTATTTTCAACTCTAACAAGCTAATACTTTCGGAGATATGATTTTACGAAATTTAAATAATGAATCGTACTTCTATGTTTTCACAGAATGCTATAATTATTTTATCTATGAATTATTATATGATCTGTGTTCATACTCTTACATATCATCCTGTTCTATAAGAGACAGTCAAATTCATTTCAGCTATTTTAATTTGATTTCTCCATGGTACAGTTCTCATTCTCAGATTGCTCATTCAATCTTGATGAATAAACTATTATTTGAATTGAATTTCCTTTATGATGCAGTTCTATCATAAGAATACATTGATATCATTCCCAACTCTGAGAAACCAATACTTTCGGAGATATGATGTGTCAAAGATTGAACAAGAGCGCCAAAGCTGTCCACAGAGCTTGAACCAATTTTTTAAATATATTATTAAGACCGATTAGTTGTTTTTCCTATTAAAAAAAAGTATTTTCAGAGTTTTTGATTTCAATATAGACTATAGACATATAGTTCAGTCAATCTGGCAAAAATTAAATCGTTCCGATACAGAAAATAACCAGTGGCTGAATCTTTGTTAATAGTTGGAGAATGATGTTAGAAAAGGGTTTATTGGGTCGGCCCCGTTGGACCGTGATGCGTGTTTTGAAAAACTCAAAACAATTTTGAAATGCATTTATCTCGTGATCTATGCATTTCACAGAAAAATTTATTCAAGAAAAAATGTAGAGGACATCGATATCTACAATTAATCTCATAGGTGCTATGCCGTACAACAAAAAATGCACGCAGTAGGTGGCGCTAAAGTTCCAAAATAAGAGTTTTTCCACTTTTTTGCTATTAAATTTTCTTTTTTCAACCATATTGTAAATGTAAATGTTGTTCCTTTTAATATTACGAACAAATTTTATTTAAACATTTTTTACATACAACTTACCGTTCCAAAGTTATAGTGTAATACAGCGCTGCGTTAACATCGCAGTGCTGCTAACGGTATTTTTCTCGGTCCTATTTTTTAAAATATTATGATGAAAAATTTGAATTTGCAATTTAAATATACATAAACATACCAACTTTTATTGAAAACAATCTTTTTTTGTAATTTTGATCCGCCATATTAGTTGCCACTTGGAATTTTAAAAATATCACAAATTCAGTGACTCCAAAAACATATATACACAAATTTTCACATCAATTTAACTTATACAAAAATGTAAGGGTGAAAGGGTTAATCAAGTGTAAAATCCATATTTGTACTTTATCATCGTTATAAAATGAAAAAAATGTACATTAAAAGAAAAACGCTATTGTATGTACCAATAAAATTGATCGAATGGAAAGTATTTACCCTGTGTGATTTATGAAAGAATAATAGTATTTGATATTCAGGGTTTAATATTATTCAAAATACAATTGTAATTGGCGACGTTTCGGGCAGTGCCCTTTTTCTAGCCTGTAAAAAACTATATGCACAATGTAAAAAACAATAAGAACAAACAACCAATTTATAAGTATTCTAAAATTCTGAACTATACTATTATTCTTTAATAAAATTGATGTTATATAATTATGTTATTGAATTTGTTTTCGTCAACCTAATCCAAATTTCTCGAAAAGTCAATGAAATCATTTTAATTGTTAACATTTTTCATAAATTATTTTATAAGAAATCATTTTTCATAACAAAAATAAAGATTTGAAAACTATTTCCGTTCAATAAAATAATGTATAAAAAAATTTGATCAAAAGCTATAATTATTCATAATAATTTACAATCGCTAATTGGAAATATTACAAACAATGTTACAAACAATATAAATTATTACATCTTGATCAAAACAATAAAGATACGTCAGTTATATGCACCACAGCTGTCATACTTTGTGAAATCGTTGTAATGGAATTTTCAAACTTCAGCAAGCTGTAGCTTCAAAACGGTAAGTTGTATGTAAAAAATGTTTAAATAAAAGTTGTTCGTAATATTAGAAGGAACAACTTTTACATTTACAATATAGTTGAAAAAAAAAAATTTAATAGCCAAAAAGTGGAAAAACTCTTATTTTGGAACTTTAGCGCCACCTACTGCGTGCATTTTTTGTTGTACGGCATAGCACCAATGAGATTAATTGTAGATATCGATGTCTTCTACATTTTTTCTTGAATAAATTTTTCTGTGAAATGCATAGATCACGAGATAAATGCATTTCAAAATTTTTTTCAAAACATGCATCACGGTCCAACGTGGCCGACCCAATAAACCCTTTTCTAACATCATTCTCCAACTATTAACAAAGATTCAGCCACTGGTTATTTTCTGTACCGTCGAAATGCCAGATTGACTGAACTAATACATTGTACGATACCTAAGGGGTACTATAAGTAATACTAGTTCGACTTCTTTTTGGCGCTCTTGTCCTCGGAACAAAGTGCTTATCAATTTGCCCAAATGTCTGTAATTTTCGAGTTTTTGGTTGAAAATGGTCTTGAACGATTTGGTTTGACTCACTGATCAAGAATCCGTGGTCGAAATCGATTCTATCCGGCCGTCTGCCCGTCCGGCCGTTAACACGATGACTCTCGAACGGAATGAGCTAGACATTTGAAATTTTCAGAGTAGGTAGGAGTAGGGATAAATATCTCGGTTAAGTTCGTTATTGGGCAAAATCGGTCTAATAGTTTCGGAATACCGAAATTTTTTTTTTTACATTACAACTTTTGAATTCAAATTTATTTAAGATGCAGTTTCATCATAAGAATCCATTGTTATCATTTTCAACTCTAACAAGCTAATACTTTCGGAGATATGATGTTTCAAAGTTTCAATAATACATCGTAAGTTATAGATAAGCTATAGGTATTCACAGAATGTGAACACAGAATCTGTCTGTGATCACTATTCATAAATGTCATCTTTTCTAGCTATTAGAGATTGTCAATTCATAGTTGTTATTTTCTCTTGGAAAGAAAGTATTCGATTCTTGAATTTGTGAATATGTACAAGCCTGTTTTGATGTAGTTTATGGAGACCATAGGAAAGAAGAACATAATGGAACCATCAAAAGAAATTACTGTTCGTTGACCACTGAGGTTAATATTACCTTTTACTTCCTTAAGTAGTGAGACATGTTCCTATATACAGTATTTCCATAATGTTGCTAGCAAAAAAATACTGAAATATGGATCTACGAGTACATTTGTGCATCAATCATTTTTGCGTCACAATGTCTGTATTTTTCGAATTTTTTTTCGAAAATGGTCTCAAACGATTGGGTTCGACTCAATTCGAGGTCAAATTCAATTCTGTGCGTCCGGTCCGGCCGTTAGCACGATAACTCTCGAACGGAACGACTTAGAGCGTTGAACTTTGCAGGGTAGTTTCGTAGCGTAAATATCTCGGACAAGTTCGTTAACGGGCGAAATCGACCGAGCGGTTTCTGAGTTAAGGCCGTTTTTAGTAAAAACGTTTTTTATGAATATTTCCGGAACCGATCACTCGATCTTTTTGAAATTTGGCATCAGATTGTAGAATCATGACCTTTATATGCCTGCGAAGTTTTGTATTGACGGCCCTGAAGTGGAAAACAAAATTTTGAAAATTTGAAAATTTTGTTCTCACGATAACTCGAAAAATACTGATCTGATTAAATTGAAACTCAGTAGTTAGATGCAAAAGACCAAAGCAAACACTTTTGCAAAAATTTCGTGAAGATCACGTGACATAAAAAAAATAAAAAAATTACTACTACACACACCGGCAAAATTAGGGGAACACAAAAAAAAGACACCTTTTTTTTAATTATTAAATTTTTATGTAAGTTTTTTCGCTTCATTTGGCATTGTTTATTAAAAATAAATATGACACAATAGAAACTAGGGTTGAACATTATTTATTTATACGTAATTTTTTTAAAATAAAGTTATCTTTGAAAATGTTATTAAATTACATTATTACTATCTTGTATTGCCGCCGCAGGCTCTAATTAGGGCTTGAATACGTCTGCCCATGCTTCTAATGACACTGTCAATCATTTCCTGGGGCAAATTGGCCCACTCTTCAATCAACGCCAATTTTAACTCCTCAACATTCCTTGGAGGTGGAATCCTCTCCCGCACTTTGCGTCCAATCATGTCCCAGACATGCTCTATCGGGTTCATGTCTGGGGATCGTGCTGGCCAGTCCATTTGATTAATACCGATTTCATTTAAGTAATCGGGAACCACGCGAGCAGTGTGCGGCCGTGCGTTATCCTGCATAAACACAAAACATGGCCTTATAAATGGGACAAAAGGCATTACATGGGGTTCCAGGATCTCGGTTATGTACCTGTGTGCAGTCAGAGAACCGCCATCAATGATGACCAAAGCGGTGCGGGCTGTTAAACTTATGCCACCCCACACCATAATGGACCCTCCACCATATGACACCGTTTCGGTAAAATTGGCTTGATGGTACCGTTCTGCTCGATATCTCCACATCCTTTCCCTCCCGTCGATGAAATTTACGCAAAATCGGCTTTTGTCGGAGAATAAAACACGACCCCATTCATCGGACCAATCTTGGTGTTGACGAGCGAACGCTAATCTTGCAACTCGGTGGCTTACCTCAAGTTTAAACGCTTTTGCTGGTACGTATGACTTTAAACCAACTTCGTTCAACCTTCTTCTTACTGTTCGTTCACTTACACGCACGTTACGCACCTCTTCTTAGAGATTTCTGGTCTGGACAGCTGTTTGTCGACGGTTTCTCAACGTTTGCACCCTTATAAAATTTTCGTCTACGGCACTGGTTGCGCGTTTTCTGCCTTGTCCCCGCCTCCGCACGTAAGATCCTGTCTGTCTGTATCGTTTTACACAACGGTGGATAACAGATACTGATACACCCAACATTCGACTCACTGAACGATATGTGTGACCTTCCTCGATCATTGTCACAGCTCTGGCGACTTCAGTAGCTGGCAAATCACTCATTTTGTATGCAACACAATGTTAACTTTTCAAACAACATCAACAAAATAAGCTAGAGCCACTATTGACTGCTCAAGTAAAATCCTTATCAAAAACACTTAAAAGCGCCGACTGTCAACAAACACTTGTGAGGGTGTAATTTCTGTTAGATTGTTGAAAAATGTCAAAATATGTCAAAATATTATGTTGTACGAGGGTAATATCTTAAATAAATGAACCACTTGACGAATCATTCATGAGTCTCAAAAAAAAAAGAAATTTTTTTTTGTGTTCCCCTAATTGTGCCGGTGTGTGTATTTTGCGGAATACTTTGCTTTTAATGCCGAAACATATGTTTTTGAGGTTCATGCTGCCCTTTCCGGGCATTCTCCGTATTGCGCATGCGCAGATGAGAAGTCCTTTAACTGCTGTAGTTTTCGTCAGAGAGGATTGGGGTTTTGGGGTGACGGATGCTATTCCTCCATAGAATTCAGATCCCTGATGAGGGTCTGCGCATGCGTAGATTAAAGATGCGATATCTTCCGAACCACTAGTGTTGGAGAATCGGAGTTTTTTATAAGGTGTGTTATTTTCAGAGGACTTTTAGCTGCCAGTAGATTGTGCATGCGCAGAAGAGAAGTGACTGTTTTTGGGTTGGATGGGTTATGTTGGGAGTGCTGAGCCGATATTATGAGGTTTTAAAAGAATATTCATAGCAATTCAGTGCAAGGACAAGTCAGTTTGGGGGATGTAGCGTTGTTTCCGAGTTAAAGTGTCCGTACCGTGGCCCTGGGGCTAATTTTGAAATTGATGTTACCCCTTACAGGCATTTTTCGATATGCGCATGAGCAGACCATCAGTGATTTAACTGGTGGTGTTTTCGTCAGAGAGGATTAGGGTTTTGGGGTGGCGGATGCTATTCCTCTATAGAATCCCCTGTTGAGGGTCTGCGCATGCGTGGATTAAAGATGTGATATCTCCTGAACCACTAGTGTTGGAGAATCGGAGTTTTTTGTAAGGTGTGTTATTTTGAGAGGACTTTTAGCCGCGAGTAGATTGCGCATGCGCAGAAGAGAAGTGACTGTTTTTGGGTTGGATGGGTTATGTTGGGAGTGCTGAGTCGATATTATGAGGTTTTAAAAGAATATTCATAGCAATTCAGTGCAAGGACAAGTCAGTTTGGGGGATGTAGCGTTTTTTCCGAGTTAAAGTGTCCGTACCGTGGCCCTGGGGCTAATTTTGAAATTGATGTTACCGCTTACAGGCATTTTTCGTTATGCGCATGAGCAGACCATCAGTGATTTAACTGGTGGTGTTTTCGTCAGAGAGGATTAGGGTTTTGGGGTGGCGGATGCTATTCCTCCATAGAATCCCCTGTTGAGGGTCTGCGCATGCGTGGATTAAATATGTGATATCTCCTGAACCACTAGTGTTGGAGAATCGGAGTTTTTTGTAAGGTGTGTTATTTTGAGAGGACTTTTAGCCGCGAGTAGATTGCGCATGCGCAGAAGAGAAGTAACTGTTTTTGGGTTGGATGGGTTATGTTGGGAGTGCTGAGTCGATATTATGAGGTTTTAAAAGAATATTCATAGCAATTCAGTGCAAGGACAAGTCAGTTTGGGGGATGTAGCATTGTTTCCGAGTTAAAGTGTCCGTACCGTGGCCCTGGGGCTAATTTTGAAATTGATGTTACCCCTTACAGGCATTTTTCGTTATGCGCATGAGCAGACCATAGGTGATTTAACTGGTGGTGTTTTCATCAGAGAGGATTAGGGTTTTGGGGTGGCCGATGCTATTCCTCTATAGAATCCCCTGTTGAGGGTCTGCGCATGCGTGGATTAAAGATGTGATATCTCCTGAACCACTAGTGTTGGAGAATCAGAGTTTTTTGTAAGGTGTGTTATTTTGAGAGGACTTTTAGCCGCTAGTAGATTGTGCATGCGCAGAAGAGAATTGACTGTTTTTGGGTTGGATGGGTTATGTTGGGAGTGCTGAGTCGATATTATGAGGTTTTAAAAGAATATTCATAGCAATTCAGTGCAAGGACAAGTCAGTTTGGGGGATGTAGCGTTGTTTCAGAGTTAAAGTGTCCGTACCGTGGCCCTGGGGCTAATTTCGAAATTGATGTAACCCCTTACGGGCGTTTTTCGTTATGCGCATGAGCAGACCATCAGTGATTTATCTTCTGGTGCTTTCGTCAGAGAGAATTGGGGTTTTGGGGTGGCAAATGCTATTCCGCTATAGAATCCCCTGGTGAGGGTCTGCGCATGCGTGGATTCAAGAAGCGATATCTCCTGAACCACTAGTGTTGGAGAATCGGAGTTTTCTGTGAGGTGTGTAATTTTAGGAGGACTTGCAGCCACGAGTATGCGCTGCAGACGAGAAGTGAATGGTTTTGGGTTGTTTGGGTTATGTTGGGAGTAATGAGCCGATATTGTGAGGTTTTAAAAGAATATTCATGTCAATTCAGTGCACGGACACAAGTCAGTTTGGGGGAAATAGTGTTGTTTCCGATTTGAAATGTCTGTATGGTGGCCCTGAGGCGAATTTATAAATAACTATATTCGGTAGATCTATATTAAAATACGTTCGGATTTGGAGAAGATGCAATTGCGTCCCTAACGGAGGACCCACAACCGCATTTTTTTCCGATCTACGGTAAAGCTAACAGCCAAAATGTATTGATAGCTATATTTGTTAAAGGAACTTGAAAAAAAAAAGCACTGACGTGAAGTCAGTACTCTTTGGCGCGCGTATTCACGGTGGCTAATTTGAATTGAATGATGAGTACTTCAAGCTCAGTGGATAGAGCGAGCCGAAGATCTACCCAAAGGATAGTGGACACCATTCACTGTCGGTTCAAAAATTAACAGTGCTGTATCTAATCTGCCATCAGGATAGAGTAACAAAGTTGGAAAAGAACACAAGTGACTCTCCTTAAGATTTGGGAGGGTCAGTATAATCCTAATCATGTTTATAGCACGCGCGCAAAAGCAGATTGACTCAACAATGAAAGAAAAAGTGTAAAAAGTCAATCTGCTTTGGCGCGCGTGCTATAAACATGATTAGGATTATACTGACCCTCCCAAATCTTCTAGGAGCTTGTGCGACTAAGGAGAGTCACTTGTGTTCAATTCCAACTTTGTTACTCTATCCTGATGGCAGCTTAGATACAGCACTGTTAATTTTTGAACCGACAGTGAATGGTGTCCACTATCCTTTGGGTAGATCTTCGGCTCGCTCTATCCACTGAGCTTGAAGTACTCATCATTCAATTCAAATTAGCCACCGTGAACACGCGCGCCAAAGAGTACTGACTTCACGTCAGTGCTTTTTTTTTTTCTTGAGTTAAGGTTCATAATACAGAAAAGAATGTGTTAGTGGTATGAACTATTAAATTTTAAATTATGAAAAGAGGATAGGTAGTATTTTATTAATATATTTTGAACTATAAAAATAATTTGTTCGTAATCCACTACCTACTCAAATATGAGGAATAAATGGACAATCTGCTATGATTGTCTCCAGCCTTGCTCTAGACATTTCGATGATACTTTCCTTAGGTATTTCGAGTTGTGAAAACTATGCACCGAGTGTAAGTTGCAACAACCCATTCCACGATGTTGAATCATTGCAGATTGCTCATTTAATCTTGATAAATAAATTGAATGACAATTTTTGAAGCAGTAAGGCATTGAAGCATTGTAGATTGCTCTTTTTGGCGCTCTAGTTCCTCGGAACTGAGTGCTTATCAATTTGCCCAAATGTCTGTAATTTTCGAATTTTTCGATGAAAATGGTCTTAAACGATTTGGTTCGACTCACTGATCAAGAATCCGTGGACGAAAATCATTCTGTCCGGCCGGCCGGCCGTAGGCAAGATAACTCTCGAACGGAATGAGCTAGACAGTGAAATTTTCAGAGTAGGTTTGGGAGATAAATATCTCGGCTGAGTTTGTTATTGGGAGAAATCGGACAGATGGTTTCGGAGTAACAAAAAAAAAAATTTTTTTTTTACAAAACAAATTCCAAATTAAATTTTTTTCAATAAGCAGTTTTACCATAATAATCCAATGATATTATTCTTAACTCTAACAAGCTAATACTTTCGGAGATATGATTTTTCAAAATTTCAATAAAAAATCGTATTTCAACGTTGTCACACAATGATATAATTATTCTAGGTATGAATTGTCATAATGTCAATTTATTTTCCTGAGACATGTCATTATCTAATCAATCGAAGAATTGTGAGCGAAGTGAGAAAAATCTCAGTTGTTTGCTCCGAAATTAGTTTTTCTCAGAAAAGTCTTACATTTCGGAACGGAACATGAAGTAAGAGATCTGAGATAGTGAGACTGTTTTTCATCCATAGACATAGATATAACTCTCGAACGGAATGAGCTTTTTAGTTGAAATTTTGAGAGTAGGTTAGGGAGATGAATATCTCGGTTAAGTTCGTTATTGGGCAAAATGGGCCAGATTTAATTTGATTTCTTCCATGGTGCAGTTCTCATTCTCATGATTGCTCATTTAATCTTGATAAATAAACTATCATTTGAATTGAACTTCCTTTATGATGCAGTTCTATCATATGAATACATTGAGATATAATTCCCAACTCTGAGAAACCAATACCAAAGCTCCTGTCCACAGGGCTTGAACCAATTTTACTCTCTATCACTAATACAAACGTGAAATTCGTGAAATAAGCGAGAAATATAAATATATATGCTGATTTTTTACGTACGAGTTATTGATTAGGCGGGAACTTTGTATTACGATCCATCCGTGGATCTGAGCATTGAATTCCCCGTGCATTTCTCATGGAACAATTTATGCGAATCTCTCGCCTGTTTTAAGATACTTTGGCAAATTTCTTAAGGTTAATTTCTTCTGAAACAGATTGTTTGAACCTTTATCTACAATCTAGAAGTCCGACCGGTCGGCCGTCTCTTGCCACAATAACAAGAGAACGGAAAGAGATAGCGACTTGAAATTTTCAGGGTAGGTGGCGCGTCCTAATACGACGGACAATTCGTTAATGGCCATAATCGGCCCAATTATATCCGATTAATAATTTTGTTTTACCCAATACAAATCCGATCGAATTGAAACTTGGCGAGTAGTTGTAGAACACATATCTAAATACGTTTGTGAAATGTTGTGAGAATCGTATCACTACAAAATTTAATAAGAATTATTAAAAAATATTATTTATGTCACGATAACCTGAGAACGGAGAGAGATAGCGACTTGAAATTTTCAGGTTAGGTTGTGCATCTGAATGCGACATTTAAGTTTGTTTATAGGCATAATCGGCCAAACGGTTTTGGAGTTATGTCCCATCTCAAAGTTTGTTGTTATTTCCTCAATAACTCGAAAAATACAGAACCGATTCAATTCATTGAAAAAAATTCTATATATCAGAAACTATTCGTCTGACATCGCTAAAATTTTGCGAGAGCCTTCAGAACCTAACTCTACTGTCAAGTTCCAAGTTTGAACACGATTGGATACATATTGTTGGAGATACAAGCAGCCTTGTGTGAGTTCAGTAGCTGGATGGGTGACCGTTGCCTCAATTAACTTTCGAACGAAAGGAGATATGGGCAATTTTCAGGGTAGGTTGCGCATCCGAATGGGAGGGTTAAGTTCATTTTTGAGCATAATTGGTCCAACGGTTTCAGAGTTATGCCCACCTGGAATATTATTTCCTGGATAACTCAAAAAATATAGATTCGATCGAATTGAAGCTTGGAACTAATTGTAGAATATCGGCATTAAGACGTGAGTACAATTTTGTACCCCTAGAAGATTTTTAAAAAAATTGGCTCAAGCGCTGACGTGAAGTCAGGAGCTTCTGCACGTATGTTCTATTGTTGAATTTACCATGGTAAATTCGATCAAGAGTGTCCAATACAGAAGAATGGACAATAGAACATACCTGAAAAAGCTCCTGACTTCACGTCAGTACTTCAGCCAATTTTTGGCGCTCTAGTTCCTCGGAACTGAGTGCTTATCAATTTGCCCAAATGTCTGTAATTTTCGAATTTTTCGATGAAAATGGTCTTAAACGATTTGGTTCGACTCACTGATCAAGAATCCGTGGTCGAAATTCATTCTGTCCGGTCGGTCCGGCCGGCCGTAGGCACGATAACTCTCGAACGGAATGAGCTAGACAGTTGAAATTTTTAGAGTAGGTTTGGGGGTTAAATATCTCGGCTAAGTTTGTTATTGAGCAAAATCGGACAGATGGTTTCGGAGTAACAAAAAAAAATTTTATTTTTACAAAACAAATTCCAAATTAATTTTTTTTCAATAAGCAGTTTTACCATAAGAATCCATTCATATTATTTTTAACTCTAACAAGCTAATACTTTCGGAGATATGATTTTTCAAAATTTCAATGTAAATCGTATTTCTACGTTTTCACAGAATGATAGAATTATTCTGTGGGTATTCTATGAATTGTTCTAATGTCAACTTATTTTCCTGAGACATGACGTTGTCTCATTGTCATTCATTCCAGCAATCGTATAAATATGAGAAGTATAATATAATAACATACTTTTTGTTGGTTGATATTTTCATGCCGATGGTCAATCCATATGATGATGGGAATGGTAATGGTTAGTTAATAATATTGACTCAATGAAAAATTATATATGATTTACACTTATTTATTCAATATTGTGACGCGTTTCGTCGACACAGCGACTTCATCAGACTACATCATACTAAATTCTTAACAAGTTATTATCCCCCTATACCTAGATGACATGGACACAGAATCATTTAAAACTAATTACAACATGAGAAACTTATTTAAAACAAATTACATATAGACTTATTTAAAACTAATTACATGAGATTTCACTGCTGGTTTCTTTGTACACATTAAGAATAATTCATTCCTAATGCTTTTATAAATTGATTCTCTATTTGAATAGATTGAGTAACGGTGAAAAATTTAGATCTAATTGTTCATTAACTAAATTACCCGTATGTTTTTCCCTATTTATTTCGACTATTTCCCAGTAATTGAGTTGAGCACCTTTATTCAAATTGTGTAGAATTTTGAAATCCGGGTTAAACTTATGTCCTTCTGCTAATAAATGATTCGAATAATTTGAATTAATTTTGTTGTTTTTGTAGCTGTGATGATGTTCCTTTATTCTTATTTCAAAATTTCTACCAGTTTTTCCTATATATGATTTGTCACAACTCCCGCAATTTAATTGATAAACACCGGATTTATCTTCTTTATTCCTTTTCGATTTATTGTTCTTTAAGAGTTTGGCAAGGTTATTATTTGTCCGGAATGAGATATTCACCTGTTGGTTTTGAAGAAACCTTTTAAGTTGTTGACTCGGGGTACCAAAATATGTTAAGCAATTGAATATTTTATTTTTATCCTTAATTTCTGGAAATACTAAACTAATCGTTTTTCTAAATTGTTTTTTCGTCAACATTTTTCTGATTAACTCTGTGTTATATCCATTGTTCACCGCTATTTGTTCGATAATTTCTAATTCTGTACCATAATTTTCTTCGGATAAAGGTATATTAATTAGCCGGTGTAACATACTATGAAATGCCGCGACTTTATGTTCGAATGGATGACACGAGGATCGATGAATGATTGTATCCGTATGGGATGGTCTCCTAAATATTGAAAAATCATGTTGATTGTTTTTCCGCGTTATCGTTAAATCCAAAAAATTAATTGCACCATTATTTTCCATTTCTATTGTGAATTTGACATTTGGATGAATGCTATTAATAAAACTATTAATAAAATCTATGTAGATTTTATTAATAGCATTCATCCAAATGTCAAATTCACAATAGAAATGGAAAATAATGGTGCAATTAATTTTTGGATTTAACAATAACGCGGAAAAATAATCAACATGATTTTTCAATATTTAGGAAACCATCCCATACGGATACAATCATTCATCGATCCTCGTGTCATCCATTCGAACATAAAGTCGCGGCATTTCATAGTATATTACACCGGCTAATTAATATACCTTTATCCGAAGAAAATTTTGGTACAGAATTAGAAATTATGTAGTAATAACCCAAGGACATTGATAATTGTTCGAAAAAATTTTATGACAGATTTCGAAAGCTCGTTGCTTGGAAACAGATCGACGCCGTAGGCGGAGATCTGTTGCCTACAAGCAACAAGCTTGAGAAAGTTGTCATAAAATTTTTGAGCATTTATCAATGTCCGAGGGTTATTCGGATAGAAAATTTTTTGCTAGTTATAGAAAAAATGCGGAGCCAAAACAATTTATTTAAACGTGCAATTAACAAAGGAGCAATTAGAAAAGTTGAATGAAGATCCAGACGTGTTAGTTTCTATAACTGATGAAGATGTATTTCCACTACGCATGCTGTTAATAATTTGATTATGATGTTCTTCGTCAATATTCAAGTAGGGTTTTATTGAGTTGGCATTGTTGTGACCCGTAATTTTTATAAGCTGTTGTTCTTGTACACCACTTTTGGCCAATCGACTAACCGCGGTCGATCTATTGGAATGATTAGTAATTCTTTTTTCCTTTGTATTCAAGCCAATCGCTTCGGCAGACGATCTTGTCCAATTTTGAATCGTATTTTTTCCAATGGGCATATTATCATACCAGTGATCATTTTCGGATTTCCATTGACGATTTGGTCTAAGGAATAATCTGTTGGTTTTAATATTTGGGCCCCTTTTCGACATCAATTTTTTGAATAATCGGACAGGACAAACGTTGCTGTCGTTGTTTTTTATTAAAAATTTGCTTCCAGTACACATTCTTGAACCACCCTGGCAGGTCTTGCTGAATACAGGGTTATATTCAACTCGATTTGTTACAGAACCATCGTTGTTTGATTAGATAGAAAAAAAATCAGTCAACCAAGCAGCAGCTTCCCCACCTCGCCAAGCTAATTCTACCGCGGCTATGTGATAGAATTTCCGTTGAAGCCCTTCGGGAGTATTTTCATTCCATAAATTTACCATTTTCGTTATTTCTACAGAACTTAATGCTGCCGAACTTTGATTCCTTTTACAAGGATCTGATTGCAGATTTCGTCGTACAGAATCGCGGGCAGCTCGCGCTTGTTGAAATACAACACTTTTGAATGGGTCAATAATAACTTTCATTTCTTTATAATATTTTTCTTGTAACAGCTTACTTGTTATATTCCACATGGTTTTGACCGTACTTTCTTTGAACTCTGTACCATCTTTTTTCCTCTTGTTCACAGCCCAATCCTTTAAAATCAACGCCAATTCTTCCGCTGTCCGATTTCCATCTAATTGATACTTTCTATCGTTGCAGAAGTCCATAAATGCTTTCCATACAAATTTCTTACTGTAAACGGTGTTTTTGGGTATATTCGATTCAATAATTTCATTAATATTCTCGTCAGTATTACAACCAAATCGTGACATTTCGAAATATTAAATATTTGAAACTTCATAATCGAAATAAATCAATATATGTTCATAGCAACGTGAAAACAGCCCATGGTCTGTTATCGATGTAATGTTGACATGATTGGATGAAATTGTTCATATGATACAAAATGAGGAAATTTGATTGGTTGTTGGAACTGTCAAAAAATTTTCGAACAAATAGCGGTGAACAATGGATATAACACAGAGTTAATCAGAAAAATGTTGACGAAAAAACAATTTAGAAAAACGATTAGTTTAGTATTTCCAGAAATTAAGGATAAAAATAAAATATTCAATAGCTTAACATATTTTGGTACCCCGAGTCAACAACTTAAAAGGTTTCTTCAAAACCAACAGGTGAATATCTCATTCCGGACAAATAATAACCTTGCCAAACTCATAAAGAACAATAAATCGAAAAGGAATAAAGAAGATAAATCCGGTGTTTATCAATTAAATTGCGGGAGTTGTGACAAATCATATATACGAAAAACTTGTAGAAATTTTGGCATAAGAATAAAGGAACATCATCACAGCTAAAAAACAACAAAATTAATTCAAATTATTCGAATCATTTATTAGCAGAAGGACATAAGTTTAACTCGCATTTCAAAATTCTACACAATTTGAATAAAGGTGCGCAACTCAATTACTGGGAAATAGTCGAAAATAAATAGGGAAAAACATACGGGTAATTTCGTTAATGAACAATTAGATCTAAATTTTTCACCGTTAATCAATCTATTCAAATAGAGAATCAATTTATAAAAGCATTAGGAATTAATTATTGTTAATGTGTACAAAGAAACCAGCAGTGAAATCTCATGTAATTAGTTTTAAATAAGTCTATATGTAATTTGTTTTAAATAAGTTGCTCATGTTGTAATTAGTTTTAAATGATTCTGTGTCCATGTCATCTAGGTATAGGGAGATAATAACTTACGAATTTAGTATGATGTAGTCTGATGAAGTCCCTGTGTCGACGAAACGCGTCACAATATTGAATAAATAAGTGTAAATCGTATATAATTTTTCATTGAGTTAATATGGATTTGCATCAAGTAAAAGCCACAAGCATTAAATTTTTAATAATATTGAGTTCAGAATATCTCCACTAAAAACAAAACTGGAATATTGGTGTATTGCAGTAGATTTGAGGAAAGATATATATTATCGTTCATCATAGAATTGAGGAAAGAATATCTCGGATCTCGGATGAGTTCGTTGTTGGGTAGAATTCGTCTATTGGTTTTGGATTGATAATTTTTGGCACTCTTGTAGAATTTAAATTCTTCCATGATGTTTGAATTCAATTTCTGCTAAGATGAAGTTCTAAATTTCAATAATGAATCGTACTTCTATGTTTTCACAGAATAGGTACTATAAATATTCTATCTAAGCTTTATTATATGATCTGTGTTCATACTCGTACATTTCATCCTGTTCTATAAGAGAGAGTCAAATTCATTTCAGCTATTTTAATTTGGTTTCTTCCATGGTGCAGTTCTCATTCTCAGATTGCTCATTTAATCTTGATAAATAAACTATTATTTGAATTGAATTTCCTTTATGATGCAGTTCTATCATAAGAATACATTGATATAATTCTCAACTCTGAGAAACCAATACTTTCGGAGATATAATTTGTCTGTTTGAACTAGAGCGCCAGAAAGCTCCTGTCCACAGGGCTTGAACCCATTTTGTTCATAACAAAATTGTATATTTCCAAAATAATTAATGAATATAAATGTGTTCAGTAAATTTGATGGACGTGTCTCAGCTCACTCGAAATCAGTCACAAATAATAAATTAACCTTAAATCAGACATGTAATGACGCACAACAGAAGCATTGTATATAGAATATTCTATATACAATGCCCACCTCATAATGTGTGGATAACCTCACGCAAATAGAACGAAAAGAGATAGCGACTTGTAATTTTCAGGGTAGGTTAAGCATCTGAATGCGACATTCGAGTTTGTTAATAGGCATAATCGGCCGAACAGTTTTGGAGTTATACCCATCTGAAATTGGGTCGTTATTTCCTCAATAACTCGAAAAACATTAATTCGATACAATCGTGGTAATTAGTTAGCGAAAATTCTCGCAAAATTTCGGGAGAATCTTATGCTAAAAATATATGATCTTATCTTCTTCTAAAAATAGATCATTGAAAATCGTTGAAAACAATTTCTATAGAAACTGTATGTCCGACATGCCTGAAATTTTGCGAGAGCATTTAAAACCTAACTGTTCTGGCAGTTCCAAGTTTGAACACGATGTAACGTTCCTTTTTGATCCAGGCAGAGGTTTGTTTATGTTTTGCTTGCGATAAGTTTGTCGTTTGTATTGACATTAAATTTGAGGTTGAGTCTCAATAGTGCCAATCGACGTATAATGAATTGTGTTCGAGGAACCGGATGAATTGGCAACATTGTTTCACTTTGACATCCTAAAATTTCGTCAGAGTCGGCGTCGGTGGGATAAGATCGTCCATTTGGTGGAGATTCAGCGAAGGAAGCATAGGTTATGCGCATTTTCGAAACTTTGTAAGAATCATTGGAATTTTCTCAGTTGGTTATAGTTTCGAAAATCGAATTAAGAGTGAGGGTTATATTGGTTTGATTTGGAAAGATAACAGATAACCTTCACTTATCTCGAAAGAGGATTTAAAGACCTTTTGCAAATCCAAGTTGAGCACGTGAAGGATCTTGGCGACTTTGACAGGTATATGTTAAATGTTCTATTCTCGTAATTTCTAATAGAAACAATTCAGGTTGTAATTAGTTTTTTCTTTGATCGTTGGAAAAGTGACACTATTTTGACCTGTTTCCTATGCGCAAAGCTCAACATTCCTGAATAGTGGGCAGTTGCTAAGCAATTAGAAAATAACAGTGCGGTAATATTCTTACCGCTCTGCTGTAGCGTGCGGTAATGTTACAAATTGATTATTACAATAAAATGAAACAAAGTATGGTTTTAATTTTTATATTGATAAAGTTGTTATAAAAGAAATAAAAGAAACATCTAATTTATAATGATATTCTACACAAATTAATTTTTGATAATATTTACATTTATTAAATAATAATGAAAAATGGCGATACCGTTGTTAATAAATCAACAAGTCCAAAGCGTTCCTGCCAATCGGGTCCTTCATAAATGGCTTCGTATAATAAATATACTTATGCATATACGATTGGCAGGAACGCTCTGGACTTGTTGATTTATTAACAACGGTATCGCCATTTTTCATTATTATTTTTGAAAACGCTAAACAGCGTTCATGGCCATTGGGAAGATACTGTCTGAGCTCTGCGGGACTCGTTCTCGATTAAATATCGAGTGAATGGTGGCATATGATTTCACGCTTCAAATATTCACTGGTGGGGAGAGGCTGATTTCCGTGTTTCGTCTAATAGGTGGCGTGGGCGATTAAAATGATCGACCAAGCCGGCTCTGAGAGGCTTAACCCGGGTCAGTTTAGTTGAATTTGTTGGGAAAGCTACAGAGTACCGATGAAGGCCAAGAAGCCAGAAACGCGTCTGCTCTTGCTTTCTCGGCATACCAATGAACAATGTATGTATAATTCGTGGGAAAAGCATATTCCCAAACTCCTGTGTTACCACACTCGTCGCTACGCTCCTCGTCTGGTAATTATCACAGTCGTTTGGGAATATTATGCTTCTCCCACTAATTATACAATATACTATTCTGTATCCAGAACATTGCTGTGTATTTGAAGAATTATTTGGTGGATGCACGGCCAGATCTAGTTTGGAAGCAAACTTATACAAGATAGCCTCGAATATCAGGGTATGTACGAAGTATATAAATTTTAAATAACAACGAATAACTTGTCTGTTTGAAATTCTGATAACCGAAATGATTATGTGTTGGGAAAATTCATTTATTTCTTATCTGCGAGGAGTCACTGATGGTTTCTTTTCTGTCATCAGGGTTTTTATGTTAGGAAGAGTAGAACTGAGGCTTTGGATTATATACAAGTTGGTCCATAAGTAACGCTGTGAGACAGCCAGCGCAGGGTTGCAGATCCAGAGTATATACCAGGTGGCAAGGGCGTAGCCAGGGGGGGGGGGGGGGTTTGGGGGTTTGAACCCCCCCCCGAAATGTTATTTTTCTCTTAAAAAAAAAAATTTTGCAGCAGAAAGTGACCCTTACACCCCCAAAACCCCCCCCGAAATTAATTCCTATTTCAAAACTCCCCCCGAAATTAGTTCCTGGCTACGCCCTTGCCAGGTGGTCAGTAAACAACGCTGTGGGACATCCAATCCAGGGTTGCAGACTACGAGCACCGAGGGAAAGAGGACACTATTGCGAGACCATCGACGTAATACTACGTTCAGAAATAAGCATAGAGGAGGATATCAGGATACCTGAGAAGATTGACGGAGTAGGAATAGCTAGCACGCAAGTTATTGGAAATAGACCTCAAACTATATCTTATATATGCTATATACAATCTGAACATAATATCATCAAATTATCAACGTTATATTATTAAACGCGTAAGCTCGCATATTATTATACTTATCATCCTAGATCTTTCCCAAGGCGACCCCTCATAAGCTCTCGAAGAGCTTGAGCGAGTAAGGAGAACCAGTTGTGTTCTGTGTAGGCTTTGTTACTGTGCCCTTATACCAGCTTAGGCACAGCACTGTTCATTTTTGGCGCTCTAGTTCCTCGGAACTGAGTGCTTATCAATTTGCCCAAATGTCTGTAATTTTCGAATTTTTCGATGAAAATGGTCTTAAACGATTTGGTTCGACTCACTGATCAAGAATCCGTGGTCGAAATTCATTCTGTCTGGCCGGCCGGTCCGGCCGGCCGTAGGCACGATTACTCTCGAACGGAATGAGCTAGACAGTTGAAATTTTCAGAGTAGGTTTGGGAGATAAATATCTCGGCTAAGTTCGTTATTGGGCAAAATCGGACAGATGGTTTCGGAGTAACAAAAAAAAAAATTTTTGTTACAAGGCAAATTCCAAATTAATTTTTTTTTCAATAAGCTGTTTTACCATAAGAATCCAATGATATCATTTTTAACTCTAACAAACTAATACTTTCGGAGATATGATGTTTCAAAATTTCAAGTATTTCAACGTTGTCACAGAATGATATTATTCTAAGTATGAATTGTCATAATGTCAAATGATGTTCCTGGGGCATGACATTATATATAATCAATCGAAGAATTGTCAGCGAAGTGAGAAAAATCCCAGTTGGTTGCTCCGAAATTAGGTTTTCTCAGAAAATTCTTAAATTTCGGAACGGAACATGAAGTAAGAGATCTGAGAGTAGTGAGACTGCTTTTCATCCATAGACATAGATATAACTCTCGAACGGAATAAGGTAGGTAGTTGAAATTTTCAGAGTAGTTTAGGGAGATGAATATCTCGGTTAAGTTCGTTATTGGGCAAAATTGGCCAGATTTAATTTGATTTTTTCCATGGGGCAGTTCTCATTCTCATGATTGCTCATTTAATCTTGATAAATAACCCAGCAAACCACAGTGTAATATGCGCCTTCCCGTTACATAACATCTTTAAGAAATCATGTACATAGCTGATACGTCTCAAGACCAATGTATCTGATACATAATATTTCATATATCTATGAGATGATCTGAATTATTCATATAACATATACGTAACATTGTTATGTCACCAAAGTAACATACATGTTACATGTCCCAGCATCCCTAAAAGCTATATTAATCAGATACATACAAGTACGTATTATAGTTACATATCATGTATGTAACATTCACAATATATCCATCATATTATTAATGTTACGTGTATGTTATGTAAATATATCATATATATGTTATATCATTCAGATCTGTACAAGTACGCGTTATATTTAAATATCATGTACGTAATATTTTCAATATATAAATGATAATATTTACGTTCGTATATGTTATATAAAAACAAATCAAAAATATCATATGTCTGGCGAAAATTCTGGAATGTGAGGGCCAAGATAATAACGTTCTCTGTAATTGTGACTGAACCACAGATCTATTTCATAACCTTTATTAAGGAACGGTTTATTTTTATTTAGGCGGTTTTTCCCAGTTTTACGTTTCATGTCATATTTATTTCTGAAAACTTTTCATTTAGAGAAATTGTGAGAAGGCTGAGAGGTAAGTGAATATTTACTTCAGCTACTAATTAATCGAATAACATTCTACATGTATATGTTTGATAACTTTCAATTGGCTTTGAAAACCAGATCATTCGTTGGGATTTTTCAGGCGAATGTTTTCCTTAGCCAATCAATTAATGATCCTGTATATTGGAATCTTGGCGATCATGATTTACTGAGGTGAAATATAACTAACATATTTTATGTTTCAGTAAGATCACCGGATACAATTATATTAGCTAATGAACACATTATTTGTGTCCTGTGATGAAGAGGCCGTTTCACTAGGTAAGACTTTACTGCCTGAATCTGAAAGATTTTTCATATTCATTTATTATTTCTGCTTTCAGTTAATCAGAGTTCAAGGAAACCTAGAGTCACCAAGGTCAGCACTTGGACAGAAATTGGTAATATATATTCATTAACGTGATTGATATAGACTAAATATTAAATTCTCTATTATAAAAAATTATGAAAAGAAACTTGAGGAGAAAATCGGTAAATGGTACATCCTCAACAGAATAGACTGTACAATAAGAAAAAACATTATATTGCAGATGCAGATATACTGTTGACCTCAGTAAATTTCATGTCTTTGATGATGGAAACACTGAAAAAAAAATTCAAAAATATTGAAGTACTGCAGCAGCCAACAAAAATATGGAATTTTTTTGGAAAATCTTCCTTATGATTCAACAGAAAACATTGAAAGAACTTAACGGATATGTATAGAGAAGGAGGAATTAAAACAATTTCGTAAGTTAATTTAGCTTAGACCGAGATCACACGGTTAGTCTGGTATCAGTCTCGCATCAGTATTACCATCAATCCAAATCATCACTCTATCAATCTACGCATATTAAACCAATTTCCGTCAATCTGAGATCAATCCATGATTGATGTGATGGGAGACTGATACCAGACTCACCGTGTAACTTCAGTCTTACAGTTTATGTGCATTTTGATCTTTCAGGAAATTCTATATAAGAACTGATGATTATTTTCATCTCTCTTAGATCAAATAGCTTCAGACCATTGGTGGTGCATATCCTAAGGATAAGGTGAATAGAATAATGACCAATGTGTTTGCAATGAGTTGTTCCTGGTCGGGTTTGAGGAATAATATTAAAGCAAGTGATTTCCTCTGCCTTAAAATAGCACAAAGTAAGATTCCATTAAATCTATTGTGCTATTAGGTATGCTAATTTTTATTTTCAGTTTGAGTTTTGTTTGAAGTTATTAATTCATTTCAAAAGGAAATGATATGGAAATACTCCTGATTTATTTTCACGATAATTGAATATTACTGTTTATTCTGTGTTCCTTACATCTTCTCTTTCATTTCAACTTGCCAATCTGTTGATAACATATATTTGCTGCATGTTTTTGTAGATTGATAATGATATGTGTGTATAACTTGCATGTTCGGAGCTCAATTATATGCAGTTCGATTTTTATCCTTGATGGTATTTTGTAATTAAGTCATTCAACAGACGAATTACACACACTAATCCAATTGAAATTCTATGAGTAGGTATACATTCAACATCTTTTCTGTACACAAATTTCGTATGTAATGTTATTAGCACAGCGTTCTTTCATTTTTATATTGTTTTTTTATCAACCATATTCGTTTTAGTTATAGAAGAATTTTGAAAAGTGTATAAATCAGTATCACATTGAGTAATCACCTGTTTGAAAATTGTGTAACTTAAATAAATCAGATTAAAGATTCCAAATAATTCTATTATATTTCATTCAACAATTTTGAAACTCTTTATTAATTATAAATAATATTCTCTGTGTTTTACTGTTTGTAAATTATTATTATATAAAATCTTCTGATAAAGAATAATGCTTTCTTCGATTAAGATAAAGTTTTCAAATGCCCCTTTATTTATAAATACTTGCAATTAAAATCTCAAGTGTTTGTTTCCAATCAAAGATAGTCAAACTGATTGAAATAAATTCAATAAAGTGTAAATGTGTGGTGTGGATATTTTGAAATTTGAAAGTTTTTATTCGATAAAGAATTATGATTTAACTTGCTTAGAGAATTTTCTGCTTTGATGTTTATATCATCATATTTCTTTTACATATTCTATGCTGAGCTGACAAATTATTTTAAATTGCAATGATAATTTTCTAGGGAGCATATATTATGCAATATCAATATGTGAAGGTTCACCCAGTGTTATATAACTATGACCGAGTTTTTAGTATAAAACTTTTTTATGATGGATTTACGGCCCTAGTTTCGTTCGACATTTTCGTCTTGAAATTGAACACTCTACTATTGGAAAAACTGGTTGAACCTTTAGGTACATATTTATATTACATAATATTTTATATGCTCCCTAGAAAATTATTATCATTGCAATTTAAAATAATTTATAAGCTCTGTATAGAATACGTAAAAGAAATGTATCAGATACATATATGATTCATAAAAAGAACGTAACGGCTATGTCAATGTCATATAAAAGGTACGTATCAACTATGTAATTATTATATAGGATCAATGTATCAGCTACATAAATGTTACAAGAAGGGAATGTAGCAGAGATATTACAGATGTAATATACCAGTGCTATCTTTTCAATGTAACATGTAACGCACATGATCTATACATGATACATAGCAAACTTGTTACATGTTATGTAACGAAAGGCGGACATAGAGCGGTCGTAGAGCGGTACAAGAACGGAGCAGGTATGTTACATTGCTATGTAACATAGAACATTGAAATGTATATGTTATATGTATGATACAGAATTGTGTTTGCTGGGAAACTATTATTTAAATTGAATTTCCTTTATGATGCAGTTCTATCATATTTTCGGAAGCGAAACTGACGATTTAGGCCTTTTTGGGGCGTGAAACTTGAAGAAAATGAAAGATAAGGGCGAAAAACCGTCCCATAAATCGCCATGTGGCTATTTTCGATCTAGAAATGTGAAAAATGAGCAAATTCAGGTGATGTAGGTACGGAGAGCGAGGTGCCGAGTTGGTTTTGTCTAAAACTTAAAAGGAACCGCTGCTCTGCCCCCGGAATCGTTACCGAGTCGAACAAGAAGTATCAATTCGTCATTTTCCAACTTTTCATGTACCTACATTAAGTCTAAATATAAGAAATCGATACATGTTCTGGAAGTTTTGACCTGGAGAATTTTCCTTTGTAAATTCGATCATAGAAACTTCACAAATTCTACGTAATGAGAGACGAGGTTGAGATTTTTTTAGGCCTAATTTGGCCGTTCTAGGTGGTTTTGGGACCTGAAACTTGAAGAAAATAGAAGATAATTGTGAAAAATCGTCCGATAAACCTTCGTTTGACGATTTTCGATCACAATCAGTAAAATATAAGATTAAAAATCCAAGGTGAGTAAAACGAGAATTTTTTTTAGAATCCACAGTAAATATGGGGGTTTGAAAGAGGTAGATAACGAAAATTTGCTAGAGAGAAAAGGTAAAACCGAAAACCCCGAGTCGATATCTTTAATAGTTTATGATTTATGAACAAATTTGTATTTTTTCCTAAGTAACCTAGAAAAACGAGGTTCCAATTTGATTTTGCCTGAAACTCAAATCGAAGGACTTTTTGTCCCTTAAAATTATTATCGAGATGATGGAGAAGTATCCATTTTTGCTTTTCTACATTTTCATTCACGAACAATAAAGGCTGGTTTATGCTGGCTGGTAAATTTAACTTAATCATATATATATAATATATATAGACATTTATTTTTAGTGTTATGCTTTATAATCAGACTAAATAATCCGTTAACTTATTAATTATTATTATTAATAATAAGTAAACGGATTATTGAGTCTCAGAATCAACCATAGCGTTAGAAATCTATGTGTCAATTTTAAAGTTAGGGAATAAGTTAAAGTTACCAGCCAGCATAAACCAGCCTTAAGTCTAACTATATCAAATTGATACAAGTTCTGTAGGTTTTTTCGACCCCGGGGATTTTCCTTGATAATAGTTGGTTCGAGAAACGTCAAAATCGACTGAGATAGACGGGGTATGAAAACGGCCGTTCTAGGTATTTTTAGGGCCTGAAAGTTGGCGAAAAGCGAAGTTAATGGTAAGAAACCGTCAAATAAACCCCCATGTGGCGATTTTATGTCAAAAATTGGTTCAAGCACTGACGTGAAGTCAGGAGCTTTTGCGCGTATGTTCTATTGTCCATTCTCCTGTATTGGACACTTTTAATCGAATTTACCATGGTGAATTCTATTGTCTATTCTCCTGTATTGGACAGCCTTAATCGAATTCACCATGGTAAATTCGATTAAGAGTGTCTCATACAGGAGAACAGACAATAGAATTCACCATGGTAAATTCGATTAAGAGAGTGCCCAATACAGGAGAACGAACAATAGAAGTCACCATGGTAAATTTGATTAAGAGTGTCCAATACAGGAGGATGGACAATAGAACATACGCGCAAAAGCTCCTGACTTCACGTCAGTGCTTGAACCAATTTTTTGTTTTCGTGAAGTCAGGATAGAAAGCAATGATGAAAAAATTAACACATTGTTGTTTACCTTCAATTCTTCTTAAGGAGAAGAATACATAATTATTGTTGAAAAATATTACTGGAATTAATGTCATATTTAAATAATCAAAGTAAAGAAAATTAGTTTAGTTACTAACATATTGAATGAAATTCAATTGAATTCCAGTAATATTCAATTACTTATTCTTAACCAATAAATGTCCATTGATAGATCTAAAGGTGATGAGGTGAAACATAAAGATATATTCTCATTAGTGATAGAAAAACTGGCCTAAAATTCCTCTCTACCCATCACGATATTTAATATCCACAAATGAGCCTCTCACCTCACAAGATCAGAAGCCTTCAGCAAAATTTCAGCGATATCAAATTAAAAATAATACATAACCTTTCAAAAGTCCCCTCTCGCAAATATACTCCTCTGAAGGCACATGGATCTCTTGAAGAAGAATCGCCTTCTCTATTTCTCAAAGATATTCACTCTTGTTCATAGAAATCCCTTCAATATTTAGTTGCCTCCTGCTAAGGAGGATCTCTTTCAAAACCAGGTCTGACCGCTAATGTAGGGCTATCATTTCCCACAGATTTGTGATGAAATAACACGATTTTCCCATAGCATACGCGCAAAAGTATGTCATCATGACATTCATATTTTTTAAGGTTCTCGCAAAAATACGACCATAGACAACATATCATACGACGATTCGCATCCAGCTACCGAACTCACAAAAGGCTGCTCGGTTCTCCAACAATATAGATCCGATCGTGTTCAAACTTGGAACTCTGCAGTAGAGTTAGGTACTGAAGGCTCTTCCAAAATTTCAGCCATACCGGACGAATAGTTTATGATATATAGAATTTTTTTCAATTATTTTTAATTTTTTTTTTTTTAATTTTTTAGTTATACCATCCTCACGAAATTCTGCAAGAATTTTCGCGTTGGCATTCTACAACTAATAACCATGTTTGAATTCAATCGGTTTTGTATTCTTCGAGTTAGTGAGGAACAAAAAACAACCAAATTTCAGAAAATTTCAGATGGCTATAACTCTAAAACCGTTTGGACGATTATCATCATGAACAAACTCAAATGTCGCATTCAGATGCACAACCTAACCTCAGGTTATCGTGACAACAAAAATTTTTTAATAATTTTCTAGCTATACGCTTCTCACAAAATTTCACAAACGTGCTTAGGTCTATATTCTACAACTATTCACCAAGTTTAAATTCGAACGGATTTATTTTGGTTGAAAACAAAATTATTACTCGGAAACCATTGGGCCGATTATACCCATTAACGAACTTCTCCGTCGTATTGGGATGCGCCACCTACCCTGAAAATTTCAAGTCGCCAGCTCTTTCCGTTCTCAAGTTATCGTGGCAACGGCCGGACGGCACCACAGAATTAAATTTCACATTTGGGCAAAACTATAAAGCGATGTTCCCCAGAACATACGCGCAAAAAGTGAAAATTAAGAATATAATTTCTCTGGTAATTACCGACGTTATATTCTAATAGCGGAGATCGACAAGATCGTACGAGCAGTCCGATAGCTAGGTGGTCTAGAACGTCGGGGTCTCGGTTTCGTCACGTGAAAGGCGGACTCGAATCCCGGAAAGGGAATTACGCTTTTTCGTGTTTATTTTTCAATTTCTATCTGAATATTAACTTCGAATTACGCTATATCTGTCGACTTTGAGTATGGGTGTTTTTCTTTTTTTTCCGAAGCTCTTATCGTTGAAAATAAACCATTACTAAACAGGGTGTTCTTTTTCTATCGGCAAAATATTACGCGATTGATTTGATTTTTGACACAAACAAACCTTTATCTAAATAGGAATCTTGGATGGATTCTTATAATTTATTTTTTAGAAATATCTATACAGGGTGTTCTTCTTTTAACGTCAATCGCAACTTGCTGCTTTTCACGAAAAATCGTACTATTGTATTCAATTGTGATAAAAGATATACTTTCGAACATACATCGTTGAAAATAAAGCATTACTATACAGGGTGTTCTTTTTCTATTGGCACAATATTACGCGATTGATTTGATTTTTGACACAAACAAGCCGTTATCTAAATAGGAATCTTGGATGGATTCTTATAATGTATTTTTAAAAAATCTCTATACAGGGTGTTTCTGTTTTAACGTCAATCGCAACTAGCTGCTTTTCACGACAAATCGTGCGATTGTAATCAAATGTGTTAAAAGATATGGTTTCGGGACCTACATCGTTGAAAACAAACCATTACTATACAGGATGTTCTTTTTCTTTCGGCACAATATTACGCGATTGATTTGATTTTTGCCACAAACAAACCGTTATCTAAATGGGAATCTTGGATGGATTCGTATAATGTATTTCTTAGAAATCTCTATACAGGGTGTTCTTCTTTTAACGTCCATCGCAACTTGCTGCTTTTCACGAAAAATCGTACTATTGTAATCAATTGTGATAAAAGATATACTTTCGGACATACATCATTGAAAATAAACCATTACTATACAGGGTGTTCTTTTTCTATTGGCACAATATTACGCGATTGATTTGATTTTTGACACAAACAAACCGTTATCTAAATAGGAATCTTGGATGGATTCTTATAATGTATTTTTTAAAAATCTCTATACAGGGTGTTTCTGTTTTAACGTCAATCGCAACTAGCTGTTTTTCACGACAAATCGTACTATTGTATTCAATTGTGATAAAAGATATACTTTCGGGACCTACATCGTTGAAAACAAACCATTACTATACAGGGTGTTCTTTTCCTATCGGCACAATATTACGCGATTGATTTGATTTTTGCCACAAACAAACCGTTACCTAAATAGAAATCTTGGATGGATTCTTATAATGTATTTTTTAGAAATCTCTATACAGGGTGTTCTTCTTTTAACGTCCATCGCAACTTGCTGCTTTTCACGAAAAATCGTACTATCGTATTCAATTGCTCATTTAATCTTGATAAATAAACTATTATTTAAATTGAATTTCCTTTATGATGCAGTTCTATCATATGAATACATTGATATAATTCCCAACTCTGAGAAACCAATACTTTCGGAGATATAATTTGTCTGTTTGAACTAGAGCGCCAGAAAGCTCCTGTCCACAGGGCTTGAACCCATTTTTGACCTAACAGTGAATGGTGACCACCTATGCCATATCTGTTCAATTTTGATCCAACAGTGAATATATAATATTCCATTCCACGAACATGTTTGAACTCTTGATTCATCGAGTGGGTAGGTTATTATATTAGTTATATGGATTTGATAGCTGGATCTGCTAAGTAATTGGCTTACACCTATAAACTTATGCCATATTTAGCACAGCACTGTTAATTTTCTTCCCAACAGTGAATGTATATATCTCTGTATTTCAACCAAATTAACTGTCGAAAATGAAAAACCACAATACAGGGTGTTTTTTGTAAAATGTCATCTCGAGATATCTATCATGAGGACAATTATAAACTTTGTAAAACCGTTGCAAAAGGAAAACCACTGCTATAAAGAGCATTTTTCGAAAAAATACAACATCAAAAGGGCTTGACCGATTCTGATGAAACTTTGTGTACGTGTATTGTGGCGGTTCCCAATTTGTCCCGGTAGGTGGCGCTACAATCGATCTATAGGAACTCAAAAACGACTGGACCAAATTTGATGAAACTTTGTGTTTTTATTTTTCTGGTTCACAATAGCATCCGGTATAGGGTGCGCCCCAATCGATTTATAGGAACTCCTAAACCGCTCGGCTGATTTCGTTAAAACTTTGTGTGCGTGTTTGAGTGGATCTTAGAGTCACAATAGGAAGAAACCGGAAGCTGGCTCTGTATACTTTGTGTGTGTATCTGAGTATGTGTCAGGTCCACAATATACCCCAGTAGATGGCATTGCAATTGGTCTATAGGATCTGAATCTTAATAAACATTATTGTTATTATTATAAGTGTGTGAGTGGGTGTCGAGGTTACAATAGCAACCCGGTAAGTGGCGCTATATTCGGTTTATAGGAACTCAAAAACGCCTCGACATATTTCGATGGGACTTTCGTGTGAGTGAACTACCGGTTCAATTTACCGATAATATTGATCTACTAAAAAAATGTAGATTCACTGGAAAAATGTAGATCTACCGTAAAAATGTAATCTACCGAAAAAATGTAGATCTACCTTAAAAATGTAGATCTACCGTAAAAATGCAGATCTACCAGAAAAATGTGAATCTATGGCTAGGTAGATCTGCTGGCTCATCTGAATCCCAAAATATGGACTGCTGGCCACTAGTATAAATTATTATTGTTGTAAAGTGGAAATTGGGGAAAGATTTGTGTTAATCGTATATGATCATAGATAAAAACGTGGATGCGCTTGAGCTCAAGCGACGCGTATTCGAATCAAGGAAGAATATCTACGTACAATTTCCGCCGTTGTTGAATCTAAATATCTGTGTTGTAAGCTACTGGAATAAATTCTCTGTTTTTAGCGTGAATATTCTTTTGGTGAATTTAGGAATTATTACATTACGCGGGGGCATCTCCACTGAAGCTAGATAGTAGAGTTCACAAGGCATGAAAAGAGCTCTAAAACAGATTTTCGTGAGACCTTAATTGCTTAAATGTATAGACCACTGGGTATCATTCTCCATACCCTTACAATCCAAATTCAACTGGTCGTCAAAAAATCGTCGAGTGCAGGAAGGGGTGGGGGGCATTTTCCCAAAAATTGACAAATTTTTTTTTTCTGTTTATGGTCATCTATATTAGGTGAATATTACTCACACAAACTTCTATTGAAATATACGATTCAGAAATATTTTTTATTAATTGTCAAAAAAGTCGGATACAATGCTCATAAATGGAATTCCTTAAGATATAACCGCTTGCCCTGAACACCCATATTAACTATTATGTTCCGCTCGGTTTTACTCGAGATCTGTTTGGATTATCGAAAAAATGCTTTATATGAAAGGTCTGCTCCGAAAACCAACGATTCAGATGATTCTTTCAAAATTACATTAGGCAGAAGTGTTTCCTCACAAAATAAGAAATTGTGTTATTAACTCCCATTAACCGAAACCAAACCTGGAGACGTTAATAAGGCGCAATTTGTTGCGTTAGTCCATGATAGTGGCGACCTTATGGATTTGAGCGCACATAAGGTTCGTTACATCTATCCGACCAACTTTACAGTACTATTCCTGCGTGCATTCAGAACGCACATTTTGAAGATATTGTTTAAATTCCTTAATTTTTATATGTATGGGAATTTTTACATATAATTCATAGCTATATTTGATTTAATTTTGTTAATTCGTAAATAAATATGCAAATATTTGAGTTCTAACTTATATTCATTACTTCATAAATCAATTTTGTGACGTAATGTTAATAATTGAAAGGTTTTTCTCTCCCAAACTCTGAAAAATATCTATAAAATAAAAAGTAATTATTTTGTGATTTGCTTCTGCGTAAGAAACACAAGATATCTGTCAGAAGCAATCAATTGAACAATGTTGCCTAACAAACAACAACGGAACAACATCAACGAAGAAACAACTATATCGTAACGTTTCGGAGTCTATATCAGACTCCTTCGTCAGACTTTTAATGAAAATCTTTAGAATTATTTTGTTGATAGTTATGTTGTGAAATTCAAGAATTGTCTCATTGACAGTATTTGTTTTTTTTTATACCTCCCACAGTATCCTTTAATGATTACGTTATATTAATAGTTTCAAGATTTCCTGAATCCTAGACCAAAAATCTGGAAAAGAATTAAGAAGGTAGATAGTTGGTATCTATGATATTTAGGGTCTAAATATTTCTTACATGTCATGATTCATCTAATTCAACTATCACTATCAGAATCATTAAGGGAAGGAAGATTTGAAAAACTTGAAGTACTCGTATTTGCACATATTTTTTGGGCCATACATTTGCAGGAGCCAATACACGGAATTTGTTTCCTTTTACAGGAACACATTGATCCTGTGTATTCTGAAATGAGAATTTCCATTTCATAAAGAATATTTACGGATCTGATATTCGATATAATATTTATCTTTCCTACAACTGCAGTTGCTAAGGATAGATGTTTCCTTAGGTAGGATTGGCATCGTCGTTAATTTTGGTAGAAGTTTTCCATTTTCTACATACCACCCACTAAATATAGGATCCGGTAAAGATGGTCTTGGTACATTATTATTGATCCAAATTTTTGTTTGGTAATGGACTCGAAGGCCGTTTTGTCTCAAACTATCCAATGTTGGAGGTGATTTACTTATGGATCTTGAAGAAGCTATAGTATTCCCCTGAGCCTGTTGATACATTTCACATTTTCGTTTGTCGTATACAGACGAATTACAAATTCAACAATATCATTGAATACTTCTTCTCTCAAATTCTCAAACTCTTGAAAGTTCACTCTGCAGTATCTGCACAGAATAAGCTTCATCAATTTTTCCATTCTTTTTTTACCTTCTTCGACATTTTGACCGAATGAAGATGCAAAGATGAGCAAAATTTGACTAACATCATACCAATAATGTTGTAACTCAAGAACCATTCATCCATTCTAGTACTATTTTTAGTTAATCCCACTATTCCTCCTGCAGCTTTGGAGTTTTTGTTGATATGCTCTAGCGCCTGATCTACAGAAAGTTGGTTAAAATTTCCAATCTAACGTTTAATGACAAAATTCCTATTTTTCAATTCATCATGTACTTCCGGTGCCATGTTTGAAAGTATTCAATGATGTTGTTGAATTTGTAATCCGTCTGTATACGACAAACGAAAATGTGAAATGTATCAACAGGCTCAGGGGAATATTATAGCTTCTTCAAGATCCATAAGTAAATTACCTCCAACATTGGATAGTTTGAGACAACACAGCCTTCGAGTCCATTACCAAACAAAAATTTGGATCAATAGTAATGTACTAAGACCATCTTTACCGGATCCTATATTTAGTGGGTGGTATGTAGAAAATGGAAAACTTCTGCCAAAATTAACGACGATGCCAATCCTACCTAAGGAAACATCTATCCTTAGCAACTGCAGTTGTAGGAAAGGTAAATATTATATCGATTATCGAATATGAGATCCGTATTCTTTATGAAATGGAAATTCTCATTTCAGATTGCACAGGATCAATGCCTTCCTGTAATAGAAAACAAATTCCGTGTATTGGCTCTTGCAAATGTATAGCTCAAAAAACATGTGCAAATACGAGTACTTCAAATTTTTCAAATCTTCCTCTCCTTGATGATTTTTCATCTGATAGTGATAGTTGAATTAGATGAATCATGACATGTAAAAAATTCTTAGACCCTAAATATCATAGATACCAACTATATACCTTCTTAATTCTTTTCCAGATTTTTGGTTTAGGATTCAGGAAATCTTGTTACGACTGATGAGAATGAGAGATGATTTCAAAAATGTATTAATATTACGTCACAAAATTGATTTAAGAAGTAATGAATATAAGTTTGAACTCGCATATTTGCATATTTAATTACGAATTAACAAAATTAAATCAAATATCTATGAATTATATGAAAAACTCTCATACATATAAAAAATTAGGAATTTAAACAATATCTTCAAAATGTGTGTTCTGAATGCAAGCAGGAATGGTACTGTAAAGTTGGTGGGATAGATATAACGAACCTTATGTGCGCTCAAATCCATAAGGTAGCCACTAACATGGACTAACGCAACAAATTGCGCCTTACTAGCGTCTCCAGGTTCGGTTTCGGTTAATGGGAGTTAATAACACAATTTCTTATTTTGCCAGGAAACTGTTCTGCCTATTGTAATTTTGAAAGAATCGTTGTTTTTCGGAGCAGACCTTTCATATAATCCTTTTTTTCGATAATCCTAACAGATCTCGAGTAAAACCGAGCGGAACATAAAATATTTCTGAATCGTATATTTCAATAGAAATTGGTGTGAGTGGAAGTCACCTTATATAGATGACCATAAACAGAAAAAAAATTGTCAATTTTTGGAAAAATGCCCCCCACCCCTTCCTGCACACGACGATTTTTTGACGACCAGTTGAATTTGCTTTGTAAATGTATGGAGAATGATACCCAGTGGTCTATACATTTTAGCAATGAAGGTCACACGGGGTGACACGATAGAGCCCGCTTTGAACTGTACTAAGACCACGGATCCCTGAGTTCTAGTAGCTCCGAGTTTAACCGCTGCGACTTGGGAACAGTCGTAGTGGTTATAACGATCGGATCTATATTGTTGGAGATCCAAGCTGCCTTGGGTGAGTTCACTAGCTGAATGGGTGACCGTTGCCTCGATAACTTTCAAACGAAAAGAGATAGGGACTTGAAATTTTCAGGGTAGGTTGCGCATCCGAATGGGAGAGTTAAGTTCGTTGTATCTTATTGTAGGATATCAATATAAAGACGTGTGTGAAAATTTGTGAGAGTCATGTCACAAGAAAATTAAAAACAAATCACGAAAAAATATTATATATCTCACTATAACTTGAGAACGGAAAGAGACAGCGATATGCAATTTTCAGAGTATCTGACCCAAAAAAACTCGGTGCCTACTTGTAAAGTGCCGACCCACTAATTTTCGCGGAATTTCGTGAATATCGTATCCTGGAGTTACTTGAGGCGTAAGTTTTGTCGTATTTCAATTTCAATGGATTACATATAGGTATAGAATTAAAAATTAGTTCACGCACTGACGTGAAGTCAGGTGCTTTTGCGCGTATGTTCTATTATCCATTCACTTCTTTTGGACACTCTTAAGCGAATTTACCATTGATATAGGTCATTTTCTCCGCTTTTATAAGATCTGAATACATTTCGTATCATTTTAAGGACTTGAGTAATGAGAGAATTGTCTAAGATCAGATAATTTTCTATTCTGAAATATGTGTTTTATCGGAATTGAAACTAATTAAATATCTAATAATATGAAAATAGGAAATAGGCAAAAATACTGCATAAATCCTATAGCCGTATTTTCCAACTGAGTGTTAGATTCAAATTCCATTTAAAATATCGGAACTCACCAAAGTCTGCTCGGATCTCCAACAATAAAAATCCGATCGTGTTCAAACTCTCAACTAGGTTAAAGAGTTTGATTTTTGATGGTTCTCGCAACCTACCCTGAAAATTGCAAGTCACTGTCTCTTTCTGTTTGAAAGTTATCTCGGCAACGGTCACCCATCCAGCTACCTAACTCACTCAATGCTGCTCAGATCTCCAACAATATAGATCCAATCATGTTCAAATTTGGAATTTGGCTGTAAAGTTATGTTTCGAAGATTTCCGCGAAATTTCAGCGATATCAGACGGATAGTTTCTGAGATATAGATTTTTTTTCAAAGTTTTCCAATGATTTTTTCAGAATATCGGAAGTGTTATGATCGTGGCGAAATGTTGCAGAAATTTGCGTGCCGGCATTCTACAACTAATTTACCATGTTTGAAGGTTTCATACTTTTTGAGTTAAAGAGGAAATGAAAACAGAATTTCAGATAGATATAACTCCCGATTATGCCTATTAACTAGCTCAAATGGTGCATTCGGATGCTCAACCTACCCTGAGAATTGCAAGTTGCTTTCTCTTTCCGTTCTCAAGTTATAGTGAGATGAATAATAATTTTTTTTAACTTTCTAGTGATATGATTCCTCGTATGATTCTCACAAAATTGCACATATGCCTTTATGTCTGTATTCTACAAACACTCACTAAGTTTCAATTCGATCGGATCTGTATTGGTTGAAAAGAAAAATTTCTACTCAGAAACCGCTGGACCGATTATGCCCATTAACGAACATGTTCGTCGTATTGGGACCTAACCTGAAAATTTCAAGTCGCTATCTAGTTTCCTTCTCAAGTTACCGTGGCAACGACCAGACGTCCGGTCGGACAGAATCAAACTTGACCTCAAATTATTTATCAGTGAGTGGAACCTAATCATTTGAGACCATTTCCGGCAAAAAATTCGAAAATTATAGACATTTGGGCAAAATAATAACGCGATGTTCCCCAGAACATACGCGCAAAAATTATGTGATCATAGATTCTCTCGTTACTGAAGTATGTCATTAAAATGGTATTAAATGTATTCATATAGCTGAGAAAACGGTATATATCGATGGTACATTCTATAGGGAGCGACCAATAGAGGTGAGTAGACAATGGAGCATGCGCGTAAAAGCTCCTGACTTCACGTCAGTGCTTGAACCAATATTTCATTTGATACTTTTGTGTTCGATGATTTGTGCATTCTCACAACATATTAATTTCAAACACTTCCTAAGCTTCTTCAATACAATAGATTATCTATGGGCTATGGTGATAACTCCTCCAGTGATTTTGATTATCACAAATATGTCTTCATGCGAGATCACACTATGAGAGGTAAATCCGAATGTCCCCATTTGGTACACAATATGAGATATTTGTGAGATATCGCAGATACTTCTCTGAGCTGATCCCGGGCAGCCAACATTTGGACGAGAAATAGAGCCCTCTTCAACCTCCCAGAGAGGTAACAGAAGTCCTCTCATTTTCCTGGCAAAAAATCGCTGAAATATCTCTGGGAGCCCTCTGTGTTGCCTGGGACCCTTCCCACTGGAATAATATTCCAGGTATAAATAACATGATTTTGAGTTATAACTTGATCACAAACATGAAATTGAAAACAAATAGGAAGTATTTCCTTGAATTACATATACATACATTCTTGACACATGTTTCCTCTTTATCATGCGAACAAAATTTAATATAATATGTTGTATATTACATTTTAATACAATACAAGGTACAGTGTATAAATAATGTTGCTCTTAGAGGAACATTGATATTCAGAATACAACCTCATGACCTTTTCTACGAAAGCTACCTAGGGGAAACATGGGATGGCAGCTATATCTTTTTGATTGACAAAAATTTGCACCGATGATAGCTCCATACATAAACATGAGGAGAAGGAGTAAATAGAGAATGAGCCACTGAGGCCATCCCCATGGTTTGGAAGTAGAGCTTGGATCTTCCGTCACCCGTGTTTGAGCTTCTTCTATTCCTGAAACTCCTGAGATTGGTTTATCGGTAGGAGACCTAGATAAAAGACATAATATGTTTCAATTATCTGCTGAAATGATGTACCTATTCTTATACTGTAATTCAAATTTCTCAAGGCGAAGCACTGCAAAACCTGACAAATCAGTTTTGTTTAGTAGTTCCTAATAATTCACGTTTTGGCATTGAGCAGCGAAACATTTTTTTAACCCCCCTGAATCCTAAATAGTTCACGTTTTGATATACATACGTGCAACTCGACGGAAAAAAAATTATGTTGGTACCAAAATTTTCTAAAAAAGAACTGCCGATTACATAAAATTTTAGGCATTATTTTATTCAAGCAAAGCTCACAACAGTGCAATATATATGCATTTTCGAGTTTAATTGATCTTTTAGCTAAGTGCAGGGGAGAATGTGAATAAGTAATCATTAAAGGATACTGTGGGAGGTACACTCATTATTGAAAGGTTATTTTCTGGGTTTTCTCTCCCAAACTCTGAAAAATATCTATAAAATAAAAATCAATTATTTTGTGACTAATGTTGCCTTACAAATAACAACGAACAACATCAACGAAGAAACAACTATATCGTAACGTTTCGGAGTCTATATCAGACTCCTTCTTCAGACGCTTTATGAAAATCGTTAGAATCATTTTGTTGATGGTTATTTTGTGAAATTCAAGAATTGTCACATTCTTGAATTTTCATAAAGCGTCTGAAGAAGGAGTCTGATATAGACTCCGAAACGTTACGATATAGTTGTTTCTTCGTTGATGTTGTTCGTTGTTATTTGTAAGGCAACATTAGTCACAAAATAATTGATTTTTATTTTATAGATATTTTTCAGAGTTTGTGAGAGAAATCCCAGAAAATAACCTTTCAATAATAGAGAATGTGAATGCGTGGAAAAAATTAAATGTCATTCTAATAATTTCTGGATAAACAATAATTTGATTAATCTTATTAGGAAACGTGATGAAGTATATAAAAGAAATAGCAAATAGGGAGCTCATCATACTCTAGATAGAGCAACAATTAAGAAACTTAAAAAATTATGTGTACAATAAAATCAAAGTATTGAAAAATCGGTATTTCAAGCTAGAATGGGAGAAAGCCGGCAACGATGTGAAGAAACAGTGGATGTTCATAAACAAACTTCTTCCAAAGAACAAGAAAAACACTCAGGGAATAGAAAAGTTATCAGTTAGCAAAAATATCATTACAGAACGGGCAGCTATACTTAATAATTTCAATAATTACTTTGCAACTGTCGGGGAGAATATAGTTAGAGAGGTGGAAGTTGATATCATGTAATAAACCAGTTTCGAATGTTGAAGAGAATGCTGATTTGAAAACATTTGTTTTATCATTAGTTACTGAAAAATAAATCCATGATATTATTCCCAATTTGAAAAGAATTTCTCACTTTGAGAAACAACTGTTAGGGACATATTGAATTTGAAAGATGATTTATTGCCGATCGTAACAAAGCTGATGAATATGACTCTGTAAGTCTAGTCAACAAGTGTTTTTTAGGTCAAAATTTTTTCGTATTCTCCGAAAATTATGATTGAGGTGTCATTCGGTTGTAATTAAGTGAAAAATTTCGCTGCTGGAATCGTAGGACCAATATTTATAATTTTCCTAGAGGGTTGACAATAAGCCCGAAAACGGGTCCTCCGGCTTGCGCAAGCCTCGCCCCCTTCGTACCTTTGACGAATAAATGTGTTTTAAACTTATTAAATATGAAAATAAGAATTGAAAAAATTCAGGCGCCTGCAGGATAGATCAGTGAACAATAATCCGTGGCCCAAAAATGTAAATCGCGATTTTTCAATTAGTTATCCATTAGTTAATTAACAATTTTTTGTTGCACCAACATTAACATTGCAAGTACGCTAATTGTTAAACTATTAATCTGAGAATTTCTTCCTTTCGTGGAGCTATTTTTCATAGTTCTTAGAATAGATTCCTATTGGAAAATTTTAAAAATTGTTAATTTTCGTTATGTTATGAACAATAAACTTAAGTGAAAAATTATAAAGCTTCAATTTATAATGTTACAATTGATCCGTTTTCTTATGATCAGAAAGTAGGTACTCAAACATGATTTTTAATAATTATTATCTCCTATTGTTTAAAGAATTGTTATTAACCTATGCGTTGTTTATGAGATAATCTTAATTTTCTTTTCAAACATAATTGAAGCTTTATAATTTTTCACATAAGTAAATTGTTAATAACAAAACGAAAGTTAACAATTTTTCAAATTTTCCAACGGGAATCTAATCCAAGACCTTTGAAAAATAGCTCCACGAAGGGAAAAACTTCACAGATTAATAGTTTAACAATTATCGCACTTGCAATGTTAATGTTCGTGCTACAGAAAATTAATAATTAACTAATGGATAACTAATGGAAAAGTAACGATAAACATTTTTGGACCACGGATTATTGTTCACTGATCTATACTAAAGACGCCTGAATTTTTTTCAATATTTTATTTTCATATTTAATAAGTTTAAATAATATTTATTCATGAAAGGTCCGAAGAGGGCGAGGCTTACTCAGACCGGAGTACCCGTTATCTGGAGTATTTTCAACCCTCTGGGAAAATTATAAATATTGGTCCTAGTTCCGGGAGTTGGTTATTTTTTTTAGGAAATTTCCTCCTCTTCTTGAATCTTTTTTCAAATTTGAATTATCTCAGATAGTTTTTGAGATATTGGCAAAAAACCAAAGCCCCTTCTTTTTTTTACTTAATTGTTTATAACTATTGCAATTTTTACGAGCGGCCTTAGCATTTTCTCAAAAACTATGCCATTCCGAATCGAATGACACCCCAATCATAATTTTCGGAGAATACGCAAAAATTTGGACCTAAAAAGCACTTGTTGATATCATGTGGAAACTTTCCTAGTGAATTGAAGATAAGTAAAATTACTCCGATGCACAAATCCGGAAAAACAAACGAATTAAATAACTATAGACCAATTTCGATGATCATTGTGTGGACACCATTCACTGTCGGGTCATAAATTAACAGTGGTGTGTCTAAGCTGGCATAAGGATATAGTAACAAAGTTGACAAAGAACACAACTGACTCTCCTTAGCACACAAGCTCCTAGGAGCTCCTGAGGGATCTCCATGGGGAAGACTTGGGAGGGTCAGTATAATCATAATCATAAGTAATCATTAAAGGATACTGTGGGAGGTATACTCATTATTAAAAGGTTTCTTTCTGGGTTTTCTCTCCCAAACTCTGAACAATATCTATAAAATAAAAATTAATTTTTGTGATTTGCTTCTGCGTAAGAAACACGAGATATTTGTCAGAAGCAATCACTTGAACAATGTTGCCTAACAAACAACAACGAAACAACATCAACGAAAAAACAACTATATCGTAACGTTTCGGAGTCTATATCAGACTCCTTCGTCAGACGCTTAACGGAAAACTTACGAATTATTCTGTTGATAGTTATTCTAAAATTCGAGAATTTTATTTTATAGATATACCCCGGCCACACACTCGTCGAGTAGTATGGGAAGTAGCGAGGAAAGTAGGCAGAGACGTAATATGGCCACGATACTCGTCATGCCCCACGTATTGCTCCTCGTCATGCCCATCGCTCTCTGCGATTGAGATATTTGGGAGAGAAAACCCAGAAAGAAACCTTTTAATAATTATAATCATGTTTATAGCACACGGGCCAATTGCAGATTGACTTCACAATGAGAACAAGCTCCATGGTGAAGACTTGGGAGGGTCAGTATAATCATAATCATGTTTATAGCACGCGTGCCAAAGCAGATTGTCCCCACGTCAATGCTCTTTTAGCCTTCTTTGGCGCTCTTGTTCCTCGGAACAGAGTGCTTATCCATTTGCTCAAATGTCTGTAATTTTCGAATTTTTGGCTGAAAATGGTCTTGAATGATTTGGTTTGACTCACTGATCAAGAATCCGTGGTCGAAATAGATTCTGTCCGGCCAGCCGTCCGTCCGGCCGTTAACACGATAACTCTCGAACGGAACGAGCAAGACAGTTGAAATTTTCAGAGTAGGTTTAAGGGATAAATATCTCGGTTAAGTTCGTTATTTGGCAAAATCGGTCTAATAGTTTCGGAGCAACGAAAAAAAAATATTTTTTTTTACATTAGAACTTTCGATTTCAAATTTTTTTAAGATGCAGTTTCATTGTTATCATCTATTGTTATCATTTTCAACTCTAACAAGCTAATACTTTCGGAGATATGATGTTTCAAAGTGTCAATAATACATCGTAAGTTCTAGGTATTCACAGAATCTGTCTGTGATCACTATTCATAAATGTCAACTTTTCTAACTATTAGAGATTGTCAATTCAGAGTTGTTATTTTCTCTTGGAAAGCAGGTATTCGATTCTTGAATTTGTGAATATATACAAGACTGTTTTGATATAGTTTATGGAGGCAATAGGAAAGAAGAACATAATGGAATCATCAAAAGAATTACTGTTCGTTGACCACTGAGGTTGATATTAGATACCTTTTACTTCCTTAAGTAGTGAGACATGTTCCTATATACAGTATTTCCATAATGTTGCTAGCAAAAAAATTCTGAAATATGGATCTACATTTGTGTATCAATAATTTTTTCTTGAGTTAAGGTTCATAATACAGAAAAGAATGTGTTAGTGGTATGAACTATTAAATTTTAAATTATGAAAGGAGGATAGTATTTCATTAATATATTTAGAACTATTAAAATAATTTGTTCTTAATCCACTATACCTACTCAAATATCAGGAATAAATGGACAATCTGCTATGATTGTCTCCAGCCTTGCTCTAGACATTTCGATGATACTTTCCTTAGGTATTTCGAGTTGTGAAAACTATTCACCGAGTGTAAGCTGCAACAACCCATTCCACGAGGTTGAATCATTGCAGATTGCTCATTTAATCTTGATAAACAAATTTAATGACAATTTTTGAAGCATTAAGGCATTGTAGATTGCTCTTTTTTTATAAGATAATTTTTGAAGCATTTTTTTCTAAACGACACTTTTTTTAAATGTAATTTGTTTCATGATGAATTTCTATCATAGGAAACATTGATGTAATTCCCAACTCTGAGAAACCAATACTTTCGGAGATATAATTTGTCTGTTTTTTACAAGAGCGCCAAAAAGCTCCTGTCCACAGGACTTGAACCAATTTTCTCTACTCATATTATACCCACGAAATTTTGTTTCCGTCGGTACTTTGCATCTAACTACCGAGCTTCAATTCAATCGGATCAGTATTTTTCGAGTTATAGTGAAAACAAAATTTCAATTTCAAATATTTGACATTTTCTTTCCAGTTTATAGCCATCCGATTAATACAAAACGTCGCAGGCATATAAGAGTCATAATTCTATACAATTTGATGTTAAATTTCAGATAGATCGAGTAATCGGTTTCGGAAATATTTTTGAAAAACGTTTTAACTAAAAATGGCCATAACTCCGAAACGGCTTGGTGGATTTTGCCAATTAATGAACTCGTTCGAGATATTACCGCTACAAAACTACCCTGCAAATTTCAACGCTCTAACTCATTCCGTTCGAGAGTTATAGTGCCAACGGCCGGCCGGCGAGACCGGACGGACATAATTGAATTTGACCCCGGATTATTCATCAGTGAGTCGAACTGAATCGTTTGAGACCATTTTCGGAAAAAAAATCGAAAATACAGACATTGTGACGATATGATAGCACGCTGTTCCTTGCGGAACACGCACGCAAAATATATGTGGAAATTGATCAATAACAAGATAGCTGAAAAAAATTTAAATTTAACCCGACAAAAATACTGTTAATAATAAGTACAAAATGATTATCGCTTTAAGGTAAAGCTACCACTAGTCCGTTCATCTCTCATCTACTATTAATAATGTTTTATTCATCTCCATTGGGCGCTCTTAGTCAAATTTACCATCGATATAGACTGTTTTCTCAGCTTTTATAAGATATGCATTCATTTCGGACCATTTTAATGACTTGAGTCATATGTCAGAATTACTGATATATGTATTCTATCGGAATTGAAATTCGTTAAATATCTAATAATATACGAAAAAACGTATGTGTCAAGTAATTTCAGGTTACGATATTAACGAAATTCCGCGAAAATTAGCGCGTCGGCATTTTACAAGTAATTACCGAGTTTTAATTGCATTGGAATTGTATATTTGGAGTAATAGAGATGGAGTATTTATAGAGGAAATAACAACAAAAATTCAGATGTGCATAACTCCAAAACCGTTTGGCCGATTATGCCAATTAACGACCACAATATCACAATCGGATGCGCAACCTACCTAGTCGGATATGCAACCTACCTGTCGCTGTCTTTTTCCGTTCGGAACATCGTGGCAATGGTCACCCATCGAGCTACAAAACTCACCCAATGCTGTTCAGATCTTCACCAATATAGATCCAATCGTATTCAAATTTAGAACTTAGCTGTACAGTTAGGTTCCGAAAGCTCTCGCAAAATAGTTTCTGATATACAGGGTGAGTCTTTAAGTTGTGCATTAATTTTAACCATATATTCCTCTCATCAAATAAAACACTTTTTTCATTTACCATTTTTCCAGATTTTTTACTCAGGTAAAAAGTTATAAGCGTTTAAAGATTTTACAATGGGCTGATACTCCCCTGAATTTTCTCTGTACGTAGACCACAGATTACTTTTAATGTAACTCGTATTGTATATTGACCAAATCTGTATCATCTGATGCTTGAAATTCACTGAATTTGTTTGAGAAAACTTATTTACTCACTCAATTAATATGATTTGGCCGTTCAATCAACATTTCTAGCAAAAAATTTCTTCAATTCTTGAATATTAAAACAGTGAACTTTAACTTGATACCTATGCTATCCATTCGATTCGAATTTCATGATCTTATAGTGAGAAAAATCCTTAAATATCCAATATATCTTCAATGATACTTGCAAATTAATTCCAATCCCAACCTCAAGATAAATCACAGCACAGAACACTAATAATCGATGATCGAACATCGAACTTCATAGCAATGAATCATTGCTAATGATCTAATAATAAGTAGAAGAAGAGCTTAGAGAGAGAGGCATTGACTCCAACATAAGAGTGAGATGCAATGATAGATCAGCTGATGTAGGGCAAAACATTGTGTTTTGCAATGCTATTAATTATCATATTTTATTCGTTTTTTCCATGTTCATTCAATTGTTTTTGACTTATTTAAAGTTTTATAAAGATTTTTAGATTATATCTAACAATGGAGATGGCCTATTAGGCGTCCGGTTGTAGGAATATTATAAAAGTAAATCATTACATTTCAAAGGTAAGCTATCTGAATCTTAGGAAATAATAATTTATACACATTCTAAAATATGAGAGACGAAAGTAGATATTTGAAATGGAATCAGGGATTACAAAGAGCTGATATCAATTCTGCAGAATCGATCATATTTTTATTTATGTAGATAGGTACAATCTGATTTGAATATAAATTTCACATACATATATTATTCTTCAGTATAATATTCGATTGCTTTCGAAGGATTGTTCAAAACAGTAAGTCTTTAGGCTTTGAATTATTTTTTTGTCCAATAGAGAATCAAGATCTTGCGAACAAACGCAAGATATTACATACATGTTTATTAATAGAACTCAATCCTTTGAGACCTATTGAAGGTTCTATGAAATTTTCAATCCAATAATCCAAATAATAATCTATGAACAATGGCATTGTGGCTTTCAGTCTTGATCAGAGATATGGAGGTATCATATCTCTGGTTTTGATTGAGAGTTCCTTATCCAGGGGCGGATTTATAAATGTAGTGAAATTTCTGGATTTTTCATCAGACTTTATATCATTCAAAGAAGAATATCTTGAGAACAGTACTTTTTAGGAGGAATGATGAAGAATACTTTATTTTTCTAAAATGATTGTAGGTTCTTATAATAACTTAAGCTAAACCTAATCTCCTTTCTTTATGCTAATTCCTCATAGTTTTTTGAATTCGCGAGTATATAACTAGGAAACGAGTGGAAGTAGGAAAAACCTGTTAATTGGAAATTATGTATCATAGTTGTAGAAAACTTCACCCCAAAATTCATTCCATTCGGAATATCCATGTCAAAGATAGAAAACAAAAAAAACTGTTAATTGGAAATTATGTATCATAGTCATAAAAAACTTCACCCCAAAATTAATTCCATTCGGAATATCCATGTCAAAGATAGAAAAGAAAAACTGTTTTTTTTCGGAATTTCAACAGCCTGTATCTCTTTACCAGTGTTTTATTTGACGAGAAGAATCTTTGGTTAAAATTAATGTACAACTTAAAGACTCACCCTGTGTAGAATATTTTCAAATAGTTTCAATGATTTTATGAAAAACCTCTAGCGATACGATCCTCATGAAATTTCGCAAAAATTTGTGCGTTGGCATTCTACAACTCTTAACCATGTTTGAATTGGATCGGATCAGTATTTTTTTGAGTAATTGTGGAAATAACTACTAAAAATCAGATACGGGTCACTCCAAAACCGTCTGGTCGATAAAGCCTATTAAGAAACTCAAATGTCGCATTTGGATGCTTAAAATACCCTAAAAAGCAAGCAGCTATCTCTTTGCTTCCTCAAGTTATCGTGAGATAAATAATATTTTTTAATAATTTTTTTTTAATTTTCTTGTTATACAATTCTCCCAAAATTTCACAAGTGCCCTCATTTCAGTATTCTACAACTACTTACCAAGTTTCAATTCTATTAAAATGTATTAGTTGAAAACAAAATTAGAACTAGATTATGCCCAAGGGTGTAGCCAGGGGGGAGGGGTTTGGGGGTTCACCCCCCCCCCCCGAAATTTTATTTTTTCTTAAAAACAAAAAAATACTTGCTACAGAAAGCGACTCTTACACCCCCTGCCCTTATAAAGTCAATTGCCAAAATTTCAAAACTCCCCCGAAATTAATTCCTGGCTACGCCCTTGATTACGCCCATTAATGAACTTGTTCATCGCATTTGGACGCGCCGCCTACCCTGGAAATTTTCTGCAAGTTGCTATCTCTTGTCAGTCTTGGTCAGGATTTCAGACCTAAATCTTATGCCAAAGCAGCTGGTGAGGTATTAATTATCAAACCAAAACAGAATCAAGAAAGTAAAGTTACGAAAGAGGCTATTAAGAAGTCAATAAATCCAGCACGATTGGAAGTAGGTATCACTGAAATAAAAGGCATAAAAGAAGGCGGAATTATCATCAAATGTAACAACAAAGATGATATCGAAAAGATCAAAAATGCAACTGAGAAAAAGTTAAAGAAAAACTATGATATAAGATCTCCGGAACAACGTAACCCGAAAATTAAAAAAGTAGCAATAGAAGAAGAATTAGACAAAAAAACACTCGAGAATATGATAAGGAAACAAAATGCTTTTATGGTCAAAGAAAACCATCTAATAGATATAAAGATAATCAAAAAAATGAAAACCAGATATATGGCAATCACTGAGTGTGATCCTTTGGTTTTTGCTCTTCTTATGGAAAGTGGAAGTTTGAGCATAGGATGGTCTAAATGCAGAATATATGAGTACGTTCCAGTGTTTAGATGCTACAAATGTGGAAACTTCGATCACCGAGCAAATGAATGTATGGCAGAAGATCGGTGTCTAAGATGTACTGCAGTAAGTCATAAAACTGAAAATTGCCAGGTTTCTCAATTTAAGTGCTGTAATTGTATGTCTATGAATGAAAAATTTAATCTGAATTTAAATGTCGATCACAATACCTATATTTGATTTAAAATGTTCAGTGTATTTGAAAAAAGTAGAAGCTAAGAAGAAATATATCAATATGTCATGTACTGATGATCAATTGCAATTAAATATATCTAAATCAAGAGGTTTCAAAATAATGCATCAAGATGTCAATTCAATAAAAAATATAATAGAAACCTTTGAAATCTTGCTTAAAAATGAGAGTATAGATATATTTTGTTTGACAGAACACCATCTCTCAACTGATGCAACTAACTGTATTTCTATGAATAATTATAAACTGAGAAGTATATTTTGTAGGAGTATAAAAAGCTGCGGAGGTAGTGCCATATTTTGTAGGAATTTCTTTTAGATAGTGTTAAGGAATTAGATAGAGCTAGAGATACGTCAGTGGAAAACAAAATAGAAATAAGCGGAATTGAAATTTTAACGAATGATGCTAAAATATGTATTCTATCAGTATATAGACCACCTAAGGGTGAAATATCCAAATTTTTTGAAATATTAGAGACCATTCTGAATTATACATGCGCAAACACCAAGACTAATATTATACTCTGTGGCGATCTATCATCAAGATTAATAAACACAGCAACAAGAATAACAAAAAATTCAAGAACTGGTATAAATTATATTTGTACTAATGATACTTCAAAAGTTATGAATTGTCAGGAGGTTTTCAATGTACTATCTGATCACTCGTCTCAAATATTAAACACATATATCGATATTGTAGACAAACCAGCATTTGACATGAACAAATATGTTAGAATATTCACGGAACAAAACTGCAACGGATTCAGGAACTGCGTGCGGGGGGAAACATGGGATGAAGTCATGAATAGTCAAGATGTAAAGAAAGCGTTTCGTCAGTTCATAGAAACTATGAATATATTGATAAATCTTTTCCATTAAAAAAATTCTCAATCAATAATACGAATAAAAAATCCTGGATAATTCCAGGTATTTGCGTATCTTCCAAACGCCTAAAAAAACTATATGGTGAATTAATAAATAACAACTTTCATGGGGAATTACTGAATTCCTACAAGAAATATAAAAAAGTTTATTCGAGAGTCATAAATGCAGCTCTAAGAACAAATACTATTGAAATATTTCAGAGAACAGAAAATAAATCTAAGGCAGCATGGAAGGTTATTTCCAACAATATTTGTCAAAAGGGTAAAAGTCATAAACCTAATAAAATCAGGACAAACAGTGGAATAATTGAGGATTCTAAAAATAATGAATGATTACGTCGTGAATGTCCCAATTGAGTTAAATAAGAAAAATACCGCAAATGACAGTAGAATGTGATTTAACATCAAACATCACCAATTCAATGTTTCTTGCGCCTGTGGATGAGGGGTCGGTTGTTTATGCATTAAAAAATCTCAAAAATTCGAATAGTAGCAGTACAGACGAAATAAATACCAAAGTATTAAAAGAATGTGCAGATTTCTTAGCAGTCCCTTTGGCTCACCAGATAAATCTGATAATGGTTCAAGGTGTTTATCCGGGGGTATTGAAATTATCCAAAATCACACCAATTCTCAAAAAGGGTGATCCTGGAAGGGTTGAAAACTATAGGCCCATCGCACTTTTATCTGTTATATTGAAGGTGGTGGAGAGAATATTATTTGACAAAATCATCTTGTTCTTGAACAAACATAAAATATTTCATAGAGCACAACATGAATTTCTAAAAGGGAAGTTGACGATAAGGCTTGTTTCACATGCATACGGTTCCATTCGGTTCGTTTCGTTTTCGGTTTCAATTTGGTCACTGGCGAAAAGTGTGAAAAGGTGCTACGGTTAAGATTCGGTACCGAATAGAAACCGTACAGCACCGAATACTCCGTCGACACGAATAGGTTTCTATCAGGTTTGGATTCGTGTGTAGGGAATACAGATCAACCGGGGCGTTCACACAAATACGGTTTAGTTTCGGTTTTAACCATAAAGTAATAAATATTTACATATGTTTTCTGTCTCGTTCTGTGGTGTTAACCTCAAATCGAGCAGATATCTTTCCCGAATTGTTCAAATATAGAAATATAAACATGCATATTTTCGGGATATTGTTGCTATCTCAGTATTCATGAGAAAATGATGGTTTACCAAATGTGGATCGAATGATTTCTGCTGTAAATCTAAACCAGTGCTGTGGGAAAAAACTTCCGAAAAATATAAAGATCAATTGAAGACGTAGGATGCATTCAAAGATGTATGTGTTCAATTTTGAATGGCTTTGATGAATCTGACGTCGCGGAAAAATTGGAATTGTGAGCCCGTGTCGGAAGATAATATAAAAACTAATATGAACCGTGTATGTGTGAAAGGCCTTCATTCGTTTTCGGTTGAAACCGAAAACGAACCGAACCGAATGGAACCGTATGCATGTGAAACAAGCCTAACGGCCATTTATTATTTTAAGAAGGGGTTATATGACAGCGTAGATAATATGAAAACTCTGGGTATTTTTATGGATCTCAGTAGCGTTTGATTTAGTTGACCACCAATTATTACTTGAAAAATTAAAGTCTTACGGATTGAGAGGAAAAATCAATGATCTAGTGAGAACCTATTTAACTGGCCGCTCTCAAATAGTTGAAGTTGGTGGAGTAAGATCAGATTAAAAAATGACTGAGTTCGGCGTTCCGTAGGGTTCTGTTCTAGGCCCATTTTTGTTCATACTCTTCATTAATGATCTGCCAAATATAGATGACAAAAATCTAATTAATTTGTTTGTGGATGATATAAGTTGTTTGTGTAGTTAAAAAAAAACGATGACCTAATAAAATGTGCTCAAGAAATGTTCAATAAATTTATAAACTGGTTCCACGAAAATCGTTTATACCTGAACATAGATAAAACAGTATTTATGTATTTCACGCCTAGAACTAAACACTCTTCGGAATCTTTTCTCATTAAAAAAGACAAAAAAAGTATTCAACAAGTTGATAAGACCAAATTCTTAGGCATATTTCTTGGAAATAATTTAGGATGGGATGGCCACATCGCCCACATCGACTCGATATGCGGTAGTTTATCGGCAGCTTGCTACGCTCTATATAGATTGAGGGAATTAACAAATTTTAATATAATGAAGATGTACTACTGTGCCCATATATATTCCAAAATAAAGTATGGTATTATTTTCTGGGGATGTTCACCAGTAAGCATAAGAGTATTCCGAATACAAAAAAGGGTGGTGCGAACAATGTCGGGCGCACGGAGATATGCACCATGTAAGCAGTTGTTTATTACTAATGGATTTCTCACTGTGCCCTGCATATACATCATGGAAATTTTAATATTTGTTAAACAAAACTTAGGAAATTTCAAAAGGAACTGTGATGATCATGATTATTTTACGAGACATGGTGAGAATCTCTCTATACCTGGTTATAGTCTCACGATATTCGAACATGATCCTGCTTATATGGGTGTTGTTTTATATAATAGGCTGCCCAATTCTATCAAGAAAATAGAAAATATATATGTTTTTAAACGTTGTATAAGAAACATGTTAATAGGGAAATGTTACTATTGCATTCAAGATTATCTGAATGATAATGGGCTTCATTAAGATTTGTATACCTTTTCTAGCATAGTTTGTTTTTTTTTTATAGTTTTCTTTTGTTATTGACCTGTCCCATATTGTACTTTCAATCTAGAGGATCAATAAATATTATTATTATTTCCGTTCGAAAGTTATCGTGACAACGGCCGGATAGAGTCTTTAAGTAGTACACTAATTTTAACCATAGATTCCTCTCATCGAATAAAACAATTTTTTCATTTACCATTTTTCTCCAATTAAAAGTTTTTCCCTACTTTCACTGGATTCCTCGTTATAGACTCGTGAATTCCTAAAACTATGAAAAATTAGGATAATGAAAGCAGATGAAGGTTATCTTGAGTCATTTTTGAGATACTCTATCCTTTTAGAAAATTAAATTATTCTTAATCATTTCTCCTAAAAGGTACCGTTTTCGAGATATTCTTCATTGAATGTCATAAAATATGAAAAAAATTACAGAAATTTATCAATCCGGACCTGAATTATAATAACCGATGATCTGCTCGAATAAAGGCATAGACTGAGTATTGATTCCAAAGTTGACACTTATAGAAATTCAATTCAATCTCGCTTGTTTCCAAATTGATTGGTTATAATTACCATCTTAAAACGGGATAAATTAATAACAACTTATTCAAACAACTTGATTCGCAGGATAGTTATCTTTTGGGAAATAGATGAATAGGCTTACGATGATCTGTATCAATCTATGAATATTTCTGCATGTTTATAGTGAATATGAAACTATTAAATTATCTGTTATTCATGTCATCTAAACATTTATTTTCATACTGCGTCGATTCTGCACAATCATTCTGAGGATTTATCTCATATATGGAACATCTTCTTAATTTTCTACAGTTATAACTTCTAATTATTTTATTCGAACTACATAGTTGATTCATATAAGTTTGTAGTATATTAGTATGCAGAAGGGAAATATCAATTATAGGTATCATTCCACCTATTCACCCCGATTATTCTTGACGAGAAATTCTTAATCTGGATCTACGGAATTATGTAAACAATAAACATAAACGAACAAAGTACGTTAACCTCACCAGTCACCGTTAGACTAACGATTTATTCTGTGACTAACCCAATATTCTAATAATTAGGCAATCCAACGATCTGTCAAAACTAAAGCAATATGGCGGCTGTTGGCACAAATTGTAATGTTTACTGTGAATTGTATGATAGATGATCATAGTTTTAGGGCCAGTCTTTCCACCTCCTAATAAAGCAATCAATAGTTATTTGTTGGCAGCTGGTCTTATTCGACAAATAAATTAAGAACTAGAGAGCGTTATTGATCTATTGGAATGTGGAAAAACGTTTATTTCAACAAATAACTATTGGCCACTTTATTAGGAGGTGGAAAGACAAGCCCTTAGTGGTATATATTTTCTTTTCTGATTTCCTGTGTGTATTTGGGTTGTATAAGTTTGAATAATAATACAAGAAGATAGGTAAATGCCTCTTACATGCATTGTGGTTGGCTGTGGATCTTTTAGCGACAGGGATAGAATATGTTTACTAATAAAGGGGATAACCCGTGTATGATAATAAATAAATACTGCACACAAGCTTTTCCCTAGTAAAAATCAGTTATCCAGAAAGCGTGGAACACAGGGGCGGCTGGTGAGGGAGGGCTGCGGGGCTATTTAGCGTAACAATAAACAAGGTATACTACTACTGAACGTAACTTTTTCTCTGGGGCTACTCTGGGCGCCCAAATCATTACTGAGAATCGCCTTGAACTAGCTGGTCTTTGAGTGAGGGCGTTTGTCGTTTCAATGGTGACCGGCAATTTCGCTTGGGCGTTCGAGATTTAGCCCGGCATAGTGCGGATGCTCATGGTCCTACCTTGTTTATGCGGACGCTTAACGCAAATGTTACTATTGTGATATATAGATGGTCGCTAGGTAAAAATGTTTTAATTTTGTTTTTGGTAGCAATAACTGTATATTAAATAATAAAATGTATAATAATGGTGAATTCAGTTTGATTTTCTCTATCATTATATCAATCTTCACTAGTTTTAGCATCTATCTGAAAAAAAGATTTAATCAACAACCATACAAAATTGATCTTCCTTTTACAGTGAAGTTATATAGTAATATGTCAGTATGAAATTTAGACAAGGGAGTCTTTATCCATATCCAATGTATAATATAAACAAAAACGAGAACGTTTTTGAACAAACTTACACAAAGTCAGAGATATCTTCTGTTTGAAACAATGAACTCTATATAAATAGATAAATAGAATAGTATATAGTTCAATGGTTTGAAAGCATAACCTGTATAACAAAAACAAACGCCATTCTAAATAATAAATTTCAAGTTCCCGTTCTATGCATTAACGGAGAAAGAGAGGAGATATTCTCCTCTCTGTTAGAAACCGACGGGATTCTTCGCATTCCACAAACTTGCCGCCTGGAATGCGGGCTATCTGGCGGTCTCTCTATTCTATTGTCTCTGCAATTACCACAACACGTTACTTTTTTTTGTACCAACAACCTCTATACAGGGTGTAACTAAATAAGTGTAAAATATTTAAGGGGGTGATTCCTCATCGAAAAAAAGGATCTTTCATATAAAGAAACTTCATTGGAGCATCCCTTGTTAAGATACAGCCCCTTAAAGGGGGTACAGAAAATTTGTTTAATAATTTTTTTCACAAGCACTAAAAAAGTCACAATATTGAAATTAATCTGATATTTTCTAATACCAAAAAGACACTTAGCCAGTAATTTATTTGGTTTATCCCATGGTAACAATAAATCCAGATCGCATTTATGACGATGTATCTCTGTAGTTGTTCGTAAAATAATGTTTTGCTGCGATCTGGTTTATTTTGGGCAAAAAATTCAAGAAACATTTTGTGTTTAGAATGAAACCGGATATCGGAAATATATTTTAAAAGGGTAAGCAAATAATAAGACAAAAAGTTACATTGGAAATAAAGTTTAGGGGTTGCGTTTTCCACCCCTTACAACCATGGGAAAACCAAATAAATTACTGGCTGAGTGTCTTTTTGGTATTAGAAAATATCAGGTTAATTTCAATATTGTGACTTTTTTAGTGCTTGTGAAAAAAATTATTAAACAAATTTTCTGTACCCCCTTTAAGGGGCTGTATCCTAACAAGGGATGCTCCAATGAAGATCCTATCTTTTTTTCGATGAGGAATCACCCCCTTAAATATTTTACACTTATTTAGTTACACCCTGTATATTGGGTCACGTGGTTTGAATTGCCTAATTATTACATTTCTGTGCCCGCTTCTGTCACAGTATAATATAATATTATTATACTATGTTTATACGAGACTGCGAGGTTGTCACTTGCATAGAGAACTTAATAATCACATAAATATTGTTTTTCTCGATTCAGTAGAGTAGAGGTTATAATAATTGGTGTTAGTTGGATATTGATATTAAATTCATTTATATGATGCGAACTAAAATATTTAATGAATGTGAAAATAGGCGAAAAAGATATTGTGGATATTCATATAGCGGATATTTAGTGAAAATCAAGTTGTAGTCAGTGTTCCAATATTCAGTTCTTTTCGAAAATGCAGCATAAAGATTATTGAAAACCATTTCATAAGACTTGAGTGAGTGGATAAGTTCTCAAACAATTTCACTGAATTTCGACCATAAGATCCATATAATTATGCAATATTGAATCCACTAAGTGTTTCTGTGTTCATAGGTTCAGGGTTGGATTAGCACATTGTAACATCTTTGAACGCTTATAATTTTTACCTGAGCCGAACCTGGAAAAATGGTAAATGAAAAATGTGATTGATTTGATGAGAGTAATGCATGGTTAAAATTAATGTACAACTTAAAGACTCACCTTGTATACAGGATGGGCCATGTGGTACCCTGGACTTTTACGGAGAACAAGACGTACGGTTTTATTTAAAATTGGGTCCCTTGCTCCATCGATCTAGAATATTTTCAGTGCTGCGGTGTTGCCGCTTATATCAAAAAGTACTAACAATTTTGATATTTCCAATGGAACATCCTGTATATTGTTGCTTTTTTCGATTCGCCGTAGCCTCCTGATTATTTCTGTATAAACTTCCTCATCCATGTTTCTATCAGTTTTCGAGTAATAAATTGATTTGCTTCTTTTTTTGTGCAAAATATAGTTTCAATTAAACATTCATTATTTCGACCCGTGTGCCGACGCACAGAGTCTTTTCGAAATTCTCTAGAAATAAGCCTACATAAGACACTTAAATACCTTCTGGCACAAGTTGAAATAAACCAGTCTCAAAATGTAGTAATACTACAAACCCGAGTCAATGTCACTGTTAAACCTTAATAAAATATACTGATAGGAAACTAAGTCATTTCATTCGAGAATTCAACATGTCCTGAGACAGAATGAAGTTTTCCTATTGCAAATTTCAGTTCTGCGTAGCACTCCCTGATACTTTGTCTCTGCTCATTCAAAACTGCTTTCGGCATTTTCAATTTCAAAGCGAAGAGTTCTTTATTATTCGAAGATAATGCTCTGTGATAACATCTTGTCTAAGATATAACATAATATTGAGAGTAGAAATTGGCAACTTCTTAGTGACTTGTTTTGACATTGACGATATTTCAACCTGCTTCAGTTTTAGTTACAAAAACGTGATGGACCTAAATCATGTCCAACCGGGAGACTTTATAAAAGTGAATGGAGTATAACTTAATTCAATTTTGGCATCGCAAATTGTTGGTGAGTGAGCTTTTCCTATTCATCATTTCATTGATTTCGTTATTGTATACAATATAATTGTATGTTGGAAGTAAGGTTATGTGGACTAAACATTATGCGTTTCGGAGAATTTCTGGCTTGAATGAATTTTATTTTGTGACCATAAGACTGAACGATAAATCAACGCCCTGAATGACAGATCGCTAAAATTGCCGATGCGATTCAGATCGCGTCAAACACCGGTCGACCCGTGTGCGTCGGCTCTTACGTTTGATGGAATACGTCTGTAATCATACAGGGTTGTTCAAAATCCGAAGCTTTTCCGAGAAGTAGTAAGACGAACAATGCCGAAGCAAAGATAACATTTTAAATGGATCGAATTATACATACATACCCTGAAAATTACAAGTCCCTATCTCCTTTCGTTCGAAAGTTATCGAGGCAACGGTCACCAATCCGTCTACTGAACAATGTCGCAATGTCTTTCCGTTCGAAAGCTGCCAACAGCCGGACAGAATCAAATTTGACCTTGTTTTTTCATCAGTGAGTCGAATCTAACCGTTTGAGACCATTTTCGGCAAACAATTCGAACATTACAGACATTTGGGTAAAATGATGCACGTTGTTTCCCAGAACATGCGCGCAAAAATGAAAATCATTCGAAGAAAACACATCTCATTTTATAATCTGTAAACCTATCAAATCTAAACAAAATAACCTTCCTTACATTTATTTTTAGCATGCTTGTTCACCTGAACCTTTCAATTTACCCAAATGTCGGTAATTTGCGAATGTTTGGCCGAAAATGGTCTTAAACGTTTACTTTCGACTCACTGATGGATATAAGCACGATTTCTCTCGAACAAAATTACTTGTATAGTTGAAATTTGCAGGGTAGGTTTGGAGTCATATGGCTAGAAAATATAAGAAAAATCATTTAAAAAATTTGGTATCTCAGAAACCATCTGTCAGATTAGGGCTGTAGCTAGAGATGATTTTAAGGTAGGGCAATGGAGGTTACGGGTAGGGCAAAAGTAACAAATACTCGATGTGATCTGATGAATCGATTTTCATCGTACCTACTTTTGTGTGAAATAGGTAGTTCATATCAAAATATTTATTTCTTCAGGTTTATTTTATTTCTTTCAACATATTTTGATTATTTTAATAATGATTAAAATCTTCCTCAAAACTCCTGAATCCTTAGATTTGCCATACTATTATTAAACATCTGAAGGACTTCCTTGAGATCAACCCACTTAGTTCTTTTTTTTCAAAGGCCAGAAATACCATAATCATTAAATTATACTGTGGGAGGTATATTCATTGTTCAATGGTTTCTTTCTGGGTTTTCTCTCCCAAACTCAAAATACCTATCTGTAAAATAAAAAAAAATTGTTCAAGCACTGACGTAAAGTTAGGAGTTTTTGCCCGTACCTTATTAAGAGTGTCCAATACAGGAGAACAGACAATAGAATTCAGCATGGTAAATTCGATTGAGAGTGTCCAATACAGGAGAATGTACAATAGAACATACGCGCAAAAGCTTCACGTCAGTGCTTGATCCAATTTTTTTTTCGTATTTTTTTTTATTTTCTAGCGGTAGAGTTCTCACAAAATTTTACACACGTCTTTATGTCGATATTTTGAAACTATTTAGCAAGCTTCAATTTGATCGAGTCTATATTTTTTGAGTTATCGAGGAAATAATGTTCCAGATGGGTATAACTCCGAAACCGTTGGGCCGATTATGCTTATGAATAAACTCAAATGTCGCACTCAGATGCACAACCTAACCTGAAAATTTCAAATCGCTATCTCTTTCCGTTCTCAGGTTATCGTGACATAAAAATGTTTTTTAATAATTTTTTTGAAATTTTCTAGTGATACAATTCTCACAAACGTGCTTAGGTTTATATATTATAACTAGCTCTTTCCGTTCTCAAATTATCGTGGCAACTGCCGGACAAATCAAATTTGACAATTCAAGATCAAATTTGATCGGGGAGTCGAACCCAACTGTTTGAGACCATTTTCGGCAAAAAATTACAGAAATTTGGGCAAAATGATAACGTGATGTTCCCCAGAACATACGCGCAAAAATGTATTATTTTATGTGAATTGCTTCTGCATAAGAAACACAAGATATTCTAACTATTCTGAAATTCGAAAATTTCAGAATAGTTTTCAAGAAAGAATAATTCTGATTTTCCATCTGTGTGCAGACAATTAGTATATGAGGTGCTTCTGAAAATGCAGCGTGTTGTCTATATGTATACAATGACCACGGTGCACTCTTTTGATGTAGTTCACAATCTCTAACAACCCGTGGTTAATTCAGAATTGCTTTAAGAGTAATATATTTTTTTCCTCACGTCACATTATGAAAAACATTTTCCTTAGCATATTATTTAAATTGTTACTATTTTTTAAGGTAGGGCATTGAAAATTAAAGGTAGGGCATTGCCCCATCTTGCCTCCCCCCCTAGCTACGGCCACGTGTCAGATGCAGCTTAAATGTTGTAAGAGAGAACTTCCAAAACTATATTTTACAGCCAAGTTCTAGATTTGAATTCGATCGGATCTATATTGTTGGAAATATTGGGAAAATATTGAAATATTATAATGAATACAGAGGACCAGCAAAATTTTTACAGAACGAATAGGGGTTACTGTAAATCGAATAGAAATGCTAATAGTTGTTGCTGCCACCGGAATCTAAAAATCAAATCGATTTCGACTGCTTCAGAGGTCACGGAATCGGATATCTTATATGTTAAGTAGTAGATATGATGTAATGTAGATATTTTAAAGAGGTGTATTTTGATTGGTAAATAGCCCGTTTGCACTAGTTATATGTGCGTAATATAATAAGTAGTATAATGACATTGCATATCATTTTTCCTCAAATTCCTGCAGGCAAAATGTCTTACAAGGTATTCCTACATCGAATATCGGAGGGAGTATACGCCCTCCGATCGTTCGTTGATAAACAACATTTGACGCTTCTAGTTTCTAGGTGACATTTTCTTAGATTTAAGAAGTGAGTTGAGTATGGCGGAGGTTACAGGTCAGTCTGGTATCAATCTCGCATCAATCTTACCATCAATCCAGATCATCAGTCCATCAGTCTACTCAAGGGCGTAGCCAGGAATACATTTCGGGGAGAGGGGTTTGAAATCGGAAATAATTTATGGGGGGGTTTTGAAATTTTGGCAATTGACTTTATAAGGGCAGGGGGTGTGAGGGTCGCTTTCTGTAGCAAGTATTTTTTTGTTTTTAAGAAAAAAAATGACATTAAGGGGGGGGGGGGGTTGAACCCCAAAACCCCTCCCCCCCTCGCTACGCCCTTGAGTCTACGTATATAGAACCAATTTCCCGTCAATCTGACGTTCAATCCATGATTTATGTGATGCGAGACTGAGACTTATAATATTTAATTGATTTTTCGTTGATTAGCGTTTGAAGGGACTCACTTACTTAAATCGTTTTCTTCATCAAACCGTCATTGGATGGATCAGTGGATTTCTGATGAATTTTGGTGATGTCACGGTAATCGTACTCTCATCGCTGATTGAATCCACCACAAAAGATGATGAAAATGAAAACGCACCCTAATATCAGGTAATATTTCTGGCCTAAAAGTTATAATTCCGTATTCTTACAAAAGTTGATCTGTAGAAATAATCGATATTATCAATAAAAATAGAGATAATTTAAGGAAGGTATAACATAAAAAATGGGTTCAAGCCCTGTGGACAGGAGCTTTCTGGCGCTCTAGTTCAAACAGACAAATGATATCTCCGCAAGTATTGGTTTCTCAGAGTTGAGAATTATATCAATGTATTCTTATGATAGAACTGCATCATAAAGGAAATTCAATTCAAATAATAGTTTATTTATCAAGATTAAATGAGCAATCTGAGAATGAGAACTGCACCATGGAAGAAATCGAATTAAATCTGGCCAATTTTGCCCAATAACGAACTTAACCGAGATATTCATCTCCCCAACCTACTCTGAAAATTTCAACTACCTAGCTCATTCCGTTCGAGAGTTATTGTAGAAAAACTTTTTTTAAATTTTGAAATTTTTATTTGACACTTTGCGGTAATCTGGTCAATACAAAACTTCACATGCGTATGAAGGTCATGATTCTACAATTTGATGCTAACTTTTAGATAGATCGAGTGATCGGTTTCGGAAATATTCATAAAAATATTTTTACTAAAATCGGCCATAACTCCGAAACCGCTTGATGGATTTCTCCCATTAACGAGCTCGTCCGAGATATTTACGCTCTAAACCCACCTTGCAAATTTCAATCCGCTAACTCCTTTCGTTCGAGAGTTATCGTGCCTACGGCCGGCCGGACAGAATCGATTTCGCACTCGGATTCTTGATCAGTGAGTCGAACCAAATCGTTTGAGACCATTTTCAGCCAAAAATTTCAAAATTACAGACACTTGGGCAAATTGATAAGCACTCAGTTCCGAGGATCTAGAGCGCCAACAAGTTTCGTATGACAATTGCCCAAAACAGGTTTAAAGTACCTACAAATAGTAGATTTTTCATAAAACATGTATCAAAGAAGAGTAATAATGAAAAATTACCTTGTAATCGATCAAAAATTTCCTGATCTACGTTCACCAAATTTTCTCCTCTCTCGAACTGCAGAATTATGCTTTCAATATTTACATTCTATTTGCATTCTATGTCTATGGATGAAAAGCAGTCTAACTACGCTCAGATCTCTTACTTCATGTTCCGTTCCGAAATGTAAGACTTTTCTGAGAAAAACTAATTTCGGAGCAAACAACTGAGATTTTTCTCTCTTCGCTCACATTTCGGAATACACTTTATTCTCATAATTCTTCAATTGATTAGATAATGTCATGTCTCAGGATAATAAGTTGACATTATTACAATTCATACATAGATTAATTATATCACTCTGTGAAATACGATTTATCATTGAAATTTTGAAAAATCATATCTCCGAAAGTATTAGCTCGTTAGAGTTAAAAATGATATCATTGGATTCTTATGGTAAAACTGCTTAATGAAAAAAAATTAATTTGGAATTTGTTCTGTAAAAAAAAAATTTTTTTTTGTTACTCCGAAACCATCTGTTCGATTTTGCCCAGTAACGAACTTAGCCGAGATATTTATCTCCCAAACCTACTCTGAAAATTTCAACTGTCTAGCTCATTCCGCTCGAGAGTTATCGTGCCTACGGCCGGCCAGCCGGACCGGCCGGACAGAATGAATTTCGACCCCGGATTCTTGATCAGTGAGTCGAACCAAATCGTTTAAGACCATTTTCATCGAAATATTCGAAAATTACATACATTTAGGCAAATTGATAAGCACTCAGTTCTGAGGAACTAGAGCGCCAAAAATGTACTCTCTTCCGGAATATGAATCATACGATTCATATGTTCATATGTTCGAAGGATTGGTGGAACTGAAACTAGATGACATTTTTTGTTTGTTTGCATTCAGACATGGGAATCATGGCGACGATAGCCGACGGCTTGACGTTGTACGATTTATATCTTCCAAACATATCGCTCACAATGCCGAGGTCTAGATAACTATATCCATCTTCTTCTAAAACAATTACTTCTACCTTTAACATGCACATTTACGACAATTTCATGCGCATATCGCCTGGGCATCCCCTCGCGATGATTTTGGGAACTCGTATTGTGACATAATTGCGAATATCTTAATAATGTTACTATTGCGAAGTCTTTGGGCGATCACTTTGTGAATTTTAGTTACATTCAGGATAATATATACAAGAGATTAATTCAAGTATTCCATAGGCAATCTTACGGAGCTATCTTATAGCACTAACAAGGCATGCAGCTCGCAATAGGAGTTGCGGCGTTGCGTATGGTATATAGAAAAAAATTGCATGAGCATCTGGACTGAATAATTTTTATGCAAGTTTTAACCCTCCTGCGAAATGGCCCCACTCCCTAACCCTAACTATCGAGAACCCATACGTGTGTGTTCTTATGCACATATTGCACCACATACTGAGAATTTTAGATTTGCTAAAATTACATAGATTGTGTGCTCCCATTCGTGTATTTTTATGTATGTGCGGAACGCTTTAGGTTACAATTCTGAAGATATCAATCAGGCAGTAAGTTGGTAAGAGTTGGAAGCCTTCTTTAACAGGTGGGAGTCGGAAAAAACAGAAATTTCCTCAATTTCTCTTTTCGTCTTGTTTTGTTCAAGTTACAGGTGGGAATATATACAATATTACAATATGTAAGGGACGGGGTTCGCCAGGAGGGGGAAACAAGGCAGACACACACCTCACCATGTCCTCTAGGGTTAGATCTTATCTCATAAACTCGAATATTTGACTTATATCCAATAACATTCCACATTGTTGATACAATCTTCGCTTTTTAAGCACATCGTAACCCTTTAAAAATGTGGTCTGCCGCACTGTCCCTCCCTCTATAGAGCTAGCATGTAAAGGTTGGAACATATTTATTTTATTTCATTAGAAAATTTCGAGAGAAATCCATTTTCATTTAATCGATCTACTTTACCTTAAATTTGAAAGTAATTACATCATCCATATAGGTATGGTGACGTCATTGTTGTTTTTTTGCATTTACTCCATTCACTTTTATAAAGTCTACCGGTTGGCCATGATTTAGGTCTGTCACGTTTTTGTAACTAAAACAAAGGCAGGTTGGCACTTCTGAATATCGTCAATGTCAAGACAATTCTCTGAGACGTTGGCAATTTCTACTCTCAACAATCTACAAGATATTGTCACAAATCATTATCTTCGAATAATGAAGAACTCTCCGCTTTGAAATTGAAAATGCCGAAAGGAGTTTTGAAGAATCAGAGACAGAACTGAAATCTGCAATAGGAAAACTTCATTCTGTCTTAGGATATGTAGAACTCTCGAATGAAATTACTTAGTCAATTACAGCGACTAGTACATTTTGAAACTGTTGTATTCCAAGTTGTGCAACAAGGTATTTAAATGTTTTCTGTAGGCTTATTTCTTGAGAATTTCGAAAAGTGGGGAATTCCATAGGTACGTCTGTTCGTTTAGAAGTTCTGCCGGGATATTCAGGTACTTTTACTTATAAAAAATGGATATTGTAGGTTAGGAGATAGACATATAACATCGCGGACTTTGTTGTAGACCTTTTTTTTTAAGGTATACCATACTGTACTACATTATTTGCATCTATCTCCTAGGGTTCAACCAGCGTTTGCAAAGTAATCGCAAAAAAATGTATTTATTTACGACATCACATTAGAAACCTCTAAAATTATCAGTGTTTCTCTAATATAATATGCATGTATTATACATATAAACCTTACCTATTGAATCACTCTATCTATTAAAAAAAAACCGCATCAAAATCCTTCACGTAGTTTTAAAGATCTAGGCATACATAGGGACAGACAGACAGCGGGAAGACACTTTGTTTTATACTATGTAAGGATATTGTTGGGTAATGAATTGAACAATTTAACTTTCATTCACCGAAATACATCATTTTAAACGATGTAACAATTTGATATGGTATAGTATAGAGTAACAAAAGTTGACAACGAACACAACTGACTCTCCTTAGTCGCACAAGCTCCTAGGAGCTTCTGAGGGATCTCCTTGGGGAAGACTTGGGAGGGTCAGTATAATCATAATAATATACCTATTATTGATTCTGGAATTTTCTTGTGCTTCTTGTGCACGAAAATGTATCATAATAATGTTTATAGCACGCGCGCTAAAGCAGATTGACCCCACGTCAATGCTGTTTTAGCCATTTTCGTTCATTGTAAAGTCAATCTGCATTTGGTGCGGGTGCTATAAACATGATTATGATTATACTGACCCTGCCAAGTCTTCCCCGAGGAGATCCCTCGGAAGCTCCTAGGAGCTTGTGCGACTAAGGGGAGTCAGTTGTGTTCTTTGTCAACTTTGTTACTCTATCCTTATGCCAGCTTAGATACAGCACTGTTAATTTTTGACCTGACAGTGAATGGTATCCACTACCCTCTGGTTCTTTTTTATATTTTTCAAGTTCCTCTAAAAAATCTGACTATCAATATAATTTGGCTGTTAGTTTTAACGTAGAACGAAATAAAAAAAATTGCGGTTATGGAACCTCCGTTAGGAACGCAAATGCCTATTCTTGAAATCCGAACGTAATTTAATATAGATCTACCAAATAAAGTTATTCAACAATTGGCCCCAGGACCACGATACAGACATTTGAACTCAGAAACAACGCTATTTCCTCGAAACTGACTTGTCCGTGCACAGAATTGCCATGAAATTTCTCTTAAAGCCTCACAATAACGGCTCAGCACCAAATCCAAGACCGCTAGACGCAAACCCCTCCCGACATGATCCATACAATCCAAATGCCTCCTCTGAGCATGCGCAATCTTCTCATGGTTTGAAGTAATCTCAAAATCACACACATCACACAAAATTCTGATTCTTCAAAACTATTGGTTCAGGAGATATCACAGCTCCAATCCACGTAAACGCAGGCACTTCCAAGGGGATTCTATGGAGAAATAGCACCCAGCCCCTCCAAACCACCCCAATCCTCTAAGACGCAAACTCCAGCAGTTAAATAACTTCTTGTCTGCTCATGCGTGAAACGAAAAATGTCCGAAAGGGGTTACATGAATTTCGAATTAGGAACGCAATTTCTTTGCCTATTCCACAAATTTCTACAAATCCGAAAGAAATTTGATAGATATATCTTCCACATATAGTTATTTATAAATTGGCCCCAGTGCCACGATACAGACATTTCAACTCGAAAAACACCCACTATTTCTTCGAAACTGACTTGTCCGTTCACAGAATGGCCTGGAATTTTCTTTTGAAACCTCGCAATATCGGCTCAGCACAAAATCCATGACCACTAGACGTAAACCTTACCCAACATAAGCCATACAACCCAAAAAGAATCACGTTTCCTCTGCGCATGCGCAGTCTACTCGTGGCTGAAAGTCCTCTCAAAATCACTCACCTCACACAAAACTCGGATTCTTCACAACCATTGGTTCAGGAGATATCGCACCATCAATCCACGCATGCGCATGCGTGGCTGAAAGTCCTCTAAAAATCACACACCTCACAAAAAACTCCGATTCTCCAACACTAGTGATTCAGGAGATATCGCATCTTGAATCCACGTATGCTCGGACCCTCACCAGGGGATTCTATGGAGGAAAAGCATATGCCACCCCAAAACCCCAATCCTAACTGACGAAAACTCCAGCAGTTAAATCACTTCTCATCTGCGCATGCTCATAACGAAAAATGCCCGGAAAGGGCAGCATGAAATTAAAATAATAGGTTTCGTAATCTCAAGCAAAATATTCCGCAAAATAGTAGTAATTTTTTGAAATTTTTCATGTCACGTGATCGTCATGAAATTTTACGAAAGTGTTTGATTTGATGTTTTGCTCTAACTACTGAGTTTCAATTCAATCAGATCAGTATTTTTCGAGTTATCGAGGAAACAAAATTTTAAATTTTTTTTATTTTTTTTGCCACTTTATGGCCATCCAATCAGTACAAAACTTCGCATGCATATAAAGGTCATGAATCTACACAATTTGATGCTAAATCTCAGATACATCGAGTGATCGGTTCCGGAAATATTCATAAAAAATGTTTTTAATAAAAACGGAATTAACTCCGAAACGCCCGTTAACGAACTCGCCCGAGTTATTGGCGCTCTAAACCTACCCAGCCAATTTCAATCCTTTAACTCCTTTCGTTCGAGAGTTATCATGCTAACGGCCGGACCGGCTGGCCGGACCGGACGGACAGAATTGACCTCGAATTCTTCATCAGGGAGTCGAACCCAATCGTTTGAGACCATTTTCGAAAAAAAAATCGAAAATTACAGACAAAATGATAGCACGCTATTCCCTGCGGAATATGCTCGCAAAAATTGATACTGCCGTCATAACTTGAAGAATGATGACGTAAGAAACCCTATGCTGCGCAATTAGGGTTGCCAGATGATAATTGTATAAGGGAGGACTGATGAGTCTAAAAAGGAGGACTTTCTTATATAAAAGAGGACATTCACTATCAAACAATTAAGGTAGGAACAGACTATGCCCACGTACGCCACGTACGCGACGCCACGCGATATCTGGACCCTTGAATTTATTTGTCAAGAAACACACTACACCGACGCTATCATACGCAACGCTATCCCACGCGGCCTACGCAACGCGATATCCGCCGATCCAGATCGACGGGGGAAGGTGTAGGGGATCGTAGATGCCAAGGTGGCGTAATAAAGTGCGTTTCTATAGAAATATACATTCGAAACGCGTCAGTTAGATTTTGTAAAGATGGCAGACGAACAATTCATCGATTTAATTATGAATTACGAGGTAATTTACAATATTAAATCCGCGGAATATCGCGATGCTACATTGAGAAATGCGGCATGGGAAGAAATAGCACAGAAAATTGGCAAACCTGGTAAGTATACCTACCTACCTGATACTATAATTTTCTAAAACATATTCGTACTGTAAAACAATCGGTGTACGGGAATTGTAGATGCCGAGGTGGCGTAGATTAGTGCGTTTCTATAGAAATATACATTCGAAGCGCGTCGGTTAGATTTTGTAAAGATGGCAGACGAACAATTCATCGATTTAATTAAGAATTACGAGGTGATTTACAATATTAAATCCGCGGAATATCGCGATGCTACATTGAGAAATGCGGCATGGGAAGAAATAGCACAGAAAATTGGCAAACCTGGCAAGTACTTACCTGATACTATAATTTTCTAAAACATATTTGTACTGTAAAGCAATTGGCTACCATATTGGCACGTTTTATACTGAATAATTGAATATGTGTGGGTATTTCTGTAGCAACTACCTATACATGCTACTAAATTCGTACTGTATGAATTCGAATTGGGTAGGTTATGTAAGTATATATACACAGTATAGGTAGGTACGTTTAATACTGAATAAATGAATATGTGGGGTATTTCTGTATAATTCACTCTAAAAAAAGGAGTTAAAATACGACCCGTATATATTTATATAGATCTAATAGTCCTTCTATATAAATATGATTGTATTACATTTTCATAACGTAGGTAGGTAGGTGGTACCTATACTTGTGTATGATATATTTGCACGTATTTCTCAATTACCTATTGGATTTTCATATTCCTTTTTTGTTTGCTTATTTATTTATGATATTAACGATTGGTAAAAGTTTATCAAAATGCATTCGTTACTTTTTTAGCAAATCACCAAAATAAATGATGCGAATTTAGCCTGTTGTCTTTTAACTCGAAATGACATGAGTATTTATTTGTAGTCAGAGTTGTAGTCTCTCTAAAGTCATTAGGTACATACTTGCTTCTTATGTACTAGTTGATGTTTCATAAGTCATACACATAATGTTAATAAAAAAACATTTCATTTATTTATTAATACATTTTATTTTTATAGTAGGTAGAAATAATCCATGAACTAATCATTTTCGTTGGGTGGTGGATTTTGTAATCCTCTTCTCACCAAATTTAATTGCCATGGCACTGAACCCTCGCTTGAGATGAAATATTGTTTGAATTTTTCTCTGATATTATATGCATATTTCGTGTGATTCCTTCTAAGACCATCCAATTTATGGAATGATTGTTGTGGTGTAGGTTCTGTTCCTCTTTCATCCTGCTGCTCAAAAGTGGTGCCCAAATAGTTATGGAGGCAGCATGCTGCTAGAACTATTTTGTCCACCATTTCTGGTTGTACCTGAACAGGCCCTTGAAATACCCGCCACCTTGCTCTCAATATCCCAAATGCGTTTTCCACGATTCTTCTGGCCCTAGACAATCGATAATTGAAAATTTTATTCGATTCATTATTGAGCAAAGCATTTTTGCTGTAAGGTCTCAGTAAATATTGTTTAAGGGGAAATGCTTCATCGCCGACTATAATATACGGCAATGGTTCTGATCCTGGCATTAGAGGTCGATCTTCTGGTATGTTCAATTTCTTTTGATCCAATAGTTTACCCAGTGTTGATTTTTCGAAAATTCCCCCGTCACTATTTCTTCCGTAGGAGCCCACGTCTATCACTACAAATTTGTAATGGGCATCTACCAAAGCAAGAAGAACTATGGAATTTTGACCTTTGTAGTTCCAATAATCTGAGCCGCCTTTAATTGGACATTTTATGTTCACGTGTTTACCATCTAGAGCTCCTATGCAGTTTGGAAAATTCCAAAAGCGGGTGAAATCATTTGCTATTCGTTTCCACATTTCCGCTGTGGGTTGCGGCATCACGATAGGTCCAAGATGTTTCCAAATCGTTTCACAAACCTCCTGCACAATTATACGTATAGTAGAAAAACCCATGCGATAACTGAATCCAATGCTCCGAAATGAATTACCCGTAGCTAGGAATCTGTAAAATAAATAATACAAATTTTTAAAAATTAGGTATGTTTAGGGCTAGATGATGCTGTGTGAATAGTAAATAACACAGTGAATATTTCCATATGGGAATATAGGGCTTCTTTTGGTTTGCAATTGAGACGGTCCAAGAACCGTTCAAAGTAGTCACACAGTCGTTTATTGTAATTGGACCTGGGTGAAACCTTTCATACGCTGCGTTTGTTCCACTATTTGGAACCCATTCGGTACCTACTCTGCCGTAATAAGGTAAAAGGCAGTAACTGCAAATACTATGATTCTGAGATAATCGCAGTTTCAGTTTTTGGGTGTTTTTTTTTCTTATCTTTAATTCAAATTTATTGGGACAAGGATTAAGAATTACTACTAAATATCTGTTATTTCATTATTGAATACAATTTTTGCTATAGAAAATATGTTAGTTACTGCTATTTACCATACCATTAACAGCTGACCTTGTAGTTACTGCTGTTTGCCAGAGTTTGTTTTGGCGTTAGTTGATGAGATAGGATCACCAAACCCAGTGTAATAGTTGGGAAAGTTACTGCTTAGGCCGGTTGCGCTAATATCTCATTTATGATGAAAATGTCAGTTACTGCCTTTTACCTTATTACGGCAGTACTGTCCTTACTACGAACCAAAACTTAGGCCTACAGTCACTATAATTTCAGCATTATCGACTTTGTAAGAGGCTCGTATAGACAATGGTACATGTGCGCAAAAGCTACTGACTTTTTAAGAATTTTTATTATTATTGTTGCAGTTGAAATTTGTAGAGAAAATTGGGCTAAGTTGCGAAATTGCTTCAACAATGCCATGAAACGACGCAAGAAAAAAAGTGGACAAGCAGGGAAAATTATTGCGCCTTGGCGGTACGAGGAACGGATGTCGTTTTTGAAGCCATATTTAGATGGCCGTCGCACTACCGGAAACCTGGGAGCTGCTGTTTCTGATGCTAATTCCCCTCTTCCTTCTCCAGACACCGTTCCCCTCGAAGAAATCCATTTATTGTCCTCTGATAGCACTCCATCCCACACCAACACTCCCACATCCAATCAATCAATCAATCAATCAATCAAAAGAAAGGCCAGTTCTAGTAGGGACAATAACTTGGCCGATCTGGTGGAAATGATGAAAAACTCGCACGCAAGAAGAAGTAAAAAACAGGAAATGGACGATTTAGACACATTCTTCTTAAGTATGAGTAAAACGGTGAAGAAGCTCTCAAAGCAAGATCAAATTCCGATTAAAATGAATTTGCTCAAAGCTGTAAGTGCTGCAGAGCTCAAACAAGCAGAGTTGCAACGGAATATATTGAGAGCACCAGTTACTATCGAGGATCAGATAATCAGCCAAAACCAAGAAAATATAAATTCTTCTTCTGAAAATTTCTCACAAGCCTACACATCATATTCTTCCCCATCATATTTAGTTGAAATGCCTAAGACTCAAATTTCCGATGATACTAATCTGGTAAAAAATATTCAACTTTATTACGAAAATATACATTTTGAATAAAATTCGAACGATTTTGAAGCCATATTTAGAAGGCCGTCGCACTACCGGAAACCTGGGAGCTGCTGTTTCTGATGCTAATTCCCCTCTTCCTTCTCCAGACACCGTTCCCCTCGAAGAAATCCATTTATTGTCCTCTGATAGCACTCCATCCCACACCAACACTCCCACATCCAATCAATCAATCAATCAAAAGAAAGGCCAGTTCTAGTAGGGACAATAACTTGGCCGATCTGGTGGAAATGATGAAAAACTCGCACGCAAGAAGAAGTAAAAAACAGGAAATGGACGATTTAGACACATATTCTTCTTAAGTATGAGTAAAACGGTAAAGAAGCTCTCAAAGCAGGTTCAAATTCCAATTAAAATGAATTTGCTTAAAGCTGTAAGTGAAGCAGAGCTCAAACAAGCACAGTTGCAACGAAATATATTGAGAGCACCAGTTACTACCGAGGATCAGATAATCAGCCGAAACCAAGAAAATATAAATTCTTCTTCTGGAAATTTTTCACAAGCCTACCCATCATATTCTTCCCCATCATATTTAGTTGAAATGCCTAAGACTCAAATTTCCGATGATATTAATCTTGTAAAAAATATTCAACTTTATTACGAAAATATACATTTTGAATAAAATTTTCCTAAACAATTTCTATATTTATTGTTTATAATATATTTCATGAGCAGACGAAACATTCAGGCTCTGTGGATCGAAAAAGTAAACTGCCGAACATATATAGTTTGCGGAGGCTCAAAGACGGCCAACCTAAGAATTTTACAAATGGGTGAGCCATTTCTGAATATTCACGAAGTGATAACCAAGCTCCTAGTACGCATCAGATATATTAACACCACTTGGGCAAAACTATAACGCGATTTTCCCAGAACATACGCGCAAAATGATAATTTATACTTACCTTAGACAAACCGCTACTCTTTCTCTGCTACTTATCGGCTTCCGAAGATGTGTATTCTCTTTTTGTATATCGGATTCGATCATACCATGAATCTCCTCAAACTGTACTTTAGACATGCGGAAGTACATAAAAAATCGGTCTTCGTCAGATTCTAGTCTCCGCATCAATGTATGATATTCTCCATTTTTCTCTCTGTCTTTATTTATATTGTGTATCCAACATCTTCTCTTCTTAATTCTTTTTTTTTTCTTGAGGCACGGACATATTCATGTACAAACAACAAACTCAATGAATCTTCCTCAAATTCACTATCTGAATCAGAAAACATCGTACTACTGACAAATGAAAACGACTGATGTCAGTATGCGTTGCGTACGTGGGTCAAGTGTGCACGCTAGCTTTCCCACGTTGCGTCGCGTACGTGGCGTACGTGGGCATAGTCTGTTTCTACCTTTATTTTTCTATATTTTTGCGCGTAGGTATGTTCTGGGGAACATCGCGTTATCATATTGCCCAAATGTCTGTAACTTTCGAATTTTTTGACGAAAATGGTCTCAAACGATTTGGTTCAATGAAGAATTCGAGGTCAAATTTGAATCTGTCCGGCCGTTGCCACGATAACTTGAGAACGGAAAGAGCTAGCGACTTGAAATTTTCAGGGTAGGTGGCGCATCCCAATACGACGGACAAGTTCGTTAATGGGCATAATCGGCCCAATGGTTTCCGAGTAATAATTATGTTTTCAACCAATATGAATCCGACCGAATTTAAACTTGGTGAATAGTTGTAGAATATAAACCTAAGCACGTTTGTGAAATTTTGTGTGAATCGTATCGCTAGAAAATTATTAAAAAATATTTTTGTTGTCACGATAACCTGAGAACGGATTAGATGGCGGCTTGAAGTTTTCAGGTTAGGTTGTGCATCAGAAATTTGGTTGTTATTTTTCCTCATTAACTCGAAAAATACAAAACCGATTGAATTCAAACATGGTTATTAGTTGTAGAATGCCAACGCGAAAATGTCTGCAAAATTTCGTGAGGATAGTATTGTAGAAAATTTTTAAGAAATCATAGAAAATTAAAAAAAAAATTCTATATATCAGTAACTATTCGTCTGAAATTGCTGAAATTTCGCAAGAGCCTTAAGAACCAAACTTTACTGCCAAGTTTTAAGTTTTAACACGATCGGTTAAATATTGTTAGAGATTCGAGCAGCCTTGTTTGAGTTCAGTAGATGGGTGACCGTTGCCTCGATAACTTTCGAACAAAAGGAGATAGGGAGTTGAAATTTTCAGGGTAGGTTGAGTATCTGAATGGGGAACTTAAGTTCATTTTTGGGCATAATCGGTCCAACGGTTTCCGAGTTATACCCACCTGGAATATTATTTCCTCGATAACTCAAAAAATACAGATTCGATCGAATTGAAGCTTGGTAACTAGTAGTAGAAAATCAACATAAAGATGTGTTTGAAATTTTGTATGAACCGTACCCCTAGAATATTTAAAAAAATGAAGAAAAAAAATATTACCAAAGAAAAAATTCTTTCAAGCACTGACGTGAAGTCAGAAGCTTTTGCGCGTATGTTCTATTGTCCATTCTCCTGTATTGGACACAATTAATCGAATTTACCATGGTGAATTCTATGGTCTGTTCTTCTGTATTGGACACTATCACTCGAATTTACCAAGGTAGATTTTGGTATCAACTAAAAAGTTCTTGTTACGGCTTGAAGCAATCACAAATCTGGGGATATTAGCTTGCCTTACTACTAAATGATTTCATGGTAAAACTAGCAAAAATCTACAGCCTGGTAACAATGCTTTAAAAGTTTGATGACGTCAATGCAAACCTAAGGTGACCTACCTATAGGTATACCCCGAAAACTGCGCATCACGACGTGTCAGAGCTTTCTTTCTTCAGGGCCTTAATAAAACGGTCTTCCAACTCTTATGTGCTCTATTACAATGCCAGTCTCAATAACATTCAAAAAGTTTGGGAAATCTTCCTTGATATCTTAAAAGATTAATAGTTATTCCATTCTAGAATATAGTTATGCCGCATGTCCTTACTGAAGGTTCAATATCAATCATATCTACATACGTAGATCGTTATCAATATACGCTATCACCCATTACCCGAACTTTTGATTGAACAGTAGGTACTTGGACATTTTCGCTTGCACTATAAAGATGTAAAGTTTATATTCTGGTAAGATTTTTGTAAATAAGTTCGCTGAAAGTGAACTCCAAATATTAAAATACAGAAGAATTTGTACACGCAATATTTGTAGTTGCGTGTCCACCTTAAACAAACTTTCCGGATATTAAGCCATTTTAGGCGTAGCGTTTTATAATTGGGTCAATAGCGGATTATGACTTGCAGGATAGAAATAAGATGATTTAGAATGCAATTGATTTTGTTAAAATACTCACCCTTTTTTAGGTGGTTTCATGCCTCTTATGTTATCCATTTGCTCCCGTATGAACCTGATTACGTAACATTTTATATGTAAAATTTCATTGGGGTAGGGAATTGATTCATACGAAATTATGCTTTTTCCATTTGTATGCATAATGTAGCTTGTAGAATTATTATTCGATAGTTATTTTCCTTGAATTTTTCATTTAAATAAAATATGACAAATGTCACTTGAAGTTTGACACAACTCAAAATAGCCTCAATTGCAAACATTAGCTAACTCTTTACGTCTATTAGCATTTTGCAATACTTTCATTTGTGGTTGTCTGCTACCTGAAGCAACCTGGTTGCGATCTGTTTACGTCAAACAAGCAAATTCTCGGGTATATGTTTGCTGTCATTTGTACGTTTTGACTTGTGAGGGGCTTGGGTTATGTTACTAATTCATTAAGTTTCCTTAATTTATTTATTTCTATCCGCTTTTTGGCGCTCTTGTTCCTTGGAACAGAGTGCTTATCAATTACTCACTCACACTTCTTCAATTGGACACTCTTAATCGAATTCACCATGGTAAATTCGATTAAGAGTGTCCAATAAGGGAGTATGGACAAAAGAACATACACGCAAACGCTTCTGACTTCACGTCAGTGCTTGAACCAAATTTTTTGCGCGTATGTTCTGGGGAACATACGCGTTATAGTTTTGCCCAATGAAATTTAATTCTGTGGTGCCGTCCGGCCGGCCGTCCGTTGCCACGATAATTTGAGAACGAAAAGAGCTAGCGACTTGAAATTTTCAGGGTGGGTGGCGCATCGTAATACGACGGATAAGTTCGTTAATGGGCATAATCGGCCCAGTGGTTTCCGAGTAATAATTTTGTTTTCAACCAAAATAAATCCGATCGAATTTAAACTTGGTGAATAGTTGTAGAATATAGACCTAAGCACGTTTGTGAAATTTTGTGAGAATCGTGTTGCTAGAAAATTATTAAAAAATTATTAAAAAATATTTTTGTTGTCACGATAACCTGAGAACGGAAGGAGATAGCGGCTTGAAAATTTCAGGTTAGGTTGTGCATCTGAATGCGACATTTGAGTTTGTTTATGAGCATAATCGTCCAAACGGTTTTAGAGTTATAGCCATCTAAAATTTTCTGAAATTTGGTAGTTTTTTGTTCCTCATTAACTCGAAGAATACAAAACCGATTGAATTCAAACATTACTATTAGTTGAAGAATACCAACGCGAAAATTCTCGCAGAATTTCGTGAGGATGGTATAACTAGAAAATTAAAAAAAAATAGTTGAAAATTATTGAAAACAAATCTATATATCATAAACTATTCGTCCGGCATGGCTGAAATTTTGGAACAGCCTTCAGAACCTAACTCTACTGCAGAATTCCAAGTTTGAACACGATCGGATCTATATTGTTGGAGAACCGCGCAGCCTTTTGTGAGTTCGGTAGGAGATGCGAATCGTCGTATGATATGTTGTCTATGGTCGTATTTTTGCGAGAACCTTCAGTTCAAAAATAAAAATATGAATGTCATGATGACATATCTTTTACGCGTATGTTATGGGAAAATCGTATTATGTATTTCATCACAAATCTATGGGAGATGATAGCCCTACATCGCATGCGCCCCGTTTTAACCTCAACATCGAATCTGATCTGAATGTGATCAAAACACAAATACAAAACGTAAACAAAATATTCTCAATCCACGAAGTACGAACGAGTATTCCTTCTGTTGAAAATAATCGAGATTACCTTGTATTTGAAGATTGGAGGAATCTAGAAATATTGTTTACGTATGTGAAAGAAATTCCAAATTATGGAGAACTGTGGAAAAGTTGTTCAGAAAGAAGATATCTGGTATATGTCCTTCAGGATTTCTGGCTAAAAATCAGCAGTAAGTAATAGAAGTGAATTGAATGAATTACTTTACTCAGAGAAATCCAAGTCTTAATATTTTCTTTCAGGTTGAAATGAATTAAGGTCCAGTTGACGTAGAGCAAAAAAGTAATGCTTTTCGACAAATAGAATGCATGAGTTACTCTTGGAGTATATGGAACTTAGTCGATTGAATATTTGTGAAGATTAAGTATACCTCATGAGAAAATTTAATATTGGTAAGAGGCAACCAAGATGACATGAACACTAATGGCGTATTCCATTGGTAGAACTCGTGCGCACTGAGTGCATGGATCGTATTCCATTGGGGAATTTCGTCAAGCATTTTGACACATTTTGACGTCCAGTGCAACATTTTTTGCACTCAGTGCGTGCTCAGTGCAGCACTGGTGCTGCCAATGGAATACGCCATAAAATTTCTGCACCTACCCTATTATTCAGATTTGGCCCTTAGCTACTTTTACCTGTTTACACATAACATTTGCATAATACTATTGCACAAAAAAAACAGTTGAATTACGCTTAGACCAGTGAATTTTGAACACTTTTCTGTTTTCCTGATATCATGGGTCTCTTACGATCCATCATCAGGGTGTGTGGATGCCAGCGTGTACCTATATAATAGGAATCTTAACAAAACATTTTAATTTTTCTAATTGCAGAATATTTTAAAATATGGGAGTAGAAGGTGATGCAATATAACATGTGTGTAGGTATGTGCGATTGGCTCAGTGGTAGAGTAATTGACTTGGGAGCGGAAGCCCCAAGTTCAATTCAGAGGCTAGGAAAGAAATTTTCTAGTCACGGTAATCGCCACCATTCGCTGTTGGGTCAAAAATTAACAGTGCTGTGCCTAAGGTGGCGTAAGGACACAGTGACAAAGCCTACACAGAACACAACTGCTTCTCCTAACTCAGGGCAAGCTCTTAGAGCTTATGAGGGGTCTCCTTGTGGAAGACCCAGGAGGATCAGTATAATAATAATAATATATTATGTATATTGTTTTCCCGTGGAACTTCAGGTATATGTTTCTTAAATGCTTGTTGCTTAGCATGCTTAACAATGAATACCTCTGTAATGAACACTCTTCTTAATCGAATTTACCATGATGAATTCTATTGTCCATTCTCCTGTATTGGACACTCTTCTTAATCGAATTCACCATGATGAATTCTATTGTCCATTCTCCTGTATTGGAGACTCTTCTTAATCGAATTTACCAAGATGAATTCTATTGTCCATTCTGGACAATAGAATTCATCATGGTAAATTCGAATTAAGAGTCTCCAATACAGGAGAATGGACAATAGAATTCATCCATTCTCCTGTATTGGAGACTCTTCTTAATCGAATTTACCAAGATGAATTCTATTGTCCATTCTGGACAATAGAATTCATCATGGTAAATTCGAATTAAGAGTCTCCAATACAGGAGAATGGACAATAGAATTCATCATGGTGAATTCGATTAAGAAGAGTGTCCAATACAGGAGAATGGACAATAGAATTCATCATGGTAAATTCGATTAAGAAGAGTGTTCATTACAGGAGTATGGACAATAGAACATACGCGCAAAAGCTCCTGACTTCACGTCAGTGCTTGAACCCATTTTTTTTCAATTTTTTTAAAAATTTTCTAGGAGTACGGTTCTCATAAAATTTTACACACGTCTTCATGTCGATATTATAATATAATAATAATAACTCTTTATTTAGTGAGAAGACACTATTCACAACAAAAAGAAAAAAATAAACAAGCAATTCCTATCAGTAATGCTCCCCTATATTTTTGAATTCAAATATTGAAGGGATTTCAGGAGTGAATATCTTCGAAAACTAGCGGAGGCGATTCTTCTCCACGAGATCCCATTCGCCTACAGAGAAGTATTTTTGTGAGAGGAGACTTTTGAAAGGTTATGTATTATTTTTAATTTGTTCGTTTCCTCCTCTTGTCTTTTCATTTTTCAGGTTGAGTTTCGGGTACCTTGAAGAAACCTATCCGTTTTTTGACGAGGAAATCCACATTGAAGAAATATATCCCCATCAATATTTTTAAATTTCAGCAAATTTTGTAAACAATAGTTACAAATCACCACACTCACGGGGAGAAAGGGTTTTTTGCTGAGGTTTTTCCCTAAGCTCTTGTATCATACGTCGAATTGTATGGTACCCCGTTACACCAACCTCTGCTAACACATATACAGCTCTCAGTCAAAAGAATATATATATATATATATATATACACAGTAACAAAGCCTACACAGAACACGAACTGGTTCTCCTTACTCGCTCAAGCTCTTCGAGAGCTTATGAGGGGTCTCCTTGGGGAAGACCTAGGAAGGATCAGTATAATCCATATACTATACTATACTATATATATATATATATATATATGTGTAATTAACTATTTTTTGAATGTACTGTAATCATCAGAACTTTTGTGTATATCATACTGGTATAAACCAGTCCCTTCACCAAAGTGGAGCCCGTAACCGAACTAGTACAGTAAGTATCAACAAAATAAAAAAAGCACTGACGTGAAGTCAGCTCTCTTTGGCGCGCGTGTTCACGGTGGCTAATTTGAATTGAATGATGAGTACTTCAAGCTCAGTGGATAGAGCGAGCCGGAGATCTACCCAAAGGATAGTGGACACCATTCACTATCGGTTCAAAAATTAACAGTGCTGTATCTAAGCTGCCATAAGGATAGACTTACAACGTTGAAAAAGAACGCAACTGACTCTCCTTAGTCGCACAAGCTCCTAGAAGATTCTGAGGGATCTCCTTGGGAAAGACTTGGAGGGGTCAGTATAATCATAATCATGTTTATAGCACGCGCGCCAAAGCAGATTGACCCCACGTCAATACTTTTTTACACTTTTTCTTTCATTGTTAAGTCAATCTGCATTTGGCGCGCGTGCTATAAACATGATTATGATTATACTGATCCCTCCCAAGGAGATACCTCAGAATCTTCTAGGAGCTTGTGCGACTAAGGAGAGTTAGTTGTGTTCTTTTTCAAAGTTGTTACTCTATACTTATGGCAGCTTAGATACAGCACTGTTAATTTTTGAACCGACAGTGAATGGTGTCCACTATACTTTGGGTAGATCTCCGGCTCGCTCTATCCACTGACCTTGAAGTACTCATCATTCAATTCAAATTAGCCACCGTGAACACGTGCGTCGAAGAGTACTGACTTCACGTCAGTGCTTTTTTTTATTTTTTCAAGTTCCTTTAAGGAATATGGCTATCAATACAGTTTGGCTGTTAGCTTTAACGTAGATCGAAAAAAAATGCGTTTATGGGACCTCCGTTAGGAACGCAATTGCCACTTCTCCAAATCCGAACGTAATTTAATATAGATCTATCGAATATAGTTATTTATAAATTCACCCCTGGGCCACGATACAGACATTTGAACTCGGAAACAACACTGTTTCCTCGAAACTGACTTGTCCGTGCACAGAATTGCCTTGACATTTCTCTTAAAACCTTAAAATGACTACACAGCACCAAATCCATCACCGCTAGACGCAAACCACTCCCAACATGAGCCATACAATCCAAACGTCTCCTCTGCGCATACGCAATCTATTCGTGGTTTAAAGTCTCCTGAAAATAACACTTCACACAAAAGTCTGATTCTTCAACACCATTGGTTCAGGAGATATCACTGCTCCAATCCACGCATGTGCAGACACTTCCAAGGGGATTCTATGGAGGAACAGCATTCAGCACCTTAAGGCTGGTTTTCCTGTCACGCTGACGGTCGGCGCTGACGGCTAGCGCTGATCGGTCAGCTCGTATCCTTTTAGCATTACGCTGATCACATTGAGAAATAGAAGGATGCTATTGTCTCTGGCTCACTGAATGTGGAGGCTTGTCGGCGCCAGCTAGTCAGCGGCGCCGACGCGCTGGCGCGTACGTGCGCGTATATAGCTCAGCGCTGACGGCCGTCAGCACCGCGTGACTCGAAAACGCTACCTATAGCTACATACATATTGACCCATCAGCGCCGACCGTCAGCGTGACAGGAAAACCAGCCTAAGACTCCAATCCTCTCAGACGAAAACTCCAGCAGTTAAATCACTTCTTGTCTGCTCATGCGTGAAACGAAAAATCTCCGAAAGGGGTTACATGAATTTCAAATTAGGAACTCAATTTCTTCGCCTATTCTCCAAATCCGAAAGTAATTTGAAATTGAACATCCAAATAAAGTTATTTATAAATTGGCCTCAGGACCACGATACAGACATATCAATTCGAAAACAACGCTATTTCCTCGAAACTGACTTGTTCGTTCATAAAATTTTCTTGAATTATCTTTTAAAACCTCACAATATTGGCTCAGCACAAAATCCATGACCGCTAGACGTAAACCGCGCCCAACATAAGCCATACAACCCAAAAAGAGCCACGTCACCTCTGTGCATGCGCAGACTACTCGTATCTGAAAGTCTTCTCAAAATCACACACCGCACACAAAACTCTGATTCTTCAAAACCATTGGTTCAGGAGAGATCGCACCTTCAATCCCCGCATGCGCGGGTACTCCCAAGGAGATTCTGTTAAATAATAGCATCCTGCACCTCAAATCCCCAATCCTCTCAGACGAAAACTCTAGCAGTTAATTCACTTATCGTCTGTTCATGCGCATGACAAAAAATGCCCTTAAGGGGTAATATCAATTTCAAAATTAGCCTCAGGGCCACGGTAGGCATACTTAAATTCGGAAACAACCCATTTTCCCCCAAACTGACTTGCGTCCGTGCAATGAATTGACATGAATATTCTTTTTAAACCTCACAATATCGGCTCAGTACTCCCAACATAACCCATTCAACCCAAAAACAGTCACTTCTCTTCTGCGCATGCGCAATCCACTCGCGGCAGAAAGTAATCCCAAAATCACACACCTTAGAAAAAACTCCGATTCTCCAACACTAGTGGTTCAGGAGATATCGCATCTTTAATCCACGCATGTGCAGACCCTCACCAGGGGATTCAATGGAGGAATAGCATCCGCCAACCAAAAACCCCAATCCTCTCTGCCGAAAACAACAGCAGTTAAATCACTGAAGATCGGCTTATGCGCATAACGAAAAATGCCCGTAAGGGGTAACATCAATTTCAAAATTAGCCCCTGGGCCACGGTACGGACACTTCAACTCGGAAACAATTCTACATCCCCCAAACTGACTTGTCCTTGCACTGAATTGCCATAAATATCCTAATAAAACCTCACAACATATAGATCAAAATGCAATTATGATGTCTTTAGAAGGAGAAAAAAAATTGGTTCAAGCCCTGTGGACAGCAGCTTTGGCGCTATTGTTCAAACTTCGACACACTCCGAAAGTATTGGTTTCTCAGAGTTGGGAATGATATCAATGTATTCTTATGATAGAACTGCATCATAAAGGAAATTCAATTCAAATAATAGTTTATTTATTAAGATTAAATGAGCAATCTGAGAATGAGAACTGCACCATGGAAGAAATCAAATTAAAATAACTGCAATGAATTTGACTCTCTCTTATAGAACAGGATTACATGTACGAGTATGAACACAGATCATATATATATATATATATATATAGGTGGTGTTTGTTTAGGGATAATAGACTGGGTTTTCAGTAGTGAATAAAAGAGAAAATAACGCTTTTAGGAAAGCTAACCACTTATCGAAGATGAAAGGACTAGTAGAGACCAAAGTTTTGGAGCAATCCACAGAGTGAGTAGAATTTAGACACAAGTGACACCTGGAATTCAATCAACCAAGCTCCTCGCTGTGACTACCCAAAACTACAGATCTCTACGTATATTCTTTTCCTATTAGAATAGAACAGACTGTAAACAAACAATAAGATTATATATATATATATATATTATTAAATCTTGAGATTTCTTGTGCTTCTTTCTTGTATAAATTTTTGTGAAAGTTTTCTTGGGTATTGTAGCACGTTGTGTTTGACTAGTAAAAGAATATTTACTTTTTCATTTTATATAATTTCCAACACAACGTGCTACAATACCCAAGAAAACTTTCACAAGAATATATATATATATATATATATATATATATATATATATATATATATATATATATATATATATATATAAATCATAGATAGAATAAATATAGCATTTTGTGAAAACATAGAAGTACGATTCATTATTGAAATTCCGAAAAATCATATCTCCGAAAGTCCGAAAGTATGAGCTTGTTAGGGTTGAAAATGATATCAGTGAATTTTTGTGATGAAACTGCATCTTAAAAAAAATTGAAATATGTAAGTTAAAAAAAATTTTTTTTTTCTTTACTGCGAAACCATCTGGCCTATTTTGCCCAATAACGAACTTAATCGAGATATTTATCTCCCAAACCTACTCTAAAATTTCAACTGCCTAGCTCATTCTGTGCGAGAGTTATTGTAAAATGGGTTCAAGCCCTGTGGACAGGAGCCTTCTGGCGCTCTAGTTCAAACAGACAAATTATATCTCCGAAAGTATTGGTTTCTCAGAGTTGGGAAATAAATCAATGTATTCTTATGAAAGAACTGCATCATAAAACAAATTAAATTCAAATAATAGTTTATTTATCAAGATTAAATGAGCAATCTGAGAATGAAAACTGCACCATGGAAGAAATCAAATTAAAATAGCTGAAATGAATTTGACTCTTGAAAACATAGAAGTACGTACGATTCATTATTGAAATTTTGAAAAATAATTTCTCCGAAAGTATTAGCTTGTTGGAGAAAATGATATCGATGGATTTTAATGGTGAAACTGCATCTTAAATAAAAATTACAGACATTTGGGCAAATTGATAAGCACTCAGTTCCGAGGAACTAGAGCGCCAAAAAGTTTAATTCCCTTTCCGGGATTTGAGCCCGCCTTCTCTCGTTCCGAAACCGAAAGCCCGACTGACTAGACGAAACGGCTATCGGGCTCCTCGTACGATCTTGTCGATCTCCGGTATTAGAATAAAACGTCAGAAGCTTCTGACTTCACGTCAGTGCTTGAACCAATTTTTTTTTTCAATAAATATTAACGTTTCAATTTTAACAACAATGTTTAAGAAAAGTTTCACAACCGACATTTTCACGACATCGATGTTTGGTGTCGATGTCCCTAGTCACTGGTGGAGATCAGGAGATAGCTGGTATTCGGCTATGACTTTAAGGTAAGCGGAGATTGCAGGATTTATTTACACAAAATCCCGCGTAATTTAATATTCTGAAGTAAATGGCTGTTTTTCCTACTGGTAGTATATTTTTGGCGCTCGTGTTCCTCGGAACAGAGGGCTTATCAATTTGCCCAAATGTCTGTAATTTTCGAATTTTTGGCTGAAAATGGTCTCAAAAGATTTGGTTCGACTCACTGATCAAGAATCCGTGGTTGAAATCGATTATGTCCGGCCGGCCGTCCGTCCGTTTACACGATAACTCTCGTACGAAAGGAGTAAGAGGATTGAAATTTGCAGGGTAGGTTTGGAGCGTAAATATCTCGGACGAGTTAGTTAACGGGCGAAATCCACATAGCGGTTTCGGAGTTATGGCTGTTTTTTATAAAAATGCTTTTATGAATATTTCCGAAACCGAACACTTGATCTATCTGAAATTTAGCATCAAATTGTAGAATACTGACCTTGATACGCATGCGAAGTTTTGTATTCATTGGGTTGCCGTAAAGTGTCAATTTTTTTTTTTTTATTTTTAAATTTTGTTTTTGGCGCTCTAGTTCCTCGGAACTGAGTGCTTATCAATTTGCCCAAATGTCTGTAATTTTCGAATTTTTCGATGAAAATGGTCTTAAACGATTTGGTTGAACTCACTGATCAAGAATCCGTGGTCGAAATTCATTCTGTCCGGCCGGTCCGGCCGTCCGGCCGGCCGTAGGCACGATAACTCTCAAACGGAATGAGCTAGAGAGTTGAAATTTTCAGAGTAGGTTTGGCAGATAAATTTATAGGCTCAGTTCGTTATTGGGCAAAATCGGACAGATACTTTCGGAGTAACAAAAAAAAAATTTTTTTTACATGACAAATTCCAAATTAAATTTTTTTCAATAGGCAGTTTCACCATAAGAATCCAATGATATCATTTTTAACTCTAAGAAGCTAATACTTTCGGAGATATGATTTTTCAAAATTTCAATAGAAAATCGTATTTCTACGTTTTCACAGAATTATCCCAGTAAACATTGATGCATCTCAGTAATATAGCTGAAACATTTCACGTGTAACATGAAACATTTCATTCATAGGGGTAGAGATGTTTCAGAAACATCTACGAGATCGTTAATGTCCAAGGACATTTATGCTTCAGTGGAAACATATCTCAGAAAACGTCTCAGTAACATATCATTGAAACATATAATATATGTTTCAATGATATGTTACTGAGACGTTTTCTGAGAAATGTTTCCACTGAAGCATAAATGTCCTTGGACATTAACGATCTCGTAGATGTTTCTGAAACATCTCTACCCCTATGAATGAAATGTAACGTAGATATTATCTACGTTACTTTTAACGTTAATTTGGTCTCATTGCAATATACCTACCAAGGATATGTTACAGACCAATTTTTCACTGGAACAAAATTATTCTTGATTCTACTTCAATCTTCAGGTGTTTCATTAGGTTTTACCAAATCAAGAAATTATCGGAGAATGCATCGTCAGGATTCGGAGCAGTATAAAAAATGTGACTTTTCTACCTACTAGGCTCCGAATCATGACGCTGCATTGTACGATAATCTCTTGATTTGGAACAAACCTATGGTAAAGAGTAAATATAAAACATTACACTTAAATCCTTGGTGTCAACAAGAATACTATCGAAGGTTCTAGTCAATATATATTAAACAAATGTTATCAAATCGAGTTTTTATTCTTCATTTATGCAAAGGTGTACAACAAAACCTGGAATCGAAATATTAAATAAAAATATATTATATAGCACAAAAAATTTAATAAAATGAAAACAACTTATTCTTTCGTCGTTGCTCCATGATATAATATAAATATATTATTAGAAAAGTTATCAAAAAAAAAAAAAATCAAGTATGATATTATATAAAGAATTCACCTCCTTATCACCGCTGGATGAAACCATATATTTATTAATCACTTATTAGTTTCAAAGAGTATGAACTAATTTATCCTATCGCACAATGATGAATGAAACTTAAAAACTGCCAAAACTTCTACTTTCCACCAAATTAAATGATCATCAACAGACATAACCTCCACTCCTAACCTAACCACGCGTAATCTGTGATCCATGGGTCTGTCGCAGAACACCAATATGGCTGCCCGCATCCGTCTACCGCCAACCAATCAGAATCAGCAATCAGCATTCATTATTTGACATTAGGCTTATTAAATCTTTCAGACAAGATTTATTCTTGAATATATATTCTTGAAGAGATAATGATATATATTTATACGTATCATTGTCGTTTGACGGAAAACTGAAAAAAAAATGTTGGAAAGGCTAATGTACCTATACTTGAATAAATAATTTAATATACATATTTCACCGATATTGCTTTTTTTTAGAGGCCGTGTTACATTCAAACATTTCCGTTAGATTACTGGAATGTTTTCTAATGCCCACATAATATACCTATATTATATGTCTCATATTTCATGTCACTGTGATATATCACTGATGATGCGAAGCGATGTTCCATATAAACATTTGCGAGATGTTCATGAAACATAACTTTGCAATGTTTCAAAATGCTTCACCCATATCTCATATGAAATGTTTCTGTAATATATCATGTTTACTGGGATATAATCATTCTATGTATGAATTGTCATAATGTCAACTTATTTTCCTGAGACATGACATTGTCTAATTCCTTGCTAATAGCTGGTTCGAGAAACGTCAAAATCGACTTAGAGAGACAAGGGTAAAAAACCGTCAAATAAACCCCCATGTGGCGATTTTATGTCGAAAAGTGAAAATTAAGAATATATATCCCAGGTAAGTACCGACGTTTTATTCTAATACCGGAGATCAACGAGATCGTTCGAGGAGCCCGATAGCCGTTTCGTCTAGTCAGTCGGGCTTTCGGTTTCGGAACGAGAGAAGGCGGGCTCAAATCCCGGAAAGGGAATTAAACGTACAATTTGCCCAAATGTCATTAATTTTTATTTAAGATGCAGTTTCACCATTAAAATCCATCGATATCATTTTCTCCAACAAGCTAATACTTTCGGAGAAATGATTTTTCTAAATTTCAATAATGAATCGTACGTACTTCTATGTTTTCAAGAGTCAAATTCATTTCAGCTATTTTAATTTGATTTCTTCCATGGTGCAGTTTTCATTCTCAGATTGCTCATTTAATCTTGATAAATAAATTATTATTTGAATTTAATTTGTTTTATGACGCAGTTCTTTCATAAGAATACATTGATTTATTTCCCAACTCTGAGAAACCAATACTTTCGGAGATATAATTTGTCTGTTTGAACTAGAGCGCCAGAAGGCTCCAATACAGAAGAATGGACAATAGAACATACGCGCAAAAGCTTCTGACTTCACGTCAGTGCTTGAACCAATTTTTTTTTTGAGTTATCAAGGAAATAATATTCCAGGTGGGTATAACTCGGAAACCGTTAGGCCGATTATTCCCAAAATCGAACTCAACTCTCCCTTTCGGATACGCAACCTACCCTGAAAATTGCAAGTCCCTATCTCCTTTCGTTCGAAAGTTATCGAGCCAACGGTCACCCATCTACTGAACTCACACAAGAATGCTCGAATCTCCAACAATATTTAACCGATCGTATTAAAACTTGAAACTTGGCAGTATAGTTAGGTTATGAAGGCTCTTGCAAAATTTCAGCAATTTCAAACAAATAGTTACTGATATATATAATTTTTTTTTTATTTTCAATGATTTATTTAAAATTTTCTACAAATGCTATCCTCAGCAAATTCTGCAAACATTTTTGCGTTGGCATTCTACAACTAATAACCATGTTTGAATTCAATCGGTTCAGTATTTTTCGAGTTAAATAGGAACAAAAAACCACCAAATATCAGAAAATTTCAGATGGCTATAACTCTAAAACCGTTTGCCGATTATGCTCATAAACAAACTGAAATGTCGCGTTCTGGTGCACATCCTAACCTAAAAATTTCAAGCCGCTATCTCATTCCGTTCTCAAGTTATCGTGACAACAAAAATATTTTTTAATAATTTTTTTTTAATTTTCTAGCCATACGATTCGCACAAAATTCCACAAACGTGCTTAGGTTTATATTCTACAACTACTCACCAAGTTTCAATTCGATCGGATTTATATTGGTTGAAAACAAAATTATTACTCGGAAACCACTGGGCCGATTATGCCCATTAACGAACTTGTCCGTCGTATTGGGATGCGCCACCAACCCTGAAAATTTCAAGTCGCTAGCTCTTTTCGTTCTCAAGTTATCGTGGCAACGGCCGGACGGACGGCCGGACGGCCGGACGGACAGAATCAAATTTGACCTCGAATTCTTCATTGGGGAGTCGAACTTAATCGTTTGAGACCATTTTTGTCAAAAAATTCGAAAGTTACAGACATTTGGGCAAAACTATAACGCGATGTTCCCCAGAACATACGCGCAAAAAATGAATGTAGCAATATTTGGTTTTTAATATTATGAAGCTATTTTGAAAAAAATCTTAAAAAGCACCAACGTGAACATACCCTCACGAAATACTGCATTAATCTTCAAGCCGTCTTCTTGCCCACGTGTTCCGCAAGGAACAGCGTGCTATCATTTCGTCACAATGTCTGTATTTTTCGATTTTTTTTGCGAAAATGGTCTAAAACGATTGGGTTCAACTCCCTGATGAAGAATTCGAGGTCCAATTCAATTCTGACCGTCCAGTCGGTCCGGCCGTTAGCACGATAACTCTCGAACGGAACGAGTAAGAGCGTTGAAATTTGCAGGGTAGTTTTGTAGCGTAAATATCTCGGGCAAGTTCGTTAACGGGTGAAATCCACCAAGCGGTTTCGGAGTTAAGGCCGTTTTTAGTAAAAATGTTTTTTATGAATATTTCCGGAACCGATCAATCGATCTATCTGAAATTTGGCATCAAATTGTAGAGTCATGACCTTTATATGCCTGCGAAGTTTTGTACTGACCGGACGGCCATAAAGTGACAAAAAAATTAAAAAATTTTAAAATTTTGTTTCCATGATAACTCGAAAAATACTGATCTGATTGAATTGAAACTCAGTAGTAAGATGCAAAAGACCAAAGCAAACACTTTCGCAAAATCACGTGACATGATCACGTGACTTGAAAAAATTAATATTATTTGGCGGAATATTTTGCTTGAAATTCCGAAACCAATTTTTTTGAAGTTCATGCTGCCCTTTCCGGGCATTTTTCGTTATGCGCATGCGTAGATGAGAAGTCATTCAAGTGCTGTAGTTTTCGCCAGAGAGGATAGGGGTTTTCGGGTGGCGGATGTTATTCCTCCATAGAATCGCCTGGTGAGGATCTGCGCATGCGTGGATTACAGATGCGACATCTCCTGAACCACTAGTGTTGGAGAATCAGAGTTTTTGTAAGGTGTGTGATTTTGGGAGGACTCAGCCGCGAGTAGATTGCGCATGCGCAGAAGAGAAGTGACTGCTTTTTGTTGTATGGGTTATGTTGGGAGTACTGAGCCGATATTGTGAGGTTTTGAAGGAATATTCATGTCAATTCAGTGCAAGGACGAAAGTCAGTTTGGGGGCAATATCGTTGTTTCCAAGTTGAAGTGTGCTTACCGTGACCCTGGGGCTAATTTTGGAATTGATGTTACCCCTTACGGGCATTTTTCGTTATGCGCAGGAGCAGACGATGAGTGAATTAACTGCTGGAGTTTACGTCTAGCAGTCATGGATTTTGTGCTGAGCCAATATGGTGAGGTTTTAAAAGAAAATTCAAGACAATTCTGTGAACGAACAAGCCAGTTTCGAGGAAATGGGTCAATTTATAAATAACAATATTTGGATGATCAATTTTAAATTACTTTCGGTTTGGAGAATAGGCGAAGAAATTGCGTTCCTAATTCGAAATTCATGTAACCCCGTTCGGAAATTTTCCGTTTCACGCATGAGCCGACAAGAAGTGATTTATCGGCTGGAGTTTTCGTCTGGGAGGATTGGAGTTTTCAGGTGCTGGATGCTATTCCTCCATAGAGTCCCCTTGGAAGTGTCTGCACATGCGTGGATTGGAGCGGTGATATCTCCTGAGCCAATGGTGTTGAAGAGACAGAATTTAGTTTGAAGTATTATTTTCAGGGGACTTAAAGCCACGAGTAGATTGCGTATGCGCAGAGGATACGTTTGGATTGTATAGCTCATGTTGGAAGTGGTTTGCATCTAGCGGTGATGTATTTGGTGCTGAGCCGTCATTTTAAGGTTTTAAGAGAAATTTCATGGCAATTCTGTACACGAACAAGTCATTTTCGAGGAAATAGCGTTGTTTCCGAGTTGAAATGTCTCTATCGTGGCCCTGAGACGAATTTATAAATAACTATATTCGGTAGATCTATATTAAATTACGTTCGGATTTGGAGAAGAGGCAATTGCGTTCCTAACGGAGGTCCCATAACCGCAAATTTTTTTTGGATCTACGGTAAAGCTAACAGTCAAACTATATTGATAGCCATATTTGTTAAAGGGACTTGAAAAAATAAAAAAAGCACTGACGTGAAGTCAGTACTCTTTGGCGCGCGTGTTCACGGTGGCCAATGTGAATTGAATTATGAGTACTTCAAGCGCAGTGGATAGAGCGAGTCCGAGATCTACCCAAAGGATAGTGGACACCATTCACTGTCGGTACAAAAATTAACAGTGCTATATCTAGCTGCCATAAGGATAGAGTAACAAAGTTGAAAGAGAACACAACTGACTCTCCTTAATCGCACAAGCTCCTAGAAGAATCTGAGGGATCTTCTTGGGAAAGGCTTGGGAGGGTCAGTATAATCCTAATCATGTTTATAGCACGCGCGCCAAATGCAGATTGACCTAACAATGAAAGAAGAAGTGTAAAAAAGCATTGACGTGGGGTTGATCTGCTTTGGCGTGCGTGCTATAAACATGATTATGATTATACTGACCCTCCCAAGTCTTTTCCAAGGAGATCCCTCAGAATCTTCTAGGAGCTTGTGCAACTAAGGAGAGTCAGTTGTGTTCTTTTTCAACTTTGTTACTCTATCCTTATGGCAGCTTAGATACAGCACTGTTATTTTTTGTATCAATAGTGAATGGTGTCCACTATCCTTTAGGTAGATCTCGGACTCGCTCTATCCACTGAGCTTGAAGTACTCATCATTCAATTCAAATTGGCCACCGAGAACACGCGCGCCAAAGAGTACTGACTTCACGTCAGTGCTTTTTTTCTTTTTTCAACCGAGAATTGGATTTATTGCGTAAATAAAATGCAGCTTGAAGGTTCGTGCGGGGTCTGACGAATAGTTTCGGAAATTTTTGAAGAAAAGTTTTCATGTTTTTTCGAAGAAATTTTTTTTCTAGTTATACGATTCTCAAGAAGCTATATGAAAATTCGCGCATCTGTATTCTACAATTATTTACCAACTTTCAATTCGATCGAGTTATTGGAAAATAAGAACAACATTTCAGATGACTATAACTCTGAAACCGTTTGGCCAATTATGTCCATTTGCGTTATTAACAGCTGCAATCGGATGCGTAACCTATCCTGAAGATCTCTATCTCTTTCCGTTCGAAAGTTATCGTGGCAACGGTTGGCTGGCATGCGTTTGGGCAAAATGATAGCATGCTGGTCCTTAGAACATGCGTGCTAAAATACGAAAATGCTTACTAAACATTATATTGAATGTGATTTATCTTTATTAGATTCTATAGCAAAAATCTTCAACATATTCTTGAGAATAATATAATTAAATTCTACAAGATGAAATAAAAACAAGACTGAGTCGGTAATACCCCTTTCACAGGGATCGGTTGCCAATAACCTCAACGTTTATACTTAAGTATTAAAATTTTTCAGTTCCGATATTTAAATGTGAACTTATACATTCTGTGAACATTTATTTTCATTTAATAATACTGCTGAAAATTTGGTTTCAATGAAAAGCTGCTGACTCCTTAAATTCGGGATTTTAACACTTTTTTCATGTGCGAAAACCTGCCAGCTCATAATTTTCAGTCCAAAAATGAGCATTACTATACTATCCGACTTATTTTGTATATTTATTTATAGTTAGACAGAACTGAAAATGCTTTTTGTCATTTTAAGACAAATTTTCGGTAAAAACACGGTGATTCGAATTTCTGTACAGTTAAAATTGTAATAATGAAAAATGGGTTCAAGCCCTGTGGACAGGAGCTTTCTGGCGCTCTAGTTCAAACAGACAAATTATATCTCCGAAAGTATTGGTTTCTCAGAGTTGAGAATTATTTCAATGTATTCTTATGATAGAACTGCATCATAGAGGAAATTCAATTCAAATAATAGTTTATTTATCAAGATTAAATGAGCAATCTGAGAATGAGAACTGCACCATGGAAGAAACCAAATTAAAATAGCTGAAATGAATTTGACTCTCTCTTATTGTACAGGATGAAATGTACGAGTATGAGCATTCTGTGAAAACATAGAAGTACGATTCATTATTGAAATTTAGAACTTCATCTTAGCAGAAATTGAATTCAAACATCATAGAAGAATTTAAATTCAACAAGAGTGCCAAAAATTATCAAACCAAAACCAATAGACGAATTCTACCCAACAACGAACTCATCCGAGATATTCATTCCTCAATTCCAGTTTTGTATTTAGTGGAGATATTCTGAACTCAATATTATTAATTTACCATTACCATTCCCATCATCATATGGATTGACCATCGGCATGAAAATATCAACCAACAACAAGTATGATATTATAATTCTCATATTGATACCATTAATGGAATGAATGACAATGAGACAACGTCAAAGTTGACATTATAACAATTCATAGAATAGCCACAGAATAATTCTATCATTGAAATTTTGAAAAATATAATCTCCGAAAGTATTAGTTTGTTAGAGTTTAAAATGATATGAATGGATTCTTATGGTAGAACTGCTTATTGAAAAAAATTTAATTTGGAATTTGTTCTGTAAAAAAAAAAATTTTTTTTTGTTACTCCGAAACCATCTGTCCGAATTTGCCCAATAACGAACTTAGCCGAGATATTTATCCCCCAAACCTACTCTGAAAATTTCAACTGTCTAGCTCATTCCGTTCGAGAGTTATCGTGCCTACGGCCGGACCGGCCGGACAGAATGAATTACGACCACGGATTCTTGATCAGTGAGTCGAACCAAATCGTTTAAGACCATTTTCATCGAAAAATTCGAAAATTACAGACATTTGGGCAAATTGATAAGCACTCAGTTCCGAGGAACTAGAGCGCCAAAAATGGCGATACCGTTGTTAATACATCAACAAGTACAGAGCGTTCCTGCCAATCGGGTCCTTCATAAATGGCTTCGTATAATGAATATACTGATGCATATATTTCACAAGTCAAATAGACCCAGGGGGTTAATCGATTTGCCGAGAAAGCAAGAGCAGACGCGTTTCTGGCTTCTTGGCCTTCATCAGTACTCTGTAGCTTCTCAACAAATTCAACTAAACTGACCCGGGTTAAGCCTCTCAGAGCCGGCTTGGTCGATCGTACCTAAACGCCCACGCCACCTATGAGACAAAACACGGAAATCAGCCTTTCCCCACCAGTGAATATTTGAAGCGCGAAATCATATGCCACCATTCACTCGATATTAATCGAGAACGAGTCCCTTAGAGCTCAGACAGTATCTTCCCAATGGCCATGAACGCTGTTTAGCGTTTTCAAAAATAATAATGAAAAATGGCGATACCGTTGTTAATAAATCAATAGGTCCAGAGCGCTCCTGCCAATCGGGTCCTTCATAAATGGCTTCGTATAATAAATATACTTATGCATATATTTCACAAGTCAAATAGACCCCAGGGGTTCATCGATTTGGCGAGAAAGCAAGAGCAGACGCGTTTCTGGCTTCTTGGCCTTCATCAGTACTCTGTAGCTTCTCAACAAATGCAACTAAACCGACCCGGGTTAAGCCTCTCAGAGCCAGCTTGGTCGATCGTACCTAATCGCCCACGCCACCTATGAGACAAAACACGGAAATCAGCCTTTCCCCACCAGTGAATATTTGAAGCGCGAAATCATATGCCACCATTCACTCGATATTAATCGAGAACGAGTCCCGTAGAGCTCAGACAGTATCTTCCCAATGGCCATGAACGCTGTTTAGAGTTTTCAAAAATAATAATGAAAAAATTGGTTCAAGCCCTGTGGACAGGAGCTATTGGGCGCATGTTCATCTTCCTTGTGGCCCGTACTGACCAGTAAAGAAAAAAAGCAGTATCATGTTGAATACCTTAATATTATTCTGGAACACAAATTTTCCATTACAATAATCTTCATCTAGCTTCTATTTAGTATCAATTCCTGTAGAACGTGATCATAATAAGTGTTTTCCATATAATAAAATGTGTTTGAACTTGGTATGTAGGAAATCTGACATCAATTATTGGAATTAATTGATTTGACAAACAGCCGTCAAATGAGGTAAATAGATTTTTGTGACGATTTTCTGTGACCATAGAACGTCAAAACACGCTGGAATGTGAATTTTAAGCAATATCTTCTGGAATTGAGATCGTATCGAACTGAAATTTTGCACACTCGTGTAGAATGCTTGATTTAACGTCGGTACAAATTTTTTTATTAAAAAATTTTCCAACTGCCCGACCCCAACAATACTTAGATAATATTATATCCATAAATTAAGCATTTCATTATTGCATTTCTTGAAATAGGTACCTTTTCAAGTCGATCAACATCGTCCTTCTTTCGACGTCTAAACTATGACTTGATTCTTTATGTTTATGTCTTTGAATTTGTTTTCGGTGGAATTCAAAGAGTTCATAGAATAATCGATGAAAATACTGAGAGAGACCCAGGAAATTTGACACATTTTGTCTTATATCTCCAGAAATTGAAATCGTATAGAGCCAAAATTTTGCACAATGTTGCAAAATACTACAATTGACGTTAGTACAAGTTTTTGTTGCAATCTGATGAATAGTTCACGAAAAAAAAATTTTTTTTTCGAAAAAATTAAAAGAAATATTTTTTTAAAAATTACCAACATTTCGATCATAACAGAATTTTGCCAAAAGTTGCGCGTTTATATCCTCGAACTGACTACCAAGTTTCGATTCAACATCTTCTTTAGTTCCTGAAATATCAGGGAAATAACCTCAAAATTTGAAATGTCTATAACTTCTAAACCGTCCGGCCGATTTTGCCCGTTAACGAACTTAACCGTCGCATTTTGATCAGAAACCTACCCTGAAAGTTTGAAGTCGATAGGACCTTCGGTGCTCCTGTTATCGTGCCTACGGCCGGAAGGCCGGCCGGCCTGCCGGCCGGCCGGCCGGACGGCACCCTAAAATCTGACACCGGATTCGTGATCAGGGAGTCCGAATTAGTCTATTAGCCAATTTTCAGCTCAAAATTCGAAAATTACAGACATTTGGACGAAATGATAGGACGATGTTCCCCTAGAACATGCGCCCAAAAATGGCGATACCGTTGTTAATAAATCAATAGGTCCAGAGCGCTCCTGCCAATCGGGTCCTTCATAAATGGCTTCGTATAATAAATATACTTATGCATATATTTCACAAGTCAAATAGACCCCAGGGGTTCATCGATTTGGCGAGAAAGCAAGAGCAGACGCGTTTCTGGCTTCTTGGCCTTCATCAGTACTCTGTAGCTTCTCAGCAAATGCAACTAAACCGACCCGGGTTAAGCCTCTCAGAGCCGGCTTGGTCGATCGTACCTAATCGCCCACGCCACCTATGAGACAAAACACGGAAATCAGCCTTTCCCCACCAGTGAATATTTGAAGCGCGAAATCATATGCCACCATTCACTCGATATTAATCGAGAACGAGTCCCGTAGAGCTCAGACAGTATCTTCCCAATGGCCATGAGCGCTTTTTAGCGCTTTCAAAAATAATAATGAAAAATGGCGATACCGTTGTTAATAAATCAATAAGTCCAGAGCTTTCCTGCCAATCAGGTCCTTCATAAATGGCTTCGTATAATAAATATATACTTATGCATATATTTCACAAGTCAAATAGACCCCAGGGGGTTATCGATTTACCGAGAAAACAAGAGCAGACGCGTTTCTGGCTTCTTGGCCTTCATCAGTACTCTGTAGCTTCTCAACAAATTCAACTAAACCGACCCGGGTTAAGCCTCTCAGAGCCGGCTTGGTCGATCGTACCTAATCGCCCACGCCACCTATGAGACAAAACACGGAAATCAGCCTTTCCCCAACAGTGAATATTTGAAGCGCGGAATCATATGCCACCATTCACTCGATATTAATCGAGAACGAGTCCCGTAGAGCTCAGACAGTATCTTCCCAATGGCCATGAACGCTGTTTAGCGTTTTCAAAAATAATAATGAAAAATGGCGATACCGTTGTTAATAAATCAATAAGTCCAGAGCGTTCCTGCCAATCAGGTCCTTCATAAATGGCTTCGTATAATAAAAATACTTATGCATATATTTCACAAGTCAAATAGACCCCAGGGGGTTCATCGATTTGGCGAGAAAGCAAGAGCAGACGCGTTTCTGGCTTCTTGGCCTTCATCAGTACTCTGTAGCTTCTCAACAAATTCAACTAAACTGACCCGGGTTAAGCCTCTCAGAGCCGGCTTGGTCGATCGTACCTAATCGCCCACGCCACCTATGAGACAAAACACGGAAATCAGCCTTTCCCCACCAGTGAATATTTGGAGCGCGAAATCATATGCCACCATTCACTCGATATTAATCGAGAACGAGTCCCGTAGAGCTCAGACAGTATCTTCCCAATGGCCATGAACGCTGTTTAGCGTTTTCAAAAATAATAATGAAAAATGGCGATATCGTTGTTAATAAATCAACAAGTCCAGAGCGTTCCTGCCAATCGGGTCCTTCATAAATGGCTTCGTATAATAAATATACTTATGCATATATTTCACAAGTCAAATAGACCCCAGGGGGTTAATCGATTTGCCGAGAAAGCAAGAGCAGACGCGTTTCTGGCTTCTTGGCCTTCATCAGTACCCTGTAGCTTCTCAACAAATTCAACTAAACTGACCCGGGTTAAACCTTTTTCATTATTATTTTTGAAAACGCTAAACAGCGTTCATGGCCATTGGGAAGATACTGTCTGAGCTCTGCGGGACTCGTTCTCGATTAATATCGAGTGAATGGTGGCATATGATTTCGCGCTTCAAATATTCACTGGTGGGGAATGGCTGATTTCTGTGTTTTGTCTCATAGGTGGCGTGGGCGATTAGGTACGATCGACCAAGCCGGCTCTGAGAGGCTTAACCCGGGTCAGTTTAGTTGAATTTGTTGAGAAGCTACAGAGTACTGATGAAGGCCAAGAAGCCAGAAACGCGTCTGCTCTTGCTTTCTCGGCAAATCGATGAACCCCCTGGGGTCTATTTGACTTGTGAAATAGATGCATAAGTATATTTATTATACGAAGCCATTTATGAAGGACCTGATTGGCAGGAACGCTCTGGACTTGTTGATTTAGTTAAAATTGTACTGTAAAATTGTGTCAAATAGAGTTGGCAGGTTAACACTTTTCACTGACGATATTTTATATTTATTTATTTAAAAAAATATATACACAGGGTTAGTCTTTGAAGTTGTGCATTAATTTCAACCGAAGATTCCTCTCGTCAAACAAAACACTTTTTTCATTTACCATGTTCCCAAATTCGGTTCTGGTGAAGATATACAGGCTGTTGAAATTTCGAAAAAAAATCAGTTTTTCTCTTCTATCTTTGACATGGATATTCCGAATGGAATGAATTTTGGGGTGAAGTTTTCTATAGCTATGATACATAATTTCCAATTAACAGTTTTTTCCTACTTCCACTCGTTTCCTAGTTATAGACTCGCGAATTCAAAAAACTATGAGAAATTAGCATAAAGAAAGGAGATTATGTTTAGCTTAAGTTATTATAAGAATCTACAATCATTTCAGAAAAATAAAGTATTCTTCATCATTTCTCCTAAAACGTACTGTTCTCAAGATATTCTTCTTTAAATGATATAAAGTTTGATGAAAAATCCAGAAATTTCACTACATTTATCAATCCGCCCCTGGATAAGGAACTCTCAATCAAAACCATAGATACGATACCTCCATATCTCTGATCAAAACTGAAAGCAACAATGCCATCGTTCATAGATTATTATAAGGATTGAAAATTTCATAAAACATTTAATAGATGTCAAAGGATTGAGTTATATTAATGAACATGGAGGTATACTTCATTCACTTTTATAAAGTCTCCCAGATGGCCATGATTTAGGTCTATCACGTTTTTGTAACTAAAGCAGAGGCAGGTTGGCACTGCTGAAATATCGTCAAGGTCAAAACAATTCGCCGAGACGTTGCCAATCTATACTCTCAAAAGTCTGAAACTTAACATAATCATAACATTAAAATCTGCAATAGGAAAACTTTATTCTGACATGTTGAACTCTCGAATGAAATTACTCAGTTTCCTATCATTATATTTTATTAAGGTATAAGAATGACTCGGGTTTCGTAGTACTACTTCATTTTGAAACTGGTGTATTTCAAGTTGTGCAACAAGATATTTGAATGTCTTCTTGAGGGAACTCCATAGGTACGTCTTTTCGTTTAGAAGTTTCCCTGCCGGGTTATTCAGGTACTTTTATTCTTTTTTCAACTGAACTATCACAAAGTAACGGACTACTGTATCCATTATTTTTCAATAAAATTCCAACACTTGATTCTTGATTTCCATACAAGAAAATAGCATAATGGAATCTTCCAACCACTTTATATACGTGAAATATTTCCCGTAACAGAGCAAAAAATGTCTTCTATAGTCGCCAGGACTGTGGAATTATTGAATTCAAATAATATCTTCTCAAATTCATTATTTTTCCGAAGTAAATTCACAATGTGAAAATACGTAATTACTATGACTTATATGTAGAGGGGACAACGTTGCGTAGTTATCTGACAGGAAAATGACTATAACCTAAAATTTTCAAAATATACATGGTGAAATGTGTCAAATTTTCATGGCCAACCGGGAGACTTTATCAAAGTGAATGGAGTATATGTAATAACTTGCGTTTGTTCGCAAGTTCTTGATTCTCTTTTGGACAAAAAAATAATTCAAAGCCTAAAGACTTACTGTCTTGAACAATCCTTTGAAAGCAATCAAATATTTTACTTGAGAATAATATGTGTGTGAAATTTATATTCAAATCAGGATGTACCTATCTACACAAATAAAAATATGATCGATACTGCAGAATTGATATCAGCTTTTAGTAATCCCTGCTTCAATTTCAAATACCTACTTACGTCTGTCATATTTAAGAATGTGTATAAATTATTATTTCCTAAGATTCAGATAGCTCACTTTTGATATTTAATGATTTATATTTTTATAATATTCGTACAACCGGACGCCTAATAGGCCATCTCCATTATTAGATATACCGCCGTATTCACAAAGCATTCAATCTCCGTTAAGTCCTAACTGAGGTCCTCAGTCAAGGATAAAATTGAATCGAAACCTAAGTTCACGTGAAACAGGCCTGCTTCTCCACCGTTAAATACGGTAACTGATGTTGCGATTCAAATTTATCCTTAACTGAGGATCTCAGTTAGGACTGAACGGAGATTGAATGCTTTGTGAATACGGCGGATAATCTATTAATCTTCATAAAACTTTAAATAAGTCAGAAACAATTCAATGAACATGGAAAAAACGAATAAAATATGATAATTTAGTACGACTACCATTGCAAAATACGATGTTTTGCCCTACATCAGCTGATTTCTATCATTGCATCTCACTCTTATGTTGGAGTCAATGCCTCTCTCTCTAAGCTCTTCTTCTACTTATTATTAGACCATAGCTATGAAGTTTGAAGTTCGATCATCGATTATTAGTGTTCTGTGCTGTGATTTATATTGAGGTTGGAATTGGAATAGGAATAATATGAGTGAATTCATCATCATTGAAGATATATAGGATATTTAAGGATTTTTCTTAATAGAAGATCATGAAATTGTGTATATTATTATAGTGGAAACAATTGGGTAATGAAGTATCGAATGGATAGATTAGGTATCAAGTTAAAGTTTACTGTTTTAATATTCAAGAATTGAAGAAATTTTTGCTGAAAATGTTGCATGAATATTAATTGAGTGAGTAAATAAGTTTTCTCTAACAAAGTCAGTGAATTTCATCATCAGATGATACAAATTTGGTCGATATACAATACGAGTTACATTAAAAGTAATCTGTGTTCAACCTAGAGAGAAAAGTCAGGGGGTATCAGCCCATTGTAAAGTCTTTAAACGTTTATAACTGCTTACCTGAGCCGAATCTGGAAAACTGGTAAATGAAAAAAGTGTTTTATTTGATGAGAGGAATATCTGGTTAAAATTAATGCACAACTTAAAGACTCACCCTGTATATACCGGGTGTCCCAGTATACATGTTCCAATGGCTTATCTCAGCCATTTCAAAAGACAAAAATTTGAAAATTTTATGATTTTCAATTTGTGCAAGGAATCTTTAACTGAGAACAACAAACTTTGAAAGTCACTTTCGGTTTGACCGGAACTGACTCTGACTTTTTTGATCTTAAATAGCACCCTATATATTTTTCCAATTTTTTATTTCTACTTAAAATTACCTTCCAATAATGTTTCACACTTTGTATTTTACATTTGATTTGATGGAGAAAACGTCAATTGATATTTCAAATTGAAAGAATTGCAGTAAGCTACGATATTTTGTGTAATCTTGATTTTGACTTCAATAATCGAGATCAATAACAAAAACCTTCCTCAAGTTTAAATCAACTATGTATTTTACCGAACTTAAAACAAAGAATGAATAGTAAAAGAAACATAAAATTACAAAAGAAGGAGGCAAAAAAATACCTATAATAACAAAGCATATGTTCGAAATGTTGATCATCTGCTTCTATACATCTTTCAGCTGGGTGGACTAGTTCACGCGAAGTAACACTTCTCAATAACTCAGCATTTAGGGCTCTACATGCGTTCCTTATTTTGTTTTTTAGATCTTCCAAAAAAATAGGAGGAGTCTGGTACACACGATCTTTGAAATATCCCTATAGGAAGAAATCTAGCTGCATTAAATCTGGAGATCTTGCAGGTCATTTTATCGGTCCATTTGAAGATAGATGGATCGGCATACACGGATCTATAAGATGACAGGCAAGATCACCAGATTTAACACCGCCAGATTTCTTTCTTTGGGGATATTTGAAAGATCGTGTGTACCAGACTCCTCCTATTGATTTGGAAGATATAAAAAACACAATAAGGAATGCATGTAGAGCCCTTAGTGCTGAGGTGTTGAGAAGTGTTACTTCGCGTGAACTAGTCCACCGAGCCGAAAGATGTGTAGAAGCAGATAGTCAACATTTCGAACATATGCTTTAGTTATTATAGGTATTTTTTGCCCCTTTTTTGTAATTATTTGTTTCTTGTACTATTTATTCTTTGTTTTACTTTCGGTAAAATACATAGTTGATTTCAACTTGAGTAAGGTTTTGTTATTGATGACGATTATTGAAGTCAAAATCAAGATTACACCAAATATCGTAGCCTACTGCAATTCTTTCAATTTGAAATTTCAATTGACGTTTTCTCCATCAAATTAAATGTATAATACACAGTGTGATTCATCGTGGGAAAGGTAATTTTAAGTAGAAATTAAAAATTGCAAAAAATATACAGGGCGCTATTTGAGATAAAAAAGTCAGAGTCACTTCCGGTCAAACCGAAAGTGACTTTCAATTTTTGTTTTTCCCATGTTGAAGGTTCCTTCAACGAATTGAAAATCATCAAATTTTATCTTTTGAAATCGCTGAGATAATCCATTGGAACATGTACACTGGGACACCCAGTATATTCTTTTGAACTTCGAGCATTACATTTGTTTATCTAACATTAAGGCATGCGTATAAAAAAGTGTTAGCAGGGGTTAGTGTAATGGGGTACCATAGGATTGGATATATGAACTAGAGCCTAGGGAAGAAAACCTCAGCAAAAGAACCCTATGTCCCCGTTAGTGTTGTGATTTATGAAAATTGAAATTGTTAACAAAATATGCTGAAATATTAAATATTGAAGGGCATCTTTTTCTTTGCTATCGCTTCTTACTTCAACAAGCAGAGTGGTTTCCATAAGATAACCGAAACTCAATCTGGAAAAGGAAAAAACAAAGGAGAAAACGAACAAACTAAGAATGGAATATTCCATGTTTTATTAAATAGATTTGAAATTCGCTACCCATTCTAAAAAAGATTCAGAAGCATTAGGAATAGCCCAAAAACCATCCTGGAATCTATATATGGGACAATTATTAATTAAATGATCTATGATTTCCTCTGCTTCCCCGCATTCACAATTAGGGCCCTCAATTGAGTTCCATCTGAAAAGCATGCTGTTGCAACGACCATGACCGTTCCTTAAACGATTCAGAATAGGCCATATTTTCCATGGAAGATCAAACACCGCAACTCTGTTTGAAATCCATTCAGACCACCAAACTTCCTTGTCCCTTTTATTCAAATTGAGAAAATAGTTGGACCATCAGGCTTTACGTGACTTAAATCTGGGAATCTTTATTGCCTGGAATATAGGAGAGAATAGGAATTTAATTCGGAAAAGGATGATACTGCATAGCTAGGTATCGAATGAGTCTATAGTATTGATACTTTCAGGTATCGTCGCATCCCTTCAACCATACCTTTTAGTATCAACCACCATTCTGCCATAGTATACTTGCGCGTGTAATTTGAATGTTGTTTAGTTTTCTTGCTTTTCCCTGTTTCTCAGGGAAATTTGCCGGATTTTTCAATCAAAAATCTGTTCAGTGATTTTCACGTGATGCGATGACAAAGGAAAACAGGGCTCCTTTTTGGCGCTCTAGTTCCTCGGAACTGAGTGCTTATCAATTTGCCCAAATGTCTGTAATTTTCGAATTTTTCGATGAAAATGGTCTTAAACGATTTGGTTCGACTCACTGATCAAGAATCCGTGGTCGAAATTCATTCTGTCCGGCCGTCCGGCCGGTCCGACCGGCAGGCCGTAGGCACGATAACTCTCGAACGGAATGAGCTAGACAGTTGAAATTTTCAGAGTAGGTTTGGGAGATAAATATCTCGTCTTAGTTCGTTATTGGGCAAAAGCGGACAGATGGTTTCGGAGTAACAAAAGAAAATTTTTTTTTACAGGGCAAATTCCAATTTAAATTTTTTTCAATAAGCTGTTTCACCATAAGAATCCAATGATGTCATTTTTAACTCTAACAAGCTAATACTTTCGGAGATATGATTTTTCAAAATTTCAATAATAACATTTTCTAATCAATCGAAGAATTGTGAGCGATGTGTGAAAAATCTCAGTTGTTTGCTCCGAAATAAGGTTTTCTCAGAAAATTCTTCCATTTCGGAACGGAACATGAACTAAGAGATCTGAGAGTAGTGAGACTGCTTTTCATCCATAGACATAGATATAACTCTCGAACGGAATGAGGTAGGTAGTTGAAATTTTCAGAGTAGTTTAGGGAGAAGAATATCTCGGTTAAGTTCGTTATTGGGCAAAATTGGTCAGATTTAATTTGATTTCTTCCATGGTGCAGTTCTCATTCTCATGATTGCTCATTTAATCTTGATAAATAATCTATTATTTGAATTGAATTTCCTTTAGGATGCAGTTCTATCATATGAATACATTGATATAATTCCCAACTCTGAGAAACCAATACTTTCGGAGATATAATTTGTCTGTTTGAACTAGAGCGCCAGAAAGCTCCTGTCCACAGGGCTTGAACCCATTTTTTATTATTCAGGGTGATTCCGGAGTAGACCGTCAGATTTTAGTTGAAGTTTACACTAGTCGAGACAGTTTCGAAACAATGTTTGGTTTATGGTTGGGGACCCATGGGTGATTTGTCCGATTCGACCTATATTTCTTTTATCAATAAAATTGGTATGGCTCATTCAATTTTGATGATATTTTCAGTGCAGTAAAATAAAATTGAGTAAATTCAATAATTCTAACATTTTTCTTTAAATACAGGGTGGGAATTGTGATAATTTCATATTAAGTGTGCAGGTTGATAAAACAGCCTGAACATTTTGTTTTCATAACTTCGCTACCTGTTTCAAATTCTACCATAACCTATCATTACTCAGGTGTTTTGAATTTTTTTGGTACACCTTCAGTATTCTCTAAAACAGAACAATACCGAAATTTCGCTCCACATTTTCAGCCAAAAATTCGAAAATTACAGACATTTGGGCAAATTGATAAGCACTCTGTTCCGAGGAACAAGAGCGCCAAAACGAAAAGCGATAGAATGATGATATTTTATGGAAGTATTACTATTATGAAAACACACTTTTTTCATATTTTTTCATGTTTTTAGAATGATTAGAGGGGGTTGAAGTAGACTATCCCTATCATTTTTGTTAACTGAATTCAAAGAAAAACTTACGCAAAGACTTGGATAGAATTAAATTCAGATAGACTGATTTGGTTCGAAACTTTTTCATCTCTTGTATTTTTCTCGTAAAATGTACCGTTTTGAAATAAAAAAATTAAATGTAAATCATTATGTGTCGGGAAAGGGCGATGTATTTTAGAAACATAATCTAGTTGGCTGCTGTCACTGATCAAGATGTTTCTAATAATGCTTCATTTCACATTACTCAGCAGTTTGAATACAATATTTTACGAGTAATTCAATCAAAAATTTGTTAGCAGATCTGTTTAAAATAATAAGAGATTTAAATAAACCAACAGAAAAATTATGGTTATTTACACTAATGCAGTAATGCCGAAATGGCAGTTCTGCATTTTATGTATACGGGTGTGCAAATGGAAATTTCTTGGAAGCTTGTCTTCTTTATGCACAAGCGTATCCTAATCGTAGACCTCCTCATCACGAAACGTTCACCAAACTTCATCAAAGGCTACATGAATCCGGAACTTTTGAAAAAACAACTTCTGATACCGGATAACGGCAGACACCGCGAAGTTCGAACATCCGAATTAGAAGTTGTTCTCTTAAATATTATCGAAGTGCAACCTGAGACAAGTACTAGGAAAATTGCGGAGGAATTAAATACTGATGCATCAGCGATATGGAGGATATTTAAAGAACAGCAGTTATTTCCTTACCATATACACATGGTTCAAGCTTTCTTACCAAGAGATTACGAACCGAGATTTATTTTTTCCCAATGGTTGCACCAAATGAGTACCGATAACCCTTTTTTCTGTTCAAAAATCCTATTATTACATGCATGATGGTGCCCCACTATATTTCAGCTTAAATGTGGGAAGGATTCAAATCATACCAATGAAAACCGCTGGATAGGAAGAGGTCTTCCTTGTCCGTCTCGATCCCCAGAATTAAATCCTTTAGATTTTTGTATCTGGGAATATCTGGAAGAATTAGTGTACACTACTCCAGTACGGGATATCGAAGACCTGAGAAATCGCACAATTGCATCTTGTGATGTTATAAGAAATAATCCTGGCATATTTCAACGTACTAGGGACTCAAAGATGCGTAGAATAAATGCATGTATTACATCACAAGGTAGCCATTTTCAATACTTATTGCTATAAAAAATTTAGTCGCTTCTAAGTAGGACTTCGTGTTTTTATTTCAGTTGCAATGTTTAAATAACACTTTTTTAAGAACGAGTTTATTCATAGTTTACGCAATGTTTTTTAGTAAATTATTTTTAAAATGTGATTGTTAAGTTTGATTTAAAATTAGTACACTGCGGTTGACAGAGCCAACTAGATTCTGTTCCTAAAATAAATTGCCCGTATGTTCTGGGGAACATCGTGCTATCATTTTGCCCAAATGTCTGTAATTTTCGAATTTTTCGCCGAAAATGTCTCAAACTTTTGGGTCAATCGAATTTATCAAGGTAAATTCGATTGAGAGTGTTGAATATAGGAGAACAGACAATAGAATTCACCATGGTAAATTCGACTAAATTCGATTAAGACTGTCCAATACAGGAGAATGGACAGAAGAACATACGTGAAAAAGCTTCTGACATAACGTCAGTGCTTGAACCAATTTTAAGATACACGATATCTCCCTAACGTTTGACTTTCCCAACATTTATATAACAAACTACCCTTTATTGTGAACAAGAAATCAGCCCCTTAACTTTTTCGGACTTGTTTTGAAACTCCCCGTATATCAGAACAAAGCTTTGTATCATTGAACGATACATCTTTACTATCCAGTTCAGAATATTCCCATTGCTTCGGAGCGATATTTCGATATTGTTCTATTTTAGGAATGTCTTCCAGTAAAACTGGCTGTGTACCAAAAAAATTAAAAACACCTGAGTAATGATAGGTTATGGTAGAATTTGAAACAGGTCGCGAAGTTATGAAAACGATATGTACAGGGTGTTTTTTGAACCTGCACACTCAATATGAAACTAACACAATTCCCACCCTGTAATTTGAATACTCAATTATAGTGTACTACACTGAAAATTTCATCAAAATTGAATAGGCCATACCCAAGATATTAATAAAAGGAAAATGGAATCTTGTATAGATACCTATATATTGCATACTCGGCAAAGAACCCATCGCGAATATCGATGATTCCGGAGTGTTTGAAATATGCTATCATCGCTCAACAACTATTAGCGGGAAGGGGGAGTCTACCGGACCGTGGAACCGCATAATGCTATTCCCCCAGAGCAACCGTACCACATGTTATGGTCAGCGAGAGTGCCAATACCATCTACCAGACCTGGAATCCACTGAACTTCTTTCGAGTCAACCAGTTCTGCTTTCGCGAGTTGCCTGCAGACCATCAACAGACTACTCCGTCGAGATTCAACGATCTTGGAAACATTAAACGCTGTGGAATTTGACTTGTGATCAACGTGCGTGTTTCCGGTTACTGATAAACTGCATATCGATTAAACAGTGGTGTTGTGTAGGGTGAACTTATGTTCCAAACCGAACAGAAAGTGTAGTGTTCATCGTTCAAATGAAAGGGATTTTTACATGAATAAATTACAGCACTATATTACTAACATCTCATACGGTAAGATTATAATATACTCCCATCATTATAGTATAATGAGTTCTCAGGTATTCTCTGCTAATTTGTCTCCTAATTGAATTTTACTTTCCCTTAATCGGGTTTTCTCTTTCAGATACATTTCACAGGGATATCTCGAAATCGTTCCACGCGATTCTTGATACAGTTTTTACTGAAAACAGTTTTGATAATTCCTTCCACCCATTCATAGTTTACTTCACTTTGTAGGTATTTACAATTTTTTTTTAAACATGGCATACGATACGAGTCTCTGTACGTCAGTTCGAAATGAGGTTATTTCATGAAAGTGAATATTAGTTTATATATGTTTTGCAAATAATGAACCTTGGAATCGTGCAGCAAAGGAAAAAATGAAAACCCTCCTGGAAGTTTACGTTCCGGAAAAAAATCAGTTGAATTGAAATTTCGACTGAAAAAAACGCGGAAACCTCCTTGCTTTCTCTTCTGAACTGTTGGAGCGAAATTCATGAACCTTAGTACACAAATCCAGTGTTACCTGAAATAATCCGATAATCGCGAGTTTTTCGCTGCGATTCATTTATTTAAAGAGGTGACAATTGGAGGCGGAAAATTACAGAAAGGGAGAATATTATTTCGAAAGGTATTTAACTCGGAACATAGGTACTTCATCGCTATTTTGATGCCATATTTTGTTATCGTAACGATCTACCACCATATCGTAACGATCTTGTTCCATAGATAAAGAGTACTATTTGAAAAACTATCGCCAAAATGAAGATGGAAAATAATCATTTCAAACATGTTCGAAGGATCTGTTGGTTAAGACGCCGGACTTGTAATATAGAGTGGAGTGGGACGTGAGTTCTGGTCTCTGTTTGGAGTATTTTTTCTCAATTTCGCTTGATATTTCATTTCAATATTTCGGTATTGAATATTGTTAACCAACAAAAAGTTTGGGAATAAGTTTTGGAATTTCAGTATTGCAGATAAATTCTTGATATGTGCTTGGTAGCTAAATAGAATATTGCCAAAGGAGTATTTATTCATACATAAAATTTGGTTTATGAATTAGGAGTTGAAGACCCTCTGCAATATCGGACGGATAGTTTCTCGGATATATAATATTTTTCAATAATTTTTTTGAAATTTTCTAGTGATACGATCCTCACGAAATTTCCTATTAGTAGTTGTGCCGGTATTCCACAACTAATTACCAATTCGATCGGATCTGTATTTTTTCAAAACAAAATTTGTACCCCGAAACCGTTTGGCCGTTTATGCCCATTAACACACTTGTCCGTCGCATTTGGACGAACAACATACCCTGAAAGTTTCGAGTCACTATCTCTTTCCGTTCGCAAGTTATCGCAGTAACGGTCACCCATCCTGATGCTCAACTCGCCAAACGCTGCTCGGTTTCCATTATTTCTTCAATAACTCCTACAATATAGTTCCGATCGTGTTCAAATTTGGAAGTTGGATCTAGAATTAGCAGCAATATCGGTCGGATATTTTCTGAGATATCTACTCAATATTTTTAATATATTTTATCGTATTTCCTAGTGATACGATCCTCATGAAATTCCGCATAAGTATTTGTGTCAGCATTCAATAAATAGTCATCCAGTTTCAATTCGTTCGAATCTGTATTGTCTGAAAACAAAATTTACGATAACTCCGAAACCGTTTGGCCGATTATGCTCATTAACGAACCTAACAGTCGCATGGGATGTCAACCTACTCTGAAAATTTCAAGTCGCTATCTGTTTCCGCTCGAAAGTTATCTTGGCAACGGCCGGTTGGCCTGACGGCCGGACATAATCGAATTTCGGGTGAAGAAAAATTTTGTATTTCGTGCAGAATATATATTTCTCAAATCATAGCAGAGCGCTTTCGACTGTTGTAGAGTCATCATCAGTGTTTACCTGTAAGTAGGTAATTAGCTGGCCATACGCGGACGTTCTTTCGCGCGGTTTATCGTGTTATCTAAAAATTAAGTGGAAAATCCCTTGACGTGTGAGCATTGTAGCACGCCATGATAGAGCGTTAGGGAATTTCACACGTACATCCTTAAATAATTTTAACGCAAAAGCGATATGTGACAATATTTTTCTTTGTCAGCCAGCCAACTTTAGGACGAATAATAATTTCATTTTCAACTAATACAAGTCCGATCGAATTGAAACTTGGTGAGTAGCTGTAGAATACAAACCTAAAGATGTTTATGAAATTTTGTGATAATTGTATCACTAGAAAAATAAAAGAAGATTATTCATGTCACGATAACCTGAGAACGGTAAGAGATGGCGTAATCGGTCTATCGGTTTTGGAGTAATACCTATCTGAAATTTGGCTGATATATATTCTCTATAATTCGAAAAATAGAAAACCAATCCAATTCGAACATGGTTGTTAGTTGTAGATTGCTGACATGAAAATTCCTGCAAAATTTCGAAGGGATCGTATCACTAGGAACTTAAAAAAAAATGGGTTCAAGCCCTGTGGACAGGAGCTTTCTGGCGCTCTAGTTCAAACAGACAAATTATATCTCCGAAAGTATTGGTTTCTCAGAGTTGGGAATTCAATCAATGTATTCTTATGAAAGAACTGCATCATGAAGGAAATTAAATTCAAATAATAGTTTATTTATCAAGATTAAATGAGCAATCTGAGAATGAGAACTGCACCATGGAAGAAATCAAATTAAAATAGCTGAAATGAATTTGACTCTTTGTTATAGAACAGGATGAAATGTACGAGTATGAACACAGATCATATAATAAAGCTTAGATAGAATAATTATAGCATTCTGTGAAAACATAGAAACATTATTGAAATTTCGAAAAATCATATCTCCGAAAGTATTAGCTTGTTGCAGTTGAAAATGATATCGATGGATTTTAATGGTGAAACTGCATCTTAAATAATTTTTTTTTAATTTTGAAAATTTTATTTTGACACTTTGTGTTAACCTGGTCAATACAAAACTTCACATGCGTATAAAGGTCATGATTCTAAAATTTGATGGAAAATTCCAGATAGATCGAGTGATCGGTTTCGGAAATATTCATAGAAAATGTGTTTTACTAAAATCGGCCATAACTCCGAAACCGCTTGATGGATTTCGCCCATTAACGAACTTGTCCGAGATATTTACGCTCCAAACCCACCTTGCAAATTTCAATCCTCTAACTCCTTTAGTTCGAGAGTTATCGTGCCTACGGCCGGCCGGCCGGACCGGCCGGACAGAATCGATTTCGACCTCGGATTCTTGATCAGTGAGTCGAACCAAATCGTTTCAGACCATTTTCAGCCAAAAATTCAAAAATTACAGACATTTGGGCAAATTGATAAGCACTCAGTTCCGAGAAACTAGAGCGCCAAAAAGTGTAATTCCCTTGCCGGGATTTGAGGCCGCCTTCTCTCGTTCCGATTCCGAAAACCCGACGGACTAGACCAACGGGCTATCTGGCTCCTCGTACGATCTTGTCGATCTCCGGTATTAGAATAAAACGTCGGTACTTACCTGGGATATATATTATTAATTTTCATTTTTCGACATAAAATCGTCTCTCTAAGTCGATTTTGACGTTTCTCGAACCAACGATTAGCAAGGAATTAGACAATGTCATGTCTCAGGAGAATAAGTTGACATTATGACAATTCATACATAGAAGAATTATATTATACAGAAGAATTATATTATATTCATACATAGAAGAATTATATTATTGTATAATTCTGTGAAAACGTAGAAATACGATTTATTATTGAAATTTTGAAAAATCATTTCTCCGAAAGTGTGAGCTTTTTAGAGTTAAAAATGATATCATTGGATTCTTATGGTAAAACTGCTTTTTGAAAAAAATTTAATTTGGAATTTGTTGTGTAAAAAAAATTTTTTTTTTGTTACTCCGAAACCATCTGTCCGATTCTGCCCAATAACGAACTTAGCCGAGATATTTATCTCCCAAACCTACTCTGAAAATTTCAACTGTCTAGCTCATTCCGTTCGAGAGTTATCGTGCCTACGGCCGGCCGGCCGGACCGGCCGGCCGGACAGAATGAATTTCGACCACGGATTCTTGATCAGTGAGTCGAACCAAATCGTTTAAGACCATTTTCATCGAAAAATTCGAAAATTACAGATATTTGGGCAAATTGATAAGCACTCAGTTCCGAGGAACTAGAGCGCCAAAAATCATGGAAAATTTTTTAAATATCAGAAACTATTCGTCAGACATTGCTGAAATATTGCGAGAGCCTTCAAAAACAAACTCCACTAGCAAATTCCAAGTTTGAACACGACCGAATCTGTATTGTTGGAGATCCGAGTAGCCTTGGGTGAGTTCAGTAGCTGGATGGGTGACCGTTGCCTAGACAACTTTCGAACGGAAAGATATAGTGACTTGTGATTTTCAGGGTAGATTGGGCATTCGAATAGGAGTTCGTTGTTGAGCAAAATCGGCCCAACGGTTTCGGAGTTATACCCATCTGGAATATTATTTTCTCGATATCTCAAAAAATACATACCCGATCTAATTGAAGCTTGGTAAATACTTGTAGAATATCGATATAAAGACGTGTGTGTAATTTTGTGAGGACCATACGAGTAAAAAATTAAAAAAAAAGACGAAAAGATATTATGTATCTCTCGATAACTTGAGAATGGAAAGATATATAGTGACTTGAAATGTTCACGATGATTTGCGCATCCGAATGCGACATTTAAGGTCGTCAATTGGCATAATCGGCCAGATTGTTTTGGAGTTATACTCATCTGAAATGTTGTTGTTATTTCCTCGATAGGTACCTCAAAATATAAAACTCTGATCCAATTAAAACTTGGTGATCACTTGTAGAATGCCGACCCACACATTTTCGCGGAATTTCGTTAATATCGTATATCTTGGAGTTAGTTGAGGCGTAAGTTTTTTCGTATTTACATTCCAGTAGAATGCATATGTCAGAATTCAGTGATCATAGACGATTCTATGCAGAAGTCTGTCATTAAGGGTTGCGTTCGAATATTAACTCCGTAGAGTAATATTTACCAAATTGCGTCCGAAAACGGAAGAGTTGAGTAAATTTTACTCTATGACTGTCGTTCGAAAAGTCGGAGTATTCGACTCGGAGTTCATTTTACTCCTGTGTAAATTGACATAATTCATGAGACGGGAAATCTCGTATCTTTGCCTCACTGTTTTATGAATGTTCTGTGAGGTAATTTAATAGTTTTAATACTGCTCACAATATATATTTATGATTAGAGTTACATATATGTGAAGTAAACGATAATAAATAGGTTCTTTCTTAAACCAACATAACCTATATTCCGATATTGGCACCTTCTGTCACTGTCAGAGTAAACTCCAGAGTAAATCTATCAAACCTTCAAAAACTCTACTCTACTCTTTGGAGTTAATATTCGTACACAACCCTGATGGTATGAAATGTATTCATATATTATAAAAGCTGAGAAAACGGGATATATATCGATGCAAAATTCGTAGTAGAGTATACAGTAGATTTGAGTAGACAATATATCATTCGCGCAAAAGCTTCTGACTTCACGTCAGTGCTTGAACCACTTTTTTCTCCTTCTCTTCAATTCTTAAGGCCATAACCGCACATGCAACAATAGATTTTTTTTCTTGTTTCCATCACTTTACGTCTTAAACCACAGAACACGAAAATATTCAACTAAATAAATTGAACTTGATGATGAAACGACTCCTTCGTGTAGCGGAATCGCCAAGAATTCAGTTCATCTTGAAAATTTCAAGATGACTGAATGCCGTTCCAAATGAAACTTTTTCCGACGTTTTTCGGTCATACACATGGTTTATCCTTTCAAATGATTCGCTACGAACCATCATGTGCAAAATCATCCTAATAATTCATAACTAGTTCAGTCAATCTGGCAAAAATTGAATCGTTCCGATGCAAAAAATACCTAGTGGCTGAATCTTTGTTAATAGTTGGAGAATGATGTTAGAAAAGGGTTTATTGGGTCGGCCACGTTGGACCGTGATGCGTGTTTTGAAAAACTCAAAAAAATTTTGAAATGTATTTATCTCGTGATCTATGCATTTCACAGAAAAATTTATTCAAGAAAAAATGTAGAGGACATCGATATCTACAATTAATCTCATTGGTGCTATGCCGTACAACAAAAAATGCACGCAGTAGGTGGCGCTAAAGTTCCAAAATAAGAGTTTTTCCACTTTTTTGCTATTAAATTTTCTTTTTTCAACTATATTGTAAATGTAAATGTTGTTCCTTTTAATATTACGAACAACTTTTATTTAAACATTTTTTACATACAACTTACCGTTTTGAAGCTACAGCTTGGTGAAGTTTGAAAATTCCATTACAACGATTTCACAAAGTATGAGGACAGCTGTGGTGCATATAACTCACATAGCAACTGAAAATGTAGGTACATTCCTTAGCAGCACTGCGATGTTAACGCAGCGCAGTATTACACTATACTTTCGAACGGTAAGTTGTATGTAAAAAATGTTTAAATAAAAGTTGTTCGTAATATTAAAAGGAACAACATTTACATTTACAATATAGTTGAAAAAAGAAAATTTAATAGCAAAAAAGTGGAAAACTCTTATTTTGGAACTTTAGCGCCACCTACTGCGTGCATTTTTTGTTGTACGGCATAGCACCAATAAGATTAATTGTAGATATCGATGTCCTCTACATTTTTTCTTGAATAAATTTTTCTGTGAAATGCATAGATCACGAGATAAATGCATTTCAAATTTTTTTTGAGTTTTTCAAAACACGCATCACGGTCCAACGTGGCCGACCCAATAAACCCTTTTCTAACATCATTCTCCAACCATTAACAAAGATTCAGCCACTAGGTATTTTTTGTACCGTAGAAATGCCAGATTGACTGAACTAAACGTGTATGGGCGACGACGGTTTTTTCGCCAAGCCGTTCTTTCCGGCATGATAACCGCCACGTTGCAACGCGCCACGATAAACCGAGCGAAAGAACGTACGTGTATGGCCAGCTATGAGACTAGTAAATTTAGCAAGTTTGGCAGGACCTGCAGACCTCTTGGAGTAGAATAAAGATTTTCTTTCATGAAAGTTTCATTTTTATTTCTTACAGTAAATGTATTATTTTCTCAAAAAAATTGTTATCTGCGGTAACAATATTGTACACCGTCATTTAGGTAAGTTGCTTCGTGTAATGAAGCAGCACACTAAATTTGGGCTATTCAATGGAATATTATGACGTCACTCTGTAAAAAGGAATGACGCCATGAGTGAAATTTTTATGTCATAAGATGGTTAATTAAAAACTAAAATGGATCTGTCCGAGCTTTTTGCTTGAAAGCCGTCAATAACAACGCACTTATGAATTTTGTTCCTTACTTTTATCCACACATTGTATATTTTGGAACAAACCATGCGCTATAAATTTCTTCCTTACTTATTATTCATCCCTATCCACATATTTCTTCACACTACCTTCTTTTAACTCGTGAATAATCGAACTGAAAATAACGCGTCAAAAATTGGAGGAATGATTCCTTCAATTTCCAACCCTTAACATAAAGCGATTTGATTTGAAGCGTGATGAATCTCGTTTAAATAATAGTTCAGGAGAACAGTTCCAGATGTACGGCTAGTTAGAAATGTAGCGAAAGCGACCCATTTCGCTGGAAAATTGTTAGAAACAATCAAGTTAGAGCTAAAATTTCCAAAGGATCAATACAGTGACACATTTTGAGGTCCTGATAACGAATGAAGACCCAATTAATTGGAAAAAACAAATTTTGTTCGCATTAACTTCACATCTACGTCATTGCCATATGAATATGCTAATAAAAGATTTTTGTCATATAAAATATCCAATACAGTCTTGGAAAAAGAGAAAGACTACGGGTACTTTTCGGTTTGTTAGTTAGATACTTAAATCTCATTGTGAAGGAAAACTCTGAGAGGTTATTAACTCATTCACTCATGATCTGAGTGACAAATGTTCCGAACGTTCGTCAAAATAAAAAAAAAAGCACTGACGTGTAGTCAGTACTCTTTGGCGCGCGTGTTCACGGTGGCTAATTTGAATTGAATGATGAGTACTTCAAGCTCAGTAGATAGAGCGAGCCGAAGATCTACCCAAAGGATAGTGGACACCATTCACTGTCGGTTCAAAAATTAACAGTGCTGTATCTAAGCTGCCATCAGGATAGATTAACAAAGTTGGAAAAAAACACAAGTGGCTCTCCTTAGTCGCACAAGCTCCTAGAAGATTTGGGAGGGTCAGTATAATCCTAATCATGTTAATCGCACGCGCGCCAAAGCAGATTGACTTTTTACACTTTTTATTTCATTGTTAAGTCAATCTGCTTTTGCGCGCGTGCGATTAACATGATTAGGATTATACTGACCCTCCCAAATCTTCTAGGAGCTTGTGCGACTAAGGAGAGTCACTTGTGTTCTTTTCCAACTTTGTTAATCTATCCTGATGGCAGCTTAGATACAGCACTGTTAATTTTTGAACCGACAGTGAATGGTGTCCACTATCCTTTGGGTATATCTTCGGCTCGCTCTATCTACTGAGCTTGAAGTACTCATCATTCAATTCAAATTAGCCACCGTGAACACGCGCGCCAAAGAGTACTGACTACACGTCAGTGCTTTTTTTTTTTCAAGTTCCTTTAACAAATATAGCTATCAATACAGTTTGGCTGTTAGCTTTACCGTAGATCGAAAAAAAATGCGGTTGTGGGACCTCCGTTTGGAACGCAATTGCCTCTTCTCCAAATCCGAACGTATTTTAATATAGATCTACCGAATATAGTTATTTATAAATTCGCCTCAGGGCCACCATACAGACATTTCAACTCGGAAACAACGCTATTTCCCCCAAACTGACTTGTGTCTGTGCACTGAATTGACATGAATATTCTTTTAAAACCTCACAATATCGGCTCATTGCTTCCAACATAACCCAAACAACCCAAAACCATTCACTTCTCATCTGCGCAAGCGCAATATACTCGTGCCTGCAAGTCCTCCCAAAATTACACACCTCACAAAAAACTCCGATTCTCCAACACTAGTGGTTCAGGAGATATCGCTTCTTGAATCCACGCATGCGCAGACCCTCACCAGGGGATTCTATAGAGGAATAGCATCCGCCACCCCAAAATCCCAATCCTCTCTGACGAAAGCACCAGCAGTTAAATCACTGATGGTCTGCTCATGCGCATAACGAAAAATGCCCGTAAGGGGTAACATCAATTTCGAAATTAGCCCCAGGGCCACGATACGGACACTTTAACTCGGAAACAACGCTACATCCCCCAATCTGACTTGTCCTTGCACTGAATTGCCATGAATATTCTTTTAAAACCTCACAATATCGGGTCAGCACTCCCAACATAACCCATACAACCCAAAAACAGTCACTTCTCTTCTGCGCATGCGCAATCTACTTGCGGCTGAAAGTCCTCCCAAAATCACACACCATACAGAAAACTCCGATTCTCCAACACTAGTGGTTCAGGAGATATCGCCTCTTGAATCCACGCATGCGCAGACCCTCACCAGGAGATTCTGTAGAGGAATAGCATCCGCCACCCCAAAACCCCAATCCTCTCTGACGAAAACTTCAGCAGTTAAATCACTGATGGTCTGCTCATGCGCATAACGAAAAATGCCCGTAAGGGGTAACACAATTTCAAAATTGGCCCCAGGGCCACGGTATGCACACTTCAACTCGGAAACAACGGTATTTCCCCCAAACAGACTAGTGTCCGAGCACTGAATTGCTATGAATATTCTTTTAAAACCTCACAATATCGACTCAGCACTCCCAACATAACCCATCCAACCCAAAAACAGTCACTTCTCTTCTGCGCATGCGCAATCTACTCGCGGCTAAAAGTCCTTTCAAAATAACACACCTTACAAAAAACTCCGATTCTCCAACACTAGTGGTTCGGAAGATATCGCATCTTTAATCTACGCATGCGCAGACCCTCATCAGGGATCTGGATTCTATGGAGGAATAGCATCCGCCACCCCAAAACCCCAATCCTCTCTGACGAAAACTACAGCAGTTAAATGACTTCTCATCTGCGCATGCGCACAACGAAAAATGTCCGGAAAGGGCAGCATGAACCTCAAAAAAATAGGTTTCGGCATTTTAAGCAAAGTATTTCGCAAAATAGTAGTAATTTTTTTATTTTTTTCATGTCACGTGATCTTCACGAAATTTTGCAAAAGTGTTTGCATTGGTCTTTTGCATCTAACTACTGAGTTTCAATTTAATCAGATCAGTATTTTTCGAGTTATCCTAAAAACAAAATTTTAAAATTTTTGAAATTTTTTTTTGCTACTTTAGGGCCGTCCGATCAAAACAAAACTTCGCAGACATATAAAGGTCATGATTCTACAATTTGCTGCCAAATTTCAGAAAGATCGAGTGATTGGTTCCGGAAATATTGATTAAAAACGTTTTGACTAAAAACGGCCTTAACTCCGAAACCGCTCGGTGGATTTCGCCCGTTAACTTGTCCGAGATATTTACGCTACAAAACTACCCTGCAAATTTCAACGCTCTAAGTCGTTCCGTTCGAGAGTTATCGTGCTAACGGCCGGCCGGACCGGACGGACAGAATTGAATTTGACCTCGAATTCTTCATCAGGAAGTCGAACCTAATCGTTTGAGACCATTTTCGAAAAAAAATTCGAAAAATACAGACATTGTGACGAAATGATAGCACGCTGTTCCTTGCGGAACACGCGCGCAAAAACTTAAGTAGCACTGACCTGAGGTAGATCTACTCTAGACGAGTCCAAAAACCCTGTATATGGTAGGTCTTATTACCTCCATAGCCGCGATACAGGCTGATTTATGTATTCCCAATATTTTCAATTGCTTATAACTTCTGAACCACCCAGTAAAATCAGTTGAAATTTGGAACGTAAAATACACTTCAATGGGTCGATCGATTAATTTCTAAAAGGATTAAAAAATCCAGGTCCGTAGTAGAAACACCCTCTATAAAGAAATATTGGAATTTGATTAGAATTTTGGGAAAGAGCAGAAAATTTTCGATGGGAATCAGTAGATCTCAGTGTCCCGCACGATATTTGACTCATCAAAATTATTGTCGAAAGATTTAATTCGTTAGTATACCTAATACCATTTAGTTCTCAAAAATCTTGTACATTAAGATTTAATTTGAAAATTTGCCGTTCTCGATATTGTTACAAATTGTTTTTAAAAAAATACGGCTTTTGAATAATCCTTTTTCAAAATGATCAACAGTGAAAAAATAAATAAACAAATGAGTAAAACTGCATGCGGATTGTATTCAGCCCATCCATGCGAATTCCTCAAATTAAAGACTCCATCCCTTGTAAACATTGCTGATTATCACATAAAAAAGGGGGGAAAGCCCTGTGGCAGGAGCTTTGACGCTCTTGTTCAATCTTTGACAAATCATATCTCCGAAAGTATTGGTTTCTCAGAGTTGCACTATGAAAGAAATTGAATTCAAATATGATACAAACTGTATCATGAAAGAAATTGAATTCAAACAAGAGCGCCAAAAGCCACGAAATCTCCCGAGATATTCATTCCTCAAATCCACTCTGAAAATTATATTATATCGATTGAAAACTTACATAATATTTTAGTTTTGTTTTTACTGGAGTTATTCTGAACTCATTCTGATAAACTTACCAAAGTATATATTTCCATCATCATCCATCCATCCACGGGCATTAAAATATCACCAACAAGTATATTATCATATTATAATCCTCATAATTCTACGATAGCTGAAATGAATTTGACTCCCTCTTATAGGAAAACAAGATGACATGTATGAGTATGAAAACAGATCATATAATAATTCATAGATAGAATAATTATTATAGCATTCTGTGAAAACATAGAAGTACGATTTATTATTGGAATTTTGGAAAATCATACCTCCGAAAGTGATGGAAAATGATATCAATGGATTTTTATGGTAAAACAGCATCTTAAAAAAAATTGAATTTTCATTAGTAACGTAAATTTTTTTTTATTACTCCGCAACCATCAGGCTGATATTGTCCAATAACGAACTTAACCGAGATATTTATCGACCAAACCTAGTCTGAAAATTTCAACTGCGTAGCTCATTCTTTTCGAGAGCTATTGTAGAAACAAAATTTTAAAATTTTTGATTTTTTTTATGCCACTTCACTGCATTCCAATCAATACAAAACTTCGCTTGCATATAAAGGTCATGATTCTACATTTGATGCTAAATTTCAGATAGATCGAGTGATCGGTTCCGGAAACATTCATAAAAAATATTTTTACTAAAAACGGCCTTAACTCCGAAACCGCTTGGTGGATTTCGCCCGTTAACGAACTCGTCCGAGATATTTCGGCTCCAAACCTACCCTGCAACTAACTCCTTCCGTTCGAGAGTTTTCATGCCTACGATCGGCCGGACCGGCCGGACAGAATTGATTTCGACCACGGATTCTTGATCGGTGAGTCGAACCAAATCGTTAAAGACCATTTTCTTCCAAAAATTACAGAAATTTGGGCAAATTGATAAGCACTCTGTTCCGAGGAACAGGATTGCCAAAAAGATATGAACAACATATCGGCATATTAGTTTGTGTTGTATCCCCCGAGGTATCCCACAACAATCTCTATGACATAAATTTTGACAACTGGCATCGACAGTATTGTAGTTTGAACTCTTATTATTTGAAAATTGATTATAATTTTTTATAATAATGCCTCAGGTACTTCTTGGATGACCATTGTCCAAATATGTGGATAGGCAGAGGTGGACAGCATGCGTAGCCCCCTAGATCTCCAGTTTTCAATCCTGTCGATTATTTCGTTTGGGGATATTTGAAATCTTCAGTCTGTGCGTCTGGGATTAGAAGTGAGGATATTTTCTTGCAACGTTTTGAAGTTGCTTGCAATTAGAGCCGTAATGATCTAGAAGTGATAAAAAAGGCTGTAAGACATATTTTGAAGCAAGGATGTGCATCGAGAAAACGGATGCACTTTTGAGCAACTTTCATGATTTCTTTCAACTGTTTTACTTGTTCATTTATTTGTTTATTTATTTTTCCACCGTTGATCATTTAGAATAAATTATTCAAAATTCATATATTTTTAAGGAATACTAGAAATAATATGTTAAAATATCAAAAATTAAAAATTTTCGATTAATGCAATCGACAATTTTTCGAATTCAATGTTAATGTACGAAATTTTTGAGAATTTCACTATCGAATTAAATCATTCGACAAAAAATTTGAGTAGTCAAATGTGCGGGATACTGAAATTACTGATCCCTATCGAAAATTTTCTGCTTTTTCTGAAAATTCTAATCAATTTCCAATATTCGTTTATGTTGAATCTCAGCTTGCGAAAAGTTCTAAATTTTCCTAATACGGCCCCGGATTTTTTAATCAGTTTAAAGACTAATCGATCGACCCACGGAATGTATTTCACGTTCCAAATATCAACTCATTTTACTGGGTGGTTCAAAAGTTATAAGCAATTGAAAATATTGTCGAATACATGAATCACCCTGTATCTCGGCTATGAAGCTGATTAGACATACCATATATAGGTTTTTTGGACTCATCTACAGTAGTTCTACCTCAGGTTAACGTATGTTGATTTACCAATGGAACATCCTGTATATACTAAGCTTATTTTAGCGCATGTTCTAGGGAACAGTTTGCACAAATGTCAAATTTTCTGCCGAAAATGTTTTCAAACGATTAGATTCTAATCACTGATGAAGAATTTGACGTCAAATTATATTCTGTTCAACCATTCGGCTGACCATTAGCATCCTTCTTATTATTCGTTCTGGAAGTTGATGTAAGGTATTCAAGAAATTTACTTAAGACTTCGTATAATATAATGTATATATTCATCTTCCACCCTCTGTCGAATATGTATCGGTAAACGAAACAGCCTGTATACAGAGTATATATACAGGATGATTCTTGATGAACTGTATATATTTCATTCAGAGATATGGATGATTCCAAAAATAGCAGATACCCAAAATACCCCATAGAAAGGTTCATTTGTTCCAATTATATAGGGCGATTTCCAATTGTGAGTCATATATTCAAAATGTGCCATTTCACAAACGAATTATTCCAAACTTTGCATATATAAGGACTAAATTGGGTGAGGATAACAGATTATCAATTTCCAGGATCAGACTATGATAGAGAATATCACCCTGATATATAAGGAAAGTAGAATACCTGATATGGGACTTCAAACTACCCTACATACTTTTCAATATGGAGTCATAAACTCTCATGGCCACCTACAGATTCCGAGAAAAAAAAATGTAATACGTGTACACGTAGCGTGAATTATTTTGACGGCTTAAGTTTCACGATGAAACTATACCGAAATGTATGAAATGTTGCAACCAGCACGTAGCACGATAACATTAGTTTGAATCCTCTCAATATGAAAGAATATCAATATCCAGGACTCCTATTTCAGATTGTTTTTTCCAATAGCTCGTAGTACGAAAAAATTGCCCTGTATATTGACTAGGGCAGGGTTTCTCAAACTTGACTCCACGAACCCCTTTCCAGATGACAGCGAACCCCTGAACTAATACCGGGTGGCGCAAATTAATCGATCAGGCCAAATTTCTCCGTTGGTACGCCCCGGAGAAAAAAAAATCGAATAAAATATTTGTAAAATAAAGGGGAAAATCCAATGATAATGTCAGACTTGACCTTGACCTTGACCTTGGCGGTCAAGTTTGAAATTTCAAATGGGAACATATATTTTTGACCACAGATTCGTGACGAGCGGAAAATTTCACGTTGGAATGACCTATCGTGTGCTAAAAATTTTCCCATGTGAGAATCTTTCGGAGGCAGAAATCGCGATAATTTTTTTAGTTCGAGATCGCGAAATTTTCAAGTTTTTTCTGAATCAAATTTCAAGAAAGTATTCAAACCACGAAGTTGACAAAATTTTGATTGTGTACTTGGAAAAATTTCACGATTACGGACTTGAAGAGATTTTGAGTCGGTACTTAAAATAATCAAGCCCTTTTTGCGAACAGGGGGTGATGACCTGCCGGTTTGTCCTTAATGACCACCGAACATCATGTACGATAGGTCATTCCAACGTGAAATTTTCCGCTCGTCACGAATCTGTGGTCAAAAATATATGTTCCCATTTGAAATTTCAAACTTGACCCCAGAATGACCGCCAAGGTCAAGGTCATGGTCAAGTCTGACATCATCATTGGATTTCTCCCTTTATTTTACAAATATTTTATTCGAACTTTTTTTTTCTCCGGAGCGTACCAACGGAGAAATTTGGCCTGATCGATTAATTTGCGCCACCCGGTATATTGTGGCGAGCGCGTGCCATCATGTTTGCTGTATGTGCCTGCCAGAAATCAAGCCACCATTACGTAAATCTTGTCGCGAACCCCCTACTCTCTAATGGCGAACCCCTAGGGGTTCGCGTACCCCACTTTGAGAAACCCTGGACTAGGAGAACAAATTAATACACAAGCTTGAAAATTATGTCGAAGTACATATTTTATATGAGCGCACGAATTTCCATGGAACGCAGACCTACATATATGGAAAATCTAAAAAGATTTTGTGAAACTACTACATATTATTGAAAGGTTTTTTTTTTGGGTTTTCTCTCCCAAACTCTGAAAAATATCTATAAAATAAAAATTAATTATTTTGTGATTTGCTTCTGCGTAAGAAACACAGGATATTTGTCAGAAGCAATCAATTTAACAATGTTGCCTAACAAAAAACAACGAAACAACATCAACGAAGAAACAACTACATATATCGTAACCTAGAAAAAAACCTTTCAATAATGAGTATACCTCCCACAGTATCCTTCAATGATTACTACATATTAATCTGACTCAAAATCAAATTAAATTAATTTTTCTTCGCAAGTAAATTTGTCACTTGAGAAACGCAACATGAACAATCGAGCGAATAATTAATTGCATTTTGATTTGTCTTCATCATCATATGCAATGAATTTGGTACTATAACAATGTACCTAATATTTTGACTGACAGGATGACAGAAAAGTTCAAGTTCTCCACCGCGGCCATTTTACTTTTCCTTTTCCCTGCGCTGTAGAATTGTGTCTTTTATAGAGAGTAAATATAAATCAGACCTAGAGCTGAAATGCCAAGAAATAGCATATCCTATTTGGAGAAGTGCGTTTCATGGCTTGCTTCTTTCTATTCAATCTTGGCGTATCATGAAAATGCACAATTCATCCCCGCATAAGTTAATATACTAATTCTTGATAATATCATGATAGATCTTTGATATTCATCATTTATACTATTTCATTTCATTCTGGCTTATTTCTGATAGTTGAAATGATTATCCAAATGATCGCAAATCATTTTTCATTCAACGATAGTTTGAATTAGCTCAATAGCGTACAGAAATCGTAAATACACTAATTAGGTATTGCGCAGAACACCGCTATAGAATTCTCGGAACAGGAATTCTTAGTGAGACCATTTAAATTTACGTTTACAGTCGTCGCAGAACTGGTATTTCTCTGTAAACGTATTCGTCCGTTACCCTGAGGAATCGCCGCTTTCACGAGAAATGATTATATCGAGCAGAGAATTATTCCATTAGCTAAAACTGGAAGAAAGTATTTATTTGCTTGACTAACTCATGTTTCATTTGTGGCTGGAATCCCTTGGAATTTGTCATTGGAACAAATTTGAACATAATGAGTTTTCAGATGTTAATAAGACGACATTAAATAACAATCATCTTCAATCAGATATTAAAATTCAACACAATACATTGTATTTCACATATCTAGGTGTTCTGTTGTACCTAGTATGTTTTCTTATGTATATCTAATTATTTCTCTTGATAGGTTATTTAATTACTCTCAACTCAAAATAATTATTCGACATTCGGCTCAGATGAAAAGATACAGTGAAGAAAAACTGATTTTATTTTGCAGCTCTGACATGGTTTCTCCTATTGAATTATACAGCGTGCCAAAAAAGTAACGTAACTCGTCAATAATTCTTGTACTAAGGATTATTAAGGAATATCCTCGCATCCGTCGATTTTTAATTTAAAAAGCAATTTATCCTGTGCTTTTTTAAATTTGATATTTCTCACCTCCTACGCCCCGCACCCCACTACTTTATTTTTTCAAATGGGAATATATGGATTGTGACACATCAAATGAAAGGTAATTTGATAACCTATTCAGCGATGTGGCTAAAAGTAGAATTGGTTGTGCCGTTTTTTCATGAAAAAATTCTTAATACTAATTATTATTAAGAGGAATCCATGAACCCATGGATTTGTAATTTCGAAAGCAGGTCTCCCTATGCTTTTTTGAATTTGAAATCTCTTACCCTTTACGCTCCACACCCTTCTACTGTTTTTTTCAAATATGAATATATGGGTTGTGATATATCAAATGAAAGGACATTCGATTGCACATTGAGCGGTGTGACTGAAAAAAGAATTTGTTAAGCTATTTTCTTATTACAATATTAACAATTTGTGATTGGTGTCAGGTTCTTATTCTTGAAATAATAAATATTGAGAAATATCCTCCCACCCGCCGATTTCTATCTTCGAAGTTTGAGATATGGATGCATTTTTGAAGTTGGGGGTTTATACCCTTAAGCCTCAACAATTTTGTTCTATTGGAAAAATATTGCTTGTGATATATCGCATCAAAGGTCAATCGATGACCAATTCAGTTATGTGAACGAAAATAAAATTTTACCTTCAAATTCTTGCAATAAAAATGCTACGTTGAGAAGAAAAATGTATACACAAGTTGAAAACAGCTGCGAATCAATTTATTAGATCGCAAATAAAACAATAAACAGATAAGGATTGTGTCGCTTTAGTTTTTGTTGAAAAAATATTCTTTCGTCAATCTATAGGTATAATCGACCAAACGGTTTTGGAATTATACCCATCTGAAATTTGGTTGTTATTTCCTCAATAACTTGAAAAATACTCAACCGATATAATTCAAATATGGTTATTAGTTGTAGAATGCCAACGCGAGAATTCTTGCGGAATTTCGTGAGGATAGTATAACTAGAAAATTTCAAAACAATTATTGAAAATAATTGAAAAAAATGCTATATATCATAAACTATTCGTCCGGCATGGCTGAATTTTTGGAAGAGCCTTCAAAACCTGACTCTACTGCAGAGTTCCAAGTTTGAACACGATCAGATCCATATTGTTGGAGAACCGAGCAGCCTTTCGTGAGTTCGGTAGCTGGATGCGAATCGTCGTATTTTTGCGAGAACCTTCAAAAGCATGAATGTCATGATGACATATTTTTGCGCGTATGTTCTTGGGAAAATCGTGTTATTTCATCACAAATCTATGGGAGATGATAGCCCTACATTAGCGGTCAGACCTGGTTTTGAAAGAGATCCTCCTTAGGAGGAGGCAACTAAATATTGAAGGGATTTCTATGAACAAAAGTGAATATCTTTGAGAAATAGAGAAAGCGATTCTTCTTCAAGAGATCCTTGTGCCTTCAGAAGAGTATATTTTTGAGAGGGGACTTTTGAAAGGTTATGTTTTATTTTTGATATGATATCGCTGAAATTTTGCTGAAGGCTTCAAAACTTAACTTTAAATTAACCAATCTTTCTGATCTTGTAAGGTGATAGGCTCATTTGTCGATATTAAATCTCGTGATGGGTAGAGAGGAATTTTAGGCCAGTTTTTCTACCACTAATGGAATATATCTTTATGTTTCACCTCAACACCTTTAGATCCATCAATGGGCATTTATTGGTTAATAATAAGTAATTGAATATTACTGGAATTCAATTGAATTTCATTCAATATGTTAGTAACTAAACTTATAATTTTCTTTACTTTGATTATTTAAATATGACATTAATTCCAGTTATATTTTTCTAGAATAATTATGTATTCTTCTCCTAAAGAAGAATTGAAGGTAGACAATAATGTGTTAATTTTTTCATTATTGCTTTCTATCCTGACTTCACGAACAAAAAAATTGGTTGAAGCACTGACGTGAAGTCAGGAGCTTTTGCGCGTATGTTCTATTGTCCATTCTCCTGTATTGGACACTTTCAATTGAATTTACCATGGTGAATTCTATTAAGAGTGTTCAATACAGGAGAATGGACAATAGAACATACGCGCAAAAGCTCCTGACTTCACGAAAAAAAAAATTGGTTCAAGCACTGACGTGAAGTCAGGAGCTTTTCCGCTTATGTTCTATTGTCCATTCTCCTGTATTGAAAACTTTTAATCGAATTTACTATGGTGAATTCTATTGTCTGTTCTCCTGTATTGGACACTCTTAATCCAATTTACCATGGTGAATTCGATTAAGAGTGTCCAATATAGGAGAATAGACAATAGAATTCATCATGGTAAATTCGATTAAAAGTGTCCAATACAGGAGAATGGACAATAGAACATACGCGCAAAAGCTCCTGACTTCACTTCAGTGCTTGAACCAATTTTAATTTTAAACACTGATAATTTCAACTTTTAAATTACTCGATGACTAAGAATTCAAACATGATCACGCTTGCATCACATCATTTTTGCGCGTATGTTCTGGGGAACATCGCGTTATAGTATGCCCAAATGTCTGTAACTTTCGAATTTTTGAAAAAAAAGGTCTCAAACGATTAAGTTCGACTCCCCAATGAAAAATTCGAGGTCAAATTTGATTCTGTCCGGCCGGCCGTCCGGCCGTTGCCACGATAACTTGAGACCGAAAAGAGCTAGCGACTTGAAATTTTCAGGGTAGGTGGCGTATCCCAATACGACGGACAAGTTTGTTAATGGGCATAATCGGCCCAGCGGTTTCCGAGTAATAATTTTGTTTTCAACCAATATAAATCCGATCGAATTGAAACTTGGTGGGTGGTTGTAGAATATGAACCTAAGCACGTTTGTGAAATTTTGTGCGAATTGTATGGCTAGAAAATTTTAAAAAAATTATTAAAAAATATTTTAGTTGTCACGATAACTTGAGAACGGAATGAGATAGCGGCTTGAAATTTTCAGGTTAGGATTTGCACCAGAACGCGACATTTCAGTTTGTTTATGAGCATAATCGGCCAAACGGTTTTAGAATTATAGCCATCTGAAATTTTCTGAAATTTGGTGGTTTTTTGTTCCTCATTAACTCGAAAAATACTGAACCGATTGAATTCAAACATGGTTATTAGTTGTAGAATGCCCACGCGAAAATGTTCGCGAAATTTGGTGAGAATAGCATTTGCAGAAAATTTTTAATAAATCATTGAAAATAAAAAAAAAAAATTCTATATATCAGTAACTATTCGTTTGAAATTGCTGAAATTTTGCAAGAGCATTAAAAAAAATTCTATAAATCAGAAAGTATTCGTCCGACACCGGTGAAAGTTTGCGAGAACTATCAAAACCTAATTCTACAACCAAGTTGCAAGTTTGAAAGAGATCTGATCTCTATTGTTGGATATCCGAGCAGACTTTTATTTTTTAAGAGGTATTTGAATCTAACCCTGCAGTATTTTTTTTCGTATATTATTAGGTATATGATTAATTTCAATTTCGATAGAATACATATGTCAGAATTGAAAATTCTTTGTTCTTAGATGATTATATAATTACTCAAGTCTTTAAAATGGTACGAAATGTATTCATATCTTTTAAGAGCTCAGAAAACGGTCTATATCGATGGTAAATTTGATTAAGAGTGTCCAATAGAGGTAAATGGACAATAGAACATGTGCGCGAGTTCACGTTAGTGCTTGAACCAATTTGTTTATATTGGGTGGATCTGCGGTCATAATATTAAGTGAGTAGAGCCACGCACAAACAAATATCTAATATGTATAATCATACTGGTTATGATTAATAGCGTTAGACTGGGTGAACATTTATTTATTTTTATTCTCCTAGCAGTATCTGCGCACCGTATGATGATGGATTTTTATTTTTCGGTTGGGATATCCAATCATGTTATTACCTTATGACCAAAGCAGATTTGTTGTGGAACCTCCAGTTTGTCAGTAGCGAATAAAAGAAATATTCCTACTTTTCAGTAATACATCTAGGTATCTAACCTAGTTGATTATATTGTTTCTCAAATAGAAATTAAGTAAAAAAATGTTCAACGACCTAAACGTATTCGTCGTGAACGCAGAAAAAGTGTAGCGCTCTTAGATTTTTATACGGGGTGGCTCCGCTAATTTAATATTGAGTTAGCAGTACCATTCCCAAATATAAACATAGAATGTAAACACATTGTTAATGAATAATAGTCGAGTGGAGTAGAATATACATGGTGAGTCTTTGAGTGGTACATTAATTTCAATCATAGATTCCTCGCACCAAACAAAATACTCTTTTCATTTACCATTGTTCCAGATTGGACTCAGATAAAAATATACAGGCTGTGAAAATTGCAAAAAAAATATCAGTTTTTCTTATGTAGCTTCGACATGGATATTCAGAACGAAATCAATTTTGGTGTGAGTTTTCTACTATGAACTATGACAAATATTCTCCGATTAACAGTTTTTTCTTACTTCCTCTGGTTACCTTTAGAAACAGCCCATTTGTATAACGTCCTCCTTGGTGTTTTTTTACATAATTGTTGAATATAAACTTGTTTACGAAACTTCTTATCATCCAGAAAAAAAAGCTACTTTTTAATGTTGAGTAATAGAAATATTCCATTTTGACAGAATTACACCCACGTAACTTTGTTGATTTCCTTTTGTTTCTATTAGTCATTCACTGAAGAATCGTCAAAAGACCAGAAGTTATTTGTCGTGCAGTGTTTAAGTTTTCTGTTGCAGAAAAACTGCTTATAACTGGACAAACATTTATTTATTTTCAATCTCCTCGCAGTATCTACGCAACGTACGATGATGTTTTATTATTTTATTCTTTGGTTCAGAAATCCATCATATTATTACCCAAATTAAATTTGTTGTGGAAACTCCAGTTTTTCAGTAGCAACTAAAATAAATATTCCCATCATATTATTGCCCAATGACCGAAGTAAATTTGTTGTGGAACCTCCAGTTTTTCAGTAGCGAATAAAATAAATATTCCGATCATATTATCATTGCCCAATGACCAAAGTAAATTTATTGTGGGACCTCCAGTTTTTCAGTAGCGAATAAACGAAATATTCCCACTTTTCATTTATACACTAAGGCCCAGTTCCATAATCGAACTTAAAGTCTACTTTTTCGACAAAGTCTCCCTTTACTCTCATTTTACTTAGTAAAAGGAGACTTTGTCGAAAAAGTAGACTTTAAGTTCGATTATGGAACTGGGCCTTAGGTAAACTAGAAGATTATATTTTTTCAAACTGAAATGAAGTAAATAATTGGCGAACCCAAACGTATTTGTAGTGAACGCAGAAAAAGTGTCGCGCTCGGCAATTCTTCATTAGTATTCTGATGACATTCCATGTTTATTTGTGTGAGTGGCACTGTGATCTTGATAATAAATTATCAAAGCCCCTCGAGTGAAAAAAGGTAAGAGTGCGACACTTTTTCTGAGTTCAAGACAAATACGTTTTGGTCGATCGACAAGTGATTAGTTAATTTCTGTTCGAAAAAAAATATATAATTAACTAGGTTACCTAGGTGTATTTCAGAAAAGTGGGAATACTTAACTGCTAACTGAAAAACTTGAGGTTCCACGAAAATTTTTTTTTGTCATTGTAGCATAATATGATGGATTTCCCAACCGTACAATAATAATAATTACTGCTAAGGGAATACAAACAAATAAATTTAGCCAATCGAGGAATATATATTATATATATTTTTCATGTTTTAGCATATCCCATGCAGATTTGGCTTCAAAGCGAGGTGAATATCTATGTTTAGGTAAAATAAATCCTTTGGTGCTGAAAACTTAATCGACATTTTGAAAATACAGAGTATTCCTAGGAGGGCAGTATTCTGATTGCACCTACATTCGAGTGTAATTCGAATAGGAGCTGCAGGCAAATACCAGTAATTATAAATTGCTAATATGAGGATGAATCGAATGAATTACACCGAATAAAGATTCCCATTACTCTAAGCAGCCGAAGTGCTTGAGAATTCAACTGTTCCATTAATCATTCTTGAATGCCTTGTTTCCCACATTCAACTTTCCCATTCTACCTTTTACTACGATCACACGAAGATGTTGAGCATACGAACAATCCCGTTTGATATTGATTCTTCTTCTCCCTGTATTCGATCAAACGTCAGGTTATAATTTAACGGTATCGTATCATTGGACATGAATGATTAGCACAAACAAAATATTTGGTAGTAGGCCACCAGTAAAAGTAATCTGGGTGAAAGCGCTAATATTCAACTCAATGTGTATAATTTTATCTTTTATTTATGAGAGAAAAATAAGTGGACATCTCTGGATGCACACAAAGGCGAGTTTCGTCTTCCGTTGATTATAATACGGGAGGTTCGTCATCATCATCATCATCGTCATTGAGCTATTCAGGTACACTGCTGAACATAGCCCTTCCTTATTGCGCGCGTGTTCCGCAAGGAACAGCGTGCTATCATTTCGTCACAATGTCTGTATTTTTCGATTTTTTTTATGAAAATGGTCTCAAACGATTGGGTTCTACTCCCTGATGAAGAAATCGAGGTCAAATTCAATTCTGTCCGTCCGGCCGGCCGTCCGGCCGGACCGGCCGTTAGCACGATAACTCTCGAACGGAAGGAGTTAGAGCGTTGAAATTTGCAGGGCATGGTACGAGCGTAAATATTTTGGACACGTTTGTTAATGGGCAAAATCCATCAAGCCGTTTCGGCGTTACGGCAATTTTTAGTTAAAATGTTTTTCAAGAATATTTACGAAACCGATCACTCGATCTATCTGAAATTCAGCATCAAATTGTAGAATCATGGCCTTTATGTGCCTGCGAAGTTTTGTATTGATCGGATGGGTGTAAACTAGAAAAAAAGAAGCCAAATATTTGAAAATGAAATTGAAATTTTGTTTTCACTATAACTGGAAAAAAACTGATCCGATTGAATTGAAGCTCGGTAGTTAGATGCGAAGTACCAATGAAAACACTTGTGCAAAATTTCGTGGGGATAGTATGAGTAGAAAAAATTAAAATTTTTTTAACTATTAGCGGAATATTTTGCTTGAAATTCCGAAACAAAAAATCGGATTGAGTTCAGTTTTTGCACTTCGGTGACGAATAATGACCTCTTGGGGCGAACAGACCACTAGGAGCTTAAAAAAAATTAGTAATTTTGAACATCCAAACTGGACAAATTATTTAATTTCGAATCCCTGCATGGATCTCTAACATCTGGTGATCAGATTTCGTTCCGACGTGTTTTTTGCGCATTTATTTGAATCAAGTCGATATGTACGAGGGCAACAACTGATTAATATATGGACCTCTTACTACCATGGCAATTGAATTAATGCGTAAACGATGTGTGGAATTCTAAATTGGTTTTCAAAATTTGTCTGAACGGTGAACGACTGGGGGTCTCCCCAGTCGTTCACCGTTCAGACAAATTTCTGAGAAGATTGGGGTTTTGGGGTGGAGGATGCTATTCCTCCATAGAATTCCCCCGGTGCGGGTCTGCACATGCGTGGATTCAAGATGCGATATCTCCTGAACCACTAGTGTTGGAGAATCGGAGATTTTATGACTGACCGGATGGCCATAAAGTGAAAAAAAATTCAGAAATTTGAAAATTTTGTTTCCACGATAACTCGAAAAATACTGAGCTGATTAAATAGAAACTCAGTAGTTAGATGCAAAAGACCAAAGCAAACACTTTTGCAAAATTTCGTGAAGATCACGTGACATGTAAAAATTCAAAGAATTACTACTCTTTTGTGGAATTTCCCAAGGAGACCCCTCAGAATCTTCTAGGAGCTTGTGCGACTAATAAGAGTCAGTTGTGTTCTTGTTCAACTTTGTTACTCTATCCTTATGGCAGCTTAGATACAGCACTGTTAATTTTTGAAACGACAGTGAATGGTGTCCACTATCCTTTGGGTAGATCTCCGGCTCGCTCTATCCACTGAGCTTGAAGTACTCATCATTCAATTCAAATTAGTCACCGTGAACACGCGCGCCAAAGAGTACTGACTTCACGTCAGTGCTTTTCTTTATTTTTATTGCTCAGTCTCTGGCATCCAATTCTCAGACATTCTCTTATTTTCGTCGGTCCATCGCGTAGGAAGCCTTCCCCTATTACGTTTATCGCCTCTTATCTGGTTCACCACTAAAGCAGTCGCTTGGTCCACCTCTCATTCGAAAATCCGTCCGTTGCCACGATAACTTTTGAAAAGAAATTGAAACTCGAAATTTCAGGGTAGGTTGCACATCCGAATACGATGGTTGAGCTCGATAATGGGCATAGTCGACCAAACGGTTTCGGAGTTATACCCATCTGAAATATTGTTTCCACAATAACTCAACAAATACACATCCCATCGAATTAAAACTTGGTTATTAGTTATAAAATGCCGGCGCGCATATTTTTTGCAGAATTTCGGAGGATCGTATCACAGAAAAAAAATCTCCGTTATTTTACAAAAGAGTACTTGATTTCAACTGGATCAGATTTCTATTTTCGCAATTATGGCGAAAATGAAATTTCGAACTGGTATCTACTTCTGCAATTTCAAATCATATAAATCTCAGAATTGCATATAATGCGACATAAAGAATTCGGACAGATCCAACTAATACTGGAGGGAAAAATTGACGGGCGACGTGGTATCGGGAGAAAGAAGAAATCTTGGCTGAGGAATATTCGAGAATGAACTCATACAGGTGGAAATGACCTAATTCAAAAAGCTCAAGATAGACAAGGATATGCTTTATTGATCACCAACCCAATTAGAGAAGGCACTTAGATGGATGGAGTTAGATGCAAAAGACCGAAGCAAACACGTGACATGAAAAAATTTAACAAATTACTACTATTTTGCGGAATATTTTGCTTGAAATTCCGAAACCTATTTTTTTAAAGTTATTACCGCCTCTTCCTAGCATTTTTCGTTATGCGCATGCGCAGATGAGAAGTGATTTAACTGCTGGAGTTTTCGTCTGAGAAGATTGCGGTTTTGGGGTGGAGGCTATTCTCCATAGAATCCTCTGGTGAGGGTCCGCGCATGCATGGATTCAAGATGCGATATCTCCTGAACCACTAGTGTTCGAGAATCGGAGTTTTCTGCAAGGTGTGTGATTTTGGGAGGATTTTCAGTCGCAAGTAGATTGCGCACGCGCAGAGGAGAAGTGACTGTTTTTGGGTTGTATGTGTTATGTTGGGGGTGGTTTAGGACTATCGGTCATGGGTCTGGTGCTGAGCCGATATTGTGAGGTTTTAAAAAAATATTCATGGCAATTCAGTGCACGGACATTTCAGTGTGGGGGAAGTAGCATTGTTTCCGAGTTGAAGTGTCCGTACCTTGGCTCTGGGGCTAATTTTGAAATTCATGTTACCCCTCACGGACATTTTTCATTATGCGCATGAGCAAACGATAAGTGAATTAACTGCTGGAGTTTTCGTCATAGAGGATTGGGGTTTTGGGGTAGAGGATGGTATTCCTCCATAGAATTCCCTGGTGAGGATCCAAGCATGCGTGGATTCAAGATGCGATATCTCCAGAACCACTAGTGTTGGAGAATCGGATTTTTTTGTAAAATGTGTGATTTTGGGGTATTTTCAGTCGCAAGTAGATTGCGCATGCGCGGAGGAGAAGTGGCTGTTTTTGGGTTGTATGGGTTATGTTGGGAGTGGCTTAGGACCATCCGTCATGTGTCTGTTGCTGATCCGGTATGGACCCAATACTAAAATGAAGATGGGTTTCATAGAAAAGGAACAAAAAAACTTTTTTGAAAATATTACTATAAACGTGACGTTTTTTTGGATGTTAGGAGGGGGGTTAGGGGGAAATTTCCGGGGGTTTTATCGAGGAAAAATACGGAAGTTTCGTAGGGTTTCGCGTTTTCGGAGCGAAAAGAAGGGGGTGTATTTAAAAAAAAATCGCAAAAACGCCGATTTTGACAAAAGGTGCAAAATTGTGTTGAGGCATCCGGAGAAACGGTGGCGTTCGGAACGAAGGTATTTGCGGGAACGCGAAGACGAGATTCGAAATTAGTCCGTAACACGGCCCTTTTTTCGATTCTTTCTTTCGTTTTCCCGGAAGAACGATAGGAAAATGTGACTTTTTCGCGAAAATCGACAAAATTCTGACGTTTCACGTATTTCTGTGGCGAATTTTTACGCGGCTCCTGCAAGGTCGACGATTTCGGTCCGAACGAGCCACGATAAATGTCAAATCGAATTTGAATTTCGAACGGAATCACTCGAAAATCTTGGAATCGTCTAGGAAAACCGCGAGAAATATGAACGAGTAACCGATTTCGATCGATCGCTTGACAGGATTGACGATATTGTGAAAATCGAAAGTCGGACATCGTCCCAGTACTATAAAATCTTTATGTGCCAGAAAATCGGCACTGAATCACGAAGCTGGCATGGTCGAGCGGACGAAGACGTTGGAATTTGAATTTGTATCTCCCGAGCATCGCGGTGCGGCGCGGGATCGAATCTCGGAGCGTCCGAAATAGCTTTTTCTTAGTTTTCTTTCATTTTTACCCAATGAAAAACTGAAAGGAGCGTACTCCAGTAAACGTATCTTGGGATTTGGATCTTTTCGTTAAGTTAAGAAATCTATAATGAATATCCTTTCGATCAGACGGATTTTTGCATCAAAATTGCTCAAAATATTCAAACATCAAGCAGAAAATTAACTATACAGGGTGTTTCAAGTAAAATGTCACCCCTAGAGATCTATCATAAAGAGAATTCTCAACACTGTAAAACCGCTACGAAAAGATAACCGCTGCTATACGGGGTGTTTTTAAAAAAATTTCAACTCCGAAACGACTTGACCGATTTTGATGAAACTTTGTGTGTGTGTTTCGGCGTGTCCTTGCTTCACAATAGCACAATAGCGGTAGGTGGCGCTGATAATGCTCTATCAATAGGAACTCAGAGATGGCTCGACCGATTTTGATAGAACATTGTGTGCGTGTTTGATTGTGTCTCAGGGTAACAATAGGTAATCGGTAGGTGGCGCTGTATTCGGTTTATAGAAACTTAAGAACGGCTGTACCAATTTCGATTAAACTTTGTGTGTATATCTGAGTATGTGTCAGGTCCGCAATATACCCCGGTAGGTGGCGCTGCTATCGGTCTGTAGAAACTCAGAAATGCCTCGACCGATTTTGATGAAACATTGTGTACGTGTTTGAGTGGCTCTCAGTGTCACAATAGAAACCCGTTAGGTGGCGCTGCATTCGGTTTATAACAACTCAAGAACGACTGGACCGATTTCGATGAAACTTTGTGTGTGTATCTGACTAAGTTCCAGATCCACAATATTCCCCGGTAGGTGGCATTATAATCGGTTTACAGGAACTCAAAAATGGTTATACCGATTTTGATGAATCTTTGTGATTGTGTTTCGGAAGGCCTTAGGTTCACAATACGATTCGGTAGGAAGCGCTATATTCGGTTTTCAGCAACTCAAAAACTCCTGACATATTTCGATGGGACTTTCGTGTGTGAATGATTCTCAGAATCACAACAGGACCCGTTAGATTGCATTGAACTACGGGTTCAATTGACCTACCGATTATATTGATCTACCAAAAAAATGTTGATCTACTGGAAAAATGCAGATCTACCGAAAAAATGTAGATCTACCGGAAAAATGTAGATCTACCGGAAAAATGTAGATCTAACGTAAAAATGTAGATCTACCAGAAAAATGTGGATCTATTGCTAGGTAGATCTGCTGGCTCATCTGAATCCCAAAATATGGACTGCTGGCTACTAGTGAGGTTCTAAAAGAATATTCGTGGCAATTCACTGCACGGACAAGTCAGTTTGGGGGAAGTAGCATTGTTTCCGAGTTGAAGTATCCGTACCGTGGCTCTGGGGCTAATTTTGAAATTCGTGTTACTCCTCATGGGCATTTTTCATTATGCGCATGAGCAGACGATAAGTGAATGACCTGCTGAAGTTTTCGTCTGAGAGGATTGGGGTTTTGAGGTGCAGGATGCTACTACTTCACAGAATCCCCTTGGAAGTGTCCGCGCATGCGTGGAGGAAACATGGCTCTTTTTGGGTTGTATGACTTATATTGGAAGTGGTTTTCGTCTAGCAAATGTCATATCATGCATTTGGTGCTGAACCGTTATTTTGAGGTTTTAAGAGAACTTTCATGGCAATTATGTGCAAGGACAAGTCAGTTTCGAGGAATTAGCGTTGTTTCCGAGTTGAAATGTCTTTATCGTAGCCTTGGGGCCAATTTATAAATAACTATATGTGGAATATCCATATTAAATTACGTTCGGATTTGGTGAATAGGCAATTGCGTTCATAACGGGGTCCCATAATCGTATTTTTTTTTATTTCGACCTACGGTAAAACTAATAGCCAAACTGCTTTGATAAACAGATTTGTTAGAGGACCTTTGAAAAAATATAAAAAAGCACTGACGTGAAGTCAGTGCTATTTGGCGCGCGTGTTCACGTTGGCTGATTTGAATTGATTGATGAGTGTTTCAAGCTCAGAGTATAGAGCGATCTGGAGATCTACCCAGAGGGTAATAGACACCATTCACAGTCGGGTTGAAAACTAACAGTGCTGTATTTAAGCTGGCATAAGGATAGAGTAACAAAGTTGACAAGGAACACAACTGACTCTCCGTAGTCGCATCAGCTCCAAGGAGCTTCTGCGGGATCTCCTTGGGGAAGACTTGGTAGGGTCAGTATAATCATAATCATGTTTATAGCACGCGCCAAATTCAGATTGCCTTTACATTGAAAGAAAAATGCTAAAAAGGTATTGACATGGTGTCAATCTGCTTTGGCGGGCGTCCTATAAACATGATTATGATTATACTGACCATACCAAGTCTTCCTCAAGGAGATCCCTCAGAAGCTCCTTGGAGCTTGTGCGACTACGGAGAGTCAGTTTTGATCTTTGTCAACTTTGTGACTCTATCCTTATGCCAGCTTAGACACAGCACTGTTAGTTTTTGACCCGTCAGTGAATGGTGTCCATTACCCTCTGGGTAGATCTGCGGCTCGCTCTATACCCTGAGCTTGAAACAATCATCAATCAATACATATTAGCCAACGTGAACACGCGCGCCAAAGAGTACTGACTTCACGTCAGTGCTTTTTTATATTTTTTGTGAGACGCTTTGAGTAAACTTGTTTGAAATAACAATTTAGATCCATGCGCCAAGTTACAGGTCGGAAAACCATCAAATTTTTTTTTTTGGGTTATACCTCTTTTAAAAATTGGTTCAAGCCCAGGGGACAGGAGCTTTTTGGCGCTCTTGTTCAAACAGACAAATTATATCTCCGAAAGTATTGGTTTCTCAGAGTTGGGAATTATATCAATGGATTCCTATGATAGAACTGCATCATGAAAGAAATTAAATTTAAAAAAGTGTCGTTTAACAAAAATGCTTCAAAAATTATCTTTTAAAAAAAGAGCAATCTACAATGCTTCAATGCTTTAAAAATTGTCATTAAATTTATTTATCAAGATTAAAGGAGCAATCTGCAATGATTCAACCTCGTGGAATGGGTTGTTGCAACTCACCCTCGGTGCATAGTTTTCACAACTCGAAATGTCTAGAGCAAGGTTGGAGACAATCATAGCAGATTGTCCATTTATTCCAGATATTTGAGTAGGTAGTGGATTACGAACAAATTATTTTAATAGTTCAAAATATATTAATAAAATACTATCCTCTTTTCATAATTTGAAATTTAATAGTTCATACCACTAACACATTCTTTTCTGTATTATGAATCTTAACTCAAGAAAAGATTATTGATACACGAATGTAGATCCATATTCCAGTATTTTTTTGCAAGCAACATTATGGAAATACTGTATATAGGAACATGTCTCACTACCACTACTTAAGGAAGTAAAAGGTAATATTAACCTCAGTGGTCAACGAACGGTCATTTCTTTTGATGATTCCATTATGTCCTTCTTTCCTATTGGCTCCATAAACTACATCAAAACAGTCTTATATATTTTCACAAATTCAAGAATCGAATACTTGCATTCCAATAGAAAATATACGAATTGACAATTTCTAATTAGCTAGCTAGCTAGAAAAGATGACATTTATGAATAGTCACACAGACAGATTATGTGTTCACATTTTGTGAATACATAGAACTTACGATGTAATATTGAAATTTTGAAACATCATATCTCCGAAAGTATTAGCTTGTTAGAGTTGAAAATAATAACAACGGATTCTTATGATGAAACTGCATCTTAAAAAAATTTTAATTCAAAAGTTGTATTGTAAAAAAAAATTTTTTTTTCGTTACTCCGAAACCATCAGACCGATTTTGCCCAATAACAAACTTAGCCGAGATATTTATCCCTCAAACCTACTCTGAAAATTTCAACTGTCTAGCTCATTCCGTTCGGGAGTTATCGTGTTAACGGCCGGACGGACGGCCGGCCGGCCGGACAGAATCGATTCCGACCACGGATTCTTGATTAGTGAGTCGAACCAAATCGTTTAAGACCATTTTCAGCCAAAAATTCGAAAACAGACATTTGGGAAAATTGATGAGCACTCTGTTGCGAGGAACAAGAGCGCCAAAAATTGAATAATTACGTAATGGATTTTTTTTCGGTGACTACATGACACTAGTGTCAGCATGAATATGATTTTTTTTTTTTTAAATCATGGTGGACCTAGTCCCTAAATATGGTCTTGACTTTCGTCATTAACCAGCAGAAATAAAGTGTAGTCACATTCATACCGGACAATCACAATAAACATCCATGCCCTGAGCGGGATTCGAACCCGCGACCCCGGCACCACAGCAGGTCTTTATACCAACTGCACCACCTGAGCCGGCATGAATATGATTGTAACTAGTAAATTTTGTTTGAACTTGATATTTTGACATTTGTTCGAATTTTTCCTCAAAAGTAGTTTCATTCTGGTGCAAAGTTGCTCCTATTCTTATTTTCATCACTAAAATCTTTCAATTTCACATTCAATTCACGTCCGAGAATCCCAAAAATGAAAATATTGCTGCAAATTGCGAATTTGTACTCAATTTCAACGCCAGTTAATTATTTTCTATGATCACAGATTTGTGAAAATTCGAACAAATGTCGAAAAAGTGAGTTCAAACAAAATTTACCATATTTGCCATGCCGACACTAATATTGTCTAGTCCTCAAAAGAAATTCCGTTCAGTATTTTTTCTCTGTTTGAAAGAGTTATTAGCAAAAAATAAAAAAATATTTTTTACAGTTTTCCGATCTGAATATTTGCACATTGATCTAAATTGTAATTTCGAATAAGTTTGTTTAGAGCGTTTCAGACAAAAGTCTGAATTTTTCGAGATAGTCGACATTTCCGCGCAAACCGGAAGTCGCAGTTGCCTGACTTTTACATCATTGTTTATCATTTTGGATTCACCAACTTTTTGTAAAAAAAAATAAAAATTCGGAAATATTATTAATATAAAAGATATACCCTCTTGGTGCGGAGTTGCTGAGAAGCACTGCACTTGTAGCATATACAAAATATCAGCATTTCAGAATAATATTGCACAGTGGATTTTCCTAACTCGTATAAGCTCTTGAGAGCTAATGAGCTGTCTTCTCGGAATACCTCGGAATTTAAGTACGAATAATCATTTCAACGTTTTAAAAGTATTAATTTAGTAATAATTCATCACTGAAGAAAAAATTCCTGCTCAAGATGACAATATTAGAATTAGAAATTCTTTCGAATTGTTTTGAATTTTATGCTTGAAATGTACTATTGTGATCGGAAACGTATTGATCCCATTTTAAGAAATTTCAGTTCATTCAATTCTGAATTTGAACTAAAAAAAACATTCAAAAGGGAATGACCTATCTTCTGAAAGAGACACAGCGTATCGCTGTTTTGCAACAGGTGTTCGATGCAGGAATCGATTCATGGGACGGTGCGGTCAAGGGATTCCCTGGCGCACTGACTGATTTTGACGGTTGGAACGATTCTATCAAATGCGCAGACGAGCCACTATTCATATTTAGAAATGTGGAGATGCATTGTCCATCCCGATATCCAGTTTTGACATGTCCTATGTGTTGAATGGAATGCATAAACGAACATTTTTCGAACTTTCATAAATATACTTCAATATAGGATGAACACAATTTTCCAGGACACTACCCTTATTGAGAAAAGTGAATTACTTCAAAATAATTGGAGTCAACTTATAATGGAAGCTTAGTTCAGCGATGATTTTGATGCGAAGTGTGACTTCTATATTTTATTCATAAGGAAATGAAACTGATAAACAGGTGTTGGAATCTTGTACGGCTGAACGTGGCCAACATAAAATGCGGCGGCATCTCATAACGAAGATTAGTTTCTTCGAATGATGCCATATAAATATGTTTGGCCTACTATCGCTCATCTTTACCGAAGAAATTCATCGAATGATCTCTAGCTTCAACTTTGATATTCACCTTATTAACTCCCTAATTAAAGACCGGTTCAAGGAGACTCTGTTTCAATACCAACTTGACTGACCGTTAATTGTAATCGCAAATGAAAGAAATTTAATTAACATGTTCACGTGAAAGTGATTTCAAAGAATCGACTGTGTCCATTCTAGGTGCTTCAGTGAAAACTGTGTTTCCAGCAAGACTAAATGAAAATTAGTGAGCTACGCTAGAAACCGATAGGAATATAATATCATCTGCAAAATATATAGACGAGTGAACCAATCCGGTTTTCACTTCATGATATTCCTTACTAAAAGAAATTGCTTTTGTAGATTTGCCCTATACTCTATGCGTTTCTTATATGCATACTGGGGGTTTCATCTTCTAGATGCCCTCTGCCTCAAAACATTATGTAAATGTAAATTTTGCATTATTTTTCGAAAGGTAATTTTTGTATTCTGGAGGAAGCACAAAAAAAATTAAATCGTGAAATTTTGATTGTTATGATGGGCTGTCGAGGGATCAAAATCACAATTTGATGTCTATGATAGTATTATTGCGCGTATGTTCTGAGGAACATCGCGTTATCATTTTGCCCAAATGTGAAATTTAATTCTTTGGTGCCGTCAGGCCGTCCGGCCGTCCGGCCGTTGCCACGATAACTTGAGAACGGAAAGAGCTAGCGTCTTGAAATTTTCAGGGTAGGTGGCGCATCCCAATACGACGGACAAGTTCGTTAATGGGTATAATCGGCACAATGGTTTCCGAGTGATAATTTTGTTTTCAACCAAAATAAATCCGATCGAATTTAAACTTGGTGAATAGTTGTAGAATATATATATAAGCACGTTTGTGAAATTTTGTGAGAATCGTGTCACTAGAAAATTTTAAGAAAATTATTAAAAAATATTATTTATGACACGATAACCTGAGAACAGAAGGAGATAGCGGCTTGAAATTTTCAGGTTAGGTTGTGCGACATTTGAGTTCGTTTATAAGCATAATCAGCCAACCGGTTTTAGAGTTATAGCCATCTGAAATTTGATTGAATTCAAACATGGTTATTAGTTGTAGAGTGCCAACGAGAAAATTCTTGCAGAATTTCGTGAGGATGGTATAACTAAAAAATTTCAAAATAATTATTGATAATAATTGAAAAAAAATTCTATATATCATAAACTATTCGTCCGGCATGGCTGAAATTTTGGAAGAGCCTTCAGAACCTAACTCTACTGCAGAGTTCCAAGTTTAAACACGATCGGATCCATATTGTTGGAGAACAGAGCAACCTTTTGTGAGTTCGGTAGCTGGATGCGAATCGTCGTATGATATGTTGTCTATGGTCGTATTTTTGCGAGAACCTTCAAAAATATGAATGTCATGATGACATATTTTTCCGCGTACGTTCTTGGGAAAATCGTGTTATTTCATCACAAATCTATGGGAGATGATAGCCCTACATTAGCGGTCAGACCTGGTTTTGAAAGAGATCCTCCTTAGGAGGAGGCAACTAAATATTGAAGGGATTTCTATGAACAAGAGTGAATATCTTTGAGAAATAGAGAAGGCGATTTTTCTTCAAGAGATCCATGTGCCTTCAGTGGAGTATATTTGCGAGAGGGGACTTTTGAAAGGTTATGTATTATTTTTAATATGATACCGCTGAAATTTTGCTGAAGGCTTCAAAACTAAACTTTAAATTAACCACACTTTCTGATCTTGTAAGGTGAGAGGCTCATTTGTGGATATTAAATCTCGTGATGGGTAGAGAGGAATTTTAGGCCAGTTTTTCTATCACTAATGAGAATATATCTTTATGTTTCACCTCATTACCTTTAGATCTATCAATGGACATTTATTGGTTAATAATAAGTAATTGAATATTACTGATTACCAATTGAATTTCATTCAATATGTTAGTAACTAAAATTATAATTTTCAATACTTTGATTATTTAAATATGACATTAATTCCAGTAATATTTTTCAAGAATAATTATGTATTCTTCTCCTAAAGAAGAATTGCAGGTAGACAATAATGTGTTAATTTTTTCATCATTGCTTTCTATCCTGACTTCACAAACAAAATTGGTTCAAGCACTGACGTGAAGTCAGGAGCTTTTGCGCGTATGTTCTATTGTCTATTCTCCTGTATTGGACACTTTTAATCGAATTTACCATGGTGAATTCTATTGTCTATTCTCCTGTATTGGACAGCCTTAATCGAATTCACCATGGTAAATTCAATTAAGAGTGTCCAATACAGGAGAACAGACAATAGCATTCACCATGGTAAATTCGATTAAGAGTGTTCAATACAGGAGAATGGACAATAGAACATACGCGCAAAAGCTCCTGACTTCACGGAAAAAAATTGGTCAAGCACTGACGTGAAGTCAGGAGCTTTTGCGCGTATGTTCTATTGTCCATTCTCCTGTATTGAACACTCTTAATCGAATTTACCATGGTGAATGCTATTGTCTGTTCTCCTGTATTGGACACTCTTAATTGAATTTACCATGGTGAATTCGATTTAGGCTGTCCAATACAGGAGAATAGACAATAGAATTCACCATGGTAAATTCGATTAAAGTGTCCAATACAGGAGAATGGACAATAGAACATACGCGCAAAAGCTCCTGACTTCACGTCAGTGCTTGAACCAATTTTTTTTTCGTGAAGTCAGGATAGAAAGCAATGATGAAAAAATTAACACATTATTGTTTATTCATTGGAATACAGTAAATTGGGAGAGAACACTCGAAGGCTGATTCCAAATTGAAGATCTCTGCTGATATACTCAAGTTCACATATATTCCCCATGATATCATCAAGTCATCATCAGAACATGGGGTCAATGTAAATTGCTGGGAAAAACGCCCAGGTAACTCTAGTTTTCATTTAAATAGGTTTCCTTTTTGGAGTTACAGAATATAAAGACTTTCTGGATCTTTCTGTTACATTACTGAAGAAGAATATTTAATACGTGTCTCACATTTCATCAATGTAATCATTAAAGGATACTGTGGGAGGTATACTCATTATTCAACGGTTTTTTTTGGGTTTTCTCTCCCAAACTCTGAAAAATATCTATAAAATAAAAATTAATTATTTTGTGATTTGCTTCTGCGTAAGAAACACAGGATATTTGTCAGAAGCAATCAATTGAACAATGTTGCCTAACAAACAACAACGAAACAACATCAACGAAGAAACAACTATAGCGTAACGTTTCGGAGTCTATATCAGACCCCTTCTTCAGACGTTCAACGAAAATCGAGAGAATTATTTTGTTGCTAGTTATTTGGTGAAATTCAAGAATTGTCACATTGACAGTATTTAAAAATCATAGCTAACATAGTTTTACTTCGCATAGAAATTTCCAAGTTCCAACTCCTTTTTCAATAAATTTAGCCAAATATGGTCAATACCAATTGAGCAATTTGCAAAATTGCATTCTCTGTTCAATAAAATACAAGTTGACTCCTTAAGTTTCCTTTTCATAAAATCAGGTTCTGTCATTAGAATCTTTGTATTACTCCAATCCATCATGTGATCTCCTTGGATTGTACATACATGTTCTGCTATTTTTGATTTCTGTATGTCTCTATTTCTCAAGTTATTCTTATGCTCTGACTTTCTTACTTCTAGTGGTCTTGATGTTTCTCCTGTGTATGATTTACCACAAATACAAGGAATATTATATACACAGTTTTTTGATTTTTGTTTTTCATTTATGGGTTTTGTTTTCGTTAATAAAGACCTAAGATCATTCTGTGTTTTGAAGACGGTTCTTATATTGAACTTAGAACCGATTCTTCTAATTTTTTCAGAAAGTCCACGAACATAAGGGATCACATTCAACAGATTGGGTTGCTGTTCTTGTTGATTATTCTGTTGTACTTGTTGATTATCTTGTTGTTCTTGTTTATTTGTTTTTCTATCTAAATTCATGATACATGTATTTATGAATTGCCTCGGATATCCATTTTCTTCAAGAAATTTTTTGATGAAATCAATTTCATTATTTCGAATTTCAAGAGTAGAACAAATTAGGTTCGCTCTATCATAAAGTGTTTTAATAACACCTCTTTTTACACTGAGCTGATGGTTTGAATAGAAATTTAAATATCTATTTGTATGTGTCTGCTTCCTGAAGACACTCGTTTCGAAATGGTTCGGATACTTAATTATCGAAACATCCAGAAAAGAAAGCTGATTATTTTTCTCTATTTCCAAAGTGAATTTTATTGTAGGTTCCTTTGAATTTATGAAATCGAAAAATTTGCCTAACTCTTCTCTACCATGTTGCCAAATTACAAATATATCGTCAACATATCGCCACCATATCCTGTGTTTCTTACGCAGAAGCAAATCACAAAATAATTAATTTTTATTTTATAGATATTTTTCAGAGTTTGGGAGGGAAAACCCAAAAAAAACCGTTGAATAATTTCATCAATGGATGCAGGCAGGGTGTGCACCCCTATCACAGGGCTGTATTTGGGTTTGATTGAAATTACTGATCATCTACTCATTTTATTTCTTATAATAGGACATATGTTATTATGATAATGTATTTATTCATTTATTTCTCAAACCGATTATGAAATCTTATTACATTAGAAGAATGTTTAAATATATATTTTTACATGTCGAAGTAAGTTTTCTCTATTCATTATTACAACCAGTCAGGAACAACCCAAATAGATATTGTTGAATTATTCATTTCCGAAGTGTGTATACAGACCATTATAAAATTGTCTGGGTGTGAGGGCAAAGCTGATATTTGACAAATTTAGGATATTAGTCGTTATTTTCAGCATTTTTATTATGGGTGAACAATACATGAAGGTGGTTACAGGAGGTGTTTCAAAGAACTGGATAAGTCTAGTATTTCTAGTCTATTTTCCAGTCGTGGTGTGTTTAAATGGCGATTGAAAATTTTATAGCATATTCCTACGATATCCTTCAGTCTTCCGTTCTCAAGAGACATTTCTTGAAACTGATTTCTGAGGTCGGCTGATCGAATTGTGTTATAGTCTGGATAGACCTTGAGTTTTTGTTGGTATAGATATCGCAGGAGCTTGTTTTGTACTTTCTCCAAGATTTTTTTATACAGAAGGGGTAATAATGTATTGTTTTAGTTATTTCTCATAGCAATATATATTTGTAACTACATATTTGTATGATATATATATGATATGATTTTCACAAAACAATATCACATTTTTTTCGAATTCTAATGTATAAAAAAGGAAAGGACAAGGATATATATGCAAATCTTTGAGGCCACAAACGAACCCAAAGTGGTATTATATGATGAGTATCTACATAGGAAAATCGTGGACATAATTGAAAATAATACGGAATACATAACAGAAATAGTATGACTAGTATTGACTGGTATTGGGATGTTCGGTGGATAAAAAGCTCATTTATGGTCGTCAGTTTGTTCCCTATCGATTTGAATCGAAAAAGAAAAAACTACGCTTAGACGTGAGGTTGATTTTATTCATTGGGCTGTTGGAGCATGAAGCTTAAGAGAAATCGTGATGAGTTTGTTGGAAAAATGGTCAGGATGATTCAATATCTTACGATGAAATGTGGAGAACTTAACGGTTGATTGAACAATTCCGCTGAATCTTCCACAAAATTTATTGTCGTCTTGATAACGATTTCCTGAAAAAATCACGAACATTAAGATGGGTGAGTTCTGACATATAACTGTTCTGAAAGATACCAATCTAGAATACTCAATTTGAGATATTAGGTATTATTGTATGTGCCCATATTAAGGCTGCAATACATCTGGCGAATGTTCCCATTCGTTCATTTTCGTTTGCATCCCTAACCCTTTGTCCCATTGCTACTCGCTCGCAGAGAGTGATCTGACACATTCGAACGAATCATTTGCTTTCGCTAATATTCCCATCAGACAGCGTGATTCCATTCCTTTGCAATTGGTTTGTTTTTTGTCCCGTACAGATGATCACGATGGTATATATTAATAATTATTTAATTTATATACACGGTGATTCTGAAATAGGTGGTCAAAGTTTGAGTAATATAGAGCAATTAAAAATATGATGTAAAAGTTATAACATTTTTCTTAAAGTGGATTCCAAGAAAGATAGAGCCCCCCAACGAGTTCTCTAAAAAATGGTTTTGATCTATCCTTTGATGATGAAATCTTAAAAGTAGTACATTCACAAGTTATTTGATACTAGATGAAATGAAAGGAAAATCAGCCCTAAATTCAATTCATTGTATCAAAATAGGATGGGATGGGCTAAAATATCCCTAACTTGGCCAATATTTGAGTTTTGTTTTTACTAGAGCTATTCTCAACCCATTCTGATAATCTTACCAAAGTATATATTTCCATCTTCATATGTATTATCCTCGGGCATTAAAATATCCCCAAAAAGTATAATATCATATCATAATCCTCATAATTCTAGGATAGCTAAAATGAATTTGACTCTCTCTTATAGAAAAACAAGATGACATGTACGAATATTGTTAGAGTCGAAAATGACATCAATGGATTTTTATGGAGAAACTGCATCTTGAAAAAAATTTAATTTGAAATTTGTAATGTAAAAAAAAAATTTTTTCCCTACTACGAAACCATCAGGCCATTTGCACAATAACGAGATATTTATCTCCCAAACCTACTTGAAAATTCCAACTGCCTTTCTCATTCTGTTCGAGAGTTATTGCAGAAACAAAATTTAAAAATTAAAATATTTTTTTTGCCACTTTACGGCAATCCGATCAATACTAAACGTCGCATGCATATAAAGCTAATGATTCTACAATTTGATGCTAAATTTGAGATTGATCGACTGATTGGTTCTGGAAAAATTCATTTAAAATGTTTCTACTAATAACGGTCATAACTCCGAAACCGCTGGGTGGATTTCGCCGGTTAGCGATCTCGTCCGAGATATTTACGCTGCAAACCTACTCTGCAAATTTCAATCCTCTAACTCCTTTCGTTCGAGAGTTATCGTGCCTACGGCCGGCCGGAACTCCCGGACTGGCCGGACAGAATTGATTTCGACCACGGATTCTTGATGGGTGAGTCGAACCAAATCGTTTAAGACCATTTTCATCCAAAAATTCGAAAATTGCAGACATTTGGGCAAATTGACAAGCACTCTCCGATGAACAAGAGCGCCAAATTGTTCGAATTGGATAAGATGCACCATTTTCTAGTAAAATCAATTTCTGGCGCTCTTGTTCCTCGGAACAGACTGCTTATCAATTTGCCCAAATGTCTGTAATTTTCGAATGTTTGAATGAAAATGGTTAAACGATTTGGTTCCAATCACCGATCAAGAATCCATGGTCGGAATAAAGTCTATCCTGCCGGCCGGCCGTAGGCACGATAACTCTCGAAAGAAAGGAGCTAGAGGATTGAAATTTGCAGGGTAGGGTTGAAGCGAAAATATATCGGATGAGTTCGTTAACAGGAGAAATCCACCAAGCAGTTTCGGAGTAATGGACGTTTTTAGTAAAAACATTTTTTTATGAATATTTCCGGAACCGATTACTCGATCCATCTGAAATTTTGCATCAAATTTAAAATCATGACCTTTGTGATGCATGCGAAGTTTTGTATTGATCAGATCGTTGTAAAGTGGCAAAAAACTACGGCCGGCCGATCCGGCCGGTTGTTGACATCATAATTCTCGAACAGAATGAGCTACACAGTTGAAATTTTTAGAGTAGATTTAGGCGAGGAATATCTCGGTTAAGTTCGTTATTGGGCTAAATTGGCCTAATAGTTTCAGAGTAACGAAAACAAAAACTTTTTTATACATTACAAATTTCAAATCAAATTTTTTTTTGGATGCAGTTTCATCATAGAAATCGATTGATATCATTTTCAACTCTTACAAGCTAATACTTTCGGAGACGTGATTTTCTTAGCTCCTGCATGATACTCAAAGCATCGATACGTATTTTCATAAGTTGCATAACGGGAGTGTAACACACACAGCGTTATAAACTTACACAATACTAGGTACTTCGCTACGAATGTCAATAAGAGCAGAACGGGAGACGGGAGTTATGTTGTTATATCATAAGAGCCGTTTTATTGCGTAACTAACGTCGATATAGGGTTGTCTGCAAAATTTTTGGTTCTTATAGTGGTTTGCGAATTTTAAATATTTAAATTTCAACGCGAGTTGAAATGAAATGTGTGACAGAGACAGAGAGATCCGAGGTAAGTATACCGTGATTAACGTGTAATAATAAAGGACCCAAGACCCAACATAGATGCATAGAATACGAATACATGGTGAAGACACTCTTTGACATATTATCGGCCGAATTGCGGTCCAAATACTGTCAAAATACAAGGATTTTGTTCTACTTCAGTTTTCGCCGATAGATGCCGGCAGTAGACATTTTATGGACAAAATTATCGACATGTCAAATTAAATTTGAATCTTTGTTTATTCTAGTTCCTTGTGGAAAGTCGTACCATAGATGCATAGAATACATGGTGAAGACACTCTTTGACATATTTTTGGCCGAATTGCGGTCCAAATACTGTCAAAATAGAAGGATTTTGTTCTACTTCAGTTTTCGCCGATAGATGCCGGCAGTAGAAATTTTATGGACAAAATTATCGACATGTCAAATTAAATTTGAATCTTTGTTTAATCTAGTTTCCTGTGGAAAGTCGTACCGTTTGCTGAAATTTAGTATTTTGAGTATTTTGTTCAACGTCCTTGTTTTCCGCGCCGAAAGTAAGCCAAATGTTTGCTGTGTGAACTCTGAACGAGTATCCAGAACCATTTTAATCAAATACTATTTTCATTTCGAAAATACTTCGTTTTTATGCGAATATAGTTTTTTAACAATTGTTTCTTCTTACCGGATCAGGGCTATATTTCTAGTATCAAGATAGGTATTGATTATAATATTAATAATGTTGAAAGATCTCTGATAACGTTAATTGTTAATAAATCAACATAGGAGAACGCTTATGACTTGTTGATTTACTATAATCTTGCCGGTTGATGAACATAAACTGTTGAAACATTAAGGTATAACTCTACTAATTAATAATTATATTCATTATACAATTCAGTTATATATTGAGAAGGAATTAAATGATATGTTATCAAAACTAACAATATTATTCGTCAACGATGAAAGGACTAGCAGAGAACAAAGTTAAGTGCAACCACACAGTGTGATTTCATCTAAGTTGAATAGCTTTCCTACTACTCCCCCATATTGGTTAGTTTATCAATTTAATGAATGCAATTTTTATGCATTTTTGTTGCACCCTGTGCCATCCCCATCAACCCTCTAAATTTTTTGAATAGGAAAAGTGGGTCATGTGGTACTTTTTTGGCAAGGTCTTTATAGGCGTGCAGAAATTTTCAAGAAAAATTTTTCTTTTTTGAAAAATAGTTAGTTCAAAGAGGTTTTCAGTATGTGCACTTTGTCATGGCTCATTTTCTTTGAAACGATGGTACCTGATGAAATTTATCACCGAATGAAAGTCAACCATTACAGTCTTATTCATGCACAACTTTCAACCCCTACGAACCCTTTAATGGAGAAAAAAATGGAGTGACATTGGAGGGGGTTGAAGGTTGTGCATGAACGAAACTGTAATGGTCGACTTTCATTCGGTGACAAATTTCATCAGGTACCATCGTGTCAAAGTAAATGAGCCATGACAAAGTGCGCATACTTAAAACCTCTTTGAACTAACTATTTTTCAAAAAAGAAATTTTTTTCTTGAACATTTCTACGCCTGTATAGAAGATACGAAGACCTTGCCAAAAAAGATTTAGAAGGTTGATGGGGATGGCATAGGGTGCGACAAAAATCCTTCAAAAATGCATACAAATTTGGTAAAAGTGAAACAAAAATTGGATTTTGTCGCCAAATATTTTTCTTCTGAGAAACTTAATTTGTTCCATAATTTTGACGCGCACTGTTTATGAAATAATTTAGGTACACATTCACACTGCACATCACACCCACATCATACATCCATGCCCTGAACAGGATTTGAACCTGCGACCTCCGTCAGCATAAGCAGGTATCTCTTCCACTGCACTAACGTGGCCGGCTGTACTCTTCCGTTTGATTTCGGATATCCTACGAAACATGGAAGCTGGCTATCTGGTCCGTATGGTGGTTTAACCGACCAAAAATTTCGAAACCTGTGCGACAAAAGGAAGCTGAAAATTAGTAAAATATGTTTGTTGCTCTATTCCTTCCGATTGCGTGAGAAACGTAGCTCCGTTTCAAAAACTATCGCTTCAAAATGTTTTTGCGCGTATGTTCTGGGGAAAATCGCGTTATCATTTTGCCCAAATGTCTGTTATTTTCGAATTTTTCGCTGAAAATGGTCTCGAACGATTGGGTTCGACTCCCTGATCAAGAATTTGAGGTCAAATTTCATTCTGTCCGGCCGGCCGTCTGGCCGTCCGTTGCCGCGATAACTTGAAAACGGAAAGAGCTAGCGACTTGGAATTTTCAGGGTATGTGGCGCATCCCAATACGATGGACAAGTTCGTGAATGGGCAAAATCAGCCCAATGGTTTCCGAGTAATAATTTTGTTTTCAACCAATACATGTCCGATCCAATTGAAACTTGGTGAGTGGTTGTAGAATGCTAAACTAAGGACGTTTGTGAAATTTTGTGAGATTCGTATCACTAGAAAATAAAAAAAAAATTCTCAAAAAATATAATTTATGTCACGATAACCTAAGAACGGAATTAGATAGCGATTTGAAATTTTTGGGTAAGGTTGTGCATCTGAATGGGACATTTGAGTTTGATTATAGGCATAATCGGCCAAACGGTTTTGGTGTTATACCAATCTAAAATTTGGTTCTCATTTCCTCAATAACTCAAAAAATACAAAACCGATCCAATTTAAACATGCTTATCAGTGGTAGAATGCCAGCGCAAAAATTCTTGCAAAATTTCGTGAGGATCGTATAACTCAAAATTTTTTAGAAAATTATTGAAAAAAATTTTATATATCTGAAACTATTCGTCCGATATCACTGAAATTTTCCTGTATTGGACACTTTTAATCGAATTTACCATGGTGAATTCGATTTAGAGTATCTAATACAGGAGAACGGACAATAGAATTCACCATGGTAAATTCGATTCAGACTGTCCAATACAGGAGAACTGACAATATAACATACGCGCAAAAGCTCCTGACTTCACGTCAGTGCTTGAGCCAATTTTCAATTTTTTTTTAAATCCTTGATGCGACCATTTTTCGCTGATAGAGTCCGTAAAAAATGACTGAAAATTGTTTGGATGTTTTTTTCACATAATTGTGTTAAGTAGCATTTATGTTGTAGCAGCATGACATGCAGAGGATGTCCGCAGGGAGACTCGAATCAATCGCATATTCGAATGGTGGTGCTTAAAAAATTAACTCTTAGTGAACACGGGGAAAACAGAGATCGTTCTGTCCATCGGGGGAAGGGTACTCTATGACATCGAAACTTTCTAGTTTGTTTAGATAAGGGCTAACCTTATCCGAGCAGGTTCAATACCTCAGTGTGATATTGGACCCCAAATTACTGTGGAAAAACATATCGAGGCCCAAACGAACAAGGCCAATGTGATTTTTTATTTTACTGGTAGAATGCTTGGCAATGGATCGAAGTCACATTAAATTCGATGGGAAATCCAAAAATGTGATAATATATTGAGCACGCCATTTGAAGTAGTTGACAGCTACTTCCGGTATAATCGAAAGTGAAAAAACTATTTTAGATTTTCTCGGTATCCCGATTAACACTCTGAAAATGAATGCCATGAAAATATCTTGGTATAATCCTCCGTATAATTTTGGATCAGGTTAAGGAAGATTGACCCTGTATACAGTGCGCGTAAAAATTATGGAACAAATTCATTTTCTCAGAAGAAAAATCCTGAAACAGGTCAATTTTTGTCTCACTTTTACCAAATTTTTATGCATTTTTGAAGGATTTTTGTTGCACCCTGTGCCATCCCCATCAACCCTCTAAATATTTTGAATAGGGAAAGTGGGTCTTTGTATCTTCTTTACAGGCGTGCAGAAATTTTCAAGAAAATTTTTCTTTTTTGAAAAATACTTTTCGAAAAAGAAAAACTTTTTCTTGAAAATTTCTGCACGCCTGTAAAGAAGATACAGATACCTTGCCAAAAAAGTACCACAGGACCCACTTTCTCTATTCAAAAAATTTAGAGGGTTGATGGGGATGGCACAGGGTGCAACAAAAATCCTTCAAAAATGCATAAAAATTAGGTAAAAGTGAAACAAAAATTGACCTGTTTCAGAATTTTGTTGCCAAAGGTTTAACTTCTGAGAAAATGAATTTGTTCCATAATTTTGAAGCGCACTGTATACAGATTATTATATTTCTCGCTTTCTATACCTACATACAGTGCTCCAATTTATGATATTTTCCAGAAATAAGTCTATAGGGACAGTAAGGATTTAATCCATTCGTTATTACCTTGAAAAAGATTTCACTGTTACATACAATTTTATAGGAACCAGAACTTCACGAGTAGGTACAAATGTGGAAAGTAATATTCACTACAGTGTAAAAAATTGGAAACAATCCCGTATTTAGATATGAACAGATAAAAGGAAATATTTAGAGATACATGGAGGAGTGACAAAGTGACATTCAGCAACTATTCACTCATCCAATTTAATGTAGGTATGTAGAACATTAAATGAGGTGAACTGTGGCTCATTGCCAATAACTGAAGAAGACACACAGTGAAATATTCCTTAATTTTCAACATTTTTAACAAGAAATATTCTGCGTGAGCCGAGCTAGGTCACCCCATTGCTCAGTGTTCCTCCAAAGAGGAAAGCGTCATTCAAGGGCAGACATGAACCGTGGTTTCATGGTTATTACCAATCATCAGCGTGACTAAGGACCCCGAATGAACAACCGAAGGAGTTATAGGAAATTTAATTCCGACGGAAAGTTTTGTTGATGGTTAAAATCAATGAATATTTCCCCGTGTATCTTCTTTAGTTATTGGCAATTAGCCACAGTTCACCTTATTGACTGCTTACTGGTTGGGGTTTATCTAACTACACTAAACCGGTCGTTTTCATTCCGTAAAGGTCCATATAGGTTGATGGCTTGAAGTCCCTGACCCTCCTACCTCCTACCGCAACAAAATGTACGTCGCTGAACATCGCTCAAGGTTTGTTCGTCGCAGAAGGTCGGAGTTCGTAAGGATTTTCATAGGTGCCGCTGGTGGAATTCTCTCCCTACCAGTTCGCAACTGATGGAATTAAGTTTCCTAGAACTCCTTCGGTTGTTTATTCAGGGTGCTAAGTCACGTTGATAATTGGTAACAACCATGAAACCGCTGTTCGTGTCTGCCCTTGAATGACGCTGAGCGATGGGGTGACCTAGCTCGGCTCTCGCAGAATATTTGTTTAAGGTTGAAAACAATGAATATTTCACTGTGTCTTCATATCTTGGAGAATTGGGCAGAGCATTATTCATCTACTTTGAAACCGCTCCTTCATAGCTTTCCCCATAAGTTGGAAATATATCCTAATCTATCTATCATGTCATTGTTGAGAAACTAATTCATTCAATATCTTATTTGCCTCCTACCAATATGCAGAGATGAGGTCTATTGGGCTATAAATATACCAAATTTGAAGTACAATTATATTTTCTGAGTGAATAAAACAGGAATATCTACTGCGAAATGGATTAAAAGGGATTAATCAACATCTATACTCAATTTAAATTGAAGGTAAATAGCAAAATTGACTGTTCATTTTGCTAAATGGTTTCTTATGTGAAAACGGTGTGTACATTGTACAACTGTATTTGACCATTTGCCTATTCGTGAAATCCGCGAGTATGTTACTCGTTACTAATATAAATTCTGCTTCGGTGCGACAGCGAACTACATTAGTAATGAACTTCCCTCAACTCCTCCACTGACTAACTCACATGGAAAATTGACTCATATCGAAAATCATTACATCATCAGTTCTCCATAATGTATGATTAATGTAGGTAAGTAAACAACTCAGTAAACATATTCGATGCAGATATTTCTGCCGCGGTCAAAGAGAACATATGGCAAAATTGATTTAACAAGGTTGTTTCAACTATGTATTGCGGAAGTAAGAAATCAATTTCTAGACATTATTTGATAAGCACTTTCTCCTGGTGGTCCTACTTTTGATCGCCTGGAGTAATCACTGAGCACTGAACACACACACATATAACAAACACACCTGGGTATCATTATTCTTTCTCGGTCGAGAAGACTCGGTATTTTAATTCATCACGTCTGGTATCGTGTTCCTACTGACCAATAAAACAATGTGCATGATACGAGGATTGATTGTGAACCAGATTGGTTTGCCATTTACATGCTCGCCAGGAGATTTCTACCTTTGGTTTACTTAATGTTTACTCAAATAATATATACAGGGTGTAGTTTGGTCTCCAATATCATTTCGTCCAAATGTCTATAATTTTCGAATTTTTGGACGAGAATGGTATCGACTCACTGATCAAGAATCCAAGGTCGAACTTCATTCTATCCGAGTGGTTTCAGAGTTATAGCCATCTGAAATCTGATTTTCCAATAACTCGAAAAATACTGTTCTGATCGATTTAAAGTGCGGCAGTTAGGTGATAAATACCGACACCACGACTTATGCAGCATTATGTGAGGATCTCATGACTGAAAAATAAAAAAAAAATAAAAAAAACTGTATATCAGAAAGTATCGGTCAGATATAGTTGAAATACTGCGAGAGCCTTCGAAACCTTATTTTAAAGTGAAGTTCTAGCTTTGAACTTAGTATTGGTGAATATATTGCTGAATTATCAAAATATTCTAACGATCGAGATGTACTTTTTTCACACTCGACAGACGATAATTATCAACCAAATGATCTATTGTTTCCTCCGCTTCTTCTCATTCACAAGTAGGGCTCTCAACTGAGCTCCATCTGAAAAGCACGCTGTTGCAACGACCACGACCTGTCCTTAAAAGATTCAGAAGAGACCATATTTTTTGGGAAGATCGAACCCTGGAACTCTATTCGGAGGATCACAAATTAAATCTTTGATGATTATATCACAAGAAATCCATTCAGACTGCCAAACTTCCTTGTTGCTTTTATTCAAAAGGAGTAAACAGTTGGACCATGAAGGATTACGTGAGTTCAATCTGGGAATCTTATTGTCTGGAATATAGGAGAGAATCGGAAATGAATTCGGAAAAGAATGAAATTTATTCCAAGAATTTAACACAGCAGTCTGCCTGCGAATGTGGGGTGGGACCCCACAAGTGGAAATCAATGAATAGCATCTAATAGTTCCAGTGATGATCATCATAAATGAATTCTGCTAAAATGATCCTTATTAATCAAGCATTGAGAATAATATGTTCGTTACCCACTCCTTGAAGTTATGACAGTAAATTTGACGTAGGTAAGTAGAATCAAAAAATTAAAGAAGCAATGACGTGAAGTCAGGAGCTTTTGCGCGCATGTTCTATTGTTTATTCTCGCCACACACACTCTTACGAAATACTGCATGAAGTTGTATGAATAAAGGAAGCGTTAACACGTGGAAAAAATCATTAGGCATCAACTGACCTTAAATTTTAAATGAAATAATTCCAAAAATACAAAACTCATCGTGCTGCAATCTGGTAATCTGTTTTAAAATGGCAGCTTGAAGGTTTGTGCGGAATTTCAACAAAATCTGACAGATAGTTTCTGACATATAAAAATGCTGAAGAAAAATAAGCGAGTTGGCATTCCTCAACTCATTACCAAGTTTCAATTTGATCGTTTCTGTATATTTTGTGTTATTGAGGAGATAAAAACAAAACTGCATTTGGGCATAGCTTGGGTCGATTATGCCCAATAACTTAATCTTCGCAAACTAACCTGAAAATGTCAAGTCGCTATCTCTTTCCGTTCAAGAATTATCGTGGCAAGGTCACACCGGATTTTTTTGACCTTGAATTATTCATCAATAAGTCGTACCTAATCGTTGGAGATAAATTTCGGCCAAAATTCTAGCTGTTCCCTATAACATGCGCGCCAAAATTAAATGAAAACGTTCCTCCGTCCGACTCAGTACAAACCTTGTGACGACCCTTTCTACCCTTTTTTGGTACCTTTCCTGGGGCGCCAGTTGCAAATTTTAACTGCAAGGTTGCAACTCCGCGCCTTGACCAGGGGCGGATCGTGAATTTGTGGGGCCCTGGGCTAATACTACTTTGGGGCCCTCAAAAAACTGTATTTTTGAGTGGTGTAGTTGTACTGTATAGGACACAATAAAATATTTTATTGTGTACTGTATAGGACACAATAAAATATTTTATTTATTTAATATGACTTGCGTACGCACGTAAATTATAAAATTACCTTTTGGCATTTTTGTGCTGCATAATCCTAAATATACTCATCACATAGTAATTCCTATAAATTACAATTTATTATTATTATTATTATTACAAATAGCACAGTAAGCGGCCTAGGTCGATAATAATTCAGTCGTTAGTTCGACGTTGTTGTCCTATATTTGTTCTCTACGTAAGATATCCCGGAAAAATAGCGCTCTGCTTCACAGCAAGTTATAGGCAACGTTAAAGAAATCTTTGATGTCGTATAACAATTTGGGAAACAATAATTCCCATCAACAAGTTTATTTTCATAACTAGCATAACAATTTCACAGCAAGTGGTGTAAGACTCTGGCTCAGACTGTAGTAATTAAGATTTCAACTGATTACACTCATTCACTAAAAAATGTTCGTCTACGTCATCTGGATAACAATCAATAATTTTACGCACACTTTCCAGATCTATGCTTTCCATATTCTTGTCTTGCAAATCCATTGAAAATGTGATTTTTTTGCTAGATGTCTCATAGACTAGGCTTCTTTTATTTAAATCCATAATCAGCTTCTAACGCAACGTTTAGCGTTTCTCTTAATTTTTTCAGCTTCATATACCTAGATATATAGATTTTATCTGTGGACTTATCTGGAAATTTTTAAGTTATGCGTCTTTTGTTAATTTCACTGTACCTAGTCTCTGTTCCCACACCAGTCTTGTTTTGTAGCTTTTTCTTCGTATTCCTTCAGCTTCTGATCGGATTGGTGTCGTATGTTGTTCACGAACTCTTTTAATGACACAATTAATTTAGTGCCTTCACAAATATCTAAATCGGGGCGTTGTATTTTTGCGCGTATGTTCTAGGAACATCGCGTTATCCTTTTGCCCAAATGTCTGTAATTTTCAAATTTTTTGCCGATAATGGTCTCAAACTACTAGGTTCAACTAACTGATGAAGAATTCGAGATCAAATTTGATTCTGTCCGGCTGGCCGTTGCCACGATAACTTGAGAACGGAAAGACATAACGAATTTAAATTATCAGGATAGGTGGTGCTTCCCAATACGACGGACAAGTTCGTTAATGGGCATAATCGGCCCAAGGGTTTCCGAGTAATGATTTTTTTCTGTTTTGAACGATTACTAATCTGATCGCATTGAAACTTGGTGAGTGATTGAAGAATACAAACCTAAGGATGTTTGTGAAATTTTGCGAGAATTGTATGGCTAGAAATTTTTTAAAAAATTATTAAAAAATATTATTTATGTCACGATAACCTGAGAACGGAAAGAGATAGCGACTTGAAAATCTCAGTGTAGGTTGCGCATCTGAATGTGAGAGTTAAGTTGGCCGTAATCGGCCAAATGGTTTCGAAGTTATACCCATCTGGAATATTATTTCCTCGATAACTCAAAAAATATAGACTCGATCGAATTGAAGCTAGCTAACTAGTTGTAGAATATCGATTTGTCCGTACTCCTGAGAACGGACAATAGAACCCACCATGGTAAATTCGATTAAGCAGACTGTCCAATATAGGAGAATAGACAAAAGAACATACACTCAAAATCTCCTGAATTCACGCCAGGGCTTGTTAGATTTTTATTATCTAAATTCAATCTCTGCAAAATTTCTTCCCGTAAAATAATTAGAATTGCTCTTTCCCATTTTCACGGAAAATTTTCATATCATCATAATTATTTTTTATAGATTTGTCGGCATCATAGTGACAATACTATCTGGTCTGGCTTAAGCTTTTTACACTTCTTTACGATTCTTACAAAATTACACATAGGTATATCTTTTAAGTTTGTAATCCACAATTAGACAAAAAGTATCAATTCGATCGGATCTGTATAGGTTGAAAACTAAATTATTATACGGAAAGCATTGGACCGGTTATGCCCATTAACGAACTTGTCCGTCGTACATATTGGGGCGCGCCACGTACCCTGAAAATTTTCAAGTCGCTATCCCTTTCCGTTCTCAAGTTATCGTGCCAACAGTCGGCCGGCCGGACAGAATCAAATTTGATTTCGAATTCTTCATCATTGAACCCTTGAACATTTGAGACAATTTTCGGATAAAAAAAAATTTGGTTCAAGCACTGACGTGAAGTCAGAAGCTTTTGCGCGTATGTTCTATTGTCCATTCTTCTGTATTGGACACCCTTAATCGAATTTACCATGGTTAATTATGTTGTCCATTCTCCTATATTGGACACTCTTATTTCGAATTTACCATGGTAAATTCGAATTAAGTGTCCAATACAGGAGAATGGACAACATAATTAACCATGGTAAATTCGATTAAGGGTGTCCAATACAGAAGAATGGACAATAGAACATACGCGCAAAAGCTTCTGACTTCACGTTAGTGCTTGAACCAATTTTTTTTTCGTGATTTTTTTTTAATTTTCTAGGGGTGCGGTTCTTAAATTTTTTTTTTCGTCATTTTTTTCAAATTTTCTAGGGGTACGGTTCTTACAAAATTTTAAACACGTCTTTATGCTGATTTTCTACTACTAGTTACCAAGCTTCAATTCAATCGAATCTTTATTTTTTTAGTTATCAAGGAAATAATATTCCAGGTGGATATAACTCGGAAACCGTCAAACCGATTATGCCCAAAAACAAACTCAACTCTCCTTTTCGGATACGCAACCTACCCTGAAAATTACATGTCCCTATCTTCTTTCGTTCGAAAGTTATCGAGGCAACGGTCACCCATTTACTGAACTCACACAAGAATGCTCCAATCTCCAACAATATTCAACCGATTGTGTTAAAACTTGAAACTTGGCAGTAGAGTTAGGTTATGAACGATCTTGCGAAATTTCAGCAATTTCGAACGGATAGTTACTGATATATAGAATTTTTTCTTTATTTTCAATGATTTATTAAAAATTTTCTACAAATGCTATCCTCACCAAATTTTGCAAACATTTTCGCGTTGGCATTCTACAACTAATAAACAAGTTTCAATTCAATCGGTTCAGTATTTTTCGAGTTAATGAGGAAAAAAAAACCACCAAATTCCAGAAAATTTCAGATGGCTATAACTCTAAAACCGTTTGGCCGATTATGCTCATAAATGAACTCAAATGTCACATTCAGATGCACAACCTAACCTGAAATTTTCAAGCCGCTAACTCTTTCCGTTCTCAGGTTATCGTGACAACAAAAATATTTTTTAATAATTTTTTTAAAATTTTCTAGCCTCACGATTTTTTTTAATTTTCTAGCAATACGATTCGCACAAAATTTCACAAACGTGCTAAGGTTCATATTCTACAACTACTCACCAAGTTTCAATTCGATCGGATTTATATTGGTTGAAAACAAAATTATTACTCGGAAACCACTGGGTCGATTATGCCCATTAACGAACTTGTCCGTCGTATTGCGATGCGCCATCCACCCTGAAAATTTCAAGTCGCTAGCTCTTTTCGTTCTCAAATTATCGTGGCAACGGACGGCCGGACGGCCGGACAGAATCAAATTTGACCTCGAATTCTTCATTGGGGAGTCGAACTGAATCGTTTGAGACCAATTTCGTCAAAAAATTCGAAAGTTACAGACATTTGGGCAAAACTATAACGCGATGTTCCCCAGAACATACGCGCAAAAACGAAAATAAGAGACATTTGGGTAAAATGATAACAGTGACGCTGTCAGCGTGTTACTTTGGCGATGAGAAGTCTCCTTGGTAGTAATAGACCATATAGGCAAGAAAACAAGCGACGAGGAATTCCCTGTTCTATTTGATAGACGCGCACGCACGGTTTGATTTATTTCAGATTTGTCAACCTTGTGATTGGAATTTATTTTTAATTTTAGATATATATTATATATGTTCTTTACAATTTCTATTATTTTCAATGTGGCCGGTTGGCCCCTTGTATCCACGGGGCCCTGGGCCGGAGCCCATAATGCCCATACGTAGATCCGCCCCTGTGCTTGACGTACATTTCCTAATACGGTTGTATAAAACTCACTATAACTATAATATACAATTATATAACAATTTCACTATGATTCACTGCCTGAAATACACTTCAATAATATTAATCTCAGTATATATTTAGACACGAAAATGTCTGAAAGGAAATGAACACGACAGGTGAAATTATGATCGAAAGTTTTTACTTGATGTTAAGATGGCTACTGATTGATCACAAAATAATACACACAATATGCACAGTCAAAGGTAAATGATAACTGTTATGTTAGGTACACTACAGCAGTGGATATTAACTTTCATTAGGGGGTTGCAGTGTGTAGCGAGCGGAGCAGGTAATACGAGCAGTAAAATCATCAACAGAAATACTGGACAATGAGAGCATACAGTAAAAAGTGGAAGTGCTGAACGGAATAAAAATTGGGCTCCCTTTGGCTATGAATATCTACTTGTGTTCCCAACCTATAAACGTCACAATATAACCGATACTTAAGTTTCGAACCGCTAAGGCCCCTGTCCGTAGTTGGGCAATTCAACCTCGAATACCAGACCGAGTAACTCACCTCTTGCCAACACGATATGGACATTCACCTCAATCTGATTGTTCCAGGATGCCTCAGTTACACCACCGCTTCTTGGTCAACCCCCAGAATGCCAAAGCTCGGACGCTGAAACACCAAGGGTCTGAACAGGATGTTTTCCGGAGTTACGTCCTACAAGATTCGCAAAGATAACACTCAAAACAAAATAAAATCTGCACAATGCAATAAAATAATACACAAACGGTGTGTCAAAGGGTTGTCACCCTTGCTCACAGCTCGGCAATCCAAATTCGAATACCAGACCGAGTAATCCATCCTCGTGCTAGCACGATATGGACATTCACCTAACGGAATTAGATCCCCATGTATAAGGCAAAAGCGAAAATAAACGTATTAATTATTTGACCCGAGTCGAAATGAAAATTTTCGGAAATCCTAAACTTACTTCGTTACAGCATTGGGCATTTAATCTGAATTTATTGAATCTTATGGAGCCAGAAATGAAAACGGATCCCGTAAACGAAACAAAGTGTTGACATATAATTTGGGGTGTCGCCCCCTAACAGTAGATTTATACAAATCACAATGTTGTCATTAAAAAAAAATAGTTCAAGCACTGACGTGAAGTCAGGATCTTTTGCGCGTATGTTCTATATTGTCCATTCTCCTGTATTGGACACTCTGAATCGAATTTACCATGGTGAATCCTATTATCCGTTCTCCTGTATTGGACACTCTCAATTTACCATGGTAAATTCGATTAAGAGTGTCCAATACAGGATAACGGACATCAATAGAATTCACCATGGTAAATTATATTAAGAGTGTCCAATACAGGAGAATGGACAATATAGAACATACGCGCAAAAGCTCCTGGCTTCACGTCAGTGCTTGAACCAATTTTTTTTCGTATTTTTTTTAAAATTTTCTAGGGGTACGGTTCTTACAAAATTTCTTTTTTCGTAATTTAATTGAAATTTTCTAGGGTTACGGTTCTTACAAAATCTTAAACACGTCTTCATATCTATATTCTACAACTAGTTACCTAGCTTCAATTCGATCGAGTTTATATTTTTTGAGTTATCGAGGAAATAATATTCCAGGTGGGTATAACTCCGGAACCGTTGGACGTATTATGCCCGTAAACAAACTTAACTCTTCCATTCGGATACGCAACATACCCTGAAAATTCCAAGTCCCTACCTTTTTCGGAAGTTCGAAACGTTCGAACGTTATCGAGGCAACCGTCACCCATCCATCTACTGAACTCACACAAGGTGCTCGAATCTCCAACAATATATATCCGATCGTGTTCAAACTGAGAACTAGGTAGTCGAGTTAGGTTCTGAAGGCTCTCGCAAAATTTCAGCGATATCGGATGATTAGTTTTTGATTTATAGAATTTTTAGCAATAATTTTCAAAGATTTTTCAAAAATTTTCTAGTGATACGATCCTCTCAAAATTTTGCAAGAACTTTCGCGTTGGCATCCTACATCTAACAGCCATGGTTAAATTAGATCGGTTCTATATTTTTCGAGTTATTGAGGAAATAACATCCAAATTTCAGATAGGTGTAACTCCAAAACCGTTTGGCCGATTATGCTTATAAACAAACTCAAATGTCGCATTCTGATGTACAACCTAACATGAAAATTTCAAATCGCTTTCTCTTTCCGTTCTCAGGTTATCGAGATATGAAAAATATTTTTTAATCATTTTTTCAAATTTTCTAGCGATACGATTCTCACAAAATTCCAAAGACATGATTAGGTTCATATTCTACAATTGTTCACCAAGTTTCAATTCGATCAAATTTGGCCTCGAAATATTCATCATGGAGTCGAACCCAATCGTTTGAGACCATTTCCGGCGAAAAATTCGAAAGTTACAGACATTTGGGCAAAATGATAACGCGATGTTCCCCAGAACATATGCGTAAAATTGTCGTTATGTTTCGGTCAATGTAGTTCACTAATCTTCACATGGTTACCGCAGTTTGGCGTTTACTTCAACTGTTTGCTAGTTCTTGACGAAATTGGTGGCATGTTAAAGAAAACACTCTGAAAAGTGACAAGAAAGAAATTATAACATGTGAGAGAAGATCTGCGGGATTATGTATTATTGCTATAAATGCGAACATATTCATTCGTCAATGCTCTAAAAACCATCAATATAGCATTTATTCAAGATTATATCTGTAGCTAGAGGATTAATTAATTTCTCATCTTCTGCGCGTTTCCACCGAGCTCGAAGCGCTAAATACGTACGGGATCATACACCATATATTAGAATTTTGAGATGAAATTTCCATTTAGCTTTTGGCAAGAACCAACAACAAATCTTCAAAAATTGGAGAATCTGTTCTTCTGTACATTGTTTACAAAAGAGAGCCCAAAATTCATTATTATTTGGCCGATCCATTAAAAATGACTCGGAACTTAATTGATATAGTTACTGTCAGGTTTCTATCAAATAATTGTCAACTGAGTAATAAGAGTATATGTAGTTTTCATTAGAAGGAGCCATATGATTCGATGTTTTAAACAACAATAATTTACTTATAATTCGGCTTTTCAACGCCGCATATTTTTCATCATTATCAGGAGATACCATTTTATGAAATTGATTTTGGGATTCAGGATTCTTCCTAGCCTATGATTTCGCTTTCTATTTCCCATAATATATGCATATGCGAGTCAAACGAGGTATCATGTGAATTAATGAAGAAAGTTGAGGTTCACTACAAGGAAACACTCTCGGTTTTAACAATCAAACTATATGCTAAAAAACAGTATTTAGGGCGACAGGTTGATTCTGATTTCCACAAAAACAACCTGGTAAAACAATTTATGAACACCTATTGGTCCTGGGCGTTAAGATATAGGATCAGCTAATGGTAAAATTTCAACGTCTCCACGGCTCCATACTTAATAAGTTTTCACAGATTTAGTTATTCCGAATTGCATGAGTCAATATTAGTCTGATGAATCTTTGATATGGAGAGTGTTATGCTGATCCACTATTCGAATATTCGAGCTTTTCGAGCCAACATTCATGGAACCCAGTCCCTGAACATCAGCATGATAATATGCAAACGTAGAACGTAGACGTTTCACAGCTCTCTCGCTGACCCAACAATTCATACTACCTGAATCAATTGAACATCCAAGAGGTTGATCAAGAATATCATAATATGCTCCTTGCATAAAAGATCATCACTTCCTTTATTGCGCAATGAGTGCAGTACCAGGAGATATAGTATATATAATATATTAATATTTATATATATATATATATATATATATATATACAGGGTGTCCCAAAAATACCACGCGAAAGTGACACTGGAGATAGATTGGCATTAGGTCTATCAGATAGCATCAACATGACCTCAGTAAAAGTCCGCTGGTTTTCGAGATATCACCACTTTTGTGTATTTTTTAAAAATCTCCAGTTTTCGGTTTTTTATCGCTTAGCATTGTTAGAAATTACTTCAAACTCATGTTTTTTTTTTACCTAGGCTATCCTGAATAGTTGCTTTAAACAATGAAGTAATAACTTCACCGACAACTAGAACAAAATCCTTCAAAAAATGTCTAACTTGTTGTATTTTATGCCGAAGTTAAAACGTTAACTTAAGTTTGACTGACTGCTGTGAAAAAAAATTATATCAGACTGAATTGACAAATAATCGCAAAAACTGGTCCATTTCCTGCCCTTTTCAAAATGATACAACACTACCAATTTTTTTAATCAGAACCAGAATTGCTACTTATTAAAAAAAACCAAAACCCTTATCGGCTATCTCGCTCCCACATTCATTGTTTTGTAACATGGAAACCGGTCCGACTTTCACAGACTAGGGGTCTTCGAATAGTCTAGATCAGGGGTCACCGCGGTCCGGATGCGGATCGCGAACCTTTTTTTTGCGGACCATTTTTCCAGAAAACATGTATTCTTGATAAAAAAAATTCAGATAACTTTTCGTTTTATTTACTAATTATAGATATTGGATTTAGATTAACTGCTAGTCAAATTCTTATGCCATCATAATGCTATCAACGACCCGCCACAGATATACAGATTTTGTGAACGGACCTCCAATGAAACTAATTGGTGACCCCTGGGTTAGATACTAGAGAAAACTTTTTGGCGTTTGACGGATTTACTCATTTCCTAATATTTTCCGAACGGATAGAGATACAGAGGAAATAGATACATAAATCTGAACGTCGTCCACCGACCAATCATCGGATTGGATATCGAGATGTGAAAATCATAGATTTCGGACGGGAAAGAAGAATTTTCCTTCGATTCCGGGTCAAAAATATTTCCTAGTGCCGACCCAAAAAATTTTTTTCATGGTATATCGATACGGAGCTCGTGTCTAGTTAAATCGAGGTCGCTGATCACGAATATGCAATTAGTTTTTCCCTAAGTGGCGTACTTTGGGAAAATTTTCACTTAGAGTGAAAAAATGGACGAAAATAGGTCAATTTTGGAAGTTCACACCGCCCAAAAAAATCGGAGTAAGGTGTTGTCGATTTTTGCCCTCATATATGGATCCTTTATCTACTGAATAATTCAAACAGAAAATGTCCAGGCCGTACTATTCGGAAATTATGGTTTTTTTCCCAAGGGTCTGTTTTTCGGAAAATTCATTTCGCGGTATTTCCGCGGAAAATTCTCTAATGAAAAATCCGATCATATATTCGTAATCTAAGGTCCCGAATTAGTAAATGACGTAATTTGCATCGAAATCGGAGACCGGTCGAATTTTGGCAATTTTTTAATACTAAATTAGCCTTAAAAAAAATCCCATTTTTCGAGAAAATTTTTTTTGACGCAAAACTATGAAACGGGTACTTATTCTTATAGATTCGGGGCCGTAGATTCCGAATCTACCATCAGATATTTATTACAAAAATTTTCCGAGGAAATATCGCGGAAAGAATTTTCCGAAAAATAGACCCTCGGGAAAAAAAATCATAATTTCCGAAGCGTACGACCTGGACATTTATTGTTCGGATGATTCGATAGATAAAGGATCCAAATATGACGTAAAAAATCAGCAACACCCTACTCCGATTTTTTTGGGCGGTGGAAAGTTCCAAAATTGACCTATTTTCGTCAATTTTTTCACTTTAAGTGAAAATTTTCCCAAAGTACGCCACTTAGGGAAAAACTAATTACATATTCGTGATCAGCGACCTCGATTCAATTAGACACGAGCTCCGTATCGATATACCATGAAAAAAATTTTTTGGGTCAGCACTTAGAAATATTTTTGACCCGGAATCGAAGGAAAATTCTTCTTTCCCGTCCGAAATCTATGATTTTCACATCTCGATATCCAAATTTTCCCCGATTGTTGGTCGGTGGACGACGTTTAGATTTATGTATCTATTTTTTTCGGAAAATATTAGGTAATGAGCGAATCCGTCAAACGCCAAAAAGTTTTCTCTAGTATCCAACACATACAAAAATCTACAATTTTCCGATTAGGTCGACGCGGCTTTGGTTATTCACTAAATCGGGTACGCAGATCACGAATCTGTAATTAGATTTTCCGTATCTCGATTAGTTTCGGAGCAATGACGAAGAAAGTCGCAATTTCTGGCTCTACCTCCGGAAAATGGACTAATCAGTCGGATTTTTCGCCATATTACCAAAATTAATCGAGATACGGAAAAACTAATTACAGATTCGGATTCTACGCCCTCGATTTAGAGAATAGCCAAAGCCGTGGCGAACTAATCGGAAAATTCTAGATTTTTGTATGGGTTAGAATCTAGACAAAGGACTCACAGCTCTGGCAATGTGTTAGTTGTTGTATGCATTTTATCAATATTTCACAGGAAATAGGTCATAAATACTTCTACAAGGGTTGAAGTATTACAAGATATTTTACTTGCAATTATCTTTTCGTGGAAAATATTAATTTCAAGGGTGAGACCACCCATGCAAAAATAAACCAGTTAACCCAAAACATTTAAGTTTTACAAGCGAGCTGCTTTGTTTAGAAATACAAATGAGCGCTTCCCAACATGTGAAGTCATGGGACGCAACAGTGGTGATATCTCGAAAACCAGCGTTTTTTACTGAGGTCATGTTGATGCTATCTGATAGACCTAATGCCAATCTATCTCCAGTGTCACTTTCGCGTGGTATTTTTGGGACACCCTGTATATATATATATATACAGGGTGAGTCTTTGACCACTGCATTAATTTTAACCAAAGATTCCTCTCATCAAATAAAACAGTTTTTTCATTCACCATTTTTCCAGATTCGGCTCAGGTAAAAAGTTACAAGCGTTTAAAGATTTCACAATGTGCTAATACACTCCTGCATATAAATTATCTATGGCATTGTTGGCGCACGAGAAAAAGGCATGGTAACGTGGTTTACAGCTTGATTCGGGATTCCAACGCTCAGGGACGGATCCATAAAAGTAGTGAAATTTCTGGAGTTTTCCATTTTAAAACATTCAATGAAGAATATCTCGAAAACGGTGCGTTTAAGGAGAACTGATGAAGAATAATATAATGTTCTAAAACGATGGAATATTCTTGAAATTACCAAAGAAAAACTTTATCTGCTTTCTTTATGCTTATTTCGTTTAGTTTTATGAATCCAAGAGTCCATAATTTGAAAACCAGTAGAAGTAGAAAATAACTAATATTTGGAAAATATGTCTCATAGTTATAGGAAACTTTACACCAATATTCATTTTATTCGAAAAAAGGATGTCAAAGCTACAAAATAAAAACTGATTTTTTTCGAAATTTCAACAGCCTGTATCTTTTTACCTGAGCCGAATCTGGATAAATGATGAATGATAAAACTGTTTTATTTGATGAGACGAATCTTTGGTTAAAATTAATGCAGTGGTCAAAGACTCACCCTGTATATAGTATAGTATAGTTTTGACTGTCGAACGAATCTTTAACAATGGACGAGAGTGGTATATCAATCGGAACATATTTCGGAGCAAATTTATTTTTAAAATGGATTAATTTTTACTCATCATGGAGAAGTGTATGATGGAGTCTCGCATTACATATCTTACTAGCATAAACCGACTGGATCGGAAAACATGAGCGCTACTCAAACAACAGAAACAAAGTTTCATACTTCCGCAGGAATTAAAGCGTCCAGTCTGGACACAAACTATCTAGTGAAAGCATAACAAGTTTACATAATATAGCGCATAATTAGCTTCACAAAATAATTCGAGGAAAACACTGAAGTGAATTCAGAAGCTTTTGTCCGCCGGTTCCATTCCTTATTCACGCCTCACACATTCTCACGAAATACTGCCTGAAGTTGGGTGCGAATAAGGGCAGCGTCAACACGTGCAAAAAAAATGCATTCTACAAATAATTATCAAGTTTCAATATAATCCGATCTGTAGTTCTCGAGTTATTGCCACACACCTCGACATTATTTTCTAGCGGTGATGTCAAGTCTAAGGATTTGTGCTCAGAATGAACACAATTATAACTCACAAATTCCCACCACATGCTCAGCTCATGCATGTTCGTCTGACGACCACAGCATGGATGCCTTTATATATATGTCTGTAATTTTCGAATTCTTTGACGAGAATGGTCTCAAACGATTAGGTTAGACTCACTGATGGAGAATTTGAGGTCGAATTCGATTCTGTCCGGCCGTTCATTGCCACGATAACTTTCGAACGAAAAGAGAAAGTTTAAATTTTCAGTGTAGGTTGGGCATTGGAATGCGATGGTTAAGTTAATTAACGGGCATAATCGGCCAAATATTTTCGGAATTATACCCATATGAAGTATTGTTTCCCCAATGACTCAAAAAATACATATCCGATCGAATTGTTGAAGCTTGGTAATAGTTGTACTATACCAACGTGCACATTTTTGCAAAATTTCCTGAGAATGGTATCACTAGAAAAAGATTTTTTTCAATCATTTCATATTTCCGAAACTATCAGCCAGAGTCCTCTGAAATTCCGCGCAAACCTTCAAGCCGCCGTTTTACATTCGAGTACCGGAATTATTGTGAAAATACATTTCTAACTGGTATCTGCTTTTTCTGAAATTTCAAATCATGTAAATCTGAGAACTTGTAAAACCTCGATGCCCGAGATGACATTATTTTTAAAAACTAATAAGTATAAAATGGCAAGTCCTCCTGATTTCAATTCTAAATACATCTGTTTTATAATATATTACCCTGGCTTCTTTTCTATAACTTCAAAACTGTTCAGCTGGTTCTGCCGCTCCCTGTATTTCAGAAATCTGTTAGATTCCGGCGAAATTCCACACAACAATTATTGTGCAAAAAAAATTCTAAACTGGTATGTGCTTCTGAAATTTTAAATGATGTCATTCAACATATTCATAAAGCTGCGACAGCCGCGATAGTTAGTTGATTCGCTTGCTACGTGGGAAATCTGTGTTTGAAGCTCCGCTCAGTAAGTTCATTATTTTAGTATAATATTTGAACTCAGTTGATGCCCAATGAATTTTTTACGAGTTAACGCCGAAAAGACGGCTTGGAGGTTCATATTTCTATACGGTCGTGCAAAATGTTACTACTTTTTGCACTATCTAGGGTGTACCAAAACTCGAACTATTTGTGCGCATGTTCTAGAGAATTTTGCCCAAATGTCTGTAATTTTCCAATGTTTTGCTGAACATGCAAACTTTAAGGTTTGGCTAACTGATGAAGAATTCGAGATCAAATTCAATTCAGTCCAGCGGGCCTTCCGTTGCCACTATAACTTCCAAACGGAAAGGAATAGTGAAGGGTAAGTCCATAATGGGCTTAAGCATCCAAAAGGTTTTGGAGTTATATCCATATGAAATAATGTTGTATCAAGAACTCAAAAATATTGATCCGATTGAATTGAAATTTGGTTAATAGTTGTAGAATGTCGACACGCAAATTTTTACAATATTTCGTGAGTATCATATCACTAAAAAAAAAGAATATTCCATAAAAAAAAATTCTGTCTTCTAATATTTTATATTTCAGAAACATTTTGTCAGATCACAATGAAATTCCGCAGAAACCTTCAACATTTTCAAAAATACAGATCCCATCGAATTGAAATCTAGTACTCGGTTGACCAAAAGATGTTTTGAGGGTATTTCGTGAGGGCGTGCGAGGCGTTGATAGATAAAAGAACATGAGTGCAAAAGCTTTTTAAGAATTTTCAGTGGTCAGAATTGGGATGAGGTTAATTTAATAAGTTGTAGTTTCTCTAGCAAAAAAAACTTTTCTTGAATATAAGGATATGTGAGAAAAGCTACCTATCATTGGAGGTTCTTAAAAGCACCTTCGAGATCCGGTAGACCTTTAATTATTTAAAATGGAACGACCATGTCAAGGATTTGCTCATTGGACTCAGAAGACGACAAACACAAATTTATAATACGGGGTTATTTATAACTTTTTACTATTTTGTACTATTTTAAAGTTTTAAAAAGTAAACAGTAAACAATTAAAAGAGGGAATAATATACGCTGTTAACTAACGAGACTTTAGACCTTGTTTATAGCTCAGCGTTATGCCACTATGAGGAATGTATCCGAACAAATGGAAATAGTATCGAGATTTTGTTATGATAAACGATTAGACATAGTAAAATACTTCACAAAAAAAGAATAATCTCAAAGTCTCTTGAATACACAATAGGAAAAGCACTGACGGGAGGTCAGTCTGCTTAGCCACGCTTGTTCAAATTACTAGCCAGAGCGATCATAAAATGATAAATGGATAAATTTATTATTTGAAGAAGGATTTCAATTTTTTTCAACAACAGTATTATAACAATAGATATCGATCTTCGACGAAAAGATCAACCAAAATGTATCCAATATCCCATGATACCTTCTCCATATACACATGTGTAAACCTGAGCATTTATTTAATAATGGAATGGTGATAAAAATGATGATTTTGAAGATTTCGACTACTTTTTTGGTAATACGACAGTCTGGCATACAGGAATGGAGTTACACTAGGAGTTTTCCGTCAGTCAAAATGAAAAAAAAAATGGGAAGAAGCTACTTCCGCTGCTGCAACAGAACCCGGAATGATAGAGCGTGAAGCAAAATCCCAAAGGAAAATGCCAAGGAACGCTTGCAAGATGGATTCCATTCATCTAAATTACATTTAGTCCAGAAACTGAATGAAGATGATGATCGCAGTTTGCAATTCTGCAAAATAATGACTGAGTGAGCCGGGAATAATCCGAAGTTCTTTTTTAGTAGCTATCTGTTATTTCAAGGCAACAAAAAAAAAAATGTTGGTTGTCATTTCCGGTGACTGTCTGGTGGATCCATTTTTTCTACCTGGTAATTTGACTGGCAAATTGAAGATGCGATTACTGGAAAAAGCTATTGACCCTGCGTTGACTGATATTATTGAAAATGATCTACAGTATGATAAACATCGTTTGATATTTCAGCAGGACGGTAGTCCTCCTCGTTATGCGTTAATTGTTGGTTAGTATTTAGACCAACGTTTTCCTCGACATTAGATTGCGAGAAGATGCAGCATTGAATGGTCTCCATGATCAGCAGATTTATCACCCCTCGATTTATTTTTGTGGAGATACAGTAAATGTAAAAGTTGGAGACTATTGTAATATGCCCGAAGACAAAATAAAAGACGTTGGTACGCAAAAAATCGGCACTTAGCTTCGACTGCGGGATGTTGTTAGGACATCTGTTGCATCTAATGAACAGTCTGATTGGACACTGGTTAAATCAAAGAGAGGGGCAAAATCTAATAAACCTCCTCCTAACTCAATTATTATTACAGACCCTACACCCGTGCCAACATGAAAACAGCAAATGGCTTCTAGGAGGCCTCTTGTGCCTGTTGTTGGTACAATGCAATCTAGTTCACTGCTCACGGTCCCCAAAAAACATCTAGCATTCATCCACGTATCCAGATTAAGCCCAACAACTAAGACTGAAGATCTTGAGAAATTCGTTGGTGCGAGTATACCTGGTGTGTCATGTGAGAAATTGACATCTAAGAGGCCTGACATCTATTCCTCCTTTAAGATTGCTATACCAATTGAGTCATTGGATCAGGCAATTAATCCAACATTCTGGCCTGTGGGTGCTGCTGTGAAGCGTTTTTTTGTGAAACGTCGTCCGAATACCATTCTAACCTAGGTCCACCTGCATTATTGTCGGATGATGTCAATCTGTTTCCTGATCGGCCGAGACAGGTCTTGCATGAGAAGGCGTCAATACATGAGCCGTTAACTATAGTTCAAATTAATTTACAGGGCATTTCCAACAAAATGAACAGCTTAGAAGTTTTTATAAAGATGAAACACCCAACTGTTCTTAGCAACTCTGAGCACTGGTGTAATGAGACTCAAATGGAATATATGGTTCTTCCAGGCTATCGATTTGCAGCATCGTATTGTCGTCCTTCCCGGCGCCGTGGAGGTGCAGTTATCTATTTGAAGGACAACTACAAGTTTCTTCCCATTCGAGATCTCAGCAAAATATCTGCTGAAATGCATTGCGAGATTTGTGGAATATATCTAAAAACAGATAACTCCAAGATCTGTATTCTTAGTCTATATAGACCCCCTTCTGGTGACTTCAACTTGTTCATGAATATTCTCTCTCACGTACTGTACAAATTTTCATCTAAGACTGCCGCTGTATTTGTATGCGGTGACCTCAATGTTAACTATCTGGCTGAGCAAGATACTCGCAAGCTTTATTTCGATGATTTGTTGATGAGTTTCAGTTTGCATCCCACCTCCTTGGAACCAACCAGAGTTTTTACTAACTGCAACGGTATAACTTCTTCAACTAAAGTGGATTACATTCTAACAAACGTGGACATTGCATTACTCAAAACACTTGTAATTGACACCAACATTGGTGACCACAGGTGCATGCTTTTGACTTGCAGTCACAACCATGGTAGAAGATTGGAAAGTTACATCAGAACCAACTCCCGAGTGGTATCAAAAGATAATCTTGATTACCTCCGATTGTTAACATATGGCGCCGACTTTGGCATTGTGTATCATTGCTTAGATGTGGATTTCAGCTTCAGTAATTTCTTCAGGATCTTGACATCTTTAATTGACTAATCTTGTCCGATCAGACGGACACGTCCACCATCTAGCCGTAGTCGGAGTTGGATCACTCCTCAAATCACAAGAGCTGCCAAGGATTTGAGAAGTCTACAATGGTTAAGCGTCAACCTGAAATCCCAGGAGATGAATAATGCCTACAGATCTGCCAAAAATAAGTATAAGCTTTTACTCAAGTCAAGCAAGTTGTCATTCTATAGTGGAGTATTGGCTGAATCCGACAGCAAAAGCAAAACAATATGGAAGCTTGTTGATAGAGAGACTGATCGTAGGAAGAAATCTTCGAGTGATGCTGTGTTGAATGTTGGTGGTCGCATCCTCTCTGATCCTATGGAAGTTGCGGGGGCATTTGGAGAATATTTTTCATCTATATGTGCACTAAGTTTACGGCAGCATTACGGAGATGTCATATCTAATTCATGTACGACCCACAAGTTGTCTGTGAATACATTTTTTTTCTATCCTGTCTTACCCGGAGAGGTTCTTGAAGTTATCAATAGTTTGAAGAACAACACTAGTCCTGGTCCTGACTTCCTCTCTACGAAAATCTTGAAAGTAATTGCACCACTGATCTCTGCACATTTATCCTATTTAATCAATTTATCCGTGACATTAGGAAAATTTCCCTCCTTATTGAAAATAGCCAAAGTTATTCCTGTATTCAAAAAGAACGATTCAACTGACATGGCAAATTATCGCCCCATTTCTCTTCTTAGCATTCTCTCTAAAATCTTAGAGAAAATCGTTTACGGTAGAATGGTGAATTATCTAAATAAGTTCTCCATTATATCAAGGTTTCAGCATGGCTTCTGCAGAGGCAAATCTACGCAAACTGCTGTCTGCCAATTTTTAGAGTTCATACATGGTAGATTGGATAGTGGTTTGTTTGTTGCTGGTTTATTTTTTGACCTGTCACGAGCATTCGACTGCTTGCAGTTCTCTTTTATTAAGAATAAAATGTACAGTATAGGATTTAGAGGAGTTTTTCTGGAGTGGATATCTAGTTTTCTGTCCGACCGCTCTTTGTTTGTTGAGAATAAAAATTGCAGATCTGGAAATTACCCTCTATCCATGGGCGTGCCTCAGGGTTCTGTGCTGGGACCATTGGTCTTTTTGCTCTTCGTAAACGATGTTCCTGATTACATTAAGGCTGACTCCATCACTCTTTTCGCTGATGATACGTCGATGGGTGTCTCAGCGAGGACAAAGGACGAGCTAACAACGAAATGCAAGAGACTTATCGAGTATTTTTCCGATTGGTGCTATCGAAACTCACTGATGTTGAATCTAGACAAAACCGAGCTAATTTATTTCCAGGGAATCTATTCCTCATGTGCCTTTTGCTATAGAATACAGAGACCGTCAACTTGAGTCAGCTGACAGCATTAAATTTCTGGGTGTGCACGTTGACAGTAATTTAAGATGGCACTGTCATATTGATCATCTTAGCAAAAAATTGAATGGGTCTTTTTTGCTCTAAGTCGCCTCAGGGACTCGTTACCTCTGGAGGGTTTGCTCGCTGTTTATTACGCCCTGGTTTTCACACATTTGAAGTATAACGTAGTCCTATGGGGTGATTCCACGACGAGTGCCAGAATTTTTGTTTCACAAAAGAGGTGTATTCGACTGATATTCAACCTGAAACCACGGGAATCATGCAGGCCGATGTTCATTCAGTACAGGATCCTAACATTACCTTGCATTTACATTTTGAACTGTGTACTGTTTGTTCGCAGTAAGTTATCAGAGCTGAAGACAACTGCTGGTTTCCATGGTTACAACACACGGCATAATTTCACCATCTGTATTCCGACCCATAGGACATCTAGATTTGAATCGTCTCCAACATATGTGGGGATCAAGCTATACAACCATCTTCCCGACTGGATCAAGTCCTTGAGTCGGTTGATATTTGAGAAGGAAGTTACCAAAATTTTGTTACGCAACTGTTTTTATACCCTGGAAGAATATTTTTCAACTGAAATTACTTAATTTCATTATATTACCTATATTGTATTTATTATTGACGTATCCTATACATTGATGTAATGTCATACAGGATAAATAAACTTATTATTATTATATTATTATTATACATACCAGTTGTGTGATACCAAATTTGCAACTTAAAAATACTCAGTAATGGTCAAAATACCTCAAAATGTTCGGCCTTTCAGTTTTCATCTTCGGAATGGTGCACTATTCGTTGAGAGACTTTATGACTGGAGCATAATATGGGCTGAAATACTCGTTCTACAAAATAATTGAGATTGACTATTTGGTGTACTTTTGATGGGGAATAAGAAAGTTTCAGCTCAATGGACATTGTTGTTATACATACTTTTGTGTTTATGGAAAAAAATGGCACAACTTGTCAATTAATAAAAACGAGGTACCTAAATATAAAATTTTTAAATTTAATTAAAAACTAGCAAATCTTATTAGTTAATCAGATGTTATGAAGTATTCAGAAAAATATTTGATCATAATTATTTGGACGTTGGGGGTTGAGAGGGCAGGATGCACGTGAGGCGGAGGAAGGAGTTGTTGTTACATCTCAGTTGACTCCTGCAACATGAAAACACGGCACAATGTAAGTTTGTATTGAAATCATTTAAAAAAAATCAATTTCCCACCAGAGGTACGTCCATCTCAATTTCTTTGAAAATTCAGATTTGTCATATATTTTGCATTTAGCACATAACAAGAAAACAATTGGTCCTTCTTCCTGTCCCTATATCAAACCTGAGTTTGAGTTTGAGTTTGAGTGTTTCTGCAATTATTATGGTGGCAAGAAGAGTGGTTCCAGCTCAAATTGTGAGCGATTTTATCATATCTGAAACTGGTAATTATGTATTTTTACGAAAAATACACTTTTCAGAGGTTAGAAGCCGAAAAGGGAAACAAATCCGAAAATTTCGATGTTTTTGACCGTTACTTAGCCACGTCCAGTATTTCAAAGTTGCAGATTTGGTGTAATACTTCTGGTATACGTCCTAACAGCTTCCTGAAGTCAAAGCTTAGGAGCAATTTATTCCAACCCTACATGTTTTATATGACTGGCCAATAAAGAGAATTGTATGAGTTCTTTGAAGAAATCTCAACGGATCAGTTTTGTTTTCAGTTGGCCACCCTGTATATATAAACAATAACAAGAATTGATAAAAACTGAAGTGTGCAGAATTTGGCTATCCACACTCATATCTCAACAACATTTTCGTGGAATGTACATAGAAGATATTTACTTCTATTTTCAAGGTGTTGTTCGAACACAGTATCTCAACATCCATCTTCACTATGATCGGACATTGAAGATGTTTTCTCTAGATGTATGAAAACATAAAGGTATAAAGTAATTTTGACAATCCAGAATTTCCATCATTTCTCACGAATTCAAGAATTCGAGCTGAAAATCACGGTCAAGAGAGAAAAATAGCAATTAAATAATCCTACATTACAAATCGTGCTTGTAACACAAAACTCATCGTAACGAGATTAACAAATTTTCAAACTATTTTAATTGAGCAACTTTCACACACTCTTGGATGTTCCCGAAGTGAATGCATCTTGAAAAATTGGGTTACCAATCTCCAACAGCTAGCTTGCTATTAGGAAAGCTTTATCGCAGTAATAGATGTATTGCATGCTCAATTCAAGTAATCAGTATATTAAGGAATGATCATTCGTATTGGATAACTTCATTGACCATAAACGATTCTTCCGTATAATACTTGATGAGAGAGGTCGAGTATTTCGGTGTTCGAGCAAAAATTCTTGAGGAATGAAGGTTAAACATTTCTAGGATCTTATTTGTGATGAAAAGTGAGTGAAAATAAATTTGATGAAATTTTTTTTTTCGAGTTTTGCGTTCCTGGTATGATCAAGTATTCAATGCTGAATATATTTCAGTTAAAACCATTGTATTCAATCGAATAGTTTTCGAAATATATAAAAAAAATTGGTTCAAGCACTGACGTGAAGTCAGGAGCTTTTTCGCGTATGTTCTATTGCCCATTCTCCTGTATTGGACACTTTTAATCGAATTTACCATGGTGAATTCTATTGTCTATTCTCCTGTATCGGACAGCCTTAATCGAATTCACCATGGTAAATTCGATTAAGAGTGGAAGAAATCAAATTAAAATAGCTGAAATGAATTTGACTCTCTCTTATAGAACAGGATGACATATACGAGTATGAACACAGATCATATAATAATTCACAGATAGAATAATTATAGAATTCTGTGAAAACATAGAAGTACGATCCATTATTGAAATTTCGAAAAATCATATCACCGAAAGTATTAGCTTGTTAGAGTTGAAAACGATATCAATGGATTTTTATGGAGAAACTGCATCTTAAAAAAAATTTGAAATTTGTGAGTTGAAAAAAAATTTTTTTTTCGTTACTCCGAAACCATCTGGCCTATTTTGCCTAATAACGAACTCAACCGGGATATTTATTTCTCAAACCTACTTTGAAAATTTCAATTGCCTAGCTCATTCTGTTCGAGAACTATTGTAGAAAAAAAAATTTAAATGTAAAAATTTTTTTTTGACACTTTACGGCAATCCGATCAATACAAAACTTGGCATGCGTATTATGGTCATTATTCTACAATCTGGTGCTAAATTTCAGATAGATCGAGTGATTGGTTTCAGAAATATTCATAAAAAATGTTTTAACTGAAAACAGCCATATCTCCGAAACCGCTAAGTGGATTTCGCCCGTTAACGAACTCGTCCGAGATATTTACGCTCCAAACCTACCCTGCAAATTTCAATCCTCTTACTCCTTTCGTTCGAGCGTAATCGTGCTGACGGCCGGACAGAATCAATTCTGACCTCGGATTCTTGATCAGTGAGTCTAACCAAATTCGAAAATTACAGACATTTGGACGACTTGATAGGCACTCTGTTCATAGAACAGCGCGCCAAAAAATAGGGTTCTAATTTGAAAAACAATTGGTTCAAGCCCTGTGGACAGGACCTTTCTGGCGCTCTTGTTCAAACAGACAAATTATATCTCCGAAAGCATTGGTTTCTCAGAGTTGAGAATTATATCGATGTATTCTTATGAAAGAACTGCATCATAAAGGAAATTCAATTCAAATGATAGTTTCTTTATCAAGATTAAATGAGCAATCTGAGAATGAGAACTGCACCATGGAAGAAATCAAATTAAAATAGCTGAAATAAATTTGACTCTCTCTTATAGAACAGGATGACATGTACGTATATGAACACAGATCATATAATAAATCATATATAGAATAAATATAGCATTCTGTGACAACTTAGAAGTACGATTCATTATTGAAATTTCGAAAAATCATATCTCCGAATGTAGTGGCATGTTAAAGGTGAAAATTATATCAATGGATGTTTATGGAGAAGTTGCATCTTAAAAAAAATGTATTTTGAAATTTGTAGGTTAAAAAAATTTTTTTTTTCGTTACTCCGAAACCATCTGGCCTATTTCGCCCAATAGCGAACTTAACCGAGATATTTATCTCCCTAACCTACTCTGAAAATTTCAACTGCCTAACTCATTTCGTTCGAGAGTTATTGTAGAAACAAAATATAAAAATTTTCAAATTTTTTTTTGACATATTACGGTAACCCGATCAATACAAAACTTCACATGCATCTGAAGGTCATGATTCTACAATTTGATGCTAAATTTCAGATAGATCAAGTGATCGGTTTCGGAAATATTCACAAAAAACATTTTTACTAATAACGGCCATAACTCCGAAACCGCTCGATGGATTTCGCCCGTTAACGAACTCGTCCGAGATATTTACAGTCCAAACCTACCATGCAAATTTCAATCCTCTAACTCCTTTCGTTCGAGAGTTATCGTGATAACGGACGGCCGGACGGCCGGATAGAATCGATTTCGACCACGGATTCTTGATCAGTGAGTCGAACCAAATCGTTTGATACCATTTTCAGCCCACAATTCGAAAATTACAGACATTTGGGCAAATTGATAAGCACTCTGTTATGGCCAATTTTTGATCACAATTTTCGACACAAAATTCGAAACACCCTGTTATGATATTTCTGAAATTCAAAATATGCATGACCTTTCCACATTTTTCCTCTTCGATGTTCTAAAAACAGTTCACGCTCTCCTTCTAAACATATTCGACTTTTTTCCGGTTTTTTTCGATATTTTGAAAACTATTCCATTGAATACAATAGTTTAAACAGAAATATATTCAGCATTGAATACTCGATCGTACCAGGAATGCAAAACTTGAAAAAAAAATTTTTTCATGATATTTATTTTCACTCCCTGCTCCGAAAATATTTTACCTCTGTAGAGAATTTCAAGCAATATCATAATCCCAATTTTCAGATTTCAAATATGTCCAGTTCTCCAGAAACGTCTAATAGGCACTCGAACTTGGGACATCCTATATATTTAGGTATTCAGAACGAATGCTTGATTACTGTTCATTCTTTTGGCTAACAATAATTCGAAGACATTTTTATTATGCGCCGGGTGCTTCATAATGAATCATATGTTTAACATACACAATTAATATCAGAAACAACGTCCTTACTTGTCGATGGTTTGAATGTTTTTCGTATCATTGGAAAGATGTGAGAAATTTGAATAAAATAATCATTTATTTATTGAACTAGGTCAGCATTTATTTAACCCTTATACTTACGAGTGTATTACTTGAAAGGGACATAAAACACAGAATATATTTATTGAAGGGATGCCCCGCATTAGGTGATTGTAAATGTAAAGCAAGAACGAGTTCCTCTCATAATACAATTAATTAACAAACTGATTGTGGCCATTATAAGAAGACACGGAAATCTAGGCAATAAATAAAATTTGTGAAAAATTATTTCGAATTTTTATGCAGTAGAATCCATGAACATCGCTGAAGAACCTAATAATCGTTAAAGAATTGGATCAGAGCATACGAGCAGGTTGTGCTCACATACGCGTGAGAAGAGGAAATATGGTCGTGTTATACGAATCATTCTTTGGAGGAGTATGTTGTGACTACGCCAACAAGGGGGGCATTTGGAAGAATATTTATAAGAATATCTTTCATTTTTGCGCGCATGTTCTAGGGAACAGCGTGCAATCATAACATGAACCAAGCTCAAATAATACACCGCTAGAGAGGCAGTAATAAGATGTTGGTTTTAACGAAATGTGAAACGCTGCAAAATATCGAATCACTGGGAAATTTTGAGTTGTAAATTTACCAAGAATGAGAACTGACTAAGTTATACAACTAGGCCGCAGAAAGTGCAGTATAATGCACATTAAATTGAATGGCAATAGTATTTTTAATAGTAAATTTAATTAACTTTCCAACGCTTTTTTATGATTTTTTTGTAGATCGAATAAATAAGATGTGTTTTAAGGCTTTCAGCCATACGTTGAGGAAACATGGCGGGTTGAAATAACAGAAATATCGATGGTTGAGTTCTATGCTTTACATTTTGTCTTGCATTTGAGGTATAGAAAAAACTCCCGGATAGTTGTGTTACTTACATAGTTCATGAATTATGGATACTCCAATTTTTTTTCTGAAAATTATATTTTAACTGTCTGACACTCTTTTATATCTAATGGAGCGGTTATTTAGGCGGATGTTCTGATCCGTATCATAGAGGGTAAAAGTTTTATAGCCTTTGTCTATACAGTGGGTCGCAACCAGTGGTCTTGGGGTATAAGATCTAGTGATGTTCTGATGTAGGTACCTAAAATGCGGAATTGCTGGGTCATATTGTTGAGGTTTCTTTTCATGCGCTTCAAATTCGAATTAATAAACTCAAGAATATTAAAATGATAATAAAATTCCTATTTTCTCGAACAATGGACAATCAAAGGAATTCAATTGTTCAAGTGGACGTTATAATTTTATGACCGTTTCATATATTTTCAAACTTAATCGAACAGAGGATATTTATGTGGCAGAATGACATAATCGATTTACGACGATAATTCTGACAAAATATTACTCATTCGAGTTTCGATTATTTGACAGAGAAGATTGGGAATAATACTATGGAATACAATAAGTTACTGTTTCATGAGAATATTTAACGGGCCTTAAATAACATTGAAATGATTAATTCATTTTTAGTTAAGCAACAACACTGGAGGATCGACTTGACAGAAGCAACATAAAGGGTAGAAAGATGAACATGTTGCCAATGTTCTTTAATAATAACTGAAATAATATTGTAGACATCTTTATAAAATTTGGTACATGTCTTCTATGCATCAAGATGCACTTTGTGAAGAGGCGTCCATGAGGGTTTTGCATTGAATATATTCTGGAGAAAAAAATACTACGCCACTGCTTTCTTTTGAAATAAAAATTACTTTTGAGATACTCATTTATTCTTGAGCAAATTTGATATCATGAGTTTTCTTTGTCCGACGCACGGTTTCCGCTTAAAAAATAAAAATCGTTTTACGATGTTTGTGCATCGATTGAAAGCAAATTAAGAGATCAGATTTGTTTCAAAATGAATGAGAAACCAAAAAATATGTTTTCTTGTCAAATGCCCTGTTCTTGATTAAAGTAATTGATTTAAAATTGCTTCATATCGCAGTACCAAAATTTTATCACCCTGTATCTCAAAAATTAATACTTTTAGGACATAAGTTCATAGGAATTTTTTTCTAAAAATTATTCAAAGAATCACCCCCTTAAATATAAGCAGTCTTTAAGGAAGACCCTGTATACATAATATATATATATATATAATAGATAATATATCGATTTTTCGTGTCTGCATATGTACTGCGTTCTTTCAAATATCCACTATCGATTTATGTCGATCTACATCCCAGAAAACGTTGCGGTTAATTTATTGGTGCGCTTGTTCACCTGAGCAGAGTGCCTATCGATTCGTCCAAATGTCTGTAATTTTTGAATGTTTGGCCAAGAATGGTCAGTACTAGATTTGAACTCGATCGGATCTATACTGGTGAATATATTGACGAAATCTTAATTCGAATTTACCATGGTAAATTCAAATTAAGTGTCCAATCCAGTAGAATGGACAATATAATTTACCATGGAAAATTCGATCAAGAGTGTTCAATACAGGAGAATGGACAATAGAACATACGCGCAAAAGCTCCTGACTTCACGTCAATGCATGAACCGATTTCTTTTTCCATAATTTCTTATACATTTTCTAGGGGTACGGTAAAATTTTAAACACGTCTTTATGTCGATATTCTACAACTAGATACCAAACTTCAACTCTATCGAGTCTATATTTTTTGAGTTATCGAGGAAATAATATTCCAGGTGGGTATAACTCTGAACCTTTTGACCGATTATAACCGTAAACGAACTTAACACTCTCAATCGGATACGCAACATACCCTGAAAATTGCGAGTCCCCATCTTCTTTCGTTCGAAAGTTATCGAGGCAACGGTACCCATCCATCTAGTAAACTCACACAAGGCTGCTCGAATCTTCAACAATATATATCCGATCGTGCTCAAACTTGGAACTTGGTAGTAGAGTTACGTTTTGAAGGCTCTCGCAAAATTTTAGCGATGTTGGACGAATAGTTACTGATATAGAATTTTTTTCAATAATTTTCAATGATTCTTTAGTAATACGATCCTCACGAAATATTGTAAGAATTAGCATTATATACAACTAATAACCATGTTTGAATTTAATGGATTTTGTATTTTTTGAGTTATTGAGGAAATAACAACAAAATTTCAAATGGTTATAACTCCAAAACTGTTTAGCCGATTGTGTCTATAAACAAACTGGAATGTTGCATCCAGATGCAAAACCTAACCTTTTCGATTATCACAAAATTTGACAAACTTGCTTAAGTTCATGTTCTACAACTATTCAACAAGTTTCCATTCGATCGGATTTATATTGGTTGAAAATAAAATCATTACTCGGAAACCATTGGGCCGATTATGCCCATTAACGGACTTGTCCGTCGTATTCGGATGCGCCACCTACCCTGACAATTTCAAGTCGATATCTCATTCCGTTCTCAAGTTATCGTGACAACGGAAGGCCGGACAGATTCAAATTTGTCCTCGAATTACTCATCAGGTAGTCGTTTGAGACCATTTTCGGCAAAAATTCGAAAATTGCAGACATTTGGGCTAAATGATAACGCGAAGTTCCCTAGAACATACGCGCAAAAACAGATTCCCATTACTTGTTTTTCAATACTTTCTGCTATTGCAGTCAGGCTGTCGGCAAGTTTTCTTCTACGTTGCTGCTATACCAATGTCCAATGTCAATGTTCGTGAAATTGGCAAACAAGCCCCTTTAATGTCTTCCACATTTTCTTTCCATTTCCCTTGAAATCATCAATATTTTGGTTATAGTATTTTTTTTTCTTTTCTGTTCACTGAAAGAACTTTGTTTCGCTGTCTTTCATATTCTTTCCAGTCCTCTTCACTCTTGGTACAGCCTGTTCTGCTACCGGATTTAACCAAGGGTATCTCTTAGGTTGGGTCTTGCATAGTGGTTCTATCTTGGTCCGAATATACTTTGTTTACATCTGTATAAGTGTAATTCCAATTTTGACCAATAAGTGCTTCCCGTATTTTGTCCATTTTTTGAGAATTGAAATTCCGGACTGCACTTAAAGCATATGACATTACTTCGGTCCTTTTTGGTTACATTTTCATTTAACCTAGTTTTCGAGTCGTTGCTCCTACAATCTCTGGAATTTAATTGAACTGCTTTACTTTTCCTGAATTTGTTTTTACAGAAAACGCTTCTCCATGTCCCTGGCTGCTGCCATCTGCCTGCATATCGAGTAATTTGGATTTAATGGCATCTGTTGTAATGGATATGTACCTGAGTGTTCAACAGCCATTATCATCGGCGAATATTTTTCGGTTAATCCTGCTAGCAGTAAAGAACCTATCCATTCTTCGTCGATATTAAATCCCGTTCTCCTCAACTTCTGTGACGTTACAACGATTTGATTTATATAACTCTCCATAGAGTCGTGGTTTTCCAATCTGGCCGATATCAGGCTATCTTCCTTGTAAAACTGCTATCGTCGTAAAGATTCTTGAGTTTGGTCCATACTCACGTGGGTTCTATCGTCAAAATCAATTTTGCCTTCGCTTTCGCCAAAAGAACGGAGTCTATTTCATTGCCATCAATACACTTACTTAATCTTTCAAGAACTAGCACATATTCAATGGCGAACATCCATTCTTGGTAACTTTCGCGTCCAACTAACTTTTTTTTCCCTGACTATTTGACTTTTACGTAGCACAAAAGAACGTTCTGGGCCAATAACCTGTTAGTTTAAAGTAAACACGCTACGTTATTTACACAGAGTCCTTAATAAAAGATATACAGTTGAAAGAACTACACTATGTATAAAAAATTGGTTCAATAAGTACTGACGTGAAGTCAGGATCTTTTGCGCGTATGTTCTATTGTCCATTCTCCTGTATTGGACACTCTTAATCGAATTTACCATGGTAAATTATATTGTCCATTCTCCTGTAGTGGACACTCTTAATTCTAATTTACCATGGTAAATTCGAAGACAAGGCTACTCGGATTTCCAACAATATAGTACCGATCGTGTTCAAACTTGGAACTTGGTAGTAGAGTTAGGTTGTGAAGACTCTCACAAAATTTCGGCGATGACGGACGAATAGTTTCAGATATATATAATTTTTTTAAATGATTTTTGAAATTTTTTTTAGTGATTCGATCCTTACGTAATTTCGCATAAATATTCGCGTTGGCCGTCTACAACTGATAACCATGTTTGAATTGGATCGGTTTTGTATTTTTCGAGTTACTGAGGAAAGAAGAACCAAATTTCAGATGGGTATAACTTCAAAACCTTCTAGCCGATTATGCCTATAAACAAACTCAAATGTCCCATTCAGATGCACAACCTTAGCCGAAAATTTCAAATCGCCATCTATTTTCGTTCTGAGGTTATCGTGACATAAATTATATTTTTTGATAATTTTTTCCAAATTTTCTAGTGATACGATTCCCACAAAATTTCACAAACGTCCTTAGTTTTGCATTCTACAACAACTCACCAAGTTTCAATTCGATCAGACCGATTATGTCCATTAACGAACTTGTCCGTCGTATTGGGAAATTTCAAGTCACTATCTCTTTTCGTTCTCAAGTTATCGTGGCAACGGACGGCCGGCCGGCCGGACAGAACCTACGCGCCAAAACTGACAATATATATACAGTCTCAAATAAGTATTTCACCTCAAGGTCTGGAACGGAATATACCCATACAAGAGTAGAACTCGTGGTGATAAAATATAGAAAATACAGGCTCATGTCGCACATAGAATGTTATAAAATAAGTGTACTGGGTATATATTATAACAAGTATACCCCTTAATATTGAATTAACATCCTTCAACATCCTCCATAATATTCGTTACACTCAAACAAGCAACAAAAGGTTGACCATCTCGCATCATTTCAACTAATTCGTTCATATATGATGATGATCATGATATCAGGTCCTGTACAAACCAAAATTTCCAGAACAAAATTCGAGGAACTTTTGCTTTCCATCTTCAATTACTAAATATAATGTATGCGGGCTTTTACCCTTTCATCTTCCTTCTTGTATTAAGTACAGTTGCTATCAAATACCGTATGTCCAAAATCAACATTTGAAATTTTTAAAAAAATTCAAAGCAAATATACAGTTATGGCCATATTTCCAACATTTTTAACACTGCATTATTGCAATATACTCATATTACTCATATACAGAAAAGCTTTCCCATTCAAAAAATATCCTTCCTGTTTTTCTGACATCTTTAAAAAATTCTGTTGCCACTTCCAAAATAAGCAAAATACAATATTTTGTTTCTCGGTACATATTTCATGATTATTTTGTTATTACTAGCCGAATCTTCCCCCATATTACTTTGACGTTTATTCCCTCTATGAATTTTTCCTCATCTTCTGAATTGCCTTTCGCGAACGAAGATCATCTTCGGATTTGCAGCCTTCGGTAGTTCAACATCATACTCTTCCGACAATCTGGGAACAGCAGTATCTTGCAATTTTTTTGAGGGAATTGCTATCATTGCATTCAAAAACAACCGTGCCTTGGCAAGCTAGTCTTACTTTGTTTATTGCTATCGCCAATTCGAACGGATTTATTTTTTGCGTCACAATCTACACAAGATACCTTGCTTTCTCGATTTACTTTCTTGTTATTCTTCTTATTAAATGCAGGTAATAATCCTTTTTAAGAGAACTGGACCAGTTTTTTTTAGGGTCCAGCTATAATTTCGGGTTATCTAAACTCTTAAGCATGCCATTTGTGTTCTTTAAACACATTCTAGTTTGCTGTTCCAACTTCTCGATTGTTTTGGCGATATTTACTTTTTCGTTACTATAGATAATGCAGTCATAAAAAAAACCTATAAATTGGCACAATGCTTGATCATTTTTATCACAGTTTCTTTAACCTGCACATTAGGGTGATTCAAAAAAAAAGAATATTTTTTTTTTCGTTTGGTACTCTGAAAAATAGGTTCCTAGACACCTCTAAGAAAGCCTCTCCAAGCATGAGTTCTTAATTGTAATGGGAAGGTCCTCCTTCTTACAGTTTTCTATTTTTTCTTATTATCAGATAGAAAAATTTATATCTCGCTTCCAACTACTTGAAAAAATATCTTGTTCCTTAGATTTTGTAGGAAATTGAATGTTCTACAAAAAAGGTCTCTTACGATTTTTTCGTAAACCCAACCGTTTAAAAGATATTAACGGTTAAAGTTTGATTATTTTTGGGAAAATTTTTTATTTCTTATGAATTTTATAACTCAATGAAAAAAAATCATTATGAATGATGAAACTCATAGTTTTGTAGGAAATTTACTGCTCTATAAAAATGGTCTCTTATGATTTTTCGATCAAGTTGAGCGTTTACGAGATATTCATCGTCAAACATCAATGCATATCAATTTTTCTAGTTTTTGATCAATAATTCGAAAAATTTCAATTTATTCTGTGAGTTTCAAGGAAATTTAGACAAATTTGAGTTTTTATTATAAAAGCAACTCCTATAGATGTTTTCTGTTCAAAAATTCATTTGAAAGTTTTTATTCTAATAATATTTTTTTTTAAATTTTATCTTTAATAATTTAAAATCTTAATCGCGTTGTCATTTATTATTATGAAATTTGTTCAGTGCGTATTTTTAAATTGTTTTTCACAAAATATACATAAAATTTTCGTTCGAGGGGATTTTTGTTTTGAATTCCATTTCTTCTTCTGTTTGTCTTCTGAAACTAACGCCTTAATGTTTTTTACTCTCAACTATCTTCAAAAACTCAAATTTGTCTAAATTTCCTTGAAACTCACAGAATAAATTGAAAATTTTCGAATTATTGATCAAAAACTAGAAAAATTGATATGCATTGATGTTTGACGATGAATATCTCGTAAACGCTCAACTTGATCGAAAAATCATAAGAGCCCATTTTTATAGAGCAGTAAATTTCCTACAAAACTATGAGTTTCATCATTCATAATGATTTTTTTTCATTGAGTTATAAAATTCATAAGAAATAAAAAATTTTCCCAAAAATAATCAAACTTTAACCGTTAATATCTTTTAAACGGTTGGGTTTACGAAAAAATCGTAAGAGACCTTTTTTGTAGAACATTCAATTTCCTACAAAATCTAAGGAACAAGATATTTTTTCAAGTAGTTGGAAGCGAGATATAAATTTTTCTATCTGATAATAAGAAAAAATAGAAAACTGTAAGAAGGAGGACCTTCCCATTACAATTAAGAACTCATGCTTGGAGAGGCTTTCTTAGAGGTGTCTAGGAACCTATTTTTCAGAGTAACAAACGAAAAAAAAAATATTCTTTTTTTTTTAATCACCCTACTGCACATACTGCGAGTGAAGTAATTCATCACAAAATTTACAAGTTATTTACTAAACATAAAATTGTCAGCACATCGGGCACACGCGTCTACAACCGCTGACATCTTGTCAATGGTCGCATTCAGCGGACGAAACAGTTGCGCAACCGTTACAAAAACGTTCGGTGGCACATGCCCTACGAACTCAACACGTTGTGGAGCGGAGGCTATTTTATGGAGCACATTTGATTTGCGCTAGGTAGCGGTAGCGTAAAGTGGCTGAGCGCTTCGTCCGCTGAATGCGACCAATGTCTTCAATATGTAGGATACATAATTATAAAGTATTCTTGAAACACGTGTTAAGGACCAGAGTAATTAAACTTTCCTCTGAAAATTCAAGTATACAAATATATTCATTTCTTTCTACGAACACATGAGGATCTGGAGAATTATCGAATGGATCTGAAAAAAAACTCAGCGATTGGCAAAGTTCGAACACGTGTGGAAAATTGGGACCTGAATTTTGAATACAAAATGTTTTCAAGAAGCAATCAAAGCGTTGACGTGAAATACGTCAAACATACACGAATGGCGAAGTGTGTTGTTGGAAATATGAATAAATTAGTTTGTTTTTATTCATGAATGAAAGAATGAAAGATGGTGTATTTCAATGAGAATTTTGACTTCCAGAATCAGAATTTCGTGCGTAGCGATTTTCTTTTCCCTCCTTTTTGGCGCTCTAGTTCCTCGGAACTGAGTGCTTATCAATTTGCCCAAATGTCTGTAATTTTCGGATTTTTCGATGAAAATGGTCTTAAACGATTTGGTTCGACTCACTGATCAAGAATCCGTGGTCGAAATTCATTCTGTCCGGCCGGCCGGCCGGCAGTAGGCACGATAACTCTCGAACGGAATGAGCTAGACAGTTGAAATTTTCAGAGTAGGTTTGGGAGATAAATATCTCGGCTAAGTTTGTTATTGGGCAAAATCGGACAGATGGTTTCGGAGTAACAAAAAAAAAATTTTTTTTACGAAACAAATTCCAAATTAATTTTTTTTCGATAAGCAGTTTTACCATAAGAATCCAATGATATCATTATTAACTCTAACAAGCCAATACTTTCGGAGATATGATTTTTCAAAATTTCAATAATAAATCGTATTTCAACGTTGTCACAGAATGAATTGTCATAATGTCGACTTATTTTCCTGAGACATGACATTATCTAATCAATCGAAGAATTGTGAGCGAAGTGAGAAAAATCTCAGTTGTTTGCTCCGAAATTAGTTTTTCTCAGAAAAGTTGGAACGGAACATGAAGTAAGAGATCTGAGAGTAGTGAGACTGCTTTTCATCCATATACATAGATATAACTCTCGAACGGAATGAGCTAGGTAGTTGAAATTTTCAGAGTAGGTTAGGGAGATGAATATCTCGGTTAAGTTCGTTATTGGGCAAAATTGGCCAGATTTAGTTTGATTTCTTCCATGGTGCAGTTCTCATTCTCTTGATTGCTCATTTAATCTTGATAAATAAACTATCATTTGAATTGAACTTCCTTTATGATGCGGTTCTATCATATGAATACATCAGGCGCGGATCCAGGTCCGACATTTGGGGGGGGAACTTTTGGATATTGATAAGCCAAAAGGTACTTTTTGGGCAATGGCAATTGACTTAATTGAGTAGCTCCCAATCAAAACACCATGTGTAAAAATATTCGAAAAAGGTATTTATAGACATTAAACATTGACCTTACACATAGTTTGACTTTTGAAAATTTGAGCTAAGTACAAAAGATGGAAAATTTTATAAACAGGAAATGTCTCATAGTATCTCGAATTACCAGTTACCAGTTATGTTTTATACTAAGTAAATAACACAAGAAAGATTGAAAAGATTTTATTTATTTTCAATTTGAAAGGGTGAAAAGTTTCAATTTCAAAACAGGGAATTTCTTAAAATTACTTTGTACATCAAAAACAACTTGCGGTTCTGTCTATAAAATAGTGAAACAAAAATAGGTAAACACAGAGGTAAGCAGATCAAAGAAATGCAATAAATAAATGCGAATTAAAAATTGCATCCCATTTGCACTAGGATGCTATTAGAGACATAGACGGTGAGTTTTTGATTTTGCAAAACGATCAATAACATTTTTAGGTTCAACTATGATGTCGTGATGAATGTGCAAAAGTGCAAGTCCAACCAGTCTCTTCTGAACCATCGTTGATCTGGTCCACGACTTTAAACGCCGCAACGAAGAAAACGATCTCTCTGCACTAGCGTTGCTTACTGGCAATGTACATAAAACTTGAAGAAGGATGTGAATCGTCGGGTAAATGTCCTTATCACAGCCATTCAAAGCATCAATTGCTGAAATGCTTGGAGGGATTTCTCCAATGTTCATTGTTCCGTTTTTCCACTTTTGTTGCCATAAGCTAGCTTCTCCCTTCAACTTCATAGTTTCCAGGATCTTATTACCACTCAACAAAGAGGAGAACCTATTGATGATACAATGAATAATTTCATCCAGCTCAGCACCTGACATTTTACGATGGACCCAGGAAGTAATAATGGCAATTTGAAGGCGTCCAAAACATCTGAAGAAAACCTCATGTTCAAATCTGCACACACACTATCTAAAAGTGGTACATATGAAGAAATCCTGAAATAGTCCTCGGGGTTTTGAATCTCATAATTTGCTCGTTTGGTTTGACGGCCACAAGTTCTGGGTTTTCTAATATCAACATTCAGAGTTTTAGCCATTTCCTCAATGTCCCTGAAAATATTTACAAAATGTGATTTAGCCTCTGATCTTCTTTTCTCAAAATCACTAATCAAACATTTCACTACTTGAGTAGCTTTTGCCAAATCAAGGGACTCTTTTTGAAGAAGAGTACTTAAGGATAGAGTACGGGCCAAAACATCACTCAGACAAAACAAGCCTACTAGGAACTCTGAGTCACACAAAGCCCCTAATAGTATGGCTGCTTTACCTGCGGAAGTTTTATCCTTCCACTCGCTTATTTCATCTAAGGTTTTTACTATAGAAGGCAGGGTTGACACGAATTGTAAAATCCCATCATGTCTCTCAACCTATCTTGTTTCACAGAGCCGTTTGAGTTTTCCTCCAATATGAGCATTCAGTACTGTAGCTCGTTTAGGGAACGAAAAGAACGACGTCACTTCCTTCATCAAACAAACAGTTTTTTCAATGCTGGTTATTTTAGCACATTGAGAAATTTTTAAATTGAGTTTATGGTTGTAGCAGGGTGTCCTTATTGCATTTTTGGCTGTGTTTTGTATCTCTCTCACAGCACCCATGTTGTCTGATATCATAACTATGCATCCATCCGTTCCAATTCCTACACATTTCTCAAGAGGAAGTTGTACGGCTTGTAGCTCGCCTAAAACAATTTGGCCTAGGGATTTTCCTGTCAACGATAACTCATTTCTTTGTATCTCTACATTCTCTACTGCCTGGTCTGAGCTTGAATTGTTTCGAAGCCCACCTTTATCGACAGAGTCAGAGTCATCACTCTCATTTTCATCAGAATTTACTTGTTCGTTTCTTTTCCTTGCAGATTGCAAGCAGCCGAAGGCATCAATAAACGTCAAAAAATCTTCCCTAATTTCAAATTTGTTACAATTGTTACTGGTGTCTATCACGTTCATATATCTAACAACCAAGGTGATCTGCTCTTTTCCTGAAATATCAGGTGTTTCATCGAAAATTATTGAAAAAAAAAGTGATTTCAAAATACGATTGATGATTGATTCGGTTATTTCCAATCTGCAGCAGTCGATAATATCATTTTGCTTGGATTTACTGATGTAGGTTGCTCTACTAGAAGAATTTTTCAAATGACTTTCCAAATCAGTGTCACCTGCATCCCTGCAACCCTGAAGCGAAGCAATGCTCTAAAGTTACCTTCATTCTGTAATGGTGTTTTGCCGACTTCAATTATTCCATCATCCCGATGTCCTCTGAGGGGAATCTTTGTCTACCAAGCATTATTATAGTCTTGACAATAGGCAACAGCCTTTTTCTATTTTCTTGTGACAAATTGAGTCTGTAGCCATTGACAATGTTGCTCACGTCGTGCTTAGGGTTGTGATAGGTTTTTAAAAAAACCTTACCAGCCAATACTGCATCTTTATGGTATTGGAGAATGCTGTGCTTTTCTAGAACACCTTCAGCCCCTGTAAGCTTTTTGAAGTTAGTAAGAGGAACCGTAACTAAAGTCTTTAGGGTAACATTTTTGCAGAATCCTCCTTCGTTGCGGTTGGTGAACCATGGACAGTATTTACAAAAAAGCCCCCTTTTTGATGAGGACAAAACCAACCAATCATATTTTTTTAAATGGTGTGGTCTAAGAAAAATTTTTTTCACTTGACCGGAGACGGTTCTTGTTGAGTGAGGAAACTCGTAGTTGTCAGGAGTCCAAGGATTTTCCAGAAGGACAGTTTTTGTGTAGTCGCTTATAATTTGGCCTATGTAATCGCCAATATCTCTCGAAGGAAGACCAGAATCTCCTTTTTTCAATTTCGAAGTAGAAGGAAAGTCAACTGAAAGACCACTTGGTTCGGCTGGGTCAGGGTGGTTATCCTTATTGGACGGATTCAAATTTGAAGTTTCTTCTAATTCACTAGACTCTCTAACAACTGAAGGAGAATTTTCTTCCCCTTCATCGAGTCGTACTTTCTTCACTGTAAAATCTTCCTCTTGGGGCGCGAACCCAATAGCAGCAGAGTCCTCGCTGGGTTGCAATCTCTTTGTAGGTTTAGTGAAGAAAGATGAAATGAGCTTTTGTCCTTTTCTGTTAGCCTGTAACACCAAACATTAACTTAAGCATGCGAGTAAAATATCAACGGAATCGAACCAAAGTAACTATTTACCCCGATATCTGCAAAATAAAACAAATCCAAAGTAAATACAACGCGGAACACCGGACTTACAGCCTGTTCGAACGGCTTGCCTAAGGCGGACAGACCTATTTTTTATTGCAGATTTGGATTCAACATGTCTTGAAACGCAACAAGCAAGTTTGAGGTATGATTATAATAAAAAATTGGTTCGATTCCTGAGAATGATCACCCAAAAGTTGAATCAATAATTCAATATACCTAATTATTTTCTGTTATTAAAGCATCCTGTGAAACATTGTTTGTTGAATGCATTCTCAAATTATATTCATTTAACATTAATAAGATGAATAACAATGAAATGTAATATTTACTTACCATTGTAAAAACAAATAAAAAACAACTGCTACTTCTGATCGTCTACACTCCTAATACAATCAATAATTCGAACGGGAGATTATCATAAACTTTCGTTAATTCGAAGTCACTCGCGAAATCGAAAAATCACACTAGATTAATCGAAGAAAAAAATATTCACACCAATAGAAACACAAATACAGTCGACTCTTGATAACTCAAAGTTTTCAATTGAAACTGTTTTCAATTGAAACTGTATTTATATATTTTTCCCTCATCTTGGGGTTCATATTTCTGATTAGTGAATTGAATATAAAAACAATTGCTGAAATATCAGAGATAACGCCTGAGGATCTAAGAAACCGATCAGAGGAGAAGTCGCACTTCATTTTAAAATAAATAGTCACATTTGTCGGAAAGATTGATGTAGTGAAAAAAATAGTATAGGGGTAAGCAGGGAATCACTTACCTACGCGCGACAGTCGGTAATATTTATGACCTATTTGCGGCGCCTTTGAAGATGCCGCCGCCCCACATATATTTATGACTTGAATGCGGCACATTTGGGACGTTGAAATTGGTCAATATTTATATCGTTTCTGAATTTATTGGATTTTCATTTCCTATTCGTACTTCCAACATCGTTCTTTCAGAAATAGAGTCAAATTAAATTTTTACCCATCTTGTAATTATTTCACATATTACCCTCGGTATGTCAGCAAAATTTCAAGTGTTCAAGGGCCATTTGGGGGGGGGGGAACGTTCCCCCAGTTCCCCCCCCCCTGGATCCGCGCCTGGATTACATTGATATAATTCCCAACTCTGAGAAACCAATACTTTCGGAGATATAATTTGTCTGTTTGAACTAGAGCGACAGAAAGCTCCTGTCCACAGGGCTTGAACCCATTTTTTTTTAAACAATCGTGCTTACGTTGGAAGGCCCTTGACCATGGAAAACCTCCTTTGCACGTCTACGTGATGTTGAAAGAAATTTCGAAAGGAACCATTTTTGCTAAAATCGAACCTTAATCCCAAGAGACGAGAAACCATATAAATATATATATATATATTCTTTTGAACTTTGAGCATACATTTCTTCATCTAACAATAAAGCATGTGTATGAAAAGAGGTTAATATAACGGGGTACCATAGCATTCGACTTCCTGATGGAGAATCTGTAGTCAAATTCAATTATGTCCGTTTGTAAGCACGATACCATTCGAAAGTACAAGATACTCAAAACCTTGGACCTTTGGTTTCGAAGACATACTTATTTGAAATTTTATTTCCGCAATATTTGCGAAACTACAGATCTGATCAAGTTGAAATTTGATTTGATTGGCATCACTATAAGCGAAACAAAATGTTCGAGAAAAAATCATATCTTGTAAACTTAATGTAATAATTCACTGGAATTCTATACACGGAACCAGGAAAACATTAATTTAATGTAAGTAATTCATTTAATTTCACGTAGAATAGTTATAAGGCAGATATTTCAGATAACACATTTCACTTTGGCCCTTTTAGTACATAAACGATGGAATGAGTTATCTGAAATATCTGCCTTATAACTATTCTACGTAAAATGAAAGGGGAATTACCCTATACAGGGTGAGTCTTTGACCACTGCATTAATTTTAACCAAAGATTCCTCTCATCAAATGAAACACTTTTTTCATTTAACATTTTTCCAAATTCAGCTCAAGTAAAAAGATACAGGCTGTTGAAATTTTGAAAAAAAATCAGTTTTTATTTTGTAGCTTTGACATCCTTTGTTCGAATAAAATGAATGTTGGCGTAAAGTTTCCTATAACTATGATACATATTTTCCAAATATTAGTTATTTTCTACTTCTACTGGTTTTCTAGTTATGGACTCGTGGATTCATAAAACTAAACGAAATAAGCATAAAGAAAGCAGATAAAGTTTTTCTTCGGTAATTTCAAGAATATAACAACATCGTTTTAGGATATTACATTATTCTTCATCATTTCTCCTTAAACGCACCGTTTTCGAGATATTCTTCATTGAATGTTTTAAAATGGAAAACTCCAGAAATTTCACTAATTTTATGGATCCGTCCCTGAGCGTTGGAATCCCGAATCAAGCTGTAAACCAAGATACCATGCCTTATTCTCGTCCGCCAACAATGTCATAGATAATTTATATGCGGGAGTGTATTAGCACATTGTGAAATCTTTAAACGCTTGTAACTTTTTACCTGAGCCTAATCTGGAAAAATGGTAGATGTAAAAAGTGTTTCATTTGATGAAAGGAATCTTTGGTTAATGAATGCAGTGGTCAAAGACTCACCCTGTATATCCAGAAGAGTAGACATAGGTCCCTAATATGAAGTTTATTCAAACTCAGCTATATGCCCTCTAACCTCATACCAAGTTTGTTCCTTCCGTCGTGGAACCCAGTGTATAGGAAGAAAATCCTTTAAAAAAATATGCATGATCTAAGAAATATTGTAGCAATTAACTGTGAAAAGGGGAGTTCTATTTTAAATTTTGTTTTCCGGATATCTCGGATCTCAAATAACCATACATTTAAGTAGTGTGCAGTGTTGCAAATCAGTTGAATATATTGATTATTACATGAACGAGCGCGGTAAAGCTCCGAACCACAGGTCGTTGCATTTACCTATAACTTTCTCTAAACGATGTCTGTATTTTACTTTTGCTTACTAATATCACGTATACTTTACACAGAACTTAGCGCTGCAAGATTCCAAAGGTATATTATTTGTTGACATATTTATCCAGATTTTACAGAAGGGTTTACCACTTCCCCATCATAATATTAAAGTTGTTTCTGTTCTCATTATTCTCAGTAAAAAACAAATTATTCACTAAATTAGGAGAGAGTTTTTTACTTCCACGTTAAGAACAGAAGAAATCTCCCTTTTAGATATAGCAAACGATGCATTCAATTATTCGGGTTACGGCCATGTGAATATACGGGTAAACGGAATGGAAATGGTAATTCAGAGTGTTCCATTGTACTTAAGTAGACTAATATTTCTCTGTTCTCACATTTCAGATTATCACAAGCTCTTCTGCCCAACAAACTCAATAAAACAATAGCAAGTAATTATGGATTTTTGTTTGATTTTCTAAGTTAGCCGTGAAAGAATTTTATAGTTCATATCACAAATCTATACGGATATAATGAATCGTCCCAACCGATCGTCCAAAAATTGTATACGCAGGTAGCCATAGTGGACCTCGAGCAATTGAGGCACCAAGTTAATTCAAGATTTCGTAACCAAATATAAACCTAAACCCCTTTCGTTTCCTGGACAATCGAATCATAGAATATTAAAAACAAGATTTTTAATGACTCTTTGCACACGATCGAGATAAATTGGTGGACTGAGCCGAAGATCCACAAGTCTAGCGCGAGTGCAAAGAGGTTTCAATACAGTTTTTTACGATACTTTTTATACGACTGCAAACAGACTCCGAGCAAATCTCATTTTTCCGCGCATATTTCAGGGAACAGCGCGTTATTATTTTGCCCAAATGACTGTAAATTTTCTCAAATTATTAGGTTCGACTCACTAATTAAGAATTCAACGTCGAAAACGATTCAGTCCAGCTGGACGTCCGTTCCAACAATATCTTTCGAACGGAAAGAGATAGCGACTTGTAATTTTCACGGTAGGTTGCTCATGCGAATAAGACGATTAATTTCAATAATGGGCATAATCGGTCAAAAAGTTTCGAAGTTATAGTCATCTGAAATATTGTTTCCCAATAACTCAAAAATACATATCCGATCAAATTAAAACATGGTTATTAGTTGCAGAATGCTGACGCGCGAATTTCGTAAGGATCGTATCACTAGAAAAGAAAATCTTCTAAAATTTTATATTTCAGAAACTCTCTGTCAGATTCCGCTGAAATTCCATAAACCTTAAAGTTGAGATGGTTACCGGATTTCAGCACAATACGCAAGTTCAGCAATAATTGTGAAAATAAAATTTACGTTGAGATTCGGTACAAACGTTCAAGCTGCCATTTTATAATCGGGGGCCAGATTTCGGCGGATTTGTATTTTAGGAATTTCTGTGAAAATAAAATTTCAAACTGGCATCTACTTCTTCTGGAATTTCAAATCATCTAAATCTCCGAATTGTAACAACACCTCGATGGACGAGATTGTAGAGTGCTTGCTTGCGGCGCAAGAGATTTGGGTTTAAATCTGCGCTGAGTATGTTCAGTTCATTATATTTATTTTAAAATTTGAATTCAGTTGATGCACAATGCATTTTTTCACGTGTTAACGCTAAAAAGACTGCTTGAAGGTTCATTCAGAATTTCTTGAGGGTGTCAGAGGCGTGAATAGACAATAGAAAATGCACGAAAGATCTACAAGTCAGTGCTTTTTAAGTATTTTCCTTTGTAATTGTAAACCAATACAAGAGCGCCAAAAATAGTATTAAACATTGAAGCATTCCTCCAAAATAATGTGAGGAAAAGCAGTTATATTCTGCACCTTATTTTTCTGCAATGGGGGGTATATTTCATTGCGCGTTATCATTATAGTTCTCCCAGCCAGAAGACACTGACGACTCTATCTTTATTGAAACTTCCATCTTATTTCTCCAAGTCAACTTAGACATCCGCACTAACATTGTGCCCAATGAATGCCTAAAACAGAGGGGCCGTGTAAGATTGTGGATTCCCTAACATCAAAAACTTGGCAATTTCTCCAGCTAATTTAATAGTTCGAAACAAACCTACCAATCCTCAGATTGAGAGGGCAAAGAGCATGTACTTCTTCATGATGGTGTAGAGGTTTTTTGAAACAGTAAGGGACCTTGATCAGCATATCACAGCCGAAATCTTTCGTATCTTCTATTTTGAAATAATATCTTCTTCAACATGATACATATATACCAATTGTACTAGGTGAATATTTGTCGTCTATGCTGTCGTCAAAAACCGGCAAAATTCCTCTCCTGTGAAGATTCGGGACTTGTCTGTGACGTAGTGTTTGGTTCTACGCTTGCAACTTTGTATAGTTTTATAGATTTATGTTGTGATTTGCACTTAACGTTAAATTTTAGCATCGAATAAGTCATTCACAATGTCTGGGATTAATAGTTCTAGTTCTTCAAAATATGCCATCACTGGATTACGACATTATTGGGTCCCCATTCCGTAAATCGTTTCAACTCACCTTAATTTTGTTGGCAGCAGTTCGGACGCTTGCTCTTAAAATTCAAGCAGAATGCAACATTTTCTTAAACACATGTTGAATACACTTTTACGATGTATCCAATCAACTGAACGATAGAGCCTTGGCTATGATGGAGCTCAGCCAACTTGAAAAATAGCATAATTATGACATTGCTAGGACACAACCAAAAAAAAATCACAGTGAACGAAATATGCATATCCAAATGTCTGTAATTTGGGCAAATTGATAAGCACTCTGTTCTGAGGAACAAGAGCGCCAAAAATACACTAGCCTCATTTGATTGGTCTTGCTGGAAGAGGGGTAATATTATAGAAAGGAATATTGTTGAAAATCAATAGAAACTGAAGGATATCACATATTGCATTGTTACGATGTCGCCATTCCTTTTAATTTACAGACTATTCCCCCCTCTCATGAGTTTCATGAGTGAAATTAGTATATCTGAAATGCCTATAAGTGCAGATTCATCAATGTAACCAGGACTATATGAATATACAGTGCGTTTCAAAAAGTACGCACCAAGAAGAAACTTTTTCCCTGTATAGTTTTTTGGAATTTTGGTTTTCGGGTTAGTTGGTGCACAACAAACGATGGTTTTTGTCATATATGTCATTGATCGTGTTACTCTGCAAACCTGTCAAAATTAACATTTTTTTCGAAAAATGACCAAAAGACGTATAAATCAGAATACATATATCAAGAAGTGTCTGAAAGAAATGTTGCTCAGAATTTCATTTTATACTGAACTGCCAAATTTCATAGTGAAATTCCGAAATTTTTTGATATTAATAGTTTGATGATAGCACGCTAGAGGGAGCTTCGGGGTTTCCGCTTATTTGAAAAATTTTTAGGAATTCCAATGAAAGAGACATTATCACAATTCAAATAAAGTTTATATTAATTTAATGTTCTCATGAATTATGATTTCTATAGTGAAAACCTCACAATCTTGGTGCAAACCAAATTATACTTGGGAAATTAAATGCGGAAAGAGATAATATCTTGCTAATTATTCTTGAAACATCATAAGAAATTAAATTATTCGATTTCTCATCTGAAGAATATTTCTCCAATCCTCTGAAATCGCTTTTGAATGCATTAATTCAAATAGGTACCACTAAAAACGCAATACAGGTCTCATATAAAACAAATGTACCTGTTAAAATGAAATGGAATTTCACTATGAAAATTGGCAGTTTGGTATAAAATGAAATTCTAAGCAACATTTCTTCCAGAAACTTTTGGATATTGTTCTAATTTCTACGTGTTTTGACCATTTTTGGCGCTCTAGTTCCTCGGAACTGAGTGCTTATCAATTTGCCCAAATGTCTGTAATTTTCGAATTTTTCGATGAAAATGGTCTTAAACGATTTGGTTCGACTCACTGATCAAAAAACCGTGGTCGAAATTCATTCTGTACGGCTGTCCGGCCGGTCCGGCCGGCCGGCCGTAGGCACGATAACTCTCGAACGGAATGAGATAGGTAGTTGAAATTTTCAGAGTAGGTTTGGGAGATAAATATCTCGGATAAGTTCGTTATTGGGCAAAATCGGACAGATGGTTTCGGTGTAACAAAAAAAAAATTTTTTTACAAGGCAAATTCCAAATTAAATTTTTTTCAATAAGCTGTTTTACGATAACAATCCAATGATATCATTTTTAACTCTAACAAGCTAATACTTTCGGAGATATGATTTTTCAAAATTTCAATAATAAATCGTATTTCAACGTTGTCACAGAATGATATTATTCTATGTATGAATTGTCATAATGTCAAATGATGTTCCTGAGACATGACATTATCTAATCAATCGAAGAATTGTGAGCGAAGTTAGAAAAATCTCAGTTGTTTGCTCCGAAATAAGGTTTTCTCAGAAAATTCTTACATTTCGGAACGGAACATGAAGTAAGAGATCTGAGAGTAGTGAGACTGCTCTTCATCCATAGACTTAGATATAACTCTCGAACGGAATGAGGTAGGTAGTTGAAATTTTCAGAGTAGTTTAGGGAGATGAATATCTCGGTTGAGTTCGTTATTGGACAAAATTGGCCAGATTAAATTTGATTTCTTCCATGGTGCAGTTCTCATTCTCATGATTGCTCATTTAATCTTGATAAATAAACTATTATTTGAATTGAATTTCCTTTAGGATGCAGTTCTATCATATGAATACATTGATATAATACCCAACTCTGAGAAACCAATACTTTCGGAGATATAATTTGTCTGTTTGAACTAGAGCGCCAGAAAGCTCCTGTCCACAGGGCTTGAACCCATTTTTCTGAAAAAATGTCAATTTTGACAGGTTTGCAGAGTACCAGGATCAATGACATATATGTCAAAAAACATCGTTTCTTGAGCACCAACTTTCCCGAAAACCCAAATTTCAAAAAACTATACAGGCAAGAAAATTTCCTGTTGGTGCGTATTTTTTGAAACGCACTGTATATCAGAGAAACTTCAGAAGAAGCAACTAAACCAGTAAAACAATACTTACAGACATTCACGTCTTTCAGATTGCTGAAGTAGAAGATACTCCGCGATCAAATCTGGTTGCAGATACATGCTAAAATGGTGTGAGATGAAATCGAGTTAATTTGAGAATATCACTAAAAGTTTCTGCCGATAATGGAATCAACTTTATCATGACATTAAGAAGATCCTTAGTCGAATAATACTGAAGAACGACCAGAACAATGGGACCAAAAAACCGGTATTCGCGGAAATTGTGCGGTCATGGTTCGATTTTAAATTGAACCATTTCGAATGCTAAGGCTACTTTCGTGTCAGAGACACCTGAAACGTCTAGGTCTGGTCAATGTAAGGAAGTGATATAATTCATGAGAATAACCACTACTTGGAAACTCAATAATGAAATGAAAGTTAAATTACATTTTATTGAACTTGTTTGATTTGGTTTGCAATGAGTTATTGTATTTGAAGCATGCTAAAATGTCCTTCCATCTGTGATGGCTTTTTGCGAAAACAAAATTTGATCTCTTAGATAAACATTTTTATTGTGGAATAACCGGTTCATGAAAGCTGACTAGTACATATTTTTTTTAGTTATTGCGTCTCCGTCTATTAGTGTGAAGCGTAATGAAATGCCTCGAGTTCGAAGGCATCGAAATTATCACCGTCTTAGCGACTTTGACTGGGGTTGAATAAATTGTTGGCTATCAAGAATTTGGTAAGTTCTATCGCAAAACTGGCCGCTGTGTTTATTGTACTGCAATGGCGGGCGTTAATGCGTATGTGTCATGTTTGGAGAGGAACACGGAAAAGACCAACTGGTCAACCGAGCCGTATCAGACAACGTCAAGATAGACTCTTCAGATAACGAGCTATACGAGATCGTTTTGCCACTATGCGTCAAATCACTGAAGTTTGGAGAAGAATATAGATATGCGTGCGTAATATCGTCGCCATCGAGCATCTGGACTATTTGGCGCTCTAGTTCCTCGGAACTGAGTGCTTATCAATTTGCCCAAATGTCTATAATTTTCGAATTTTTGGCTGAAAATGGTCTCAAACGATTTGGTTCGACTCACTGATCAAGAATCCGAGGTCGAAATCGATTCTGTCCGGCCAACCGGCCGTAGGCACGATTACTCTCGAACGAAAGGAGTTAGAGGATTGACATTTGCAAGGTGGGTTTGGAGCGTAAATATCTCGGTTATGATCGTCAATGGGCGAAATCCATCAAGCGGTTGGTGTTGGCCGATTTTAGTAAAACACATTTTTTATGAATATTTCCGAAAGTGATCACTCGATCTATCTGAAATTTAGCATCAAATTGTAGAATCATGCCCTTTATACGCATGTGAAGTTTTGCATTGACCAGGTTACCGCAAAGTGTCAAATAAAATTTTCAAAATAAAAAAAAAAAATTCTACAATAACTCTCGAACGGAATGAGCTAGGCAGTTGAAATTTTCAGAGTAGGTTAGGGAGATGAATATCTCGGTTAAGTTCGTTATTGGGCAAAATAGGCCAGATGGTGTCGGAGTAACGAAAAAAAATTTTTTTTTTAAGCAACAAATTTCAAATTCAATTTTTATTTAAGATGCAGTTTCACCTTTAAAATCCATCGATATCATTTTCAACTCCAACAAGCTAATACTTTCGGAGATATGATTTTTCTAAATTTCAATAATGAATCGTACTTCTATGTTTTCAGAGAATGCTATAATTATTCTATCTAAGCTTTATTATATGATCTGTGTTCATACTCGTACATTTCATCCTGTTCTATAAGAGAGAGTCAAATTCAGTTCAGCTATTTTAATTTGATTTCTTGCATGGTGCAGTTCTCATTCTCAGATTGCTCATTTAATCTTGATAAACAAACTATTATTTGAATTGAATATCCTTTATGATGCAGTTCTATCATAAGAATACATTGATATAATTCCCAACTCTGAGAAAGCAATACTTTCGGAGATATAATTTGTCTGTTTGAACTAGAGCACCAGAAAGCTCCTGTCCACAGGGCTTGAATCCATTTTTCATACCATGTTTGATGGCGGAACACTGTCATCAACGTTTAAGCTAGCGCAGTGCATTGGGAGGAATAATGTCGTCTTCAGTGACAAATCGCGATTCTGTCTAGGTATTCACGATGGCAGTACCTATAAGGGGATGACGCCTCCGTGGAGACCGACGTGATATTGGGTTTGCTGATGAGAGGCGTGTACACTAGGGTGTATCGGTTTTTAACTCTTTTTTTTGTTTACAAATTCCAAGTTGTAAGAAAGTTGCTACAATATTGAACATTTTATTACCATAATTTAGTACACCGGGTGTTACGTCTCATGACTTCACATTTTGGGTAACGCAGATTTGTTTTTCTAAACAGGGGAGCTCACTTGAATATTTGTCTATTGGGTTAACTGGGTTTTTGAAATGAGGTGTACTGTGGCTAATTGCCAAATATGTAACTTAAACAAGACACACGGTGAAATATATATTGATTTTAACCATCAACAAATATTCTGCGTGGCCGGACTAGACACATCATCGCTCAGTGTTCCCCAAAGAGGAAAGTATCATTCAATAGCAGACACAGACCCCAGGGTTTCATGGTTCTTACCAATCATCAGTGTGACTTAGCCTGAAACCGAATGAAAACAGACGGGATTCTAAGAAAATTATTTCCATCGGTTGAGAACCGGTAGGGGAAAGAACCCCACCAGCGCTACCTATGAAGAATCCTAACAAACACCGACCCTCTGCGATGAAGTTAGTTTTAGTTATTTGACAATTAGCCACAGTACACCTCATTTTAATGTTCACTGGTTTTTAGTTTGTCTAATCCAATGGTTCTTAACTGGTGGTCCTTGGAAGCACCCGAGGTGGTAACGATGCCATCCTAAAAATATTGAGTAAGCCAAAAGCCCTATTCACTCTGCTCATCCTTTTTCTTCTATTCGCGGATAGATTTACGAGTAACCAAAGCGTGCCCAATGTATGGCGCTGAAAAAAAATATTAAAGGCCCTACCCTTATGTACAATGATATTGAGGAACAAGTAACAAGTTTCTATTTTGCTCTGCAATGTGATGAATTTACCGACGTGCCACAATGGTGCCAATTACTTGAAGTTGTTCGATTTCTGCATGACTGTTTCCCCAAGAACTAGAAAAGACTTCGCAAAGTGTTGATGTTATGCATGAAATGAGTCAGTTTTTTGAGGCGCATGGTCTTGAGGCACAATTTGTGAGGATTTATACGGATGGTGCTTCTTCCATGTTTCGGACACCAAACATTGCATTGATAAAAACGAAAGTTCTATCTGCAATATCAACACATTCATCATGTTATGGCTGCTCCCAGAATGCATTAATATTGTACTGAAAACAGCGATAGAAGATTTTAACTCTTGTAACAATTGTGCTCTGATATGAACTCTGAACACGTAAGTCTGCTCTTCCACACAGAGGTGCGTTGGCTTTCAAAGGGAAATATCCTTTCAAGGAGAGAAAGAGTCAAAATGTTTTTCTTAAGGAAAACAAAGAATTGCTGAATTGGTTCTGTGAGTCCAACCTTCGAATTAAATTTCCTTATTTAGTTTTCAGCTCAAATAAATGAATTGAACATTCAACTCCAAAAGTCAGGAAATAAGTTTCACGGTATGGCAGCATATTTGCATATGAAGAGAACATCAATGCTTTTATCGCTAAATTGAGCCATGGATGTTGTTGTAGCTAATGCAATGGACTGTACGATATATTTCTTACCTTTCTGGTGCCAATCTTCTGCCACTTTTGAAGTGCTAAGAAGAAAGGATGAGGGACCAGGAAGTTGGAAAATTCTGGGATTATGCACTTATAATTACCTATAGCACTTTCGAGCGGAAATTGAAATGAAAACTTATTTAATCCAAATTATTCTTTTCGGAATACGGAAAAACTTCCACCAAGCGACAATCTCTGGAGGTTTCCAAACGAATACTGGTGCTCTGCTGCGCGCAGTCTCAACTCCCATCAAAATACGAACCATAGAATTAAACTATGCAAAAGCGAAATTAAATTTATTTTGCGGCGTTAACATTTCTGCCGGCCCCAATAATCTATCAAAGAAAATAAAAAAAAAAACAAATGTGCCAAAATACCCGAAAAAAAACTTCAATTGATGTGGAATGAAAATTGGAAAAGAAAAAATTAATATATATATATATTAATATGAATAGCAAAAAATGTATTACTGCATAGGTAAAGGACAAAGCTTAACCACAGGTCTCATATAAGATCTGTGTTTGGTCCTTACTGAAACCACACGAATAACTCCATCTCTTCCCGGATATACCCGCTCGATTATACCTAAAGGCCATTGCAGAGGAGGAATATTTTCAACAATTATTAGAACTAAGGTGCCCTCTGCAATAGGATAAGAAGATGTATTCCATTTTTGTCTAACTTGAAGACCTGACAAATACTCCAAGTGCCATCTTTTCCAGTAGCTTTGAACAATTTGATCCAACAATTTGTACCTAGTTAATCTATTGCTTGGAATATCTGACAAATCTTCAGCGGGAAAACTATTGAGTACAGAACCATACAAAAAATGTGCAGGAGTCAACGCAGCAGGATCAGAAGGATCACTGCTCAAACAACATAACGGGCGAGAGTTCAATAGAGCTTCTATTTGGGTGAGTACTGTAGTGAACTCTTCGTAAGTTAGTACCTGGGAACCAATAACTTTAACTAAATGAGCTTTAACGCTTTTAATATTGGACTCCCAGAGTCCTCCAAAATGAGGACTGGAGGGGGGGTTAAAATGCCACTCAGTTTTGGTAATATTCAATTCCTTCTGAAAGCTATCCTGAAATTCTCTAGAATCGATTAATTTATAAATTTCCCTGAATTGAGTTTTACAACCTACGAAATTTGTACCCCTATCTGAATAGAGATCCGAAACGCAGCCTCTGCGAGATATAAAACGTTTAAAAGCGCCAATAAAAGAAGGAGTTGACAAGTCTGATGCTAACTCCAAGTGCACTGCCTTTGTCACCAAACAAATGAACAGACAAACATAAGCCTTTTGTACTTTAACACCCCTTCTTCGACTTATGGTAATAGGAAAAGATCCAGTAAAATCTGTTCCGGTATGCAAAAAAGCTTTTGCTTGATTTACTCTTGGTGCTGGCAAATTTGCCATCAAAGGATATGTTGGTTTAGGTTTTGTGCGAAAGCAGTAATTACATTTTGATATAATGTTCCGAATAGTTCCACGTGAGGAGAGGATCCAATATTGTTGACGGAGAATATATTGTAACAAGTGGGGTCCAGTATGAAAATATAATTTATGATAATATCTTATCAGTAAGAAAACAAAAGGATCTTTTTTAGGGAGCAAAATTGGATGTTGTTGTTCAAACTTTAGGTCAGAATGGGCTAAACGGCCACCAACTCTGATAATATCATCTTTGACAAAAGGATTTAAAGGTCGAAATTTCGGATGTATTTCAACGTCTTGCAACAGTTTACAATATAAATCTGAAAAATGTTTATGTTGTACCGCGCGAATTAAATAATGCTCTGCGATACTAATTTGTCTACTAGTCACGTGGTCAAGCTTTGGTAATATTTTTGAGAAACGTAAAACATAAACTGTAGAGTTCAAAAGTCGTGTCCACATCGATATGTTATCAATAAGTTGATATAAACATGAATATAATTTAGAAACTGTGCTTACAAAAATTACAGGTTCTCCAGATAATGTATTATCTGTACAAAAATTTTTATTACTTATAGGCCAATAGCTAATATCGTCACGAAGCCAAGCTGGTCCAGTTAGCCAACTGGAAAATTTCAAAAACTTTCTTGGTGTCAAACCTCTAGAACCACAATCGGCTATATTATTCTCTCCTGGTACAAAATACCAGTGACATGCAGGAATCAATTTATTTATTTTTTCAATTCTATGAGATATAAACGGAGGAAATTTTTTGAATTTGGAATAAGAGTGTATCCAGCTTAAGGTAATCATTGAATCAGATAAAGCAAATATTTTTGCAATAGAAACGCGGTCCTTATAAGTATCAATAATATGGCTCAATAATTTAGCTAACAATGTAGCTGCAGTTAACTCTAACCTAGGAAGAGTAATATCCTGTGAGGGTGCCACTTTGCACTGAGAATAAACAAATTTTGAATTAATTGTGCCATCGTGTCTTGTAGTTCGAATGTAAACAACACCGCAGTACGCCGAAGGTGAAGCATCTGCGAAACCCACTAAAATAAAAGAGCTTTCAGCGAAAACTGACAGGTGCCTTGGAATATGAACATCGTTTAGTATATCAAATTCACTTCTAAATTCAGACCAATTTTTATTTATGTCGGGGGATACGTTATCATCCCAATCACACTTACTCAGCCATAGCTTTTTAATAAGTACCTTTATATACAAAGTTACTGGTCCAAGAAAATTTAAAGGATCGAATATACGCGCTACAAATGATAACAAATTCCGTTTAGTACATACTGTTGGAACTTCATGAAATTTGAAACTGAATAAATCAACTTTGGGATCCCAATATAGACCAAGAATTTTACATGAACTCTGTTGGAAAGTAATCATTCTATTGAGTTTAAGATGATCTGGTATAAACGACAAAAGGTTTGTAGAGTTAGAGGTCCACTTGGTTAGATCAAAACATGCTGACTTGAAAAATCCAATTAATTCATTGGTAACTTCCTTTGCTTCGGAAATATCTGGGAAGCTACTAGCAATATCGTCCATGAACATATCTCTCGTAACATACAAAATAGCTTTAGGAAATGATGATTTTTCATCAACTACCATTTGTTTCAATACACGAAGACTCAAATAAGGAGAGCAATTGATGCCAAAAGTGACTGTGTTCAAACAATAAGCCTTAGGTGGATCGGAACTATGAAATCTCCATAGGATACTTTGGTAAGATCTATGGCTTTCATTTACCTTTATCTGTCTGTACATTTGTTTCAAGTCAGCGCTGACAGCAATTGGAAATAAACAAAAATTTAAAAGTATGTTAACAATACTATTTTGAAGTTTAGGACCGGAAAACAATATATCATTCAATGAAATTGAATTTGAAGTTTTGGCACTAGCATCGAAAACTACTCTACAGGGTGTACTACTACTATTCTTAAAAACACACGTATGTGGTATAAAATATGAAAATGCGGAAATCGGATCATCTTCAATTTCAGACATATGCCCCTGATCAACATAGTCCTGTATAACATCAGAATACATTCGTTTTAAATCGGGAAATTTATTGAACCTCTTTTCTAAAGAAAACAACCTATTCAATGCATGTTGTTTTGAGTCACCTAAAATAGACGGATCATCTTTGAAAGGTAAAGCTACGGAATATCTACCATTTTCATCTCTAGAGTGAGTATCCAGAAATATTTGTTCACATATTTCGTCACCACTATAATTAATTTGAGGATTCAGGTTTTCAATTGACCACAATTTTTCTATTAGTTTTTCTAAATTTAGAAATGCACTATCAGACCTTAAAACATCAGAACTACCGCGCATAGCTGGACCCACAACTATGTAACCTAAAGTTGTTTCGAATGCAAATGGTGAGTTAGGAGGGCCCACAATTCTGTTTGATAATAGGATTTGTCCAAAAATGGAACTACCTAAAATGCCATGTATCATACCTGGCTTATAGAATGAAGGATCTGCCAATGGAATGTTTTTTAAATGCTCAAATGCACTGGTGTCTATCACGCAATCGGGAAGTAAATCTGTAATATTGTCTACAACTAAGACATTTAAAAGATATGAATCAACATCATTAACATTCGAATGAATTACCAGCTGACTTTTACCTTTAAGTGGTATAGTAGCAATTCCTACTATATTCGAAAATTGCTTCTGTAATGGCAAACCCAATTTTACACAAGTGCCCTTCGTGATAACGTTAGTCATGGAACAACTATCTACTAAAAATCTCAATTTATGAAGATTATTCCACCTGTCCCTAATTTGAACGATCGCTGTAGCTAATAACGAAGTGCTATCAACATGTTCTGAATCCGTGGTACAAAAAATCTTAGAATTATTAGATGGCTGAGGGTGTTTTGAAGATTCTGAAACATCGGCATCAGCAATGTTGTAACGAAATCTAGAATTCGAATTTTCAGAACTGGATTGGTAACTTGGACTATAATCTTTTGCTGGTACATATGAATTTTTGTGAAGCATACTATGGTGACGTGATCTACAAATTTGGCAACTATACTTGGATGGACAAATAATCACTTTATGTTTATCAGAAAAACAGTTTTGACATAAATTATTATCTTTCACTATTTTGAATCTCTGTTCTGGTGTAAGTTTTTTAAATGTGTCACAATCTACAAAACGATGATTACTATTTTCGCATACTAAACAAGTTTTTAATGTAACTTTTTGGTTAAATTTATGCTCATTTATGTTATCACTGGAATAGAATGTTTTAAATGGTCTAGTTATAGGAATGTTATAATTGGTTTGGACACTAGAATTACTTCGACTTTTAACATTTTCAGGTTTTATTGAAAGCTTACTTCGATTCAAAATGAATTTTCTCAATTCGTCGTAAGTTGGAATTTCAGAAGGGTTTCCAACTAATTCGAAATTGTTAACAGTTTCTGGATTAAGTTTTGATAAGGCAATATGTGCAATGATAAAATCACCAAGATTAGCAAGGTTCAACCTTTTGAGAGCTGAAACATTACAATCAAACTTTTCTAGGAACACTTGCAGCAAATGAGAACCACTATTATTTAAGGGACGGAAATTTAACAAATTATCTAAGTACGAACCTGCTAAATATCTAAAATTTTGGTATTTTTCCTCTAATAATTTCCATATGATTTCATAATTGTCAGGAATAGCTGTTACGGAACTACAAATTTTGAGGGCTTTACCCTGTAAACTACCTAGGAGATATTGAAGTTTTTCAGCATTCGAAAATTCAGAATTGTCATGAATTAATCCTTTAAAATTTTCGTAGAACATTGGCCACAATGAATAATCATCGCCAGTAAATTTCATCAATTCAATTCGAGGTAGCAAAATGTCTGTTTTGGATTTACCTTGTGATATCGGATTATTTTCAGGGGGTTTAATTTCTGATTTATTCGAAATTTTGTTGTGAAACCACTTGATGAAATTACTTAAATCATACAATGCTTCAAGTGGTGCAAATGAAGGAATATATTCAGGATCAACAATCATTTGTAAATTTACTATCTCTTTGATGATATCCTTGAACTCGTATACTGAATTATCGAAATTAGTGAAACGAATCAAAAAAAGTTTCATTTTCTTTTCATCTAATCCATTGTTGTCTAAATCAACAGCTAGGTCATACATAGTTTGTATTCTACGGAATATAGTTTCTTTTTTAGAATTAAGGACAGTCAATAGTTTATCTTCTTTCGTCGGCATATCTAAATGGAAATCAAATCGAAATATCTGTTATAGTGAAAGAAACAAAACACAAGCAACAAGTAAGGTTAGGTGTGAAATCAAAGATAACCAAACTTTCTGTAGTAGGTATGAGCGGGCAATCGAATCGGAAGCAGTCGGAACGACGAATGGAATTATTTGCCGAGTGAACGCAGTGGTTTCAGGAAAAATCAAACACGCGCAACAACGTATGTTGTTTTGATTGAATTGATTACAACTTTTTCTTTTCAATTTTTTTTTCCTTTTCTTTTGTTCACAAGGGAACAATGTTTTCAATAGGAAATCAAATCAAATTACGAAAGATAAGAAAATAGAGTATAATATCCGGCTCTGAAGGATCAAAAAATGTTGTAGCTAATGCAATGGACTGTACGATATATTTCTTACCTTTCTGGTGCCAATCTTCTGCCACTTTTGAAGTGCTAAGAAGAAAGGATGAGGGATAAGGAAGTTGGAAAATTCTGGGATTATGCACTTATAATTACCTATAGCACTTTCGAGCGGAATTGAAATGAAAACTTATTTAATCCAAATTATTCTTTTCGGAATACGGAAAAACTTCCACCAAGCAACAATCTATGGAGGTTTCCAAACGAATACTGGTGCTCTGCTGCGCGCAGTCTCAACTCCCATCAAAATACGAACCATAGAATTAAACTATGCAAAAGCGAAATTAAATTTATTTTGCGGCGTTAACAGATGTACAAGATCAAAAGTGTTTCATAATTTGAATCGAATATTTGGGGAACACAATGCCAAGGTAAAAGAAAAACATGATACTCCATTGAACAAATTTGAAATTTCCGGATTGTGCCATTGGTATTCTGAAACTAGTTTCCAATCTTTTATTTATCAAAGTTTCTGAGCTCCCTTGTTGAAATTGAAGAAGAATTGACAACTTGAAAGATATATTCGAGGCAGGAATAAGTCTTGAAAATTTTTGAAGCAAAATCTATATCTGTCCCAATGATCCGAGATATTGCTATACGATATTCAACTATATTTTCATCGACATATTTATGTGAGCAATTATCTCACAATCCTAAACCAGAAAGCTTCTGCAGCTGCTACGAGCTCAGTTTCGAGTAATGGTGCGACTGCTGACTTGTCCATGCGGTACAATTAGTATTTGTACTGACCTGTCGAACTGCAAAACTGTCGTTACAAATACCAATTGTACCGCATGGACAAGTCAGCAGACAAAACATGCAGGCTCTATGGATCGAAAAAAGGAAACTGCCGAACAAATAGTTTGCAAATGCCCAGATCTAGCCAGCCTACGAATTTTACATATTATTAAGCCAGTTCTTAAACCTTATGACGTGATAGCTTAGGGCTCCTAAGGACGTCATCAGGTATGTTAACACCATTGACAATGTCTTTAGGATTGAATGAGTAGGGTTATAGAACAATATATCGAATCGGTCGAAGTTCTGAAGGGCTGGAACAAGCATCGCGATCATGTTCTAATAATATTAATAAAGATATCTGAGCACGGGATCTCGGTGCTTTTGATAATAAACAACAATCAACAAAATCGGCTGGATGCTGATGCAGACTTGCCTTTGGTTTTAAGTGGCACAGAGCCAGGGATTCAAAATTTGCTTGAGACTATGTTGTCCCAAATATCTCATTGAAATAATACATTCATTATCATTATCTCATATATTAATAAATAGAACCACAATGTATTCATTCAGATTTAATATATAGGTATATACATATTCATCGACTTTTTGAAGATAATATCAACTTCAAAAAGTTGGTGGACTGTGTTAGGACAGAAATTTTATTAAATGGCCCCTCATTATGAAAAGGTTAAGAACCACTGGTGTAACCAAACTGATCGGGCGTTTTCAGTCCGTAAAGGTCGCTATATGATAGATGGCGTTGCCATTTATTGACCCTCTTACGGCAAAAGAATGAACGTCGCTGATCATGGCTCAAGGCTGATGATTGGTAAGAACCTTGAAACCCTGGGGTTTGTGTCTGCTCTTGAATGATACTTTCCTCTTTGGGGAACACTGAGTGATGAGGTGTCTAGTCCGACCATGCGGAATATTTGTTGATGATTAAAATTAATGAATATTTCACCGTGTGTCTTGTTTTAACTGGGTTTTGTTTACCATGTGTGGTCTCACCCTTAAAAATAATCATTTACGAAAAGATAACTGCGAGTAGAATTCCTTGTAAAGCTTCGACCCTTGTAGAACTATTTATTGCCTATTTCCTGTAAAAGAATGATAACATGCATTTAACAACAAGTGCTGCACATTGCCCAGTGCTGGTATTCTTTTTGTCTAGACGATTTGGGACCCCTAGTCTGTGAAAATTATTTATTAGCTCTCGCTGATAGATTATATGCAGAAAGCGAAGTAGAGTTAGTGGCCATAGTGGGAGAAATTCGGGATTCCGAATTCCTAAGATTGAAACACCCTAAATGTTCACTGATTGGTGCTGGTATCGGAAATCTAGTAAGCATTCTCACTATTTTTCATAAACGACAAATTAGAGTATTGTTGTAGCATATTATAGGGCGGTTTTACGATTGAACCCCAATCATTGTTAATATTTCCCCCGATTTTCCCAGATGAAGGAACCTCCTATTTTTCTTCTATCTGGTATTATGTATAAATTTGACTCTGAAATAATTCACTACTACTACAAATACCATTGTAACTACCACTACATTTCTTAGTGCAAGATACATTACTATTCTTGATCTGTCGCGAAACAATACCTTGCCTTTTCCTTCGTAGCAACTTAGTAGTCACTTCTTCCTTGCTATACATTTTCGTATAGAAGGAAGACTTTAAATTGTTTAAATACCACATTTGTACAATTGCTTCGTGCTTGTTATCTCATTATCGGTAACAAGAAAATACAATTTGTTGTTTGTTTAAAGTGCTTTCGAATATTTCACCACTTCATATCCTTGTAATTGTTATCTTATTGCAAGTAACAACTTATGCAGTAATCAATGAGATTACTACTGGGTGCTTAAAGTTAAGTATATCCATTTACTCATCCCCCTGATAAAACAATCAGAGTGTATAATTCTGGTCCTTCAAAATAACATTGTATCCTGATAAAATAGTCAGGGCTCAACAGTTGATGCTTCGATCATAACATAACATCCTAATAAATCAAACACCGGGAATACGGAATGACCTTTGCTCAACTGTACAAACAATAAAAAATGTTGAGGATCTGCCATTAATTTTCATGAACTTCAGTTCCACACTTTCACCTGTATATTTCCGCTGCTCCAATTCAGCTTTGATTTTATTGAAATAATCTCTCTGTCGTGGAGTTCTATCAGAGGAGACGAAAACATTGAAATCCTTTTTAACATCTTGGACATTCCCAACACTTTCTGTACGAGTAGGCTATTATTCATGATAAGTTGGAGAGGTCTTGGCCTAGAATTTTCCATCGATCGCTTGTAGAATCTGATGCATATATTGTCTCGGACAAAGCACACATAATTAAATTATTTTTGCGCTTCTGACGCTCATCAAAATCCAAAAGAATTTCCTCTTATGGTGCAGTTCTATCCCAGTTCTAAGAATCAATTGATATCATTCCCAACTCTGAGAAATCAATAATTTCGGAGATAAGGTTTGTCAAAAATTGAACAACAGCGCCAAAGTTCCTGCCACAGGGCTTATCTCCTTTTTTATGTAAACTATGAATTCCCAATCGAAAACATCACATTTGCTCGACAATTTTTGATGAAAATGTTTTCGATCTAAAGATTCCTCGACAAGAGTATAGATAGGACATACTGAAAAAACGTGTTAATTGATAGCGGTGACAACTGCATTATCCAATCGAACACGGGTGGGGTTCGATGAAAACTGAAAACTGCACCACCCTCTACAGATACGACCAGCACGACCATAACTCTCGAATAAAATAAGGGTAGGTTTGGAGCGTAAATATCTCGGACAAGTTCGTTAACGGACGAAATCCACTAAGCTGTTTCGGAATTATAGCCATTTTTTAGCTTAAACTTTTCAAATTGCATATTTTCGAAACTACTATTTAGATCTGTCTGAAATTTAGCACCGTATAATTATATCCTTTATATACATGCAGAGTGCCGTATTGTTCGGATGAAAATCGTGTTGTAAAATTTGTAAATTTTGTTTTCCCAATAACTCAAGAAATTCTGATCTGGTCGAATGAAAACTCAGCAGGTAGTTGGAAAATACCGACAGGAAGACATATGCAAAATTTCAGGCGAACCGCCTGAATATAAAAAATTTAAAAAAATATTTTGCGAAATATTTTCCTTCAAATATCGGATTGAGTTCAATGTTGGCATTTAGGTTCACAAAAAAAAATGCGTGATGAAAAAAATTAAATTTAAAAAAAGTGTCGTTTACAACCCTGTGGACAGGAGCTTTCTGGCGCTCTAGTTCAAACAGACAAATTATATCTGGTATTGGTTTCAAGAGTTGGGAATTATATCAATGTATTCATATGATAAAACTGCATCATAAAGGAAATTCAATTCAAATAATAGTTTATTTATCAAGATTAAATGAGCAATCATGAGAATGAGAACTGCACCACATTTTCAAATTTTTTATTTTACACTTTGCGGTAATCTGGTCAATACAAAACTTCACATGCGTATAAAGGTCATGATTCTACAATTTGATGCTAAATTTCAGATAGATCGAGTGATCGGTTTCGGAAATATTCATAAAAAATATTTTTACTAAAATCGGCCATAACTCCGAAACCCCTTGATGGATTTCGCCCATTAACGAACTTGTCCGAGATATTTACGCTCCAAAACCACCTTGCAATTTTCAATCCGCTAACTCCTTTCGTTCGAGAGTTATCGTGCCTACGGCCGGTCGGTCGGCTGGACAGAATCGATTTCGCACTCGGATTCTTGATCAGTGAGTCGAACCAAATCGCTTGAGACCATTTTCAGCCAAAAATTCCAAAATTACAGACACTTGGGCAAATTGATAAGCACTCTGTTCCGAGGAACTAGAGCTCCAAAAAAAAAACAAGTTTCGTATGACAATTGCCCAAAACAGACAACTGAGATTTTTCTCACTTCGCTCACATTTCGGAATACACTTTATTCTCATAATTCTTCGATTGATTAGGTAATGTGATGTCATGTCATAAGTTGACATTATGACAATTCATACATAGAATAATTATTTCAATCTGTGAAATACGATTTACATTGAAATTTTGAAAAATCATATCTCCGTAAGTATTAGCTTGTTAGAGTTAAAAATGATATGAATGGATTGTTATGATAAAACTGCTTATTAATTTGGAATTTGTTCTGTAAAAAAAAAATATTTTTTTTGCTACTCCGAAACCATCTGTCCGATTTTGCCCAATAACGAACTCAGCCGAGATATTTATCCCCCAAATCTACTCTGAAAATTTCAACTCTCTTGCTCATTCCGTTCGAGAGTTATCGTGCCTACGGCCGGACGGCCGGACCGGCCGGCCGGACAGAATTAATTTCGACCACGGATTCTTGATCAGTGAGCCGAAACAAATCGTTTAAGACCATTTTCATCGAAATATTCGAAAATTACAGACATTTGGGCAAATTGATAAGCACTCGGTTCCGAGGAACTAGAGCGCCAAAAAAAGCAATCTGCAATGCTTCAAAAATGTTCATTAAATTTATTTATCAAGATTAAATGAGCAATCTGCAATGATTCAACCTCGTGGAGTGGGTTGTTGCAACTTACACTCGTTGCATAGTTTTCACAACTCGAAATACCTAAGGAAAATATCATCGAAATGTCCAGAGCAAGGCTGAAGACAGTCATAGCAGATTGTCCATTTATTCCTGATATTTGAGTAGGTAGAGGCTGACGAACAAATTATTTTAATGGTTAAAAATATATGAATAAAATACTGTCCTCTTTTCATAATTTAAAATTGAATAGTTCATACCACTCACACATTCTTTTCTGTATTATGGACCTTAACTCAAGAAAAAATGTTTGATACACAAATGTCGACCCATATTTCAGCATCTTTTTGCTAGCAACATTATGAAAATACTGTATATAGGAACATGTCTCACATCTTAAAGAAATAAAAGGTAATCCTCAGTGGTCAACGAACAGTAATTTCTTTTGATGATTCCATTATGTTCTTCTCTCCTATTGCCTTCATAAACTACATCGATAAAAAGATCCAATTCTAAATCTTCTGAAACATCATCCCCAATATTTATACATAAATTATTCAATATGTAATCAGTCAAAATGATTTTCGGTTTCCAAAACAGTCTTGTATATATTCACAAATTCAAGAATCGTATACTTGTTTTCCAACAGACATTTATGACATTTATGAACAGTGAACTCAGACAGATTCTGTGTTCACATTCTGTGAATACATAGAACTACGATGTATTATTCAAATTTTGAAACATCATATCTCCGAAAATTATTTCGGAATTTGTAATGAAAAAAAAAATTTTTTTTTGTTGCTCCGAAACCATCAGACCGATTCTGTCCAATAAAGAACTCATCCGAGATATTTATCCCCTTAACCTACTCTGAAAATTTCCACTGTTTAGCTCATTCCGTTCGAGAGTTATCGTGTTAACGGAGGGCCGGCCGGGCATAATCGATTTTGACCAGTGATTCTTGATCAGTGAGTCTAACCAATTCGTTCCAGACCATTTTCATGAAAAAATTCGAAAATTACAGACATTTGGGCAAATTGATAAGCACTCTGTTCCGAGGAACAAGAGCGCCAAAAATGAGAACAACGGAAATATTGCGTATAACGTTGGCAGATAGAATACGCAAGAATTAGGAGTACAAGACGTTGTTCGATGGGTGAGAGCTAGGCGCCGTTATTGGAGGGATGAATGGAGGAATTAATCCTGCAGTGGGACGCTGTATTCTGCATTCGAAAGTGAAAGCAATGCAGTAACTTTTATTGCTTTGTATTGTATTATAGGCTCCGTATCAAGATTCGGTTTCGTAGGCAGCACCGAACATGTATTCGGTAGCAAAGCGAAAGCGTCAGGCGATAGGCAGAGGTTACACGGCCAGTCTGGTATCAATCTCGCATCAATCTAACATCAATCCGGATCATCAGTCCAACAGTCTACGCATATAGAACCAATTTTCTGTCAATCTGACATCAATCCATGATTTAAGTGATGTGAAACTGATGCCAGATTGACCATGTAATCTCCGTCTTAGGGTTTCGCCTAGCTTTGGCGTTGTTCGTACACACTTCGATTCCGAATACATATTCGGTGCTGCCGAACTAATCGGAATCTTGATACGGAACATATAATTCAATACAAAGCAAAAAAAAATTATATTCGCTTTGGAATGCAAGTTACAGAGTCCCACCGCTGATCGACTTGCAAAGTAGGCCAGAATGCAGAAACCAGGAACAAGAATGCTAGTTGGTAGGCCTTATAAACGTTGATATTTCAGCTGGACATTAACGTAGCTAGAAAGCAGATTACAGAAATAACAGGACTCCGTCCTATTACAAGAAAAAGAAGAAGGTGCGATTATCAAAATAATCATCCTCAACTTAAGTTTCAGTGAAACTGTGAATTCGTACCAAAATTATAATATTATGCTCTTTTTGCGCGTATGTTCTGGGGAACATCGCGTTATCATTTTGCCCAAATGTCTGTAACTTTCTAATTTTTTGACGAAAATGGTCTCAAACGATTTTGTTCGACAAATTTGATTCTGTCCGGCCGGCCGTCCGGCAGTCCGGCCGTCCGGCCGTTGCCACGATAACTTGAGAACGGAAAGAGCTAGCGACTTGAAATTTTTATGGTAGGTGACAGACAAGTTCGTTAATCGGCATAATCGGCCCAATGGTTTCCGAGTAATAATTTTGTTTTCTATCAATATAAATCCGATCGAATTGAAACTTGGTGAGTAGTTGTAGAATATGAACCTAAGCACGTTTGTGAAATTTTGTGCGAATCGAATGGCTAGAAAATTATTAATAAATATTTTTGTTGTCACGATAACTTGAGAACAGAAAGAGATAGTGCCTTGAAGTTTTCAGGTTAGGATGTGCATCAGAACGCGACAGTTGAGTTTGTTTATAAGCATAATCGGCCGAACGGTTTTAGAGTTATAGCCATCTGAAATTTGGTTGTTTTTTTTCTCCTCATTAACTCGAAAAATACTAAACCGATTGAATTGAAACATGGTTATTAGTTGTAGAATGCCAACGCGAAAATTCTTGCAAAATTTCGTAAGGATAGTATTTGTAGAAAATTTTAAGAAATCATTGAAAATAAAAAAAAAATTCTATATATCAGCAATTTTTATTTTATAGATATTTTTCAGAGTTTGGGAGAGAAAACCCAGAAAAAAACCTTTCAATAATGAGTATACCTCCCACAGTATCCTTTAATGATTACAGTAACTATTCGTCTGAAATTGCTGAAATTTTGCAAGAGCCTTTAGAACCCAACTCTACTGCCAAGTTTCAAGTTTTAACACGATCGGTAATATATTGTTGGAGATTCGAGCAGCCTTGTGTGAGTTCAGTAGATGGGTGACCGTTGCCTCGATAACTTTCGAACAAAAGGAGATAGGGACTTGCAATTTTCAGGGTAGGTTGCGTATCCGAATGGGAGTGTTAAGATCGTTTTTGGGCATAATCGGTTTAACGGTTTCCAAGGTATACCCACCTGCAATATTATTTCCTCGATAACTCAAAAAATAAAGCTTTGATCGAATTGAAGCTTGGTAACTATCAGCAGAAAATCAACATAAAGACGTGTTTAAAATTTTTAAGAACCGTACCCCTAGAAAATTTAACGAAAATGACGAAAAAAATATTTGGAAGAACCGTACTCCTAGAAAATTAAAAAAAAATTACGAAAAAAAAAAATTGGTTCAAGCACTGACGTCCAATACAGGAGAATGGAAAATAGAAAATACGCGCCAAAGCTCCTGACTTCACGTCAGTGCTTGAACCAATTTTAATAATTGAAATATTCACTTAGCACTGAGTACAGTTCCTAGTTGCAATTGGGAAAAATATCCCCTATCACACTATATTCAAAGAACACTACAAATTTCGATAGCTAATTTCGTTCCCAACCTCCATTATGTAACACACATATTGTTGGATCCTGATTGATTTATCAGGATATTATGTTTCGAGGAATCGAATATAGAGTCCAGATTCTTTTATCAGGATAATATTAATTCGAATTTAATACTCTATTTGTTTTATCAGGGAGATGCGTAAAGGGGTATACTTAACTTTAAGCACCCAGCAGTAATCTCGTTGCAGTAAGATAACAATTACGGGGATAGGAACTGGTGAAATATTCGAATGAACTTTAAACGAAACAAAAAAGTGTATTTTCTTGTTGCCACTATTTTGATAACAAGCACAAAGTAAAAGTACAATGCAATATTGATACAATACAAAATCTTCCTTATGTATGAAAATGTATAGCAAGGAAGAAGTGACTACATAGTTGGTAGGAGAACTAAATAGGTATAAGTTTCACGACTGAACAAAATATATGTATTGTCTCTTGCACTAGGAGAAGTCGTAGTAGTCGTAGTAAATTATTTTAAGTGTAATTGTATATAAAAGATAAGATAGAAGAAGAATAGGAGATTCCCTCATCTGGATAAAGACGGAAGAAAAATTACCAATGATTGGGGTTTCGATTTTAAAACCGCCCTGATATGTTACAACAATACTCATTTTTCGTTTATGAAAATAGAGTGGGAATATCTCTGAAATAATGGATGCAGGCATCAATGAGTATTTAATCTTAAGCATTCCAAATCTGGTATTTATCCCACTCATCTTAACTGACTTTACTCGATTTCTGCATAAAAGCTATCAGCAACAGCTGGGTAAATTCCACAGTTTAGGGGTTTCAATATAGCCTCTAGAGATACCAGCATTAGGAAATATGTTAAGACGGTGATAAGTTTTTTAACACTTCAGTTGTTGAATGCATTTTAGCATTTGTTCTGAAGTCCTTTGCAGTAAATAGTCCATAAATTCCTGACAAGTGGTCGACGTTTCACAAGAAACTGCCCTCTCAGACAAAGCAAGGTTGTTTTCTTTAAAAGTATTATTTTCAGGGATTAGACCACACATGCCGCCGTATTCACAAAGCATTAAATCTCCGTTAAGTCCTAACTGAGGTCCTCAGTTAAGGATAAATAAGAATCGCAACCTCAGTTAACGTATGTAACGGTGGTGAAACAGGTCTGTTTCACGTTAATTTTCACCTAAACTGAGGTTGCGATTCTTATTTATCCTTAACTGAGGACCTCAGTTAGGACTGAACGGAGATTGAATGCTTTGTGAATACGGCGGATGGTAAACTAAAACCCAGTTAACTCAATAGAGAAATATTCACGTTTTACAAGCGAGCTTCTTTGTTGAGAAAACCAAAAGGTTTTTTAAAATGTGACGTCATGAGACGTAACACATATTTTGGCATTGAATATGACTAATTTTTGGCGCGCTAATCAGGTGAACAGAGTTCCTTTCAATTCGTCCAAATGACTGTAATTCTCGAATTTTTGTCAAGACTGGTCTCAAACGATTAGTTTCGACTCACTTATCAAGAATCCGCGGTCAAACTGCCGTCATTTTTTAATTCGAGCGAACATTATGGGGAAGGTATAGTTCGTATAAAAGTATTATGAGATCCGTTTATGGGGCTAAAAGTGATCAATCATATTATCAAGAATAGCTTTATTACTACCGTGGTTCTTGAATATAGTATATCTTCCGAACTATATCTTTGATCTTATATTGTCTGTTCATTGGACTGTGTTTTGAATATACTTGAAATTGAAATATCATAAAATATTTTCTGGCGTTTGCCCACACTGTGAATTGCAACCAGTGATGTTTGGGTAATATGAGAACTACTAAATTTCAGTTCCACATTGTTAATAAGCTTGTTTGTATACGAAAATTCGGATACATTAGTTTTAGGTTAGAAACCTGTGATTGCAGATGCGATTAGTAATCGATTTTTTTTCAGATTCACTATGACCATGGTGGTTGATTACGGCACTCACCAGTATGCCGCTTCCACAATGAGCTTGGAGACATCTTCAGGAAGCTGTGGAAGTAGGGCTAATAGAGTGCGGACGATTAGACTGGTAAGACCAAGCCACGGAACACTTCCCCCACCCAGTTTCTCTTGCAGACATGGACCTAGCCTTGGATTTAGTCTCAGAGGAGGAAGAGAACATGGAACTGGTTTTTTCGTGTCCTACGTAGAGCCAGCGTCCGAAGCCCATAGACAAGGATTAAAGGTTGGTTTGATTTGATTTCGCACATTCAAAGGAATGCAATCTAGGCCACTAACCAAAAACAGGTGGGAATAAAAAATGTATGATCACTGCTTTTATATCTAGAATTATTCAGTAGGCAGGCATTGATGACCAAAGGTGTTCAATCAAATGAGAACATTATTTTCTTAGCATGAAGTCTAACTGTATATCTCAGAATATTGTTATGCATATCTGGTGGAGAGGATTGAAATTCTTCCTCCATTTGAAATAGTTATTTAATCAACTAGTTTATTAATGATAGCGATTAATGGTCGAGATATTTTAACACGTGAGCGGAGCGAGCGTGTTAATGTTCGAGACCATTAATCGCTAGATTAATAAACGAGTTGATTACAATATTTTTCCGTCGACCTCATTATGAATTAGAAATAAATTATTTATTCAAATAAATTTTATTTCTCACAATATAAAATTTGACAATGCTCGATGCTCACTTTGACATATTTATATTTATGGTTCCAATTGAACAATTCGTAAAATTCATAGACGGAATTTTCGAGATGTGACATTCTGAATAGTCCACATTTACATCGTTACTGACGATTTGCGATAAGGAATGTGTGGAACTGGTGGGAGCTGATGTATTAATTACTGGCGAACGATTATCGCATAAAATTTTTTCAGCAGTTTCTAATCTATTTTTTATCGAGTTTTCGATGTACCCTTCTGCAACAGATGTTGATTTCCATCCTCCAAGCCGTTTGATGGCTGCAAAATCTGCTCCACTGTCCAAAAGGATAGATGCAGAAGAACGCCGAAAACAGTGACCTGTATACAGATTGGGTTGTTCTAATTTGAGAAATTTTGCAATTAACGATGGTAATTTCGAAAACGTATTGATTCCTACTGGCTGTATTGAGCATTTAAAGTTCTTGTAAAAGACGAAAAACTTTTCGTGCGGAGTGTGAATTGGTCTCAAGGATATATATCTCTTGATTGGATTCAAAAGTGTACGCTCCTCATTATCCACCACAGTGAATATCCTTTTCGAGTGCGGATGAATTCACTGTTATTAAAAATTTGGAGCCCATATCCTGCACATCATTTATCTGCAACTTACAGCTCATCTTTTCGCAATGCCCCGGATACTCCAAATATTAAAGCGACCTTCAAATAAAAAATTTAAAGTTACATATTTTATATCCACGTGACAATAAGAAAAATTTTGAAAATTAATTTAATTGAGTTTTATATTTACCTTTGACATCAAGAAAATACTGTCTGGAGCATTTGCTATAAACTCTTTTACATGATCTTTCTCGAGAACTTTCGATTTCTTAGGAATATAACCCACTTTTTGTCCCTTAATGAACATCACCAGTTTGTGATATCTGCTTATATCAATATTCCTTTTAATGTTCAATGTTGCTTTCAGCATTGAATACTTTGGCCATAAACTTGCTAAGTATCCCTTTTCTGCAACACTCTTAAAGTATGCCAACAAAACTGTTTCAGAATAATTGAAAACGTTCTTCTCCTCGCACCATGACATGAATTCTGCGTAGGTTTTGTCATACAAATGTCGGCTTTTTTCAGGTAGCAGGGTCAAAGTTGCTGCTTTAGCCATTTCTGCAACGTCCGGGGGAGTTAAGGGGATATTGACTTCGTTACTCATTGTAATTAAAGTAACTGGCGATATTAGATTAAGATTAAGATTGAAAGCAGCTATATTACTCGTAATTTGACAGATCGATTATGTTTGGATCTGTTTAATTATTTCTTTTCTCTGTGGAATAACAATGGAACCAGAGATAAATACGCGACTATTCTGTGATGGAAGAGTGAGAGTCACAGGCCTCATACATAAAAATTGGTTCAAGCACTGACGTGAAGTCACAAGCTTTTGCGCGTATGTTCTATTGTCCATTCTTCTGTATTGGATACCCTTACTCGAATTTACCATGGTAAATTATGTTGTCCAATACAGGAGAATGGACAACATAATTTACCATGGTAAATTCGATTAAGGGTGTCCAATACAGAAGAATGGACAATAGAACATACGCGCAAAAGCTTCTGATTTCACGTCAGTGCTTGAACCAATTTTTTTTTCGACATTTTTTTGAAATTTTCTAGGGGTACGGTTCTTAAAATTTTTTTTTTCGTCATTTTTTTCAAATTTTCTAGGGGTATGGATCTTACTTAATTTTAAACACGTCTTTATGTTGATTTTCTACTACTAGTTACGAAGCTTCAATTCGATCAAATATTTATTTTTTGAGTTATCAAGGAAATAATATTCCAGGTGGGTATAACTCGGAAACCGTTAGACCGATTATGCCCAAAATCGAACACAACTCTCCCTTTCGGATACGCAACCTACCCTGAAAATTGCAAGTCCCTGTCTCCTTTCGTTCGAAGGTTATCGAGGCAACGGTCACCCATCTACTGAACTCACACAAGAATGCTCGAATCTCCAACAATATTTAACCGATCGTATTAAAACTTGAAACTTGGCAGTAGAGTTAGGTTATGAAGGCTCTTGCAAAATTTCAGTAATTTCAAACGATCAGTTACTGATATATAGATTTTTTTTTTATTTTCAATCATTTATTAAAAATTTTCTACAAATGCTATCCTCACCAAATTTTGCAAACATTTCCGCGTTGGCATTCTACAACTAATAACCATGTTTGAATTCAATCGGTTCAGTATTTTTCGAGTTAATGAGGAACAAAAAACCACCAAATTTCAGAAAATTTCAGATGGCTATAACTCTAAAACCGTTTGGTCGATTATGCTCATAATCAAACTGAAATGTCGCGTTCTAGTGCACATCCTAACCTGAAAACTTGAAGCCGCTATCTCTTTCCGTTCTCAAGTTATCGTGACAACAAAAATAATTTTTAATGATTTTTTAATAATTTTCTAGCCATACGATTCGCACAAAATTTCACAAACGTGCTTAGGTTCATATTCTACAACTACTCACCAAGTTTCAATTCGATCGGATTTATATTGGTTGAAAACAAAATTATTACTCGGAAACCACTGGGCCGATTATGCCCATTAACGAACTTGTCCGTCGTATTGGGATACGCCACCCACCCTGAAATTTTCAAGTCGCTAGCTCTTTTCGTTCTCAAGTTATCGTGGCAACGGCCGGACGGCCGGCCGGACGGCCGGCCGGACAGAATCAAATTTGACATCGAATTCTTCATTGGGGAGTCGAACTCAATCGTTTGAGACCATTTTCGTCAAAAAATTCGAAAGTTACAGACATTATGGCAAAACTATAACGCGATGTTCCCCAGAACATACGCGCAAAAATGAAATATCAGTCGAGTTGTGACGTTACTCATATTACTCCTGAATACTCTATGTTCGTTTGCCCATGACAATCACGCATTAAAATAGAAAGAAATCGTGCATTAAAATGGGTCATTAATGCATGATTTTGTGAACGTTAAACAGAGCTTTTATTGGGAGGTCGACGGAAAAATACGTTATTGATACATATAGATTTGGATGCAGGTATGCTTAGAAAATAATGGTCATTTGTTAGACCTTTTTTTAAATTGATGCTATTAGCAACATTAATTAGAAATATTGAAACATTTCAAACATCTGGCGAGTCATTTCTCATCGGCATTTGTAGATGAACCTCAGGGCGCTATCCCGTCGATGCACACCGCTCGAACAGTATCTTGCATAGATGACATAAACATCACTCGAGACATGGTGGATAGATATCTTTCCAATTGTAGGGAGGGTTCATCACCTGGTCCTGATGGAATGTCCACGTCGTTACTTCGACGCTGCGCACGAGCTTTGTCCGAGCCCTTGAGCATTATATTCAGAAGATCTCTATCGACGTCGAGTATACCCAAGCCTTGGTCATCTGCTTTGATAACACCTATCTTCAAGGGTGGGGACAAACTCTCAGCTTGCAATTACCGCCCAATAAGCCTCCTCTCGACGGTTTCCAAAGTATTGGAGAAAATAATCAGCGACCAGGTACTTGAGTTTGCATCAAAAAATAATTTGATTCCCAAGGAGCAACATGGTTTTCTGCCCCAGCGGTCTACACTCACTAACTTGCTCACTTGTGTTGATGACTGGAGTAGGGCACTCGATATGGGCATTCCGGTGGATGTAGTGTATCTCGACATCGCAAAGGCCTTTGACAGAGTCCCTCATCGGCGTCTTCTGCATAGGTTGGAACACATGGGGATCCGGGGAACACTGCTGGAGTGGTTCGGATCTTTTTTGTCGGATAGGTCATTTCGGGTACGAGTTGGTGGTGATCTGTCTAATACCGCGAAAACTGTCAAAAGTGGTGTCCCACAGGGCTCGGTTCTAGGCCCACTTCTCTTCATCTTATATACAGCCGATTTACCAGCATTAATAAGATCTAAATGTGCACTCTTCGCTGATGACACCAAGATTTTCAACCACTCAATAAATTCACGGGTTATTCAGGAGGATCTCGATGCTCTCTGCAGTTGGTGCCAGAGGTGGATGATGCCCCTCAATTTGAGCAAATGCTGTGTTATGCACATAGCTAAGAACAATCCGCGGGCTCCTTATTATATCGATGGGGTGAGACTTGGCACGGTGACTCGCCACTTGGATCTCGGTGTGACTATAACGGAGGACTTGAGTTGGTCGGACCACATCGTGTCGGTAACAACAAAGGCGAGACAGATGACCTACCTCTTCAGCAAAACATTCCCAAACACTGATGCTGTCTCCTGGGGCATGATTTATAAGACCTACATCCGGCCGATATTGGAGTATGCTGGTCCGGCTTGGTGGACTTCTTTGCGAGGTGAGGTAATGGGTTGGAGTCTGTTCAAAGATGGAGCACTAGAATTCCCTACGGTGCTAGAAGACCGGATTACACAACAAGGTTGAAAGTGCTCGATATGCCCACGTTTGAACAACGACGTGCGAGAGGCGACTTAATATTCTCCTACAGAGCAGTCCATGGTCACTTTGGTCCGGATATTATGAACATGTACCGTTTGAACACGAACAATTTACGGGGCCATGGATTTAAGCTCGCGAAGGAAAAATTCAGGACTACCCAGAGGCAAATGTTTTTGTCGAACCGAGTGTTCGATGTTTGGAACTCCTTGCCTGAAACTGTCGTTGAGTCGTCCTCTGTGAATGGATTCAAGAACAGTTTTGACAGATGGGCGAGCAGATGGGTGACCTATTCGTTATGATGGTGTTTCTAAACAATTTTTTTTTTCTGCTATTTTCAATTATAGATATTAAGTTCATCTCTAGGAGTTCACTTTGAGTTTGGTTTCTATGTGAGTTTATAGGTGTATTCCTCTACTCTTATTTGAATAAATAATAATACTAATAAAAAAATATGTATTACTTATTCTACTTTATCAAATTATTGATAAAAAAATACTCATTGGATATAATGAGCAATGTAGATTTTTATACTCAGAACCTTAATCAACAAGTTAGAAACCTAATTGGGCGATTCAGAATGTTAAATAACTTTCATCATTTTGTTTAGTTCATGACTCCTATCCAGTAGTATGGAATCTCTGTAGTTGGGCATTTATATTCCTAATCCAGCTTTCTTCTTCTTCTTCTTCTTCTTCTTCTTCAGAATTTCATCTGTATACAATATTAAGAGGCCACTCATTAAGCTTGTTTTTGGCGCTCTTGTTCCTCGGAACAGAGTGCTTATCAATTTGCCGAAATGTCCGTAATTTTCGATTTTTGGCTGAAAATGGTCAAACGATTTGGTTCGACTCATTGATCAAGAATCCGTGGTCGGAATCAATTCTGACCGTCCGGCCGTTAATACGATAACTCTCGAACGGAATGAGCTAGACAATTGAAATTTTCAGAGTAGGTTTGGGCCATAAATATGTCGGTTAAGTCTGTTATTCGGCAAAAGTGGCCGAATGGTTTCGGAGTAATGAAAAAAACATAATTTTCAAATTTCGAAATCAATATTTTTTCAGATGCAATTTCATCATAAGAGTCTAGTGATATTATTCCCAACTCCAACAAGCTAATACTCTCGGAGATATTATTTTTCAAAATTTCAATTATACATCGTTATCCAGTTTGAAAGATAAACGTCATTAAGTTAAAGGAAACTGAAAGCGTATGAATGCGTTTTTATTGGCGCTCTGGTTCCTCGGAACAGAGTGCTTATCAATTTGCCCAAATTCCTGTAATTTTCGAATTTTTTGATGACAATGGTCTTAAACGATTTGGTTCGACTCAAGAATCCGTGGTCAAAATCGATTCTGTCCGGCCGTAACCACGATAACTATCGAACAGAATGAGCTAGAAAGTTGAAATTTTCAGATTGGGTTTGGGAGATAAATATCAGGGCTAAGTTCGTTAGTAGGCAAAATCGGCCAGAAGGTTTCGGAGTAAAAAAAAAAACATTTTTTGGCGCTCTAGTTCCTCGGAACTGAGTGCTTATCAATTTGCCCAAATTTCTGTAATTTCCGAATTTTTCGATGAAAATGGTCTTAAACGATTTGGTTCGACTCACTGATCAAGAATCCGTGGTCGAAATTCATTCTGTCCGGCCGGCCGTAGGCACGATAACTCTCGAACGGAATGAGCTAGACAGTTCAAATTTTCAGAGTAGGTTTGGTAGATAAAAAAAAAAAAAGCACTGACGTGAAGTCAGTACTCTTTGGCGCGCGTGTTCACGGTGGCTAATTTGAATTGAATTATTCAAAATTTAACAGTGCTGTATCTAAGCTGCCATCAGGATAGAGTAACAAAGTTGGAAAAGAACACAAGTGACTCTCCTTAGTCGCACAAGCTCCTAGAAGATTTGGGAGGGTCAGTATAATCCTAATCATGTTTATAGCACGCGCGCCAAAGCAGATTGACTTTTTACACTTTTTCTTTCATTGTTAAGTCAATCTGCTTTTGCGCGCGTGCTATAAACATGATTAGGATTATACTGACCCTCCCAAATCTTCTAGGAGCTTGTGCGACTAAGGAGAGTCACTTGTGTTCTTTTCCAACTTTGTTACTCTATCCTGATGGCAGCTTAGATACAGCACTGTTAAATTTTGAATAATTCAATTCAAATTAGCCACCGTGAACACGCGCGCCAAAGAGTACTGACTTCACGTCAGTGCTTTTTTTTTTTTTTTCAAGTTCCTTTAACAAATATAGCTATCAATACAGTTTGGCTGTTAGTTTTACCGTAGATCAGAAAAAAATTCGGTTGTGGGTCCTCCGTTAGGGACAAAATTGCATCTTCTCCAAATCCGAACGCATTTTAATATAGATCTACCGAATATAGTTATTTATAAATTCGCTTCAGGGCCACCATACAGACATTTCAAATCGGAAACAACGCTATTTCCCCCAAACTGACTTGTGTCCGTGCACTGAATTGACATGAATATTCTTTTAAAACCTCACAATATCGGCTCATTACTCCCAACATAACCCAAACAACCCAAAACCATTCACTTCTCGTCTGCGCAAGCGCAGTATACTCGTGGCTGCAAGTCCTCCCAAAATTACACACCTCACAAAAAACTCCGATTCTCCAACACTAGTGGTTCAGGAGATATCGCTTCTTGAATCCACGCATGCGCAGACCCTCACCAGGGGATTCTATAGCGGAAAAGCATCCGCCACCCCAAAACCCCAATCCTCTCTGACGAAAGCACCACCAGTTAAATCACTGATGGTCTGCTCATGCGCATAACGAAAAATGCCCGTAAGGGGTTGCATCCATTTCGAAATTAGCCCCAGGGCCAAGGTAAGGACACTTTAACTCTGAAGCAACGCTACAGCCCCCAAACTGACTTGTCCTTGCACTGAATTGCTATGAATATTCTTTTAAAACCTCATAATATCGTCTCAGCACTCCCAACATAACCCATCCAACCCAAAAACAGTCACTTCTCTTCTGCGCATGCGCAATCTACTCGCGGCTAAAAGTCCTTTTCAAAATAACACACCTTACAAAAAACTCCGATTCTCCAACACTAGTGGTTCAGGAGATATCACATCTTTAATCCACGCATGCGCAGACCCTCAACAGGGGATTCTATAGAGGAATAGCATCCGCCACCCCAAAACCCTAATCCTCTCTGACGAAAACACCACCAGTTAAATTACTGATGGTCTGCTCATGCGCATAACGAAAAATGCCTGTAAGGGGTAACATCAATTTCAAAATTAGCCCCAGGGCCACGGTACGGACACTTTAACTCGGAAACAACGCTACATCCCCCAAACTGACTTGTCCTTGCACTGAATTGCTATGAATATTCTATTAAAACCTCATAATATCGACGCAGCACTCCCAACATAACCCATCCAACCCAAAAACAGTCACTTCTCTTCTGCGCATGCGCAATCTACTGGCGGCTAAAAGTCCTCTCAAAATAACACACCTTACAAAAAACTCCGATTCTCCAACACTAGTGGTTCGGAAGATATCGCATCTTTAATCTACGCATGCGCAGACCCTCATCAGGGATCTGAATTCTATGGAGGAATAGCATCCGCCACCCCAAAACCCCAATCCTCTCTGACGAAAACTACAGCAGTTAAAGGACTTCTCACCTGCGCATGCGCAATACGGAAAATGCCCGGAAAGGGCAGCATGAACCTCAAAAACATATGTTTCGGCATTAAAAGCAAAGTATTCCGCAAAATAGTAGTAATTTTTTTATTTTTTTCATGTCACGTGATCTTCACGAAATTTTGCAAAAGTGTTTGCTTTGGTCTTTTGCATCTAACTACTGAGTTTCAATTTAATCAGATCAGTATTTTTCGAGTTATCGTGAAAACAAAATTTTCAAATTTTCAAAATTTTTTTTTGCCACTTTAGGGCCGTCCGTTCAACACAAAACTTCGCAGGTATATAAAGGTCATGATTCTACAATCTGATGCCAAATTTCAAAAAGATTGAGTGATCGGTTCCGGAAATATTCATAAAAAACGTTTTTATTAAAAACGGCCTTAACTCCGAAACCGCTCGGTCGATTTCGCCCGTTAACGAACTTGTCCGAGATATTTACGCTACGAAACTACCCTGCAAATTTCAACGCTCTAAGTCGTTCCGTTCGAGAGTTATCGTGCTAACGGCCGGACCGGCCGGCCGGACCGGCCGGCCGGACCGGCCGGACGGACAGAATTGAATTTGACCTCGAATTCTTCATCAGGGAGTCGAACCCAATCGTTTGAGACCATTTTCGAAAAAAAATTCGAAAAATACAGACATTGTGACGAAATGATAGCACGCTGTTCCTTGCGGAACACGCGCGCAAAAACAAATTCCAAATTAATTTTTTTACAATAAGCAGTTTTATCATAAGAATCCTTTGATATCATTTTTAACTCTATCAAGCTAATACTTTCGGATATATGATTTTTCAAAATTTCAATAAAAAATCGTATTTTTACGTTTTCACAGAATTATATAATTATTCTATGTATGAATTGTCATAACGTCAGCTCATTTTCCTGATGCATGACATTGTCTAATTCCTTGCTAATAGTTGGTTCGAGAAACGTCAAAATCGACTTAGAGAGACAAGGGTAAAAAACCGTCAAATAAACCCCTATGTGGCGATTTTATGTCGAAAAGTGAAAATTAAGAATATATATCCCAGGTAAGTACCGACGTTTTATTTTAATACCGGAGATTGACAAGATCGTACGAGGAGCCCGATAGCCGGTGTGTCTACGCTGTCGGGTTTTCAGTTTCGGGACGAGAGAAGGCGGGCTCAAATCCCGGAAAGGGAATTACACTTTTTGGCGCTCTAGTTCCTCGGAACTGAGTGCTTATCAATTTGCCCAAATGTCTATAAAAAGCTAATACTTTCGGAAATATGATTTTTCTAAATTTCAACAATGAATCGTACGAACTTCAATGTTTTCACAGAATGCTATAATTATTCTTTCTAAGCTTTATTATATGATCTGTGTTCATACTCGTACTTTTCATCCTGTACTATAAGAAAGAGTAAAATTCATTTCAGCTATTTTAATTTGATTTCTTCCATGGTGCAGTTCTCATTTTATGATTGCTCATTTAATCTTGATTAATAAACTATTATTTGAATTTGATTTCCTTTATGATGCAGTTCTTTCATAAGAATACATTGATTTTATTACCAACTCTGAGAAACCAATACTTTCGGAGATATAATTTGTCTGTTTGAACAAGAGCGCCAGAAAGCTCCTGTCCACAGGGCTTGAACCCATTTTTTACATTAAAAATTTCAAATTCATTCATTCAATTCAAATTTTTCAAGATGCTGTTTCACCATAAGAATCCATTGATCTCATTTTTAACTCTAACAAGCTAATAGTGCGGTTGGCTCAGGGGTAGAGCGTTTGACTAGGGAGCGGAAGCCCCAAGTTCAATCCCTAAGCTAGGAAATAAATTTTCTTGTCACGGTAATTGCCACCATTCACTGTTGGGTCAAAAATTAACAGTGCTGTGCCTAAGGTGGCGTAAGGACACAGTTACAAAGCCTACACAGAACACAACTGGTTCTCCTTACTCGCTCAAGCTCTTCGAGAGCTTATGCAGGGTCTCCTTGGAGAAGACCTAGGAGGATCAGTATAATAATATACAATATTAATAATATACAATATTTTCGGAGATATGATTCTTCAAAATTTTAATTATAAATCCTACTTCTATGTTTTCACAGAATGCTATAATTATTCTATCTTTGAATTATTACACATAATATGATCTGTGTTGATACATGTCAACTTTTTTTCCTGAAACGTGACATATGAAATTCATTTTATGATGTTTGAATTGAAATTTCTGTTATGATAAAGTTCTATCATAAGAATCCATTGATATAATTCCCAACTATTACCAATACTTTCGAAGATATGATGTGTCAGAGTTTGAACAAGAGCGCCAAAGCTCCTGTCCACAGGGCTTTCGTACTTTTTTCACCTAAATGTGCAGCAGTATCAGCTTTCAGGGGGTTTACTATTGCTGCCGTAGTGGTAGCATACGTAGCCCTCGTGATTCACAGATTCAACCGAATATATCAATTTCTGGATATTCATTCTTGAATGATCGAAATGATCGACTTACCAAACTAATGATCAAGATATACATTTCGATATGTCAGTGCTCTTGGCTCTTCATTCTTTTCATCTCATTTTACAATTCAGACGAGGTATAGTGTAAAAAATAGATGAGAAATAACCATCTTTTCGATTAACTTTCATTATTATCGGTGAAACTCGAAAGTAAAATCAATAACTTATGTACAAATTATGATGATCTCGAATTATGCTGATTCAATAGCTGGCGTGAAAGTGATATTCACTTTCATCTAATCGTTATTTCCGACATTTATACCACAAAATTGGTTGTTTAGCATCTAATCGATTATGAACCGATAGTTATTATGCTGTTGTTCAGTAATCAGTCCGTGCTGACTCTGCATAAATTGAATGAGTCCAATAGTTCAATAAGTAAACCATTATATCTTCATGCGACAGACTGTGCAAATTGGAGTGCCTCATGCTGAATGTCGTCAATTATGCAAGATATGAATGATATTAGAGTTAGTTCACGTTTTTGCGCGTATGTTCTGGGGAACATCGCGTTATGGTTTTGCCCAAATGTCTGTAACTTTCGAATTTTTTGTCGAAAATGGTCTCAAACGATTAAGTTCGACTCCCCAATGAAGAATTCGAGGTCAAATTTGTTTCTGTCCGTCCGGCCGTTGCCACGATAACTTGAGAACGAAAAGAGCTAGCGACTTGAAATTTTCAGGGTAGGTGGCGCATCCCAATACGACGGACAAGTTCGTTAATGGGCATAATCGGCCAAGTGGTTTCCGAGTAATAATTTTGTTTTCAACCAATATGAATCTGATCGAATTGAAACTAAACTTGGTGGGTAGTTGTAAAATATGAACCTAAGCACGTTTGTGAAATTTTGTGCGAATCGTATGGCTAGAAAATTTTTAAAAAATTATTAAAAAATATTTTTGTTGTCACGATAACTTGAGAACGGAATGAGATAGCGGCTTGAAATTTTCAGTTTAGGATGTGCACCAGAACGTGACATTTCAGTTTGTTTATGAGCATAATCGGCCAAACAGTTTTAGAGTTATAGCCATCTGAAATTTTATGAAATTTGGTGGTTTTTTGTTCCTCATTAACTCGAAAAATACTGAACCGATTGAATTCAAACATGGTTATTAGTTGTAGAATGCCAACGCAAAAATGTTTGCAAAATTTGGTGAAGATAGCATTTGTAGAAAATTTTAAATAAATCATTGAAAAAAAAAAAAAAAAAAAAGCACTGACGTGTAGTCAGTACTCTTTGGCGCGCGTGTTCACGGTGGCTAATTTGAATTGAATGATGAGTACTTCAAGCTCAGTAGATAGAGCGAGCCGAAGATCTACCCAAAGGATAGTGGACACCATTCACTGTCGGTTCAAAAATTAACAGTGCTGTATCTAAGCTGCCATCAGGATAGATTAACAAAGTTGGAAAAGAACACAAGTGACTCTCCTTAGTCGCACAAGCTCCTAGAAGATTTGGGAGGGTCAGTATAATCCTAATCATGTTAATCGCACGCGCGCCAAAGCAGATTGACTTTTTACACTTTTTCTTTCATTGTTAAGTCAATCTTCTTTTGCGCGCGTGCGATTAACATGATTAGGATTATACTGACCCTCCCAAATCTTCTAGGAGCTTGTGCGACTAAGGAGAGTCACTTGTGTTCTTTTCCAACTTTGTTAATCTATCCTGATGGCAGCTTAGATACAGCACTGTTAATTTTTGAACCGACAGTGAATGGTGTCCACTATCCTTTGGGTAGATCTTCGGCTCGCTCTATCTACTGAGCTTGAAGTACTCATCATTCAATTCAAATTAGCCACCGTGAACACGCGCGCCAAAGAGTACTGACTACACGTCAGTGCTTTTTTTTTTTTTTTTCAAGTTCCTTTAACAAATATAGCTATCAATACAGTTTGGCTGTTAGCTTTACCGTAGATCGAAAAAAAATGCGGTTGTGGGACCTCCGTTTGGAACGCAATTGCCTCTTCTCCAAATCCGAACGTATTTTAATATAGATCTACCGAATATAGTTATTTATAAATTAGCCTCAGGGCCACCATACAGACATTTCAACTCGGAAACAACGCTATTTCCCCCAAACTGACTTGTGTCCGTGCACTGAATTGACATGAATATTCTTTTAAAACCTCACAATATCGGCTCATTGCTTCCAACATAACCCAAACAACCCAAAACCATTCACTTCTCATCTGCTCAAGCGCAATATACTCGTGCCTGCAAGTCCTCCCAAAATTACACACCTCACAAAAAACTTATCGTTTGAGACCATTTTCGAAAAAAAAATCGAAAAATACAGACATTGTGACGAAATGATAGCACGCTGTTCCTTGCGGAACACGCGCGCAAAAATTCTATATATCAGTAACTATTCGTTTGAAATTGCTGAGATTTTGCAAGAGCCTTCATAACCTAACTCTACTGCCAAGTTTCAAGTTTAAATACGATTGGTTAAATATTGTTGGAGATTCGAGCATTCTTGTGTGAGTTCAGTAGATGGGTGACCGTTGCCTCGATAACTTTCGAGCGAAAGGAGATAGGGACTTGCAATTCAGGGTAGGTTGCGTATCCGAAAGGGAGATTTGAGTTCGTTTTTGGGCATAATCGGTCTAACGGTTTCCGAGTTATACCCACCTGGAATATTATTTTCTTGATAACTCAAAAAATAAATATTCGATCGAATTGAAGCTTGGTAACTAGTGGTAGAAAATCAACATAAAGACGTGTTTAAAATTTTGTAAGAACCGTACCCCTAGAAAATTTGAAAAAAATGACGAAAAAAAAAATTTTAGGAGCTTATGCGCGTATGTTCTATTGTCCATTTTTCTGTATTGGACACCCTTAATCGAATTTACCATGGTCAATTATGTTGTCCATTCTCCTGTATTGGACACTCTTAATTCGAATTAAGAGTGTCCAATACAGGAGAATGGACAACATAATTGACCATGGTAAATTCGATTAAGGGTGTCCAATACAGAAGAATGGACAATAGAACATACGCGCAAAAGCTTCTGACTTCACGTCAGTGCTTGAACCAATTTATATTTGATAGTCTCATATAGAAATATTTCATCAGATTTCGTCACTATTTTTACAATTTTGGCCTAACATGTATCTTCGAGTTGTGTTAAACGAAAATTTCAGTATTTTACCCTATGTGTGCGGGATATGAAAATATGAGAAACCGTCTATTATTTTCTGCTTGTATCGCAAAAAACAAAATTTCGTGCTTTCAAACAAATAAATGAGTTATTTCGCTACATATGAACTTTTGCTAGATCTGATGGCCTTTTCATGATTTCTGGAAAGGAGACCGTACAGATCCTTGCAAGGACACATATCGCAGATCGTCGCATACTTGATGAATCGGATGTTGCTTCGTCCTAAGTGCCTCAGGAGTGGCTTTGTAGGTCGTGCGGGGACTACTGGATAACTAATGAACTGATCATATTCAGGGACCATGAGATGGGCGTTTTGCTCGCACAAACCTTCCAAGGTTCCCGGAGAGGATGAAATTTCCTTCGTCCTTCGTTCTGAAAACTCTTCGGGGAGATACTGGATCGCTACGTCATAGGCAGTGTTCGTACAATGACTCCACTGAGTGTGCACCAATATGCACCCCCAAAGCGGCAAATCAACTGACCTGGGTCTGAACAACTTTGTTGAAAGGATACATCGGTCTGTAGGCTGAAATGAGGCCGCTTGAGTGGTTTTCCTAGACATAGCAGGCGTATTCAATGCAGTGCCCACAAACACAGACATCAGACTAGACTACATTCCTGTATGCTTATGTACTGAAGTGAGATTCGTGGCCGGGAGGTGCTGCCCGCAGATGGGAACATTCTCCTCACTGTTGTGGTATCTCCTGGTTGACTATCTTCTGTCAATATCTTCTGTCAATGATATGCATGTTCGAGCGTACGCCGATGACAAAGTCGTTATGGTTACAGGTCTTATCTGTACCTGCACTTCGATATCATCAGAAAATAATTGATTCTGTTGAGAATCGCCTGTAGTCGAAGCTATTCAAAATATCGATAATCATGTTCAGGAAGATAGTAACATTCGGGTGTGCAAGTGGATGTGTCTAATCAGTTTGAATCATCATCAACAAAAATCTGTCCTTTTTTACTATTTTCCATAACTGTTTTTTCATGAGAGTCGTTAGGCGATAAATGACACATGATTAATTTTAAGAGCCGGATGAGGTTTTTTTGCGATAAAACAGTAACAAAGGCAATTATTCCAATCATTACATCGAAAGTTATAAAATTTCAAATGAAATCCATGATGAAATTGAATAGAAGGTAGCTGAATCAAATTTTATGGCTCCCAGAAACCGTTCGAATGATTCAATGGGAATGAATAATGACATCGAAGAAATCATTAATATTCATCAACCATAGCTACAGTATGTGTATTTCTTACCACATTGGTGCCTTTGCTGCATTTGTTTCTAGAAATAACCTGATTCGGAAATTAATATAGATACACTACAAATGAAATTAATTCGATAAGAGTTCCATAATAATGATTCATACGAGTACCTACTTGTTTAAAATTCAAAATCGCTAATAAAAAGGCTCAACTGTTCAATGAAATCTCGGAATATATCCATTTTTCCTAAACATACTGATTTGACAATAACTGTATAAAACAGAAACTCAAAATCTACAGTATCATTTACATTCATGAACATTGGTTCAAGCACTGACGTGAAGTCAGAAGCTTTTGCGCGTATGTTGTATTGTCCATTCTTCTGTATTGGACACCCTTAATCGAAATTACCATGGTAAATTCGATTAAGGGTGTCCAATACAGAAGAATGGACAATAGAACATACGCGCAAAAGCTTCTGACTTCACGTCAGTGCTTGAACCAATTTTTTTTTTCGTGATATTTTTGAAATTTTCTAGGGGTGCGGTTCTTAAAATTTTTTTTTTCGTCATTTTTTTTAAATTTTCTAGGGGTACATTTCTTACAAAATTTTAAACACGTCTTTATGATGATTTTCTACTACTAATTACCAAGCTTCAATTCGATCGAATATTTATTTTTTGAGTTATCAAGGAAATAATATTCCAGGTGGGTATAACTCGGAAACCGTTCGACCGATTATGCCCAAAAACGAACTCAACTCTCCCTTTCGGATACGCAACCTACCCTGAAAATTGCAAGTCCCTATCTCCTTTCGTTCGAATGTTATCGAGGCAACGGTCACCCATCTAATGAACTCACACCAGAATGCTCGAATCTCCAACAATATTCAACCAATCGTGTTAAAACTTGAAACTTGGCAGTAGAGTTAGGTTATGAAGGCTCTTGCAAAGTTTCAGCAATTTCAAACGAACAGTTACTGATATATAGATTTTTTTTTCAATTTTCAATGATTTCTTTTTAAATTTTTTACAAATACTAACTTTTGCAAGAATTTTCGCATTGGCATTCTACAACTAACTACCATGTTTGAATTCAATCGGTTTAGTATTTTTCGAGTTAATGAGGAACAAAAAACAACAAAATTTCAGATGGCTATAATTCTAAAACCGTTTGGCCGATAATGCTCATAAACAAACTAAAATGTCGCGTTCTGGTGCACATCCTAACCTGAAAACTTCAAGCCGCTATTTCTTTCCGTTCTCAAGTTATCGTGACAACAAAAATATTTTTTAATATTTTTTTTAAAATTTTCTAGCAATACGATTCGCACAAAATTTCACAAACGTGCTTAGGTTCATATTCTACAACTATACACCAAGTTTCAATTCGATCGGATATATATTGGTTGAAAACAAAATTATTACTCGGAAACCACTCGGCCGATTATGCTCATTAACGAACTTGTCAGTCGTATTGAGATGCGCCACCCACCCTGAAAATTTCAAGTCGCTAGCTCTTTTCGTTCTCAAGTTATCGTGGCAACGGCCGGACGGACGGCAGGACGGCCGGACGGACAGAATCAAATTTGACCTCGAATTCTTCATTGGGGAGTCGAACTAAATCGTTTGAGACCATTTTCGTCAAAAAATTCGAAAGCTACAGACATTTGGGCAAAACTAAAACGCGATGTTCACCAGAAAATACGCGCAAAAAATGTTATGTTCGCCCACCGCATCATCAGATCAGCCAACAATACCACAAAGATCATTTACAATCACTGCAATTGGTAGTTCTGGTATTTTTGACTGATCTGATGCTCCAAGAGTTAAATGCCCTAGAGTTAAAAATGTCACCGAACATTCAAATTTGATAAATATAAATGATAGTGTATATTTTGAGTTTTTGTTGTTTGTTATTGCGCGATGTGTCCTGGGGAACTTCACGTTATCATTTTGCCCAGATGCCTGTAATTTTCGAATTATTTGCCGAGAATGGTATCAAACGACTAGGTTCAACTCACCGATGAAGAACTTGAGGTCAAATTCGATTCCGACCGGCCAGCTGGCCGCCCGGCCATCTGTCCGGCCCTTGCCACGATGACTGGAGAACGGAAAGAGATAGCGACTCGAAATTTTCAGGGTACGTGGTGCCTCCCAATACGATGGATAAGTTCGTTAATGGGCATAATCGGCCCAACGGTTTCCAAGTAATAAATTCGTTTTCAACCATCACTGATTTGATCGAATTGAAACTTGTAGAGTAGTTGTAGAATACAAACTTAAGTACTTTTATGTAACTTTGTGAGAATCGTATCACTAGAAAATAAAAAAAAAATTATTAGAAAATATTATATATGTCACGATAACCTGAAAATGGAAAGGGATAGTTACTTCAAATTTTCAGGTTATGTTGTGCATCTAAATGTGACATTTGAGTTTGTTTATAGCCATAATCGGCTAAACGGTTTTGGAGTTATACCCATCTGAAATTTGGTTGTTATTTCCTCAATAACTCAGAAAATTTAAAACCGATCCAATTCAAACATGGTTATTATTTAAATCAACAAGTCCAGAGCGTTCCTGCCAATAGGGTCCTTCGTATAATTAATATACTTATGCATATATTTCACAAGTCAAATAGACCCCAGGGGGTTCATTGATTTGCCGAGAAAGCAAGAGCAGACGCGTTTCTGGCTTCTTGGCCTTCATCAGTACTCTGTAGCTTCTCAAAAAATTCAACTAAACTGACCCGGGTTAAGCCTCTCAGAGCCGGCTTGGTCGATCATACCTAATCGCCCACGCCACCTATGAGACAAAATACGGAAATCAGCCTTTCCCCAACTGTGAATATTTGAAGCGTGAAATCATATGCCACCATTCACTCGATATTAATCGAGAAACGAGTCCCACAGAGCTCATACAGTATCTTCCCAATGGCCATGAACGCTGTTTAGAGTTTTTCAAAAATAATAATGAAAAATGGCGATACCGTTGTTACTAAATCAACAAGTCCAGAGCGTTCCTGCCAATAGGGTCCTTCATAAATGGCTTCGTATAGTTAATATACTTATGCATATATTTCACAAGTCAAATAGACCCCAGGGGGTTCATTGATTTGCCGAGAAAGCAAGAGCAGACGCGTTTCTGGCTTCTTGGCCTTCATCAGTACTCTGTAGCTTCTCAACAAATTCAACTAAACTGACCCGGGTTAAGCCTCTCAGAGCCGGCTTGGTCGATCATACCTAATCGCCCACGCCACCTATGAGACAAAGGCGACCTATGAGGTGGCGTCCTATATCACTGAAATTTTGCGAAAGCCTTCAGAACCTAACTCTACCACCAAGTTCCAAGTCTGAACACGATCAGATCTATATTTTTGGAGATACGAGCAGCCTTGTGTGAGTAGCTGGATGGGTGACCGTTGCCTCGATAACTTTAGAACAAAAGGAGATAGGGACTTTTCAGGGTAGGTTGCGCATCCGAAAGGGAGGGTTAAGTTCGTTTTTCAGCAAAATCGGTCTAACGTTTTCGGAGTTATAGCCACCTGGAATATTATTTCCTCGATAACTCAAAAAAAATAGACTCGACCCAATTGAAGCTTGGTAACTAGTTGTAGAATATCGACATGAAGACGTGTGCCACTAGAAAATTTTCAAAAAGTTACGAAATAAAATTTTGTTCAAGCACTTACGTGAAGTCGGGAGCTTTTGCGCGTATGTTCAATTGTCCATTATCCTGTATTGGAAACTCTTAATCGAATTTACCATGGTGGATTCTATTGTCCGTTCTCCTGTATTGTACACTCTTAATGAATTTACCATGGTAAATGGTAAAAAAATGGTAAAAGAGAAGAAGATTAAGAAGAGAAGGATGCTGCATGAGATCCGTGAATATTCAGTTAAAATTCAAACTTTTCATCAAATGAAAGAAAATATATTCTGGAAAAATTTCATTGAATATGTACTTCCCATGAGGTTTCTCATATGTCAAGACAATTGTTTTCAGTAGGTATACAGTATCGTAACGTCTTGCATACGAAAACCAGTACTAAAAAAGTAGGAAAACCCTGTGGAAAGGAGCTTTCGCGCTCTTGTTCAAACGTTGACAAATCATATCTCCGAAAGTATTGGTTTCTCAGAGTTGGGAACGATTATATATCCAATGGATTATTATGATAGAACTGCATCATGAAAGGAATTAAATTCAAAAGTTTCATTTAAAAAAAAGCACTGCAAAAAATTATTAGTCTGGAACCACCACACCAATTCGACTCAACAACGAACTTATCCGAGATATGCATTACTCAATTCTACAATGAAAATTTTATTATATCAAGTGAAACTCAGCCAATATTCCAGTTTTGTTTTTATTGGAGTAATTCTGAACCCAATTTGATTAACTTACCAGAGTATATATTTCCATCATCATATGGATTATCCAAGGGCATTATATTATCACCCAAAAAGTATAATATCATATAATCCTCATAATTCTACGATAGCTGATGTTATTTCATTGGTCATTTAGTTTAAATCATACATTACTTTCTAGAGCAGGAGGGGTATCAAAGCCGCACTTTCGATTACGAACACTAGCCAACTGTTTACGTCTGTTACCATTTTGCAATACTTTCATTTGTAGCTGTTTGCTACCAGAAAAAAACCTGATTACTATCTGTTTATACGTCGAACAAATCAAACATTCTCGGATATATGTTTGTTGTCATTTGTTCGTTGTGACCATATACAGGGCGAGTCTTTGACCACTGCATTATTTTTAACCAGAGATTCCTCTCATCAAATGAAACACTTTTTTCATTTAACATTTTTCCAAATTCAGCTCAGGTAGAAAGATACAGGCTGTTGAAATTTTGAAAAAAAATCAGTTTTTATTTTGTAGCTTTGACATCCTTTTTTCGAATAAAATGAATGTTGGCGTAAAGTTTTCTATAACTATGATATATATTTTCCAAATACTAGTTATTTTCTACTTCTACTGGTTTTCTAGTTATGGACTCGTGGATTCATAAAACTAAACCCAATTAGCATAAAGAAAGCATATAAAGTTTTTCTTGGGTCATTTCAAGAATATTCCATCGTTTTAGAACGTTATATTATTCTTCATCATTTCTCCTCAATCGCACCGTTTTCGAGATATTCTTCATTGAATGTTTTAAAATGGAAAACTCCAGAAATTTCACTACTTTTATGGATCCGTCCCTGAGCGTTGGAATCCCGAATCAAGCTATAAACCACGTTACCATGCCTTATTCTCGTCCGCCAACAATGTCATAGATAATTTATATGCGGGAGTGTATTAGCACATTATGAAATCTTAAAACGCTTGTAACTTTTTACCTGAGCCGAATCTGGAAAAATGGTAAATGAAAAAAGTGTTTCATTTGATGAGAGGAATCTTTGGTTAAAATTAATGCAAAGGTTAAACAAAGATTCCTCTCATCAAATGAAACACTTTTTTCATTTACCATTTTTCCAGATTCTGCTCAGGTAAAAAGTTACGAGCGTTTAAAGATTTCACAATGTGCTAATACACTCCCGCATATAATAACATATTATGTTATGTTGTCTATGGTTGTGACTTGTGAGGGAATTGGGTTAGCTTACTAATTTATGAGTTTGCTTAATTTATTTGTTTCAATCTGCTTTTTTCACACTAATCAGCGAATTATCCCCCCATTGCATATTTTCTTTATATGACGGCCCAATTTTGGCTACAAGTATTTCAAAACTATCAGGAGTCAGAGTCAGTCCAGAGAGAACTCAAACCAGAATACTTATGTAGGAAATCTGAAATGGTGTTACTAACATATAACTACCAGTTCATTAGTTGGAAATCCCGTTCTAAATAATTGGACAACCATTCTTCCATGAATGGAAGCCTAAAATGGGCTCCCCATCAGAAGTGAACATCTTTTTTTCGCTGGAGGTTCATAATGATTGTCCAAAATATTACCTACTTAATAATATAAGTTCATCTTTCATAATTAGTTTTCATAATAATTTTCCAATCACTAACCTTAAAACTCTGCCTATGATCTGAGCGAATCTAAAATTTAAATTGTTTACATGCGTACATCAACCAAACTGTTCAGAAATACCCTTTCAATTCCTTTTGACATCAATGACGTTTATCTTTCAAACTGGACCAAATGACAGCTATCGCAAACAGTAACCAGTTAGTTGAACGAAAGTAAGGCTTATGAGTAACGAACCAGAAATAAATTTGACATGTCTCTTATTCATAGTAAAATGAGGGGACATGTATGAACACAGATCATATAATAACTCATAGATAGAAAAATTGAAGCATTCTGTGAAAACACAAGAAGTACTATTTCTTATTGAAATTTTGGAAAATTCATATCACCGAAAGTATTAGCTTGTTAGAGTTTAAAATGATATCAATGCATTCTTATGGTGGAACTGCATCTTCAAAAAAATTGAATTTGAAATTTGTAATGTAGAAATTTTACTTTTCGTTACTCCGAGACCATCTGTTTGATTTTGCCCAATAACGAACTCAACCGAGATATTCATCTCCCAACCCCACTCTGAAAATTTCAACTCATTCCGTTCGACAGTTATCGTGTTAACGGCTGAACCTGCCAGCCGGACAGAATCGATTTTGACCACGGATTCTTGTTCAGTGAGTCGAACCAAATCATTTAAGACCATTTTCATCAAGATTCGAAAACTACAGACATTTGGGCAAATTGATAAGCACTATGTCCCGAGGAACGAGAGTGCCAAAAATCATCTACTATACTTAGGGCCACTTGAATGCGGGTTATCCTAATTAACTTAAAGTTAAATATTACCTCAGGGTTTAATTGATAAATTATCTGGCACCTTCAAGAGTAATAACTTAACCCAGAGTTAAAATAAATATAACCCCGCAAAATGGCCAGGTTACATCACTAACTACAGGTTAGTAATGTCAAAAGTGACAATTGTGTTGAATTCCTGGTAAATTATAAATAAAACATTGGCAGTGATCTGTTACTAGCTTGTCCATTTTTGCACTAGATGCGGTTTTCTTCGCTTTTTTTTCAGGTTTTTATAATACTGCTGCAAACTTCCAAGCATTCGATAATAACCAGTGATGGTAGAATCAAAATCTTTCATCACTTCCAGCCAAACTTTCTGTTTATGCTGAAGGTTGGCTCTGTCGGTTATTTATTCTCTATAATTTCTTTATATTTAGAAATAATGTTGCAAAGTAAGACATTATCTTCATTCGTAAGGTTTGGGGCATGTACACGAGATTTCGTTTCCATTTATATTAACAATTTAATTTTTTCAATTGAACATCAAAATACGAAATCGATAGATTATCAACTTCAAATTTCAAATTATCATAAAACAGACTGATATGACAACAATAGACATCCTATCAACTAAAGTAAAACCGCAGAAACTCCTTATCACGCTATAAAAATCACAGATGGAAACGGGTTACCTAACTAGAGTTAATTTTATAATGAAAAATCAGGGTTAAAAATGTAACATTTTAAATCCGAGATATTTAACTCTGTGCTTAATATTTTAACCCCATATTCTACGCAAGTGGGTCTAAGATGATGAAATCAGTTTACCAGTTTTTTTTTAATCCGCTCGAGAGGAAAAACCTTTTATAGGCCCGCCCTGAGAGGGCCCGCTTCTCTCAGGAGTGTGAGACTCTAGTTGTTGTCACTAAAAAACCTCTCGCACGTTCCTTGAAGTAGTTTTCGTCCTGCCCTCACAGCGTCTCTTAACAAAAGAGATGAGCTGCAAGCGGCCTTCATAGTTGATGGGACCTGATGACTCGAAGTGATCCGAGCAACACCTCTTTCTGCATTCTGTGATCTAAATCCTCGGCCAGAGATCTGCAGGCCGGAATAATCTTCATTTCGGTCACGTAGTTCGCTCTCATTCCGCCTAGGCATCCTATGATTAGTATGACCATGCTAACCTCATGCCTTGGATATAGGATCCCAAGTTCAAACATTAAATCCTTGTATTTCTCCCTCTTCTGCTCTTCTTTCATCACCTCATTATTTTCTGCAGGGGAGGAAAATTCGACGACAAACAATTCCTTTAGTTCTTTGTCCAGCAGAAGTATATCTGGCTTTATGGCGTGGATCTGCCGAGTTGTTGGAATCGCATAGTTCCAGTAGTTCCAGTTTCATTATTATTATGGACCAATATAAATGCATTTTGGCAATAAATTATTAATCATCAACCTTTATCGTTAGAATTCAGTCGTAATTTTACCATATTAATATTTGAAGTCGTGATGCTCGCTACAATCAATATGCAGCGCTATTAGCTCAATGGTTAGAGCATTTTATTCATGAGGTGGAGGTCCCGGGTTCAATTCCCGGGCTACGAAATACATTTTTTAGTCATGGTGATGGCCCACATTCATTGTTGAATCAAAAATTAGCAGTGCTGTGCCTAAAGTGGCGTAAGGACACATTAACAAAGCCTGCAGAACGCTACTGATTATCCTAACTCGCACAAGATCCTAGAGCTGCTGAGGTGTCTCCTTGAGCATATTCAATCCTGATTGAGTTGCCCAAAATTGTACTATTCGTTGTTTCAGGCACACATATGTTCTTCTTCATCACTTTGTCATAACATGTTTTATGCCTTCATCCAAATGAAATGGTAATTGAGTGAATGATATAATTCGATATGTAGGAAAACGCTTTTTGGTGCTCTAGTTCGTCGGAACTGAGTGCTTATCAATTTGCCCAAATGTCTGTAATTTTCGAATTTTTCGATGACAATGGTCTTAAGCGATTTGGTTCGACTCAAGAATCCGTGGTCAAAATCGATTCTGTCCAGCCGTAACCACGATAACTCTCGAACAGAATGAGCTAGAAAGTTGAAATTTTCAGATTGGGTTTGGGAGATAAATATCTGGGCTAAGTTCGTTAGTAGGCAAAATCGGCCAGAAGGTTTCGGAGTAAAAAAAAAACATTTTTTTTACATTAAAAATTTCAAATTCAATTTTTTGGCTGAAAATGGTCTCAAAAGATTTGGTTCGACTCACTGATCAAGAATCCGAGGTCCCAATCGATTCTGTCCGGCCGGTCCAGTCGGCCTGTCCGGCCGTAGGCACGATAACTCTCGAACGAAAGGAGTTAGAGGATTGAAATTTGCAAGGTGGGTTTGGAGCGTAAATATCTCGAACAAGTTCTTTAATGGGCAAAATCCATCTAGCGGTTTCGGAGTTATTGTCGATTTTAGTAAAACATATTTTGTATGAATATTTCCGAAACCGATCACTCGATCTATCTGAAATTTAGCATGAAATTGTAGAATCATAACCTTGATACGCATGTGAAGTTTTGTATTGACCAGGTTACCGCAAAGTGTCAAAAAAAAATTCAAAATTAAAAAATTTATTTTCTACAATAACTCTCGAACGGAATGAGCTAGGCAGTTGAAATTTTCAGAGTAGGTTAGGGAGATTAATATCTCGGTTAAGTTCGTTATAGGGCAAAATAGGCCAGATGGTTTCGAAGTAATGAAAAAAAAATTTTTTTTAAGCAACAAATTTCAAATTCTATTTTTATTCAAGATGCAGTTTCACCATTAAAATCCATCGATATCATTTTCAACTCCAACAAGCTAATACTTTCGGAGATATGATTTTTCTAAATTTCAATAATTAATCGTACTTCTATGTTTTAGCAGAATGCTTTAATTATTCTATCTAAGCTTGATTATATGATCTGAGTTCAAGCTCGTACATTTCATCCTGTTCTATAAGAGAGAGTCAAATTCATTTCAGCTATTTTAATTTGATTTCTTCCATGGTGCAGTTCTCATTCTCAGATTGCACATTTAATCTTGATAAATAAACTATTATTTGAATTGGATTTTCTTTATGATGCAGTTCTGTCATAAGAATACATTGAAATAATTCCCAACTCTGAGAAACCAATACTTTCCGAGATATAATTTGTCTGTTTGAACTAGAGCGCCAGAAAGCTCCTGTCCACAGGGCTTGAACCCATTTTTTTCTGAATAGATTGATCTGTTGATTGTTTACTGAAGCTTGTTCATTGTCTCCATCACTGACGCAGCAAAAATGATATCAAAATAGGATGCGCGATGAATTGTTGATGATATACATGTCCAATTGTAATTTTCAAGAATTTCTCTTCCTGTTTTTAGTAATTTGATCTCTGACAGATGGTTTTTTCAAGAATAAGTTGATCCCTACAAGATTTCGCTTTCCCTCGAGAAAAAATCTCGTATCCGAATGCAAAAATCACATTTCGCTATCAAGATAAGCATCAAGAATAATTATTTTTGAAACCAGTTATTGGTATAATTCCGATTGCTTGTGCTTAAAACCAGAGTTTTGAAGATTGTAAAGTTAGTGCGGAAGTTAGGTCAAATAACGATGAGTCAACATAGGTTCTTATCAGTCGAAACAACTCTGTCTCGGAATTCCGAAGAACGTACTTTCCTCCTCACGCTTCTTGAAACTTATGCAGAATCACCTTTTGAACAATGTCAACATGTTAACATTCTGCGAGGTCTCATTTAATGGATTTTATAATTTTTCATCGTGATCGACACGATTTAGGTATAGAAATGAGCATTGCACCTGTCTTGGCGTGGACATCTACCAAAGGTCATGGTTATTGTTATCTATTCCAATCTCTTCTTCGTGAGGAGCCACACCGGTATCCGTCACAGAAAGGTTGATGACTCAAGTCATTACAAAAATCTTCATTGCAGGATTCATCATGATTCTTAACTTTCGTATCAATTTGATATTTAGTTTTATGGAATCGATCAAAACCGAAATAAACAAAGGGGCTGTGAAATACTGAACTGTTGCGGGCTTGTTCATTAGATGATGTAAAAATATATCAGACGGTTTGCCATATTGAAACAGCCAGTGGCGCCGCAAGACCTAAACTTAATGTGGGCAAGGTACATTCCGCGAGGCCCTCTGATGGTGCAAGGTGCAAGAAGAAGGGAGCTGTGAGGCTCAAGGCACTTTACACCGTGGGCGGTGGCCCACACTGCCCGCCTCTGAAAACAGCGTAATGAATACCGGAAAATTGTTAACAATTCACAACTACTTCATTGAACTATGAAGTTCCCAGAATATGATACTTTCTGATGCACATCTACAGTTTCTTAAATAAATTTGGTGAATCTGTTAATGTAAGGACTTTAATGGATATTTTTCAGACAAGAATTTATGTCGCAATATCATTTCGGCAATATCAGAAATATTCTAATTGCCGAATTTTCAGCCGAGAACGATTCTATTTCACTTGCTGATTTAAAACCCATATTGAATAGGTACTGCTTAATTTGATACAAATCCATATGAAATTAAATGGGAAATTGAATATGATTTACACTTGATAAATATCATGATGAGTTGGATAAGAATATAGTATAGGATCGAGTATAGGATTATGTAGTCTGTAGAAATCGCTGTCTCGACAAAAAGCGTCATGATATTTATTGATAAATGTAAATCATTTATAATTTTCCATTCAATTTGAGGATCTGTAGTCAAGTTTTATTCTATCCGTCGGTCCATCTTTCTGTAATTCCGTCCTGAACCACGGAAGAAGAATCATAGAAACTTAAAATTTGCAGGGTATGTTTCATTTCGAAATGAGACGGTCGAGCTCGTGAATGGGCAAACGGCATCCAATGGTTTCGGAGGTATAATATAATAATATACAATACAATATACAATATTTTTGTTTAACATTTTATTTCTCAAATATTTCCAAAACTAACATCTGATCCAGTTACATACTGGTATTTGGTCAAGAGAATTTCATGGTTCGTCTAAAATTTCAGAATTCGCTGAATTTTTTTATGCACAATGTTTCATGAGAATAGTATATCTGGAAAGGGAAACAATTGTTCTGGGAAAAAATCAATATATCGCAAACTTGTCAGCAGAATTCGCTGAAATTTTAGGCGGACGATGAAATATGAGCCAAATCGCTATTTTACGTGAAACGAGACTGAAGTTTTCCTGATTCTATATTGAAATAAAAACTGAACCCCTGAAGAGCATCAATAAATATTCCGGGGATGGGTTGGTTATAATTTTTCTAATATAATTTGGATGAAAGTAGGTGGAAACACTTGGGGAAATTTGTACCGCCATTAAATGCAAAATATCTTTTCAACAAAATTCGAACATATCACTGAAAAACATATATCACGCAGATAGTAGTGGCTACTAGAGTGATGTACGGAGAAAAAAAAATTACGGGCACAGTGGCAAAACGGTGCCTAATTATGAATGTAAGTAGAATATGAAGTTTGGTAGTAATAAGAATTAATCTTCAGCTTCGGGTTTAAAATCGAGTCAGGTAAATTTACACTGATAATCCGAGCTTCCTCATGAATAAGAGTCTAAAATCAATAAAAATTTGTTTATTAAAGGAATTGCACATAATTTCCAGAACAAAAATGGTATAGAAAAATAATCACAGTGAAGAGTTTTGTTCAGCAAAATCTCTAAAAGATAATCATAAAGAAAGGAGATTAAGTTTAGCTTAAGTTATTATAAGACTCTACAATCATTTTAGAAAAATAAAGTATTCTTCATCATTTCTCCTAAAACGTACTGTTCTCAAGATATTCTTCTTTGAATAATATAAAGTCTGATGAAAAATCCAGAAATTTTACTACATTTATCAATCCGCCCCTGGACAAGGAACCCTCAATCAAAACCCGAGATATTATAATACCTCTATATCTCTGATCAAAACTGAAAGCCACAATGCCATCGTTCATAGATTATTATTTTGATTGAAAATTTCATAAAACATTTAATAGGTGTCAAAGGATTGAGTTCTATTAATAAACATGTATGTAATAACTTGCGGTTGTTCGCAAGTTCTTGATTCTCTTTTGGACAAAAAAAATTCAAAGCCTAAATACTGTTTTGAACAATCCTTTGAAAGCAATCAAATATTTTACTTAAGAATAATATGTATGTGACATTTATATTCGAATCAGGATGTACCTATCTACACAAATAAAAATACGATCGATTCAGAATTGATATCAGCTTTTAGTAATATCTGATTCCATTTCAAATACCTACTTACGTCTGTCATATTTTAGAATGGATATAAATTATTTTTTCTACAAACGTCAAAAAATGACAAGGTTCGCGCATTGAAAACAATATGCGAAGTGACCCTTTTTTTCATTTTCCTTCGTTACCATGACACCGTGCGCGAAGTAGTGTGCGAAGTACTTACTTCGCACACTGCATGTAAACTATATGGAGTTTTTATATTTTAACCTTTATGTTTCTCAATCAAACAAACAAATGCCATTTTATTTTCATAGTTACAGTATTTACTTGATTTGGAAAAACATTTTAAGCCAGTTCAATACTATTTTTCATATTAAGCTATGCATGTTACTTATTTTAGAAAAATATTTTTGGCGTTTGTAGAAAAAATTTTGTTTGCATCTCATGCGCGAAATACTTTGGTGATCTCGACTATTTTTTTAACTCGGCTGCGCCTCGTTAAAAAAATCAGTTCTCGATCACCAAAGTAGCATTTCGCGCACTAGATACAAAAATAACTAATTTCCTAAGATTCAGATAGCTCACCTAAAATTTAATGATTTATTTTTATAATATTCGCACAACCGGACGCCTAATAGGCCATCTCCATTATTAGATATAATCTATTAATCTTTATAAAACTCTAAATAAGTCAAAAACAATTCAATATGAAGATGGAAAAGACGAATAAAATATGATGCCTTACATTAGCTGATTTCTATCATTGCTTCTCACTCTTAGGTTGGAGTCAATGCCTCTCTCTCTAAGCTCTTCTTCTACTTATTACTAGATCATTGCTATGAAGTTCGAAGTTCGATCATCGATTATTAGTGTTCTGCATAGACATAAAATAACATGGACTGGCTGTGAGAAAGAGACCATTGATATTAGCAATGAAAAAAAAAAAAAAGCACTGACGTGTAGTCAGTACTCTTTGGCGCGCGTGTTCACGGTGGCTAATTTGAATTGAATGATGAGTACTTCAAGCTCAGTAGATAGAGCGAGCCGAAGATCTACCCAAAGGATAGTGGACACCATTCACTGTCGGTTCAAAAATTAACAGTGCTGTATCTAAGCTGCCATCAGGATAGATTAACAAAGTTGGAAAAGAACACAAGTGACTCTCCTTAGTCGCACAAGCTCCTAGAAGATTTGGGAGGGTCAGTATAATCCTAATCATGTTAATCGAACGCGCGCCAAAGCAGATTGACTTTTTACACTTTTTCTTTCATTGTTAAGTCAATCTTCTTTTGCGCGCGTGCGATTAACATGATTAGGATTATACTGACCCTCCCAAATCTTCTAGGAGCTTGTGCGACTAAGGAGAGTCACTTGTGTTCTTTTCCAACTTTGTTAATCTATCCTGATGGCAGCTTAGATACAGCACTGTTAATTTTTGAACCGACAGTGAATGGTGTGCACTATCCTTTGGGTAGATCTTCGGCTCGCTCTATCTACTGAGCTTGAAGTACTCATCATTCAATTCAAATTAGCCACCGTGAACACGCGCGCCAAAGAGTACTGACTACACGTCAGTGCTTTTTTTTTTTTTCAAGTTCCTTTAACAAATATAGCTATCAATACAGTTTGGCTGTTAGCTTTACCGTAGATCGAAAAAAAATGCGGTTGTGGGACCTCCGTTTGGAACGCAATTGCCTCTTCTCCAAATCCGAACGTATTTTAATATAGATCTACCGAATATAGTTATTTATAAATTAGCCTCAGGGCCACCATACAGACATTTCAACTCGGAAACAACGCTATTTCCCCCAAACTGACTTGTGTCCGTGCACTGAATTGACATGAATATTCTTTTAAAACCTCACAATATCGGCTCATTGCTTCCAACATAACCCAAACAACCCAAAACCATTCACTTCTCATCTGCTCAAGCGCAATATACTCGTGCCTGCAAGTCCTCCCAAAATTACACACCTCACAAAAAACTCCGATTCTCCAACACTAGTGGTTCAGGAGATATCGCTTCTTGAATCCACGCATGCGCAGACCCTCACCAGGGGATTCTGTAGAGGAACAGCATCCGCCACCCCAAAATCCCAATCCTCTCTGACGAAAGCACCAGCAGTTAAATCACTGATGGTCTGCTCATGCGCATAACGTAAAATGCCCGTAAGGGGTAACATCAATTTCGAAATTAGCCCCAGTGCCACGATACGGACACTTTAACTCGGAAACAACGCTACATCCCCCAATCTGACTTGTCCTTGCACTGAATTGCCATGAATATTCTTTTAAAACCTCACAATATCGGGTCAGCACTCCCAACATAACCCATACCACCCAAAAACAGTCACTTTTCTTCTGCGCATGCGCAATCTACTTGCGGCTGAAAGTCCTCCCAAAATCACACACCATACAGAAAACTCCGATTCTCCAACACTAGTGGTTCAGGAGATATCGCCTCTTGAATCCACGCATGCGCAGACCCTCACCAGGGGATTCTGTAGAGGAATAGCATCCGCCACCCCAAAACCCCAATCCTCTCTGACGAAAACTTCAGCAGTTAAATCACTGATGGTCTGCTCATGCGCATAACGAAAAATGCCCGTAAGGGGTTCCATCAATTTCAAAATTGGCCCCAGGGCCACGGTATGCACACTTCAACTCGGAAACAACGGTATTTCCCCCAAACTGACTAGTGTCCGAGCACTGAATTGCTATGAATATTCTTTTAAAACCTCACAATATCGACTCAGCACTCCCAACATAACCCATCCAACCCAAAAACAGTCACTTCTCTTCTGCGCATGCGCAATCTACTCGCGGCTAAAAGTCCTTTCAAAATAACACACCTTACAAAAAACTCCGATTCTCCAACACTAGTGGTTAGGAAGATATCGCATCTTTAATCTACGCATGCGCAGACCCTCATCAGGGATCTGGATTCTATGGAGGAATAGCATCCGCCACCCCAAAACCCCAATCCTCTCTGACGAAAACTACAGCAGTTAAATGACTTCTCATCTGCGCATGCGCACAACGAAAAATGTCCGGAAAGGGCAGCATGAACCTCAAAAAAATAGGTTTCGGCATTTTAAGCAAAGTATTTCGCAAAATAGTAGTAATTTTTTAATTTTTTTCATGTCACGTGATCTTCACGAAATTTTGCAAAAGTGTTTGCATTTTTCTTTTGCATCTAACTACTGAGTTTCAATTTAATCAGATCAGTATTTTTCGAGTTATCCTGAAAACAAAATTTTAAAATTTTTGAAATTTTTTTTGCTACTTTAGGGCCGTCCGATCAAAACAAAACTTCGCAAGCATATAAAGGTCATGATTCTACAATTTGCTGCCAAATTTCAGAAAGATCGAGTGATTGGTTCCGGAAATATTCATTAAAAACGTTTTGACTAAAAACGGCCTTAACTCCGAAACCGCTTGGTGGATTTCGCCCGTTAACGAACTTGTCCGAGATATTTACGCTACAAAACTACCCTGCAAATTTCAACGCTCTAAGTCGTTCCGTTCGAGAGTTATCGTGCTAACGGCCGGCCGGCTGGCCGGCCGGACCGGACGGACAGAATTGAATTTGACCTCGAATTCTTCATCAAGAAGTCGAACCTTATCGTTTGAGACCATTTTCGAAAAAAAAATCGAAAAATACAGACATTGTGACGAAATGATAGCACGCTGTTCCTTGCGGAACACGCGCGCAAAAAAAGACAGAATAGTTAAAGGCAAACCACAGTATAAGAATATATTTATATAATTTGGTGATTGGCAAAATCACAGAATGCAAAACATTGGTTTCCTTCATCCTTTGACATTTCTTGTATACTGTATTGTTTGGTTTCGTGTATTGTGTATGTGTTTTGGTGATTTGTAGACAGAATAGTAGAAGCCAAACATTTTCATTTAAATCCGAGACTCGTTTCTGCAAATTCTAATACTTATAACACAGATTATTGTGCTTATAATCTGAAAATATTTCTCATAAATTTCCTTACTGTAATTCATTCAGCTCGATACTCATTCAAAATAATCAATATTTATCTTTAAACAATCGGGATTTTACAATATATCCCAATTTCCAATTTGTGTATATGTCCATGGTATAAAAACACCATTGTTTTTATACCATTATTTGCCTTTACTTATTCTATCCTTCATAACATATCTCTCTCTCTAATGTATTCCGCAACGTACTGTGTGATAAAGTTACTTGAGGGCCAGTCCATGTTATTCTATGTCTATGGTGTTCTGTGCTGTGATTTATATTGAGGTTGGAATTGGAATAGGAATAATATGAGTGAATTAATTTTCAAGTATCATTGAAGATATATAGAATATTTAAGGATTTTTCTTAATAGAAGATCATGAAATTGTGTATATTATTATAGTGGAAACAATTGGGTAATGAAGTATCGAATGGATAGAATATGTATCAAGTTAAAGTTCACTGTTTTAATATTCAAGAATTGAAGAGATTTTTGCTGGAAATGTTGCATGAAGGGCCAAATCATATTCATTGAGTGAGTAAATAAGGTTTTTCAAACAAAGTCAGTGAATTTCAAGCATCAGATGGTACATATTTGGTCAATATGCAATACGAGTTATAGTCCGTTTAAGATATATTGACATCGAAGTAGGCCTTGATCGTGTAGTTGGTGCTTTATTTATAGTTACAAAAAATTACTGTTCTGTAACCAGAGAAAATAAATATTAACATAACCTTGAATATTTTCCATGCTATCTCCTATTTGTAATTAATCGAAAAGCCTTATAAATGCTTTCTTGATGTACTTTGGAAATTCAAATCGCGAATGTATTTTATCCTGAGATTTTGGAAGGATAATTTTCCAACTTCAACTGCAGTAGACTGATGAATCAAACATAAATATGAGGTTGATGCCCAGAAACCATTTCAAGGAATTGGAAACATCATTATTTATAATAGAGAAGAACAAAAATTGGATAGTTTTTTTTAATGCCGGATGAAGAACCTTTTGACGTAATAATCATGTGCATCTCAATATATCTTAGAACTTGGGTTCCTTATCCAAAGCCATTGGAAAATCAATCAAGGTGTAAAAGCCCATAAGAAACTCACTTTTCATTTATTGAATCCATATTTGTTATTGAATAATTTCATTAATATAATGTTAATAAATATTATGTTATTATTATTACTTCATCAGTATAAATTATTGAGAGGTGGGTTGAATAATGAAGCATTATTTTGGAAGAAGAAATAATTTATCAGTGTTTAAGCAGCCTTATTATTTCTGCCTTAATTTAACTTGGAAAGTAATAGCTTGTAAAATATTATAATCTTCATGCGATGATATCTAATAGTTCAAGTGTATATTTTTCCACAAAAAAAAATCAGAACCAAAACTTTACTATGTACATTTTTTTTACGTAAGCTGTGAGATTTCAATTGCAACTAGGAACAGAAAAGATTATTTGCCATTTTCCTACGAATTGTCGTTTTAGTATTATAATTTATATTGAAAAACTTAATGATTTAAAATTCTATTTCAAACTTTGATTTGCTTAGTTCGTAGTAAACTTTAATTTAATCTCGAATTTAATGTAATGTTTCTTTAAATGTAAAGTCGTATATCACAGGAGTTCTTCCACAACTGCTGCCAGGTTTGAATGATGCGCCTTCCTCTATTTTCCTAAGAATTCTTCGAACAGTAAGTACTTGAAAAAATCTGAAATATTATGGCCAATGTATTAATCAGAATACACTCTTAGTGGTTGAATAACAGTTTACCTGGAACACTAGAGCAATGCTGGCGGTAATATCTACAGATTCCCTGAAGAATTCACAGTAACATCTATATACTGCTTCGTGTTCCCTTTTTGTTAGGCGAGAGGTATCGTAAGCAATTCCAGACATTTTTAATAGCACAAGGATGCGGACATACTCAAACTCGGCACGATTAATTATAAACACACATGTAAAAACTATCCCAAATCATTCGATTTTCGTTATATCGAAATTGTAAGAAATAAATAATAAATGACAGTTCATCAGCTCATGGTTATTTTCAATGCGAACAACGTAAATTATGTGACTTGAAATACACTGATCAACAATTGCTAGGGATCACTTATGAACTTCTCTCGTGAATATCTGTACATTATATGTTCTCTAAGGAAAAATTAAGATGTTTTGAGTTGATTATATCAAATTTTTCCTCACTTCATCGGCTCTTGTTCACAAAATCGATTATTATCTGTAGGCTGTTACATGTGGAGTGAAAAGCAATGTGGTATTTGTTATTAAATCTGTTTTTTCTCTCGTTCAAACACATAAGGTGACAATAATTGAAGAAATGAGAACAATATTAGCTTATCAGTCATGCCGAGAAGACGTTTGGCTCCTGTGCAACTGGACCAAATCATACGGTGGATACAGGAAGGTTTGTCCCAGCGAGAAGTGTCCCGGCGGTTGAATGTTTCGCAAAGTGTCGTGAGTCGGGCTTGGAATAGGTTCATCCCAAACGACTCAGTAGCTTATGTTCATGGGGGAGGTCAACAGCGCAGTACAACAGCTGCCCAAGATCGTCTTTTGGTCCTCAATGCTAGGAGAAATCCCACTTACCCGGCGTCGCGGCTCAATAGATCACTGAGAGTTGCAACAGGAGTTCTAATTTCGAACCAGACTGTAAGACGACGACTACATGTTCGTGGTTTGAGAGCACGTAGGAGGGTACAACATCCCCGTTTGAATAGGGAACACCGGGTTCATCGACGGCAATGGGCTGAGGAGCACCGCAATTGGACAGTTGAAGATTGGAGCCGATGTTTATTTACGAATGAGTCTAGATTTCGTTTGGTCAACTCCGATGGACGTATTCTTGCTTGGAGGGAAAGAGGTCGAAGGTATGCAGAACAGTTTATGGTACCCACAACAGCTTTTGGCGGAGGTTCTATATGTGTATGGGGAGGCATTTGTTTGAACCAACGCACAGAGTTGGTTGTTCTGCAGAACACCACAATGACCAGCCAGAGATATCACGATATGATTATTGAACCCATAATTGTTCCGTTTGCGGCTGCCTTGGGCGAGAATTTCATTTTAATTGACGATAATGCCCGTCCACACCGTAGTCGTCTGGTTAATGAAGCGCTAGAAACTCATGCTATTGATAGGATGGACTGGCCAGCTCGCTCTCCAGACATGAATTGCATCGAAAATGTCTGGTCTGAGATGTCTAGACAATTGTCAACCTTAGAACAACCGATCAATAACCTGGAGGGCCTTTCTAACGCTTTACGGGATATTTGGACGAATTTGCCCCAAAATTTTATAAATCGTTTGATTGAAAGTATGCCTCGTAGGGTAGAATGCTTGAGACGAGCTCGTGGGGGGCCAACTAGGTACTAGCTTAACCGAAACTTCAGCCTTTTTGTGATGTCATCATAAAATTTTTATGTTATTCAAACACAGAATTTTGAGTGTTCCTAATAAAGTCTTTTTTTCTCTCCAACTTTCCATTTTTTCATTCTTTTCTCAAGTGAACCATATTCTCAACTGAAAATACTCTGATATCTGACTAAATTTATAATCTTGGAGCGAATAATTCAGAAATAAATTTAGAAAAAGTAACTGATCCCTATCAATTGTTGAGCAGTGTATAACTAGACCGACCGTTGCCAACTGAATTTCGATTTTCCAAAGCCACCCTTGATGTCAATATATCTTAAACGGACTATACATTAAAAGTGATCTGTGATCTATATACCTACATACCTACAGAGAAAATTCAGGGGAGTATCATCCCATTGTTAAGTCTTCAAACGCTTACAACTTTTTACCTGAGCCGAATCTGGAAAAATGGTAAATGAAAACAGTGTTTTATTTGATGAGAGGAACATCTGGTTAAAATTAATGCACAACTTAAAGACTAACCCTGTATAATGGTGTAATGTAGCAAAAAAACTCAGTCAGTTTATTTTATCAATCAAATATGCTCTTTTAGCGTCCGTCGTCTATACTATAACTACTACTATAACTGGACACATTTGGATCCAAATGTGCTATTCAACTCGTTCCTACATGCTATGAATTATTGGATCGGTTCTATACCTATATACCTACAGAGAAAATTCAGGGGAGTATCAGCCCATTGTGAAGTCTTCAAACGCTTACAACTTTTTACCTGAGCCGAATCTGGAAAAATGGTAAATGAAAACAGTGTTTTATTTGATGAGAGGAACATCTGGTTAAAATTAATGCACAACTTAAAGACTAACCCTGTATAATGGTGTAATGTAGCAAAAAAACTCAGTCAGTTTATTTTATCAATCAAATATGCTCTTTTAGCGTCCGTCGTCTATACTATAACTACTACTATAACTGGACACATTTGGATCCAAATGTGCTATTCAACTCGTTCCTACATGCTATGAATTATTGGATCGGTTCTATACCTATATACCTACAGAGAAAATTCAGGGGAGTATCAGCCCATTGTGAAGTCTTCAAACGCTTACAACTTTTTACCTGAGCCGAATCTGGAAAAATGGTAAATGAAAACAGTGTTTTATTTGATGAGAGGAACATCTGGTTAAAATTAATGCACAACTTAAAGACTAACCCTGTATAATGGTCTAATGTAGCAAAAAAACTCAGTCAGTTTATTTTATCAATCAAATATGCTCTTTTAGCGTCCGTCGTCTATACTATAACTACTACTATAACTGGACACATTTGGATCCAAATGTGCTATTCAACTCGTTCCTACATGCTATGAATTATTGGATCGGTTCTTCACAATCCAACTGGACATTTGGATTCAAATGTGCTACTCAACTCGCTCCTACATGCTTTGACTACCTTTTGTTGTTTACTCTCAATTTTATTTTTAATGCCTGTAATATGTTTTGATTTACCAACGACTATGCTACCCAGGGCCATATTTAAGAGTCTGCCGCCCATAGGCTAAAGTCTATTAGCCGCCCTCTGTATAGTTCATATTTGTTGGCCCTGGAAATTTGCTGCCGCCCCTGAAAGCCCCTAAAAATTTGCCGCTCTTGGCTGCAGTCCACATACCGCCGTATTCACACAGCATTCAATCTCCGTTGAGTCCTAACTGAGGTCCTCAGCTAAGGATAAATAAGAATCGCAATCTCAGTTTACGTGGAAATCAACGTGAAACAGGCCTGTTTCACCACCGTTACATACGTTAACAGAGGTTGCGATTCTTATTTATCCTTAACTGAGGACCTCAGTTAGGACTTAACGGAGATTAAAGCTTTGTGAATACGGTGGTTAGTCTATTTACAAATATGGCCCTGATGCCATCTATCATCATTTTCCTATATCTGTTCGTTGATCTGTTATGAAAATATGTTCTTTTGCAGTTCTCTGTTTCTAGAACAAGTGCATCTACGAAAATCTGGACACTTGCAAGTCGAAATATCAGACAAAACTCTACATCTAACAGGAAATTCTTCCAGCTTGTTTTCATGTAATTTTGGGTAGGTCTTGAGAGGATATTTACACTCTACATGATATATTGGTAACATTTCATTCATTCGGTTTGGTTCTACAGTAGGAATAGCATATTTTCACCATATTTCTAGCAATATGACAACTAAAAGAGCTCTCTTTATATGTTGGCCCATTTTGGCGTGCCGTTCAGGTGAACAGTGTTCCTATCAATTTCTAAAAATTTCAGAGTAGCTTTGGAGTCCAAATGCGCCGGCTTAGTTCGTTTATGGGCACAATTTCAGAATTATAGCCATCGGATATTTTGTTTTCCCATTAACTCGAAAAATAATGATCTAATCAAATTAAATCGCGGTAGTTAGTTGAAAAATACCGACACGAAGACTCATGCAAAATTTTGAGAGGATTGCATGACTGGAAAATCTAAAAATTATTTAAAATAGTTCTGTATCTCAGAAACTATCCGTCAGATATCGTTGATATCCTGCGAGAGCCCTCAAAACCTAATTTTATACTACAGTTCTAGATTTGAACTTGATTGGGTATATATTGGGATATGTATTGGGATTACCGAAATATCGAAAAGATAAAAACCGTCGAATGATATGTAACATGATGATAATTTCATTAAATTAAAAATTGGTTCAAGCACTGACGTGATGTCAGGAGCTTTGGCGCGTATGTTCTATTGTCCATTCTCCTGCATTGGACACCCTGAATCGAATTTACCATGGTAAATTCGAATTAAGTCTCCAATACAGGAGAATGGACAACATAATTTACCATGGTAAATTCGATTAAGGGTGTCCAATACAGGAGAATGGACAATAGAACATACGCGCCAAAGCTCCTGACTTCACGTCAGTGATAAACCAATTTCTTTTTTCGTAATAATTTTTGAAATTTTCTAGTGGGTACGGTTCTTACAACATTTTTTTTTCGTAATTTTTTTCAAATTTTCTAGGGGTACAGTTCTTAAAAAATTTTAAACACGTCTTTATGTTGATATTCTGCTGATAGTTACCAGCTTCAATTCGATCGAATCTTTATTTTTGAGTTATCGAGGAAATAATATTCCAGGTGGGTATAACTCGGAAACCGTTAAACCGATTATGCCCAAAAACGATCTTAACTCTCCCATTTGGATACGCAACCTACCCGGAAAATTGCAAGTCCCTATCTCCTTTTGTTCGAAAGTTATCGAGGCAACGGCACCCATCTACTGAATTCACACAAGGCTGCTCGAATCTCCAACAATATTTAACCGATCGTGTTAAAACTTGAAACTTGGCAGTAAAGTTGGGTTCTAAAGGCTCTTGCAAAATTTCAGCAATTTCAGAGAATAGTTACTGATATTTAGATTTTTTTTTAATTTTCAATGATTTCTTAAAAATTTTCTACTAATAGGTACTATCCTCACGAAATTTTGCAAGATTTTACCGTTGGCGTTCTACAACTAATAACCATGTTTCAATTCAATCGGTTTAGTATTTTTCGAGTTAATGAGTGGCAAAAAACAACCAAATTTCAGATGGCTATAACTCTAAAACCGTTTGGCTGATTATGCTTATAAACAAACTCAAATATCAAGTTCTGATGCACATCCTAACCTGAAAACTTCAAGCCGCTATCTCTTTTCGTTCTCAAGTTATCGTGACAACAAAAATATTTTTTAATAATTTTCTAGCCACACGATTCGCACAAAATTTCACAAACGTTCTACAACTACTCACCAAGTTTCAATTCGATCGGATTTATATTGGTTGAAAACAAAATTATTACTCGGAAACCATTGGGCCGATTATGCCGATTAACGAACTTGTCCGTCGTATTGGGATGCGCCACCTACCCTGAAAATTTCAAGTCGCTTGCTCTTTCCGTTCTCAAGTTATCGTGGCAACGGTCGGACGACCGGCTGGACAGAATCAAATTTGACCTCGAATTCTTCATTGGGGAGTCGAACTAAATCGTTTGAGACCATTTTCGTCAAAAAATTCGAAAGTTACAGACATTTGGGCAAAATGATAACGCGATGTTCCCCAGAACATACGCGCAAAGTTGTGAAAACATATTAAAAATAAGTAATGACATTCGTTCAAGTCTCTCCTTTCACAGTAAATCGGTACACGGCGTTCATAGCTCCAAGGATACAGCTCCGGCTTTATAAAGCCCTGGTTTCTCTGACCAGATCGGATCCGAAATATTTCGGTGAAGATTCGCGAACAAACGCTCTGAGTTCTCGAACTACATATATTGTCTTTCAGTTTCATGTCCTTGTAACTTTTCTATTTTTTCCCATAAACGGTAGGATTTTCTTTAATTTTTTCAATTAATATTTTGACCTCTAGCGCAGAGAAATCTAATTTTTGGTATTTCTTCGCGAACATCTTTCTACCACACCTATAGAACCTACAGTAAACAAATTCTCCAAGAAATAAAAATGCACGGTCCCATACAAACAACAAGTTCGCCGAACTATGCCGTTTTAATATCGTTCAAATCAAAACCTTGTTGATTCCGACGAACTGCTGTCCGCACACTTCCCCGAAATTTCGTTCCGATCTTTTATGCAAACCGCTACACTACACATACACTGAGTTTCACCGAAATCGTTGCCGAACTGTTCGTTCTATTTCACCGAAATCTTTCGGGCCGATCTAGTCAGAGAAACCAGGGCTTAAGCCGGAGGTACCGGAATCGATTCCAGTAGCCGAAATTATTCTTTTTCGTTTTGGCGCTCTTGTTCCTCGGAACAGAGTACTTATCAATTTGCCCAAATGTCTGTAATTTTCGAATTTTTGGCTGAAAATGGTCTTAAACGATTTGGTTCGACTCACTGATCAAGAATCCGTGGTCGAAATCGATTGTGTCCGGCCGGTCCGACTGGTTCTCCCTTAACACGATAACTCTCGAACGAAAGGAGATAGGATATTGAAATTTGCAGGGTAGGTTTGGAGTTCGTTAATGGGCGAAATCCACCAAGCGGTTTCAGACTTATGGCCGTTTTTAGTGAAAACAGTTTTTATGAATATATCCGAAATCGATCACCCGATCTATCTGAAATTTAGCATTAAATTGTGGAATAATAACCTTTATATGCATGCGAAGTCTTGTATTGATCGGATTGACGTAAATTGTAAAAAATTTTTTTTTTATTTTTAAAATTTGCTTCTACAATAACCCTCGAAAAGATAGAGCTAGGCAGTTGACATTTTCAGAGTAGGTTTGGGTGATAAATATCTCGGTTAAGTTCGTTATTAGGCAGAATCGGCTTGATGGTTTCGGAGTAACGAAAAAAATATATTTTTCACATTACAAATTTCAAATATTTTTTTTTTTAAGATGCAATTTTATCATAAGAATCCATCGATATAATTCTCAATTCTAACAAGCTAATACTTTCGGAGATACGATTTTTCAAAACTTCAATAATAAATCGTACTTCTATGTTTTCACAGAATGCTCTAATTATTTTATCCATCAATTATCGTATGATCTGTGTTCACACATGTCATCTTGGACTTGCGTCCAACTTTTACGTATGAGTTGGAAGCAAGTCCAAGATACTGTTTAAAACGGAACATACCAATATGAACTTTGTCACATTGAAGAGAACTACTCATCTGTCAAATATTCTGTTACGTTTTACGCGTCATTTCTGATTGTGTTTTTCAGCGGGTGTTGGTTGCTTCCTAATAATTCAAAATTAAATATACATTGGCGGTTTTGAGCAGGTGAGCTATTGATTTTCCTTGCCTTTTATGTGGTCGTCTCCAGTTTCTCCAGTTACCAGTAAACATTAAATATTTGTTAAAATTCTTAAATTCTGAAATACTTGGGAAACGTATGAATATAATACAACTTTGAATCGTTCAATGTTACCCGCAATTTGAATTTGGTAGATATATCGGGTAACTTTGAATTTTCATTTCAAGGCGGAAAAAGCGACAACCGGTGTCAGAAAATATGGTAAAAAAAATGGGAAAGCCTGTGGACAGGAGCTTTGACGCTGTTGATCAAACTTTGACGAATCATATCTCCGAAAGTATTGGTTTCTCAGAGTTGGGAATGATATCAATAGATTTTAATGATAGAACTGCATCAAAAAATAAAATACATTTATCGAGAATATATTGATATCATTCCCAACTCTGAGAAACCAATAATTTCGAATTTATTTTTGGTGCTCTTGTTCTTCGGAACAGAGTGCTTATCATTTAATAGACACATTTTGTTTTATTATAAGAATCCATTGATCATTCCCAACTCTGAGACACCAATAATTTCGGAGATATGAGTTGTCAAAGTTTCAACAAGAGCGCAAAAGCTCCTGTCCACAGGGCTTTCCCACTTTTTTCATTTCTATCGAAATAATAACCTTGGTGAATGGTATATATGTATATCGATATTTCAATAAAATTACGTGAAACGTGGATAATTTCATATATTTTTAGTTATTATACGAATTTCCATTGCGGGTCCTTTGATCTCATGGCACGATTGGATGATTGAATCCATTTGTGTTCTTATGTCACTACAAACAAAGAGCACTGCTTATTTCTGACTAAACAGTATATGTATGTATTCGAATGAGCCCTTACGACACAGTACTCTTCATTTTTGAACTAACAGTGAATGTATGTATTCTAATGGGACCTTATCGAACCGCAGACACAGCACTCTTCATTTTAGAACCTCTTGTGAATACATACATGTATTTGAATTGGTTCTTAAGCCAACACAGACATAGCACTTTTTTTTTTCGAGTCAACAGTGCGTATGTAGTTGCGTCGAAACTAATCGTTCCAGACCGTTCTCGAACAAAAAGTGGACCAGTCTTTTTTGAACGCTTATTTTAATAGTCGGATTCATATTCTTTGAATATTGGGAATAGTATTTCTTTCCCAAGGAGATATATTATACCGTTTCTTCAGGATGGGATCGAGAAAAGTGACATTTTTGCTTGAAGTCAAAGAATCGCAGATATTGTTTGACATTTCACCAAGTTCCTTCAAATATCATGTCTAATTCCAACAAAACCTACCGACTAAACTTTCGTATTAGAATGAAGAAATAATGACAGATAGTTATGCGAACGTAACTTTAATAGAAAAGTAATATTTGACAGTTAATAAGTCATATATCCAAAAAATGGTTCAAGAATGTATGTACTATTTTAACCACCGTATTCACAAAGAATTCAATCTCTGTTAAGTCCTAACTGAGGTCCTTAGTTAAGGATAAATTTGAATCGCAACCTCAGTTAACGTGAAAATTAATGTGAATCAGGCCTGTTTCACCACAGTTAAATACGTTAACTGAGGTTGCGATTCGAATTTATCCTTAACTGAGGACCTCAGTTAGGACTTAACGGAGATTGAATGCTTTGTGAATACGGCGGATAATCTAAGATAATTCATGTACGAACTCGTGATTCAAAACTTATCACTGCATAAGGATATCTCTTCATAGGAAGGCCATAAAATGCTATTCAATGAGTAATAAAAATAACACCCAATGAGCCTTCACGAAATTCTTAACATTCAAATCAAAATTTTAAATCAAATTTTTCAAATAGAACTAACAGGAGCCTTTTTTAATACTTGTGATATCAAGCCAACATAACTTCAAATAGGTGTCGAAAATCAAATATAACCGGAGATTTCCATTCAAAATGATTCATACCGGAAGATAATCGGGGGTTGAAATAAGTGTAAATATTTCCCAGGAATTCACGGTATGTGTACTTCTATTATTTGTAAAATTCAAACTGAATATTTTCATCGTTATGTGTCAAACCATTTCATTATTTCCTTTGAAAATATCGCGATATTAGAGTAGAATCGATATTTAATAAAAATCCTTCGTTTGCAATTTCTGAAACATCGTCGTACAATAAGGTCATGGCCAATTGAACTAGCGTAGGAATTATAGTAATTCGACTCACAAGAGATCATAACATCCTGTATGTAAGCTCTAAACCAATCAGTAATGCAATCACTGAATGTACCTACTATTTTTCTAGAAGCTAGACCGAACAGGTTCAACCGCATTTTTGCGTTTTCGATCATTTCTTTCGACATACAAAGCAGGTGAAATCGATTTATCCAACGTTATTATTAATGGCCATCCAGTATGGAAGCCGGGATATTTTGTGGCAATTTGAGAATAAATATATTCGAACATAAATCTCCATGATAATCGAAAACGAAATTTGTGTTTAAAGTTATGAATTTTTCATGGATGTATCATGATAAATTATACTATAAACGAGATAGATCCTCGGCTATTTTTAGGAGAAAGTTATCAGAATGGTCGTTTTAATTTCACTTGTTGATTAAAGTATAAAATATGAATTCGAACGATCTTAGAAAGAACATAAGGTATAGCGTACTATTTGATCTTCGTGAGACTTGCTCGTGCAATTAATAGTTCTCGAGTTTGAACAAATTATTTTGCAATAATGCAAGATATTTGCCATACTATATCTAAACGTTTTTGCGCGCGTGTTCCGCAAGGAACAGCGTGCTATCATTTCGTCACAATGTCTGTATTTTTCGAATTTTTTTTCGAAAATGGTCTCAAACGATTGGGTTCGACTCCCTGATGAAGAATTCGAGGTCAAATTCAATTCTGTCCGTCCGGCCGGCCGGTCCGGCCGGTCCGGCCGGCCGGTCCGGCCGGCCGGTCCGGCCGTTAGCACGATAACTCTCGAACGGAACGACTTAGAGCGTTGAAATTTGCAGGGTAGTTTCGTAGCGTAAATATCTCGGACAAGTTCGTTAACGGGCGAAATCGACCGAGCGGTTTCGGAGTTAAGGCCGTTTTTAATAAAAACGTTTTTTATGAATATTTCCGGAACCGATCACTCAATCTTTTTGAAATTTGGCATCAGATTGTAGAATCATGACCTTTATATACCTGCGAAGTTTTGTGTTGAACGGACGGCCCTAAAGTGGCAAAAAAAAATTTTGAAAATTTGAAAATTTTGTTTTCACGATAACTCGAAAAATACTGATCTGATTAAATTGAAACTCAGTAGTTAGATGCAAAAGACCAAAGCAAACACTTTTGCAAAATTTCGTGAAGATCACGTGACATGAAAAAAATAAAAAAATTACTACTATTTTGCGGAATACTTTGCTTTTAATGCCGAAACATATGTTTTTGAGGTTCATGCTGCCCTTTCCGGGCATTTTCCGTATTGCGCATGCGCAGATGAGAAGTCCTTTAACTGCTGTAGTTTTCGTCAGAGAGGATTGGGGTTTTGGGGTGGCGGATGCTATTCCTCCATAGAATTCAGATCCCTGATGAGGGTCTGCGCATGCGTAGATTAAAGATGCGATATCTTCCGAACCACTAGTGTTGGAGAATCGGAGTTTTTTGTAAGGTGTGTTATTTTGAGAGGACTTTTAGCCGCCAGTAGATTGCGCATGCGCAGAAGAGAAGTGACTGTTTTTGGGTTGGATGGGTTATGTTGGGAGTGCTGCGTCGATATTATGAGGTTTTAATAGAATATTCATAGCAATTCAGTGCAAGGACAAGTCAGTTTGGGGGATGTAGCGTTGTTTCCGAGTTAAAGTGTCCGTACCGTGGCCCTGGGGCTAATTTTGAAATTGATGTTACCCCTTACAGGCATTTTTCGTTATGCGCATGAGCAGACCATCAGTAATTTAACTGGTGGTGTTTTCGTCAGAGAGGATTAGGGTTTTGGGGTGGCGGATGCTATTCCTCTATAGAATCCCCTGTTGAGGGTCTGCGCATGCGTGGATTAAAGATGTGATATCTCCTGAACCACTAGTGTTGGAGAATCGGAGTTTTTTGTAAGGTGTGTTATTTTGAAAAGGACTTTTAGCCGCGAGTAGATTGCGCATGCGCAGAAGAGAAGTGACTGTTTTTGGGTTGGATGGGTTATGTTGGGAGTGCTGAGACGATATTATGAGGTTTTAAAAGAATATTCATAGCAATTCAGTGCAAGGACAAGTCAGTTTGGGGGCTGTAGCGTTGCTTCAGAGTTAAAGTGTCCTTACCTTGGCCCTGGGGCTAATTTCGAAATGGATGCAACCCCTTACGGGCATTTTTCGTTATGCGCATGAGCAGACCATCAGTGATTTAACTGGTGGTGCTTTCGTCAGAGAGGATTGGGGTTTTGGGGTGGCGGATGCTTTTCCGCTATAGAATCCCCTGGTGAGGGTCTGCGCATGCGTGGATTCAAGAAGCGATATCTCCTGAACCACTAGTGTTGGAGAATCGGAGTTTTTTGTGAGGTGTGTAATTTTGGGAGGACTTGCAGCCACGAGTATACTGCGCTTGCGCAGACGAGAAGTGAATGGTTTTGGGTTGTTTGGGTTATGTTGGGAGTAATGAGCCGATATTGTGAGGTTTTAAAAGAATATTCATGTCAATTCAGTGCACGGACACAAGTCAGTTTGGGGGAAATAGCGTTGTTTCCGATTTGAAATGTCTGTATGGTGGCCCTGAAGCGAATTTATAAATAACTATATTCGGTAGATCTATATTAAAATGCGTTCGGATTTGGAGAAGATGCAATTTTGTCCCTAACGGAGGACCCACAACCGAATTTTTTTCTGATCTACGGTAAAACTAACAGCCAAACTGTATTGATAGCTATATTTGTTAAAGGAACTTGAAAAAAAAAAAAAAAGCACTGACGTGAAGTCAGTACTCTTTGGCGCGCGTGTTCACGGTGGCTAATTTGAATTGAATTATTCAAAATTTAACAGTGCTGTATCTAAGCTGCCATCAGGATAGAGTAACAAAGTTGGAAAAGAACACAAGTGACTCTCCTTAGTCGCACAAGCTCCTAGAAGATTTGGGAGGGTCAGTATAATCCTAATCATGTTTATAGCACGCGCGCAAAAGCAGATTGACTTAACAATGAAAGAAAAAGTGTAAAAAGTCAATCTGCTTTGGCGCGCGTGCTATAAACATGATTAGGATTATACTGACCCTCCCAAATCTTCTAGGAGCTTGTGCGACTAAGGAGAGTCACTTGTGTTCTTTTCCAACTTTGTTACTCTATCCTGATGGCAGCTTAGATACAGCACTGTTAAATTTTGAATAATTCAATTCAAATTAGCCACCGTGAACACGCGCGCCAAAGAGTACTGACTTCACGTCAGTGCTTTTTTTTTTTTGCTTTATTTTTTCATCTTTAAGCAGGCATTTTTTGTGAGCTACGGACATAGAGCAATCATAAAATTCTTAAAAAGGACTGTTATAAAGTCAGGAGCTCTTGCGCGCATTGTCTATTCACGACTCATACGAAGTCGATCGAATTCGGTACAAGATTGTAAAATGGTGGCTCGAAGGTATGTGCGGATTCTGACGAATAATTTCTGAACTATAAATTTTCGAAAAAAACAACTTTCCATTTTTTTTGTGACACAATATTTCGCGAAAATAAGTGCGTCGAGATATAACAAGTAATTAGCAAGTTTTAATTGGATTGGATTTGTATATTTTGAGTTATTGAGGAAATAACAACAATATTTAATATGGGTATAACTCCCAAATCATTTTGCCTATTTTGCCAATCAAAGAACTTAACTGTACCATTTGGAGCGCAACTTACACTAAAAATTACAAATCGCTATCTCTTTCCGTTCGAAAGTTATCGTGACAACGGTCACCCATCCAGCTACTGAACTCACCAAAGGCTACTCGGATCTCCAATAATATAAATCCAATCATGTTCAAATTTGTAACTTGGCTGTAAAGTTGGCAAAATTTCAGTGATATCGGATACAGAAGATAAATAATTTTATTGTACATTCTCTAGTGAAACGATCCTCATGAAATTCTGCAAAAATTTGCGCATCATCTTTCTACAACTAATTACCATGTTTGAATTGAACCGGATCCTTATTTTCTAAGACATTGAGGAAATAACAACAAATTTTCAGATGGTTATTACTCCAAAGCCGTTTGGCAGACTATGCCTATTAACGAATCTAAATGTCGCATACAGATTGCAAGTCGCTATCTCTTTCTGTTTGAAAGTTATCGTTAAAATTTTGTGTATTTTGGAAAAAAAATTAGTACTTGGAAAACATTGTGCCGAACTTGTTCGTCGCATTTGGATACGCCACATACCCTGAAAATTTCAAGTCGCAATCTCTTTCCATTCGAAAGATCTCGTGGCAAATGCCGGCCGGACAGAATAAAATTCGACCTCGAATTCTTCATCATTGAGTCGAAACTAAATGTTGAAGAGCATTTTCGGCGAATAAATTTGAAAATTTTAGACATTTGGCCAAATTCATAGCACGCTATACCCCAGAACATGCGCGCAAAAAATAGGGCGAGAATGATTATGGAAACTAGTACATTGGTCAGGTAGCCTGTACATTCAACTTTAATTTGTTTTGTTTGGGTCCCTATAGGCGTCATTTTTCTGTTGAGAAATCCGATTTAGAATTATAAAAATTGGTTCATGCCCTGTGGACAGGAGCTTTGGCGCTCTTGTTCAAACTTTGACAAATCATATCTCCGAGAGTATTGGTCTCTGGGAATTATATAAAAGGATTCTTACGATAGAACTACATCATGAAAGAAATTAAATTCAAACAGATCGATTCTACCCAATAACGACCATATCCGAGATATTCATCCCTCAAATCTACTCTGAAAATTATATTATATCCATTAAAACTTAGACAATATTGCAGTTTTGTTTTTACTGGAGATATTTTGAACCCAAATTGATTATGTATCTTACCAAAGAATATATTGCCATCATCATATGGATTATCCACGGGCATTATATTATCACCTCAAAAGTAAAATAATATTTTACTTTTGAGGTGATAATATAATGCCAAAATTATTTCTCGTTCGTTATTCTTGATATGAAATACACCTCGTGTTCTAGAAAACAAACTATGATCGAATGCAAAATGATCAATTAAAAAACCTCACCTATCGTAGAATTATGAGCATGATATGATGATAATATCATCATATCATGAATCATAGAACCCGAGGTGTATTTTATATCAAGAATAACGAACGAGAAATAATTTTGGCAGTTATCTCTCATAGGAAAAAAGGATGACATGTAAGAACACAGATCATATAATAATTCATAGATAGAATAATCAAGTAGGTACAGAATTCTGTGAAAACATAGAAGTACGATTCATTATTGAAATTTCGAATAATCATATCTCCGAAAGTATAAGCTTGTTAGAGTTTAAAATGATACCAATGAATTTGCATGCATATTAAAAAAAATTTAATTTGAAATTTGTGAAGTAAAAACAAATTTTGCCTAAATTTTGCCCAATAACAAATTTCACCGAGATATTTTTCCCCCAAACCTACTATGAAAATTTCACCTCATTCTGTTCGAGAGTTATTGTAGAAACAAAACTTAAAATTTTTTTTTGCACTTTACGGCAACCCGACCAATACAAAACTTCCCATGCAATTAAAGGTCACAATTCTACATTTTGATGCCAAATTTAAGACAGAAGAAGTGATCTGTTTCGGAAATATTCATCAAAAATATTTTTACTAAAAACGGCCATAACTCCGAAACCGCTTAATGGATTTCGCCCGTTAACGAACCTGTCCGAGATATTTACGCTCAAAACCTACCGTGTAAATTTCAATCCTCTAACTCCTTCCGTTCGAGAGTTATCGTGTTAACGGCATGCCGGACGGCCAGATGGCTAGCCGGACGACCGGACAGAATTTCGACAACGGATTATTGATCAGTGAGTCGAACTAAATCGTTTAAGACCATTTTCAGCCATAAATTCGAAAATTACAGACATTTGGGCAAATTGATAAGCACTCTGTTCCGAGGAACAAGAGCGCCAAAAATAGAGAAAAGCACTCACGTGAAGTCTTGTGCTTTTGTTCGCATGCTCCATTCCAATTATATTAACCTTCAATCAGGAAAACTGTCATAATTTAAATTTCTGTAATTCAACCGTCAATCCTCTATATTATGATATAATTCATCCGTCAATCATCTCTTTAGAATCAAGAACAGCAACATATTGCAGTTGTGCTATAAGATCATGTGTTCCAAAAATTTATTCTCGTTTGAAATTGCATTCTGCCTCAAAACAAATATTTTGAAGTTTCAATTTTCATTATTCTGAATAATTAAAACTTATTGATTTATGTCACTTTCCTTGCGGCGGGCCAAAAAGTGTACCAGTTTTTGGCGCTCTAGTTCCTCGGAACTGAGTGCTTATCAATTTGCCAAATGTCTGTAATTTTCGAATTTTTCGATGAAAAAGGTCTTAAACGATTTGGTTCGACTCACTGATCAATAATCCGTGGTCGAAATTCATTCTGTCCGGCCGGCTGGCCGTAGGCACGATAACTATCGAACGGAGTTGAAATTTTCAGAGTAGGTTTGGGAGATAAATATCTCGGCTAAGTTCATTATTGAGCAAAATCGGACAGATGGTTTCAGAGTAACAAAAAAATTTTTTTTTTTACAAAACATTCCAAATTAATTTTTTTTCATTAAACAGTATTATCATAAGAATGCAATTATATCATTTTTACCTCTAAAAAGCTAATATTTTCGGAGATATGATTTTTCAAAATTTCAATAATAAGTCGTATTTTTACGTTTTCACAGAATTATATAATTATTCTATGTATGAATTGTCATAATGTCAACTTATTTTCCAGAGACATGACATTGTCTACTTCCTTGCTAATAGTTGGTTCGAGAAACGTCAAAATCGACTTAGAGAGACAAGTGTAAAAAACCGTCAAATAAACCCCCATGTGGCGATTTTATGTCGAAAAGTGAAAATTAATATATATCCCAGGCAAGTACCGACGTTTTCTTCTAATTCCGGAGATCGACAAGATCGTAGGCTCCTCAAATCCCTTTTTGGCGCTCTTGTTCCCGGAACCGGCTAGGAGAACCCGCGGGGGAATGCTGTTGCGGGTGTCCTCATCTAGGCTCAATTATATATTAGGATCTCCAATACCAAGAATTTCTAAGGCAGTCAACATGGCCTGGTATCTTGGTGTTGACTTTTTCTATTTGAGCTACCCTGCAATTGTCAGGGCGGTGAGGCGCGCCATTTTGAACTGAATTTTAACCAGAATATCCTCTATTCTATTGTATTGTATTGTGCCTCAAAGGTGTTTAATTATTGCAGCACACAATTTTTTTGGGCGCATGTTCTCGGGGAACATCGTCCTATCATTTCGTCCAAATGTCTGTAATTTTCGAATTTCGAGCTGAAAATTGGCTAATAGACTAATTCGGACTCCCTGATCACGAATCCGGTGTCAGATTTTTGGGTGCCGTCCGGCCGGCCGGCCGGCAGGCCGGCCGTAGGCACGATAACAGGAGCACCGAAGGTCCTATCGACTTCAAACTTTCAGGGTAGGTTTCTGATCAAAATGCGACGGTTAAGTTCGTTAACGGGCAAAATCGGCCGGACGGTTTAGAAGTTATAGACATTTCAAATTTTGAGGTTATTTCCCTGATATTTCAGGAACTAAAGAAGATGTTGAATCGAAACTTGGTAGTCAGTTCGAGGATATAAACGCGCAACTTTTGGCAAAATTTTGTTATGATCGAAATGTTGGTAATTTTTAAAAAAATATTTCTTTTAATTTTTTCGAAAAAAAAAATTTTTTTTCGTGAACTATTCATCAGATTGCAACAAAAACCTGTACTAACGTCAATTGTAGTATTTTGCAACATTGTGCCTAATTTTGGCTCTATACGATTTCAATTTCTGGAGATATAAGACAAAATGTGTCAAATTTCCTGGGTCTCTCTCAGTATTTTCATCGATTATTATATAATAATCAATAATATTAAGGTATTCAACATGATACTGCTTTTTTTCTTTACTGGTCAGTACGGGCCACAAGGAAGATGAACATGCGCCCAATAGCTCCTGTCCACAGGGCTTGAACCAATTTTTTTTTCCTCTTTTGGATTGTGTAGAATTTGTGACTTATTTTTCTTTTATATAAATGTTGTGTATCACGCATAAAATGTTAATTTGTTGTATGAAAAGGGGTTTCCCGTAAATAAATAAATAAATAAATAAATAAACTGAGTGCTTATCAATTTGCAAAATGTCTGTAATTTTTATTCAAGATGCAGTTTCACCATTAAAATCCATGGATATCATTTTCAACTCCAACAAGCTAATACTTTCGGAGATATGATTTTTCTAAATTTCAATAATGAATCGTACGTACTTCTATATTTTCACAGAATGCTATAATTATTCTATCTAAGCTTTATTATATGATCTGTGTTCATACTCGTACACTTCATCCTGTTCTATAAGAAAGAGTCAAATTCATTTCAGCTATTTTAATTTGATTTCTTCCATGGTGCAGTTCTCATTCTCAGATTGCTCATTTAATCTTGATAAATACATTTTTATTTGAATTTAATTTCCTTTATGATGCAGTTCTTTCATAAGAATACATTGATTTAATTCCCAACTCTGAGAAACCAATACTTTCGGAGATATAATTTGTCTCTTTGAACTAGAGCGCCAGAAAGCTCCTGTCCACAGGGCTTGAACCAATTTTTTGTGGAAGCTTCTTTTACTGTCGGATTTAAATTTTTGGAAATTTTGGGAATATTATTCTTTTTTCCTGGAGCTAAGCAGCTTTGGGCGAGTTCAGTACCTGGATGGGTGACCGCTATGGCTATAAATTTGAACAGCAAGCCAAAGCTCATGTTCACAGGGCTTTCCCGCTTTTTTTATGAATATTTCCGAAATCGTAATCTATCTGAAATTTAGCATCAAATTGTAGTATCATGACCTTTATATGCATGCGAAGTTTTTCATTGATCGGATGGCTATAAACTGGCACTGGACTGGTTGGCACAATAACTCGAAAAAACTGATCTGATTGAATTAAAACTGAGTGGTTAGATGCAAAAGACTGATGCAAACATTTTTGCAAAATTTCGTGAGCATGACTAGAAAAAATTAAAAACATTACTACTATTTTGCGGAATATTTTTCACTTGAAATTCCGAAACCAATTTTTGGGCACATGTTCTGGGGAATATCGCGTCATCATTTTGCCCAAATGTCCGTAATTTTCGAATTTTTTGCCGAAAATGGTCTCAAACGATTGGGTTCGATTCCTTGATGGAGAATTCGATGTCAAATTGGATTCTGTCTGTTGCCCTGATAACTTGGGAACGGAAAGAGACTTGAAATTTTCATGGTAGGTGGCGCATCCCAATACGACAGACAAGTTCGTTAATGGGCATAATCGGCCCAATGCGCCACCTATCCTGAACATATCAAGTCGCTACCTCTTCCGTTCTCAAGTTATCGTAGCAATTTGTCAGGAGCATACCTCTAATTTTTTTTTAAAAATTTACGAAAAAGTTTATGTATCTCACGATAACTTGGGAACGGAAAGATATAGTGACTGGTAGGCTGAAGAGATATTAACGGAAGGAGATAGTGAATTGTTTTCAGATTGTTTGCTGCAAAGGGTTGCAAAGCCCCACCGCTTCCAGCCACGAGTGGATTGCGCATGCGCAGAGGAGAAGTGACTGTTTTTTGGTTGTATAGGTTATGTTGCAAGCGGTGTAGGACTATCGGTCATGGGTCTGGTGTTGAGGCGATATTGTGAGGTTTTAAAAGAAAATTCATGGCAATTCTGTACACGGACAAGTTAGTTTGGGGGCAATAGCGTTTTTGCCGAGTTGGAGTGTCCATACTGTGACCCTGGGGCCAATTTTGAAATTCAAATGCATTTTTCGTTATGCGCATGAGCAGACGAGAAGTGATTTAAGTCCTGGAGTTTTAACTGTGATTTGAAGTGCAGATGCTATTCCTTCATGGAATCCCCTTGGGAGGGTCCGTGCATGCGTGGATTGAAGCTGCGATATCTCCTGAACCAATGGTGTTGAAAGATCAGAGTTTTGTGTGAGGGGTGATTTTGAGAGTACTCTCAGCCACCAGCCTCTCTGCCACTGCGCATGCGCAGAGGATAAGTGGCTCTTTTTGGTTGTATGTATGTTTGGTTTACGTCTAGTGGTCATGGATTTGGTGCTCAGTCGATATTGTGAGGCTTTAGAAGAAAATTCATGGAAATTCTGTGCACGGAGGGGAAATAGCGTTGTTTCCGAGTTGAAATGTCTGTACCGTGGTTCTGGGACCAATTTATAAATAACTATAGTCGGAAGATCTATATTTAATAACTTTCGGATTTGCAGAATAGAAGTAAGCAATTGCGTTTCTAACGGGGTTCCCTTAACCTCAATCTTTTTTTCATTTCCACCTACGGTAAAAATCATAGCCAGACTATATTGATAGACAGTATCGTCAAAGAAACTAAAAAAAATAGAAGAAAGCACTGACGTGAGGTATGTACTCTTTAGCGCGCTTGTTCACGTTGGCTATTTTGAATTGAATGATGAGTGTTCAAGCTCAGGGGATAGAGCAAGCCGGAGATCTTATCTGAGGGTAGTGGACACCATTCACTGTAGGGTCAACAACTAACAGTGTTGTGCCTTAGCTGGCTTAAGGATACATTTACAATGTCGACAAAGAACATAACTGACTCTCCGTAGTAGCACAAGCTCCTAGGAGCTTCTGAGGGACTCGCTTGGGGAAGACATAATCATGTCTATAGCAAGTGCGCCAGTGCAAATTGACTTCACTATGGAATAAAAAGGCTAAAAAAGTATGGACTTGGAGTCAATATGTTTTGGCGTGGAACTTTTTTTCTAGGGTAACTGGCTAATCAATTACGGTAACTGGCTTATCAATTGCTACTTCAGACATGTTTGATACTTATTGAAAGGTTATTTTCTGGGTTTTCTCTCCCAAACTCTGAAAAATATCTATAAAATAAAAATCAATTATTTTGTTTGATACATCTATTATCTATTAGTTACGGTTTCTCTACTGGGTGAAATGGTACTGTTTTGTCTAGATACTCTTCTTCTTTTCTAGATGATTTGGGTACGGTCAACAGATAATCTGAATAGGATAGGGTTGAGGTACTGAAACTTCTATCTTAACTGGGATTTTACTGGGTTACTGGAAAGTAAATATATTTATAATCCCCTTCTATTAATAGAAAAACAACTTCCTTTTGTTGCTCTATATTTTTCGGTTATATTATTTTTTATCCTCATATTAGACTTCTATTGTCCTATTAAAATATGAGTAGGTGGTTTATTATTGATTATTTTATGATGACAATAATTTTAGATGTAATTTCAATAGAATTACTCAGTCTCGAAAATTGATCTGACCAAGTTAGGTACCAAATTGTTAAAATAGATGATTGGAGTAAATGACAAAAGTGAATATATGTTTCGAAGTTGGAAAAATATTATTTAAGATATTATTATTTAAAAGGAGAAAAAAAACCCATTTGAGCTTGGCCCTTTCATAACTGGAGATTCGTGATGAGATTCGTGATGTGTCATGTGTGTACACATTTTTCAATAGTTTGTTTTTTGAATTTTAATGTGTCAAAATATGTTTGTGTTCTATGTTATACAATAAAGAAAAAATATTTTTCTACAAGCGTCAAAAAATGACAAGGTTCGGCATTGAGAACAATATGCGAAGTGACCCTTTTTTTTTCATTTTCCTTCGTTACCATGACACCGTGCGCGAAGTAGTGTGCGAAATACTTAGTTCGCACACTGCATGTAAACTGATTTGGATATGGAATTTTTATATTTTAACCTTTATGTTCCTCGATTTCTCGGGTAAAAGATTTGAAATTACTGAATTGGCCGCATCTGTCAAGTTAGGTGGGGTACTGCTTACTTCATACGAAATTTCCATTATTTTACAGTTATAAATATCACGCACGAAATTGACGCGAATAAAAAGTCACTCCAAAATAATTATCAAGAACTGTCACTTTGAAATAATTGTCAACATATGCCATTTTATTTCCATAGTTACAGTAATTAGTAGAGTTCACAAGGCATGAAAAGAGCTCTAAATCAGATTTTCGTGGGAACTTCATTGCTAAAATGTATAGACCACTGGGTATCATTCTCCATACCCTTACAATGTAAATTCAACTGGTCGTCAAAAAATCGTCGTGTGCAGGAAGGGATGGGGGGAATTTTCCCAAAAATTGACAAAAATTTTTTTTTCTGTTCATGGTCATCTATATACGGTGAACATCACTCACACAAACTTCTGTTGAAATATACGATTCAGAAATATTTTTTATTAATTGTCAAAGAAGTCGGATACAATGCTCTAAAATGGAATTCCTTAAGATATAAAAGCTTGCCCTGAACACCCATATTAACTATTATGTTCCACTCGGTTTTACTCGAGATCTGTTAGGATTATCGAAAAAATGCTTTATATGAAAGGTCTGCTCCGAAAACCAACGATTCAGATGCTTCTTTCAAAATTACAATAGGTAGAATAGTTTCCTCACAAAATAAGAAATTGTGTTATTAACTCCCATTAACCGAAACCGAACCTGGAGACGCTAGTAAGGCGCAATTTGTAGCGTTAGTCCATGTTAGTGGCGACCTTATGGATTTGAGCTTTGATCTATGCACATAAGGTTCGTTATATCTATCCGACCAACTTTACAGTACTATTCCTGCGTGCCTTCAGAACACATTTTGAAGATATTGTTTAAATTCCTAATTTTTTATATATATGAGAATTTTACATATAATTCATATATATTTGATTTAATTTTGTTAATTCGTTAATAAATATGCAAATATGCGAGTTCAAACTTATATTCATTACTTCATAAATCAATTTTGTGACGTAATATTACCACATTTTTGAAATCATCGTTCATTCTCATTAGTAGTAACAAGATTTCCTGAATCCTAGACCAAAAATCTGGAAAAGAATTAAGAAGGTAAATAGTTGGTATCTATGATATTTAGGGCCTAAAAATTTCTTACATGTCATGATTCATCTAATTCAACTATCACTATCACATGAAGAATCATCAAGGGAAGGAAGATTTGGTAAATTTGAAGTACTCGTATTTGCACATGTTTTTTGGGCCATACATTTGCAGGAGCCAATACACGGAATTTGTTTTCTTTTACAACAACACATTGATCCTGTGCAATCTGAAATGAGAATTTCCATTTCATAAAGAATATTTACGGATCTGATATTCGAAATAATATTTACCTTTCCTACAACTGCAGTTGCTAAGGATAGATGTTTCCTTAGGTAGGATTGGCATCGTCGTTAATTTTGGCAGAAGTTTTCCATTTTCTACATACCACCCACTAAATATAGGATCCGGTAAAGATGGTCATGGTACATTACTATTGATCCAAATTTTTGTTTGGTAATGGAATCGAAGGCTGTGTTGTCTCAAACTATCCAATGTTGGAGGTAATTTACTTATGGATCTTGAAGAAGCTATAATATTCCCCTGAGCCTGTTGATACATTTCACATTTTCGTTTGTCGTATACAGACAGATTACAAATTCAACAATATCATTGAATACTTTCAAACATGGCACCGGAAGTACATGATGAATTCAAAAATAGGAATTTTGTCATTAAATGTTTGATTGGGAATTTTTACCAACTTTCTGTAGATCAGGCGCTAGAGCATATCAACAAAAATTCCAAAGCTGCAGGAGGAACAGTGGGATAAACTGAAAATAGTACTATAGAATGGATGAATGGTTCTTGAGTTACAACATTATTGGAATGAAGTTAGTCACATTACGCTCATCTTTGCATCTTCATTCGGTCAAAATGTCGAAGAAGGTAAAAAATAATGAAAATTGATGAAGATTCTGAGCAGATACTGCAGAGTGAACTTTCAAGATTTTGAGAATTTGAGAGAATAAGTATTCAATGATATTGTTGAATTTGAAATCCATCTGTATACGACAAACGAAAATGTGAAATGTATCAACAGGCTCAGGGGAATATTATAGCTTCTTCAAGATCCATAAGTAAATTACCTCGAACATTGAATAGTTTGAGACAACACAGCCTTCGAGTCCATTACCAAACAAAAATTTGGATCAATAGTAATGTACCATGACCATCTTTACCGGATCCTATATTTAGTGGGTGGTATGTAGAAAATGGAAAACTTCTGCCTAAATTAACGACGATGCCAATCCTACCTAAGGAAACATCTATCCTTAGCAACTGCAGTTGTAGGAAAGGTAAATATTATTTCGAATATCAGATCCGTAAATATTCTTTATGAAATGGAAATTCTCATTTCAGATTGCACATGATCAATGTGTTCCTGTAAAAGAAAACAAATTCCGTGTATTGGCTCCTGCAAATGTATGGCCCAAAAACATGTGCAAATACGAGTACTTCAAATTTTTCAAATCTTCCTTCCCTTGATGATTCTTCATGTGATAGTAATAGTTGAATTAGATGAATCATGACATGTAAGAAATTTTTAGGCCCTAAATATCATAGATACCAACTATATACCTTCTTAATTCTTTTCTAGATTTTTGGTCTAGGATTCAGGAAATCTTGTTACTACTAATGAGAATGAACGATGATTTCAAAAACGTGTTGATATTACGTCACAAAATTGATTTATGAAGTAATGAATATAAGTTTGAACTCGCATATTTGCATATTTATTAACGAATTAACAAAATTAAATCAAATATATATGAATTATATGTAAAATTGTCATATACCATATAAAAAATTAGTAATTTAAACAATATCTTCAAAATGCGTTCTGAAGGCACGCAGGAATAGTACTGTAAAGTTGGTCGGAAAGATATAACGAACCTTATGTGCATAGATCAAAGCTCAAACCCATAAGGTCGCCACTAACATGGACTAACGCTACAAATTGCGCCTTACTAGCGTCTCCAGGTTCGGTTTCGGTTAATGGGAGTTAATAACACAATTTCTTATTTTGTGAGGAAACTGTTCTACCTATTATAATTTTGAAAGAAGCATCTGAATCGTTGGTTTTCGGAGCAGACCTTTCATATAAAGCATTTTTTCGATAATGCTAACAGATCTCGAGTAAAACCGAGTGGAACATAATAGTTAATATGGGTGTTCAGGGCAAGCGTTTATATCTTAAGGAATTCCATTTAAGAGCATTCTATCCGACTTTTTTGACAATTAATAAAAAATATTTCTGAATCGTATATTTCAACAGAAGTTTGTGTGAGTGATGTTCACCGTATATAGATGACCATGAACAGAAAAAATTTTTTTGTCAATTTTTAGAAAAATTCCCCCCACCCCTTCCTGCACACGACGATTTTTTGACGACCAGTTGAATTTACATTGTAAGGGTATGGAGAATGATACCCAGTGGTCTATACATTTTAGCAATGAAGGTCCCACGGGGTGACACGATAGAGCCCGGTTTGAACTCTACTAAATTACTTGATTTGGAAAAACAGTTTAAGCCAGTTCAATACTAATTTTCATATTAAGCTGAGCATGTTACTTATTTTCAAACAATATTTTTGACGTTTGTAGAAAAAAATTTTTTATTTTTGTATCTCATGCGCGAAATACTTTGGTGATCTCGACTATTTTTTTTAACTCGGCTGCGCCTCGTTAAAAAAAATCAGTTCTCGATCACCAAAGTAGCATTTCGCGCACTAGATACAAAAATAACTATTTTAGTCTTGAGAAAGATCTTAACCAAGATCGAAACGTCGACTTCCTGGAATTGATCGTTTTATTTGCCCAGCCCTGAAGCCAATAATCAACCACCTACTCATTTTTTATTATCTTTTACAAAATGACAGATCGCCAGAAACAAGTGTAATGTCAAGATCATAAAGGAACCTGAAATTCTTGAAAGACAGATAATCTGCCGTATTCACAAAGCATTGTTAAGTGTCCTAACTGAGGTCCTCAGTTAAGGATAAAGTTGAATCGCAACCTCAGTTAACGTACTTAACGGTGGTGAAACAGGCCTGTTTTACCACTTTTATTCCTTGTTGTCTCTTATTATCCCCAATTTATCCTTAAATGAGGACCTTAGTTAGGACTTAACGGAGATTGAATGCTTTGTGAATACGACGGATTGTGAAGTACGTCACTAACTTCAGAATATAATTTAGGCCGGCTTGAGTAAATTTTACTCTATGTCTGTCGTTCGAAAAGTCGGAGTATTCGACTCGGAACTCATTTTAGTCACTGTTTTATGAATGTTCTATGAGGTAATTTAATAGTTTTAATACTGCTCACAATATATATTTATGATTAGAGTTACATATAATGTGAAGAAAACAATAATAAATAGGTTCTTTCTTAAACCAACATAACCTATATTCCGATATTGGCACCTTCTACCACTGTCAGTGTAAACCCCAGAGTTAATCTGTCAAACCTTCAAAAACTCCACTCTACTCCTAGTCTAGTCAACAAGTGCCTTTTAGATCAACATTTTTTCGAAGAGTCGGAAAAATATGGTTGAAGGCTCATTCGATTCGTAATCCCATTTAGGAAGTTTTTGACAAAATTCAAGATGCGCTCGCAAAAATTACAAAAGTTATAAACAATTAACTAAAAAAAAGGGGGTTTCGTTTTTTGCTTATATTTCAGAAACAATTCGAGATATTGCAAATTTGAAAAAAGATTCAAAAAAAGGAGGAAATTTGCTAAAAATAGGTGCCAACTCCCGGAAGTGTAGGATGAATTTTAATAATGTTTACAGAGGGCTAAAAATTCGTCCGAAAACGGCTATTCCTGTATCTGTAAGCCACGTCCTCTTCGATTACTTTAACAAAAAATGTTATTTAAACATATTAAATATTAAAATTTTAATTCAAAAAAATTCAGGCACTTAGAGGATAAAATGACGAATAATATTCCTTCGGCAAAAAGTTTTTATCAGAATTTTTCATTAAGTTATTCATTAATTAATTAACAATTTATCAAAGCTTGGATATTAACAGTGCAAGTGAGATAATTGTTAAACTACGAATCTCAAATTTTTTTCGCTTCGTGGAGCTATTTTTTGAAGGGTACAGAACAGATTCCCGTTGGCAGAATTTAAAAATTATTAATCCTCACATTGTTATTAACTATTTACGTTGGTGAAAAATTTCAAACTAAATCCAGTAAAAATTTTTTTTTTAATGCACTTATTCCTTTTTATATCAACAAAAGTTACCTAAAAATGATTTTTTATGATATTTATCTTCAATTGTTTAAAAAGTTGTTATAAACAAATGGATTGTTTATTAATAATTCAAAAATTTTTTTTTTGTTTCGTAATCTTTGATACAAATTATGATTTTAAAAAAAGTCCCGTTTCTTAAAAAAATTTTTTTGTTGCTTGAAAACGGTTTTTTTAATTAACAATTTTTTTTATCACTTGTAATTAATATTAAGGAGTCATTTTTTTTTTAATCATAATTCATTTTTTTCCGTAGTATATTTGTTTTTTGTTTAATTTTCATTGTTTATTGAATAAACAATTAAAATTTTTCGGTATATTTTTTATTTCTCAACATAAACAAACAAAAACAACCAACTACATTTTTCTCAAAATAAAAATTTTTTTTAATTTTTTACTAGTAAAAAATATAAAGAATAAACAAATAAACCTTGACTGCATACGACTGTTGTTCACTATTCCTTTCTATGATTTCATATGAAAAAGAATTTTAATACAACTTAGCATTTTACATTTGAACATATATTATTACCTACAAATGGCGGTTGTTTCAAGAATGAAACTGAGAGTAAAGAAGAACAGTTCTTTCTGAATTATCACAAAAATTCGTTAAAAAAATCAGGACACGTGTGGAAAAGAATAGTATAGTTTTGTAAAAATCTATATGGAGAAGTGTCCTTGTTCAGAAAAGAACAAACCACTTGACACAAAGTGACTGCTCGATCATTAAGAGTCAGAGTTGACACCGTTATCCATTGAACATGGAACATGAAATCAATTAAATATATATTTTTTCATATAATTCTACCTAAAAACTATTACACTCTTTATAATTAAGAGTTTTTGTACTAGTGGTAGGCTTTTCCACAAAAGCGCTAAAATCTTTTATTATACTCCTTATAATTTGAAACAGCTTAATGCATTTACACATATTATTTCCACTATCTCAATATTAACCCCAACGTTATGGTAGTGGTGGTAGACATTCTACAAAATCTGTGTTACATATTTTTCCATTTTCCTCCTTCTCCGACCACATCCATTTTCTAGAAAAACAAAACTAAAATACTTCAAAATTATATTTCAACAACAATCTACCTTATCTTTGGTGCTCTTCTAATCTTTCCTCAACCAATTTTGATAGGTCATAAGAATCTGAAATATTTTCACTATTATAATAGTGTGCTTCAATGTCAGGTTAGAATATTACCAAATTCCTTCAGAATCTTCATAGAAAAATGTTGCCATTTACTGTTTTCAGGTTCTACACCCTTCTTGTTTTTTTTTTCAAATGGTTTTCATCTACATGGGGCAACCTACTCAAAAAAACTCTCAAAAATATTTCTTCTGTTGTTCAGCAGTAACATCTCAGGTGAAAGTGCAAAAGGACTCTACCATTTCGTTTGTTCCATAAGGACAGAGAATGATAATAATTCTAATATTTCGTTAACGTTTCTTGCTAAGTAGGTACATTTCATTAGGAGGAAAAATTTTACATAAACTTAAATAGTCTCGTACATATTATAATAATATAGCATAATTTTAATTAATATGCTTTGAACTGATCAAAAAATATAATGATAATTGATGGGAATCAAAGTCGTAATTTATAAAAAAATATACCAAATAAATTAACTCAAGTCCCAAGTGGAACGCTCCGGGAATATTCCATAGAAGGCCGAGACATTGGGACATATATGGATCATGAATGGGAACAATGTGTGCTATTAGGGTTACTCTATCCTAGCCAGATTGGGCCCAGCATTGTTAATTTTTGACCCGGCAGTGAATGGTGTCCACTACCCTCTGACTAGAAATCTGGCTTGCTCTTTGCTCTGTCCACTGAGATTTAAACACTCATTCATTTCAAATCAGTCAACGCGAACAAGCGCGCTATAGAGTACTGACTTCAAGTCAGTGCTTTTTTATATTTTTATTCGAGCAAATAGTCAAACGGAAACTCAAGGCTGACCCAACGTTTGAATCCGTGATTTTTTCCATTTTCTTACACACAAACTAATGACTACAGAACACTAAAGTAAATGTTCGAAGAAGAGATCAACACTGGCAAATATTAAAAATTCATGCGAGTAGGTACGTCGTTTAGTATTCCAGAACTTATCATTTATCAATTTCATCCCATTTTTATTTCCTGTGACGTGAATAAGTCATTAAAAGCCAGAATAATCTTCACAGGATACAACTCGATGTTGAAACCAAGTTTCCAGAATTTCGGATTTTTTGCTAGATTTTTTAATTCTACCGACTCCAAAAAGTCTACTGGAAATTTAAATGCAAACTGGAAATTTGCTGAGTGGTCACAAACTATTTCACTGCATGATTCCAAACGGTCATTATCGTGAAATAATAATTCAAATTCACACTGATCCATCCTTTCACGTTATGGCAACGTTGGACGTTTGCTGAAATAAATACACCTTTAAAGTCGTTTTTTTGTTTGTAGGTTGGAGACCAGATAATCAGAGTAAATGGTTTCACGGTAGAAGATGCAGTCCATAAAGAGATTCTCCAGTTGATTTCCAATCACACACACTTGACCTTGAAAGTGAGAAGTAAGTATGGCTGTGCCTTCATTTAAAATTACACATTCGCGGCTTCTACTCGATTTTTCGTGCGGTAATTGATGTACAAGGATTGCTTCGCTTTGTGTCGTTGCTTCATTAGTAATTTATTCTGCGAATGAAGATATGGAGTGGAACAGGTGTTAGTCATTATTATTTGTTGGCATCGGGTGGTCCATATCGCTGAGGATATAATCCGAGGATTGATCATTCTGATTTTACGTTGATGTGATGGCCCAAGCAGGCATTTTGTCTTAAGGGAATGAATAGTATGCTGAACAAATGATGATATAACATAATATGTAGAGTGATCAAATAAAATTAATTGAATTTTTAATTGAAATAGAAACAGAACATTAAAGAACATATTCAGATGAGAAACTGCTCCTCTGTAATTTATTCCTGCCAAAAAAACAGCATTCGATTTCTACTTTTAAGAAAAAAAATATTATATTGTCAGCTACTGAAAGTTAAATTTAAACAATATTCGTTATCATCGAATGCACATGTTAGGAATGGGTTCCTATGATAGAAAGAAAATGTTATGAAAGTTGGTAAGAGTAATTTCTTCAGTGGTAATCAACAGAATGAATGAAATATCCTCGCCTGTTTGAACTATTGTGAAAATATACTTGGTAATAGACCTACATATTAAGATATTCAAAACTATCCACACATCTCTTGTAAAAAGACAGCCGAATACATCTACCCCTGAAGCAAATTCGCATTCGTATATCACTAATCCTTTTAAGAGACCAAGACATCCCAAAAGAAATTCTCCCTGTTCCTTTAATTACGGTCAATATCCATCATATCTATAACAATATATATGTACAGGGTGATTCACTTATCTTGGTAACCCCAATTTTCTCGGAAACGGCCGAATATTTTTTCATTCTGTAACGGTGTTTTGTACAAGTCCATGTTGACTTGAGATGCGCGTAAAATTTCTTTCTTATTATACCATTCGAAAGATGATTCAATTTTAAATTTAATTTCCAGATACCTTTTTTTCCATTTCAAACCGTAAGTGATCTACGGGGTGTTTTATGTTAATTCTATTCCATTTTTTTTTCTGTATTGTGAAAATATGCCCTGATTTGGTGACATAGATATGATTTTGTTTCTTAAATTCAAAAATGCTTCGTAACAAACTATAACTCTTTTATCATATTCAGTGAATAATATATTTTAATAACAATGAACAACTGTTTTAATGACAAACTAATCAGTTTAAGTCATGTTCTATATGCATACCATTATGATCCATACATCAATTATATCTTTTCCTTATTTCATTATAAGTCACTTTTGCCAGAATATTAGGGTTTACATCGGCGCATGCGTTTGTTATTATTACTTTTAAATGGTCTAAATTACTAGAATGAGTTTTATATACCATATTTAACATCAGGGTGCCCCAAAAAAAGTTATCCATGGGCGTTAGGACCGGTGATCTTGGGGGATATCGGAACCAAAATCATATCTATGTCTCCAAATCAAAGCATATTGTCACAATACAGAAAAAAATGGAATAGAATCCACATAAAACACCCTGTAGATCGCTAACGGATTGAAATGGGAAAAAATACTAACTGGAAATAAAATTTAGAATATAATCATCTTTCGAATGGCATAATAAAAAAGGTATATTCCTGGGAAACGAATTTTACGCGCATCTCAAGTCAACATCGACTTGTACAAAACGCCGTTTATAGAATGAAAAAATATTCGGCCGTTTCCGAGAAAATTGGGGTTACCAAGATAAGTGAATCACCCTGTACATAAAAAAATGTTTTATTTATAAAAATATCTCCCACTTAATTTCATTGAGAATAACTGTGAATATACATTTTTTAACAAAGACTCCCAACAAGATAGAAAGAAACAAACCAGAATAACGGAGAAAACAAACCATTCAAATAAAATCAAAATAGCCTGCGTGATACATCAAAATCTTCAAGCTATAGGAACTGCAATAAACAAACTTGTGAAGGTAGTATCAGAGAATCCTGAGTGTAAATTCCTTTGTTTGACAGAACATTGGAAAAGTCAACAGGAACTACCTAATTGGCATACCCCATTCTAAATAAGCAACTAGCTACTGCCGCGAGAAGGGTGAGCGTGGAGGTGTAGCCATATTTATAAAGGAGGACTTAGAGTTCTCCATCAATCATCACATAGAGAAATTATCCGTAAAAGGTGAATATGAAATTGCATCTATAAACTGAAAAATATTTGAAACAAAAGTAGCAATATGCACAGTTTACAGACCATCGGGAAAAACAACAACCAGTTTCTTCAACAGAATGGAAGAAATTTGTGATAGAATTTTCGAAGATAATCATCTTTATTGTCCGAGACTTTAACATCAGGAAGAATAACCAATCTCTGTACCTGAAACCAACAACAACCAAGGAAATTGAAGAGCTATCAAAACATATCAAAAACAAATACTCCTGCGGCCAAGACGACATACAAACATCTATAATAAAATCATGCCTAAAGGATATCAAAGAAGTACTATGTTACATCATCAACAATTCTCTAAAATATGGAATATTTCCTGAACAATTGAAAATGTCGCTGATCAAGCCAATTTATAAAAAATGGGTTCAAGCCCTGTGGACAGGAGCTTTCTGGCGCTCTAGTTCAAACAGACAAATTATATTTCCGAAAGTATTGGTTTCTCAGAGTTGGGAATTATATCAATGTATTCATATGATAGAACTGCATCCTGAAGGAAATTCAATTCAAATAATAGTTTATTTATCAAGATTAAATGAGCAATCATGAGAATGAGAACTGCACCATGGAAGAATCAAATTAAATCTGGCCAATTTTGCCCAATAACGAACTTAACCGAGATATTCATCTCCCTAAACTACTCTGAAAATTTCAACTACCTACCTCATTCCGTTCGAGAGTTATAATAATAATAATAAATAATAATAATAATAATAATAAGTACTTTATTTCCTACAGGTTTACCCCCAATTACAGGAAATCACAAAAAAAATAGCAAAATGATGACATATTGATATGGTTTACAACACTAGATATATAAAAACGTGAAAAAAAAACAAAAAAAAAACAACCCCTAACAAAATTTCAAAAAGTTAGTGAAGGGCGGTGCGAATAATAGGCCTGCACTACGGACCGAGGAGAGTCGTGAAAAATGTCACATACACTGGCGAGCGAATTGATAAGTCTACATGCATAATTAATAGGTGATCGAAAGCTCGCATTTGTTCTCCCCGTCCCACAGTAACAGACCATCTCATACCTAGAACCCAAACGAGGAACTAGGAATGGTAAACAGGATAGAAGCTCTGAACAATCGATCTTATGATTGACAATTTTAGAAATAAATATCAATGCACATATGTTCACCCTATCTACAGTAGAATCAGCGCCGAATTTCGAAAGTAAAAGGCTATGATCAAAACCTATGGGCGGGTACACACCGTCCTGCCTCCACATCATAAATTTATAAAATTTTCTCTGCACAGACTCAATACTTTTCCTATGACAGTCATATATAGGTCTCCAAATTAAGCTACAGTATTCTAATCTACTCCTTATTAGACAATTGAAAAGGGTTATCAAAGTGCTTGGATTCTGAAAGCATTTAGTATTTCGGATTATGAATCCATAAGTTTTATTAGAGGCAAGTATCAACTGATTTATATGTGGTACAAATGAGCAACCACTGTCACACAAAATCCCCAGATCCCTCATTTCAGTTATTCTAGATAGTATTGTGCCACCGATATTATAATCAAACTCTATCATCTTTTTCTTTCTCGTGTATGTCATAGCATAACATTTAGATATATTCAAGTTCAATCTATTACTCGCGCACCATGCCGAGAGGTTATCAAGTGATGCCTGTAGCCTAGCACAATCAATGAGATTGAGTATTCGAAGGAAAATTTTTAAATCATCCGCGAATAACAACACTGCCACATCCATAATATCTACTACATCGTTTACAAACAAAAGAAAGAGTAAAGGACCAAGGTTGGAGCCCTGAGGAATCCCAGATGTTGCACAGAACTCGACTGAACAGTAATTTTCAATCTCAACAATACAAAGTCTGTCCGACAGATATGACTTTATTAGATCGATCAGTTTGGGGCCGAAACCAAATTTATTTTTCAACTTGTGAACTAAAATGTTGTGATCTATCTTATCGAAGGCTTTTTGAAAGTCGGTATATATAACGTCTACCTGACCGGATCCGTCCAACGACTCTAACACTTTTTCGAAAAAAGAAACAAGATTAGTTGTAGTGGACCTTTTCGGCATGAAACCGTGCTGGTTAACTGTAATTTTACTGCGGACAGTGGAAAAAATATTATTGTGGAGGATGATCTCATAAATCTTCGAAAAATTTGACAAGATGGAAATTGGACGGTAATTTGAGATACTCGATTTATCACCCTTTTTAAAAACTGGTATGATTTTTGACCGTTTCCAAACCGAAGGATATATGCCCATGGATGCAGAGAGATTAAAAATATGTGCCAGAGGGGCAGAAAGTGCTCCTATACAGTCTCTCACCACAAAACTCGGAACTCCATCAAGCCCCGCAGTGCGTTTATTTGACAATTTTTTTGAGGCCCGCATTATATCATCTTCCGTAATCTCAGCAATACCGATGAACAGACTAGCATTGTCCTCAACATTTTCTAGCTCATAAGTGTCACAGGGCTCATCGTACACACTACTGAAGTGCTCTGCAAACACGTTAACAATATCCTGCGGTTTATTTATCATCTTATGACCATCACTTAATACACCGGGTATTCGAGAATGACCCTTGCTCTTCTGTACAAATGACCAAAAATCCGAAGGATCCGTCATTAATTTGCCCTCGGAAGTTCTAACGTAATCTCTGTAGGCGGTGTTGATTTTTAACTTAAGCAAACTCCTCAGTTTTTTATATTGTAGACGGTTGAAGTTATTGTTGAATTTTCTACAGTTTCTCAGGGCAGCCTCTTTAAGATAAATAGTGTTAACAATTTCAGATGTGTACCATGAGGGAAACCGCCTTTTTCTACCGACCTTGACTGGTACCGTGAGCTCAAATATTCTATTAAGAATTGAATAAAATTGGTCGCATGCCAAGTCCGGATCACTTTCATTTGTAACAGATGACCAATCAGTTTCCCATATATATCGGTACATATCCACATAATTTGCCTTCGAGAAATTATATTTACGAGGTGTATAGTGAGGGCTCGAGTTTGAAAAGTTGATATTTCTTTCATATTGCTCAGGAAGATAAGATATTTCCATTGGCGGATGATACGAATCCGCTGTTACAAGAGAACATACTGAGCCAGCAACATCACACTCAAAATTCGAGAGTACCTAATCCAACAACACAATCTTATGATTTCGTACTTCATTGAACTGTTTCAATTCCAGTGACTCCGAAAACATTTTTATTACCAATGTGCGACTATCGGATAAAGAATTCTCAGCATACTTTGGGCAATTAAAGTCCCCCAAAACAACTATCTTATTATCTAGTAATGGACCGAATGTAGACAATGAGTCAAAAAATTGTTCATAGCTCGCAATATCGATCCTTGGTGGAATATATAAAAGCAGTATAATGATACAATGAGTTTCATACATTATCTTACAGGCTACAGCATCTATGGAAGGAACAAGGGCCGTGAGCCCTGTTACGTCAACTTCCACCGCACAAAACTCACCACGGACGGCCACGAGTACACCCCCGCCCGTTGACATACCTGTGATAACCAGGTTCCTATCACAGAGAGTTATATCTATGTCTATGGATGAAAAGCAGTCTCACTACTCTCAGATCTATTACTTCATGTTCCGTTCCGAAATGTAAGAATTTTCTGAGAAAACCTAATTTCGGAGCAAACAACTGAGATTTTTCTCACTTCGCTCACAATTCTTCGATTGATTAGATAATGTCATGTCTCAGGAACATCATTTGACATTATGACAATTCATACATAGAATAATATCATTCTGTGACAACGTTGAAATACGATTTATTATTGAAATTTTGAAAAATCATTTCTCCGAAAGTATTAGCTTGTTAGAGTTAAAAATGATATCATTGGATTCTTATGGTAAAACAGCTTATTGAAAAAAATTTAATTTTAATTTGGAATTTGCCTTGTAAAAACAATTTTTTTTTGTTACTCCGAAACCATCTGTTCGATTTTGCCCAATAACACACTTAGCCGAGATATTTATCTCCCAAATCTACTCTGAAAATTTCAACTGTCTAGCTCATTCCGTTCGAGAGTTATCGTGCCTACGGCCGGCCGGACAGAATGAATTTCGACCGCGGATTCTTGATCAGTGAGTCGAACCAAATCGTTTAAGACCATTTTCATCGAAAAATTCGAAAATTACAGACATTTGGGCAAATTGATAAGCACTCAGTTCCGAGGAACTAGAGCGCCAAAAAGGAGACCCTAAGAATATGGACAGCTATAGACCGATAAGCATACTCCAGAGATTTTCAAAAATATTCGAACTAGTAGCTTGCGCAAGATTGATGGAATTCTTCCAGAACTGCAAACTTTCAATGCCAAACCAGCTAAAAGGCAAATCAACTACTACAGCCATTTTCAGTTCCACACAAACCATAATTGAGCAGCTTGAAAAAGGAAATTATGCCCTGGGGTTGCTATTGGATCTCTCAAAGGCATATGACTGTTTGAATACCAACATCCTTTTGAAAAAACTGTGGAAATACGGCATCAGAGGACCAGCATATAAATGGCTGAATATGTATCTACTCCAAAGAAAACAATGTGTTGTGATTGAGAGAAATGATATCAAAGGAGCATCACAGGTAGAAGAAAACAAGGGTGGAATACAACAAGGAAGTATACCAGGGCCTCCTTTGTTCATAATTTTCGTGAATGACTTGGAAGATTCGATCCTCGAATCTGCACAGGAAGGAGAGAAGGAACAGGAAGATACAGAAACAGAAGGTAACGGGATGGATTCCTCTATACAAGAATTGGGTTATGAGCCACTTATCACTCAGTACGCGGATGACAAAAATATCCTGGTGCGGGGGAAAACTGCGGAAGAAACCATAGATAGGGTAGCTCAACATTTCACAATGATAGAGAAATGGTTTAACAAAAACAAACTTATACTGAATAAAGGAAAAACAACAACAATTATATTTAGAACAAAACAGGCAAGAGCTAGAATACCAGAGGTTCAACTAGACAACATAGTCCAACCATTAGTTAGATCATCTAAATTTCTTGGAGTTCACCTTGATGATTTTTTAGATGGGGAAGAACATATAGAGTATATTATTAAAAAACTAAACTCCACTACGTATGCTCTTAGAAGTATTTCCTTCCACATGGATGAGGCAACATTGAAAGCTTTTTATTACGCCTGTTTTGAGGCAAATGCAAGAAATGTAATCGTGTTTTGGGGATCCTGTTCCGATATGCAGCATGTCTTTGTGGTCCAGAAGCGTGCCATAAGCAGCATATTTAAATTGAAGATAAGAGAAAGTTGCAAAGGAGTTTTCAGAAGGCATGGACTCCTTACGATATATGCCCTTCACATCTACGAGTGCTTGATGTTCTTATTTCGGAACATTGACTACTTCCAAGCAGAAAGACCAGTTATCCAACAAGATCTAATGACATTATATATCTGACTCATAGACTGTCACTTACTGAAAAGGGAACATATTATAGCTGTATCAAATTCTTCAACAGGATTCCAAGTTTGCTACAACTTCTAAAAACACAGAATTGCTTTAAGAATGAAGTTAAAAAATATTTAATTGGTTTGGAACCTTATAGTTCGAAGGAATTCCTAAACATATTAATTCAATCTGTTTTGACACTGTTTCTTTTAGCTGCATTTCTTATACGGTTTGACACTTGCTAGGAATGTAACTCATCTTGAAATAAAGAATATTAATTTTTTTTTTATCCGCTCGAGAGGAAACACCTTTTATAGGCCCGCCCTGAGAGGCTCCGCTTCTCTCAGGAGTGTGAGACTCGAGTTGTTGATTGATTACTTACTAAAAAACCTCTCGCACGTTCCTTGGAGTATTTCTTCGTCCTGCCCTTACAGCGTCCCTTAACAAAAGAGATGAGCTGCAAGCGGCCTTCATAGTTGATGGGACCTGATGACTCGAAGTGATCCGAGCAATACCGCCTTCTGCATTCTGTACGCTAAATCCTCGGCCTGAGACTTGCAGGCCGGAATAATATTCAATTCGGTCACGTAGTTCGTTCTCATTCCGCCTAGGCATCCTATGATTAGTATGACCATTCTAACCTTATGCCTTGGATACAGGATCCCCAGTTCGAACATTAAATCCTTGAATTTTTCCCTCTTCTGTTCTTCTTTCGTCACCTCACTATTTTCTGCGGGGGAGGAAAATTCGACGACAAACAATTCCTTGAGTTCTTTGTCCACCAAGAGTATATCTGGCTTTATGGCGTGGATCTGCCCAGTTGTTGGAATCGAATAGTACTAGTTAATGCGAGCCCTGTCATTTTCGACTACTGCTTCAATTTCTAGAGGCACATGTGGTAACACTGTTTCGTTGTCTATACCATAAACCTCTCTCAGATGGAAGTAGAGAATTCGGAGTGCTGCATTGTGTCTTTCCACATATCCTATTGGAGCATGGACTCTGCAAGCAGACAGAATATGCATAACAGTTTCCTGCTGGCTGTGGCGTGCTCTGCACGTTGTTGGGGTGTCCACTTTCATGATGTTCTTTTTATACCATCTTGTATTTATCACCCCATCATGACAAGCCATAACGAATCTCTCCGTTTCCGACTTGAGCCCAGTTGACTTCAAAAAGGCGAAGGATAATTCTTCCGAAAGGCCCTGATCTTTCAAACTCCTGAAGAATATGGAGTGTAGGTGTTTACTCATGTGATCTTCGGGTAGTGTATTCAGTTGTGCCTGTCTTATCTTCCAAAGAAGAGTTGGCACTCTTCTTTGGTCTGTTGGCGTGGTAGGTGTTCCTGCTGGCTCATGATCGATGGATATGCCAGTTATACTGAGCTTCTCCAAAGCTCTCTGACCAGCCCTAATTAAGAAAGATCCTTGGTTCCTTATTTCATGATAAGCCACCATTTTTAGAAGCGGGTCTTCACTTCTCAATAGCCGTATTGCCATTTCCAACGTTTGTTGATGGTGTTGGTATTCCAAACTTTGCAAACCTCTGCCTCCCTGCGTTCGTGGAAGGTATATCCTTTGAATCGAGCAGTTGGGATGCGGGATACGATTCATGTTCATCACTTTACGAGTGGTTCTGTCTAGCTCGAGAATATCATTCACTGTCCAGTTAACTATCCCGAATGGGTAGGTGATTATCGGGACTGCCAAGCTGTTCGTAGCTGATACTTATATATATTTTTCCCGGACAGCTGTGACTTCCATATATCTCGGATCTTCTTTTTGTAGCTAGCTGTTAAGGCATCCTTGATTTGGGTTGTCTCCAGTGCACCTCGTTGTGTCATCCCAAGGAATTTGTATGTTTCTTCCTGTTCGAGGTGTCGAATGCTTATTCCCCCTTCTAGGTCGATGTCTTTTCCTATTTATTCAGTTCTTCCTCTGCTAAGATGAAAAACAGCACACTGGTCCAGACCGAATGACATTCCTATTGCTGAGGTGTATTCGGCAACGATATTCAGTGGTTGTTGTGGTGATGCCTTGGAGGAAGCGTACAGTTTTAAGTCGTCCATGTAGAGGAGATGTGAGATCAGATGTTGTCTTCTGCCTGGTGGCCCAGCCTTTTACCCTATTCTGCTTGCCCTCAACTCAGTTGTTAATGGTAGAAGTGTTATGCAGAACAATAACGGGCTTAGCGAGTCTCCTTGAAATACGCCTCGCCTGTATCTCACCCATCTAGTATAAGTGAAGTGAACAGAATCAGTGTGGTCTTGTTCGGGTTTATGGTCAGCCCCACTGATAAGCACCACTTCTCGAAAATTCTAAGGCCCTCCTGTAGTAATATACACAACGTGCCCTCGAATTTATTTCTGACCATTAGGTCTATGTCATCGGCATAGTTTATACACCCAAACCCGAGCTCCGCTTGCCCGTGGAGGAGCACGTCCACTACTAGGCTCCAAAGAAGGAGAGACGTAACTCCCCCTTGAGGTGCTCCACGAATGCCTCGGCTAGTCACACACAGTTACAAAACCACAAAGAATCCAACTGATTTTCTATTCACTCAAGATCTTAAGATCCCCTCATTGGATCTCAAGATCTTGTGTGAGTTAGGATAATCAGTTGGATTCTTTGTGAGTTTTGTAACTGTGACCAGACCTAGAAGATTCAGTTTAATCATATCAATAATGTATTTTGTATGAATCTAAACGACGATGTTGATGACTTTCACTGGAAAGTGGATAATGAAATGGGATATTTATTGGTATATTCGCCTCAGATCATATGTAGTTGATAGGAGAACTATACAGCAAAGTATTTATGTATATAATTATCTACCAGTAACGTTCAAGTTCCAGAGAAGATGCAGAGACTTATTTATCGCCTTCAACCTTCATTGAGTGAGCTGTCTACCTAACATAATCAAATGAGATTTCCCAGAAAAAGGATAAACTATGATTCTTGAACTTTTTGACCATTGGTATGTACCAATCGTTTTCATATTGGAGTATATGTGAAATTTTCTGTTCTAATGGCTTAGTTTCAAATTAACATTCATAAAAAAATTGTTTGAATAAATAGTATTGCATGAATTGTAGGAATTCAATTTCGGAACTAGTCTGGTGAAGGTCAGTGTCATTGGCCTAAGCGAAGTATTCAAGCCAGTGGGTTGAACAATCAGCTTTGAATACCACCTTGGGAATACAACCCCACGAAAACGGTGAAAAACCGGGAAGGGGGAAAAGCGGATACCCTGGTTCCAGCGAGTGTATCGGCAGTCAGTTCAGGGATTTGATTTCCTTAAGACCAAGACGTGGTTAGACGGAGTTAGTTCCGGGACCTGATTGCCTTTAGACGAAGAGTTAGACATAAGACGGGAATTAGACTAGTAGCGCTCATACGAGTTTATCCCTTGAAATATGACATTAATAGAAGATGAGATGAGTTCAATTACGTGCATCTATGCGACGTAATTGGCGAGCTATCCTTGTGGTTTGTCTCTGGATATTCTGCAAGGAAGTCCCTTCAATCTCGCATCATATACTGGACCAGCATATTCAATTATTGGACAATTCTATGTTGATTAGAGAGAGTGTCGTCATTTGATAACATCTCCCGAATACTTGTTAGAAGAGATGGAAAATTCTGGAAACTTTTCGTATAGTTAGGCTGGATACGATCTGATGAACTATGTTATAGCTATTATAGCGCCCCAAAGGAAGAAGAATATTCGGTCCTCGAATAAGACTCACAAATGAACAATTCGTTGCCAAATCCAACTCTGTCCGACCATCTCTAAACACGATAACTTTCGAAAGAAACAAGCTAGAGACAGTACATTTGCGGGAAAGATTTGGTGTTTTTTAGTGAACTATACTTGTATATCCGAGCAAATCGAAATTTGGTATTCAGACGCATGAGGAATTTATTGACGATAGTTAATGTAAGGGCATAAATGAAATTCTATATCTCAGAAATTACTGCTGCAATCCCGCTGAAATTTCTTGAATATTGAAAAAAAATTAATAATAATTGTGATACATTTCTTCAAGAATTCTATCTATGGCAAACTATCCAGCTTGTGCAAAAATGTACTTCAATTTCAAATGAAGCTATTCAATACAACGTATAATATTGTACAAGAATTCCTTTATTGCATTATCAATTTTGAAAAAGCAAAAATTATCAGGCAGTAAATGGGTACGTACACCTATACTATAAAATGTCTGATAGTGGGAAGTGAGATGTTATACGGTATTCATGAATCCTTTTTTTCGGCATAAATAATTTATATGTTTGATGCTAAACATATGCTTGGTTTTTGGATCACATTCTTTTTATGAACAATACTTTTTTGGCGCTTTTGTTCCTCGGAACAGAGTGCTTATCAATTTGCCCAAATGTCTGTAATTTTCGAATTTTTGTCTGACTCACTGATCAAGAATCTATTGTAAAAATCGATTCTGTCGGGCCGTCCGTCCGTCCGGCCGTTAACACGATAACTCCCGAAAGGAATGAGCTAGACAGTCGAAATTTTCAGAGTAGGTTCGAGGGATGAATATCTCAGTTGAGTTCGTTATTGGGCAAAATCGGCCTGATGGTTTCGGAGTAACGTAAAAAATTTTTTTTACATTACAACTTTTGAGTTCAATTTTTTTTATGATGAAATTTTATCATAAGAATCCAATGATATCATTTTAAACACTAACAAGCTAATAGTTTCGGAGATATGATTTTTAAAATTTTCAATAATACATCGTAGTTCTATGTATTCACTGTTCATAAATGTCAACGTATCTAGCTATCAGAATCATTGCAGATTGCTCATTTGATCTTGTTGAATGAATTGAATGACAATTTTTGCAGCATTGCAGATTGCTCTTTTTTGGTGCTCTTGTTTAAATGATAATTTTTGAAACATTTTTTTCAACAACACTTTTTTTAAATTTAATTTCTTTCCTGATGCAGTTCTATCACAAGAATCCATTGTTATAATTCGCAACTCTGATAAACCAATACTTTCGGAGATATAATTTGTCTATTTGAACAAGAGCGCCAAAAAGCTCCTGTCCACAGGGCTTGAACCAATTCTTTTTTTTAATAATTATAGTAATTCTTGACTTCTCAAATGCCATCCACTACTGAATTTTATTACAAATAACCTCCAAAGTAATATGGGGACAAAATATTGTGGGTTTCTGAAAATTAAGATATATTTTCGCATGGAAGAATGGGATGGATTATGACCAAGCGCATAATCTTTATATCTTATTCGGATGATACCGTTCAGAATTCTCTTCCTTTGGGAATGGAATTGGTCTGAATAACTAGCAAAATATCATCAAATATGTTGTTGAAACAAAATAACAGATGGTCACAGGCGATAGATCTCGACAAGTGCAATGTCAAGATCATAGAGGAACATGAAATTCTTGAAAGACAGATATGTTAATGAAGTTACTAACATCAGAAAATGTTGACAACTTGTTTGGTCGAATGTAAATACAGTGGACCAATTCACCCCGATTGTTGGAATATTTGGATATTTTGGCAATATCTTCACCAACATTCATCCGATCGGTTGCAAGTCTAGAACTTAACCGTATAATAAGTTTTTGAAGGCTTTCGTAGAATTTCAACCATATCTGACGGATAGTTTCGGAGATACAGAAATTCCAGCGATCCTCACAAAATTTTGCATAAGTCTTCGTGTCGGTATTTTTCAACTAATTAGCGGGCTTTGATTCGATCAGATTAGTATTTTTCGAGTTATTGGGAAAACAAAATTTCAAATGGCTATAATTCTGAAACCACTCGGTGGATTTTGCTCATTAACAAACTTAGCCGGCGCATTTGGACACCAAACCTATCCTGAAAGAGAAAAAAGAAAAAACTGTATGAACCATTGCGTTCGAGCGTAATGGTTCTCACGGCCGGCTGGACAGAATCAAGTTTGACCTCCGATTCTTCATCAGTGAGTCGAAACTGAAGGCTTAAGACCATTCTCGGCCGAATATTCGAAAATTACAGACATTTGGACGAATTGATAGGCACTCCGTTCAAAGAACAGCACTCCAAAAGGTGTTTCATTGGATGAGCGGAATCCACGATTAAAATTAGATAATGTACAACTTAAAGACTCGCCCTGTATAGCTTTCCTAGGTGGTGAAAAAAAACAAGTTGTTCTAATTTCAATTTTGAAATCCGAAGCAGTGAGTTATAATTGCCTGTTTTCATATAAAAATAAATGTGATACAGAATCGTATGAGTTTACGCTACCGAAAATTATCATTGAAATCTCCCTATACCTACATTACAAAATAAATGGCATCTAGTTGTAATGAATGTTATGATACTGCATAATTATTATTCTTTTTGCGCGCGTGTTCCGCAAGGAACAGCGTGCTATCATTTCGTCACAATGTCTGTATTTTTCGAATTTTTTTTCGAAAATGGTCTCAAACGATTGGGTTCGACTGCCTGATGAAGAATTCGAGGTCAAATTCAATTCTGTCCGTCCGGTCCGGCCGGCCGGTCCGGCCGTTAGCACGATAACTCTCGAACGGAACGACTTAGAGCGTTGAAATTTGCAGGGTAGTTTCGTAGCGTAAATATCTCGGACAAGTTCGTTAACGGGCAAAATCGACCGAGCGGTTTCGGAGTTAAGGCCGTTTTTAATAAAAACGTTTTTTATGAATATTTCCGGAACCGATCACTCGATCTTTTTGAAATTTGGCATCAGATTGTAGAATCATGACCTTTATATGCCTGCAAAGTTTTGTGTTGAACGGACGGCCCTAAAGTGGCAAAAAAAAAATTTGAAAATTTGAAAATTTTATTTTCAAGATAACTCGAGAAATACTGATCTGATTAAATTGAAACTCAGTAGTTAGATGCAAAAGACCAAAGCAAACACTTTTGCAAAATTTCGTGAAGATCACGTGACATGAAAAAAATAAAAAAATTACTACTATTTTGCGGAATACTTTGCTTTTAATGCCGAAACATATGTTATTGAGGTTCATGCTGCCCTTTCCGGGCATTTTCCGTATTGCGCATGCGCAGATGAGAAGTCCTTTAACTGCTGTAGTTTTCGTCAGAGAGGATTGGGGTTTTGGGGTGGCGGATGCTATTCCTCCATAGACTTCAGATCCCTGATGAGGGTCTGCGCATGCGTAGATTAAAGATGCGATATCTTCCGAACCACTAGTGTTGGAGAATCGGAGTTTTTTGTAAGGTGTGTTATTTTGAGAGGACTTTTAGCCGCCAGTAAATTGCGCATGCGCAGAAGAGAAGTGACTGTTTTTGGGTTGGATGGGTTATGTTGGGAGTGCTGAGTCGATATTATGAGGTTTTAAAAGAATATTCATAGCAGTTCAGTGCAAGGACAAGTCAGTTTGGGGGATGTAGCGTTGTTTCCGAGTTAAAGTGTCCGTACTGTGGCCCTGGGGCTAATTTTGAAATTGATGTTACCCCTTACAGGCATTTTTCGTTATGCGCATGAGCAGACCATCAGTGATTTAACTGGTGGTGTTTTCGTCAGAGAGGATTAGGGTTTTGGGGTGGCGGATGCTATTCCACTATAGAATCCCTTGTTGAGGGTCTGCGCATGCGTGGATTAAAGATGTGATATCTCCTGAACCACTAGTGTTGGAGAATCGGAGTTTTTTGTAAGGTGTGTTATTTTGAGAGGACTTTTAGCCGCGAGTAGATTGCGCATGCGCAGAAGAGAAGTGACTGTTTTTGGGTTGGATGGGTTATGTTGGGAGTGCTGAGTCGATATTATGAGGTTTTAAAAGAATATTCATAGCAATTCAGTGCAAGGACAAGTCAGTTTGGGGGATGTAGCGTTGTTTCCGAGTTAAAGTGTCCGTACCGTGGCCCTGGGGCTAATTTTGAAATTGATGTTACCCCTTACAGGCATTTTTCGTTATGCGCATGAGCAGACCATCAGTAATTTAACTGGTGGTGATATCGTCAGAGAGGAGTAGGGTTTTGGGGTGGCGGATGCTATTCCTCTATAGAATCCCCTGTTGAGGGTCTGCGCATGCGTGGATTAAAGATGTGATATCTCCGGAACCACTAGTGTTGGAGAATCGGAGTTTTTTGTAAGGTGTGTTATTTTGAGAGGACTTTTAGCCGCGAATAGATTGCGCATGCGCAGAAGAGAAGTGACTGTTTTTGGGTTGGATGGGTTATGTTGGGAGTGCTGAGTCGATATTATGAGGTTTTAAAAGAATATTCATAGCAATTCAGTGCAAGGAAAAGTTAGTTTGGGGGATGTAGCGTTGTTTCAGAGTTAAAGTGTCCGTACCGTGGCCCTGGGGCTAATATCGAAATGGATGTAACCCCTTACGGGCATTTTTCGTTATGCGCATGAGCAGACCATCAGTGATTTAACTGCTGGTGCTTTCGTCAGAGAGGATTGGGGTTTTGGGGTGGCGGATGCTTTTCCGCTATAGAATCCCCTGGTGAGGGTCTGCGCATGCGTGGATTCAAAAAGCGATATCTCCTGAACCACTAGTGTTGGAGAATCGGAGTTTTTCATGAGGTGTGTAATTTTGGGAGGACTTGCAGCCACGAGTATACTGCGCTTGCGCAGACGAGAAGTGAATGGTTTTGGGTTGTTTGGGTTATGTTGGGAGTAAAGAGCCGATATTGTGAGGTTTTAAAAGAATATTCATGTCAATTCAGTGCACGGACACAAGTCAGTTTGGGGGAAATAGCGTTGTTTCCGATTTGAAATGACTGTATGGTGGCCCTGAAGCGAATTTATAAATAACTATATTCGGTAGATCTATATTAAAATGCGTTCGGATTTGGAGAAGATGCAATTGCGTCCCTAACGGAGGACCCACAACCGAATTTTTTTCTGATCTACGGTAAAGCTAACAGCCAAACTGTATTGATAGCTATATTTGTTAAAGGAACTTGAAAAAAAAAAAAAAGCACTGACGTGAAGTCAGTACTCTTTGGCGCGCGTGTTCACGGTGGCTAATTTGAATTGAATGATTCAAAAATTAACAGTGCTGTATCTAAGCTGCCATCAGGATAGAGTAACAAAGTTGGAAAAGATCACAAGTGACTCTCCTTAGTCGCACAAGCTCCTAGAAGATTTGGGAGGGTCAGTATAATCCTAATCATGTTTATAGCACGCGCGCAAAAGCAGATTGACTTAACAATGAAAGAAAAAGTGTAAAAAGTCAATCTGCTTTGGCGCGCGTGCTATAAACATGATTAGGATTATACTGACCCTCCCAAATCTTCTAGGAGCTTGTGCGACTAAGGAGAGTCACTTGTGTTCTTTTCCAACTTTGTTACTCTATCCTGATGGCAGCTTAGATACAGCACTGTTAATTTTTGAATCATTCAATTCAAATTAGCCACCGTGAACACGCGCGCCAAAGAGTACTGACTTCACGTCAGTGCTTTTTTTTTTTATGTAAAAGATCCTGTAAACTCCGTCGTAGTAAAGGTTAGACATGTCGTGATCCGGATTTCACAGCCCTGTTTCTATGACATATGTCAAACAGAACTATCATCTGAAGCGTCATATGTTTAGTTGAAGGATAGACGCATAGAATACATGGTGAAGACACTCTTTGACATATTTTCGGCCGAATTGTGGTCCAAATACTGACAAAATACAATGATTTTGTTCGACTTCAGTTTTCGCCGATAAATGCCGACAGTAGAAATTTAATGACCAAAATTATCGACATGTCAAATTAAATTCGAATCTTTGTTTATTAGAGTTTCTTGTTGAACTGGAAAGTCGTACCGTTTGCTGAAATTTAGTATTTTGTTCAAAGTCCTTGTTTTCCGCGCCGAAAGTAGGCCCAATGTTTGCTGTGTGAACTCTGAACGTGTATCCAGAACCATTTTAATCAAATTTTCTTTTCGAAAATCCTTCGGTTTTATGCGAATATAGTTTTTTAAATAATCGTAATTCTTACCGGATCAGGGACTGATTTCTAGTATCAAGATAGGTATTAATTATAATATTAATAATACCGAAACATCGCTGATACCGTTGTTAATAAATCAACACATAGGAGAACGCTTAGACTTGTTGATTTATTATAATATTGCTTTTTGTTTCATAGTTCATACAGGCCGGTTGATGAACATAAACTGTTTTAACATTAAGGTATAACTCTATTGATCAATAATTATATTCATTATACAATTCAGTTATATTTTGAGAAGGAATGAAATGATATTTTATATGAAAACTAACATTATATTTGACAGCGATGAAAGAACTAGCAGAGAGCAAAGTTTAGAGCAATCACAGAGTGTGATTTCATCAAAGTTGAATAGCTTTCCTAAAGCGTCATTCTTTTTGGCGCTCTTATTGTATAATATAAGGCCGCTCGTATACCAGCACGACGAGACCGCAACGCGACCGCGACGATATTATTTAACGAGGGATTTGCGTCGCATCATCGTATCTTTGGTGTGGGGACTTCTATCACTTACCACGTACCGCGACTTCTAAGCGACACGAAGTCGCGGTCGCGTTGCGGTCTCGTAGTGCCGGTATACGAGCGGCCTTATTCGTTTCAAGGATGTTGTTACTCGACATGAATAGCAACTGGCTTGTGGTATAGGTAGGGCATTGAAAACATTTGTTTGTTCAAAACATTTTTCTACCGAATATATGTAGTATATACGTAGTACACTACCATCTATTTGCTTAGTTTACCAATTTAATGAATCATTTTTCGATATTTCATCAGTATACTTAGTTCTGAAAAATAGCTATTGAATCAAATATATTTTGCAATCCAATCATCATACCCAATTGCTGAGAACATCAAAAGTTGTCAAGGGGTATTGGGTGCCTGAAAAAAATGCTGTATACATGAGAACGTTTTGATGAAGTTTCAAATTATACATCGAAAATAATAAGTAAAATGCTCAATTTAAATGAGCCTTACATGATAAAGGTAATTAATACATTTGAATTATAATATGATATCGAAAGATATTATGTAGAGGTATTACAGAAGATTATGTATTATTCAATGTATTTCAAAATACATACATTAAATGCTTATATTCTAATGACATTGGATGGGATCTGTTGTAATGAAAAAATACTGATTTCACAGATTTCTTCATTTACAGTGGCATTCAAAATTTTCCACTGAAACTCCTTTATTGATATATCCCTTATTTGACCTTATTATGTCTTGGCAAGAGGACATTTCTGATCCAAACAAATGAGGTTTACATATAATGTCTGAACAGATGTCTGATTAATCAAAAAGTGAATTGATTTTTCAATAAACTGCTTCATTATATTCTTTCAATTTGGTTTTATAAAGAGCAACGGTGAAAAGTGAACTGCGTACTTCGTCGCTTGTCAGTTTTCATTTACTCGTTTGTCAGAATCTTCGAAATCGACTCTGCGCCAACATCGTTTACAAAAGTCGAATTTAAGCGAGTAACCGGAACAGAGCGGTTAAGACCAATCCCTTGCTATAATAACCGATCGGTTATGTTTAGCAAGAGATTGGTTTTAACCGCTCTGCTCCGGTTACTCGCTTAAATTTGACTAAAGTGTAGTAGTACACAAAGTACGTGATTTGACAGTTCTAGGTCCGTTTTTCGGCCAAAAATTTTAACAGGAATCAGCAGGGAGTGTCGACACCTTGTTATTCTATGCATCTTGGTTGAAGGTTAGCCATTCAACAATATGGATCGTTTAGCTACTGGTGAACGTGGCAGATTATGGTCGAAAGAATTGTCCATCTGATTGTACAATTGGTAAAACAGTGAAATAATTCGAAGAGACTGGATCTGTTACTGATGTTTTAAGGTCCATACATAATTGAAATGCGCACTCCGAAAATATTGCTGCTGTAAATGAAAGTGTTGCAGAATACACAAATTCATCCATTCCTCGGAGCGCACCACAATTGGGCCTCTCTTACGTCACGCTATGGCGTACTTTGCATGTGGATTTGCATATCCACCCTTAGAGGGAGGTTACACGATCAATCTGCCATTAATCTTGCATCAGTTCAGTCCGTGACCTTGACCACGACGAGACTGACGCGGATTGATGGACTGACGATGCACATCAGTTTCCCGGCAATCTGATATTAATTCATGATTGATTTGATGCGAGGCTGATACCAGATTGACCCTGTAACCTCCATCTTATAAGGTTCAGTTGACAGAACTAGAGCCAGCTGCCCATGGAATGCTAGAACACATGCCCATTGGGTGCTTGAACAACTACGTTTGGATGAAGATTTTCGCATCGAATTTTCTTCAACGACGAAGTACATATTTCACTCGGTTGCTATGTAAAATTGTCGCATAAGCGGCAGTGAAAATCCTGATTTAATTGCTGAGACCTCATTACATGAACAAAAAATCACTGCATGGTGTGAAATTTGGTTTGGTGGGGTGTTTGACAGTACTCCTTTGAAAATGAAGGTGTCACTGAAACTGTCAATTCTCATCGCTATAGCCAAATGATTACCCATTTTTTTTTGGCCTGAAATCAATGATATGGAATTGGAAGTGATGTTGTTCAACCAAGATGGTACAGCAAGCCACCCAACACGACCCGTTTTGGCTTTAATGCAAGAAAAATTCCCAGGACGCGTAATTTCTCGTTTCGGCGATGTGAACTGGCCACCAAGATCTTGTGATTTATCGCCTTTGGATGTTTTGTGGGGTCACGCGAAGGATCGTGTTTATGCCGATAATCCTCAGATTATCGACGATCTGAAACCGAACATCCGTTAAGTTATTGGTGAGATATTGCCCCAAATGAGATGGTGATTCATCGAAAATAACCTCACAAGGATCGAGTCCTGTAAGAGATCACGCGGAGGACATTTAAATGGTGTTGTATTCCAGACATAATGGCAAGGTCCAAGCATTATATTGAAATAAAAATTTGATCGATATTGTAAATGGAAGTGGGTTTTATTTACGTTCACTTTCGGAAACACAATGTGGATAACCCATTACTCCTCATCTTATTCTCGTTTCAAAACTTTCCTTACCTACTGATCATATTGATTGGCTGCCTTTGATACCTAACTAACTTTTGTTTGTGTTGTTTGAACAAGTCGCATTATATAATCGTTTAGAGAATACAACGTGGGAAAACCAAAACACATTAAGGCAAAGAAAAACCACAAGTGCTATTATTTAACCGGAAAATCCAATTTAAAACTAACCACAATTTACTCAACGTTCACTTTCAAACACCTGAATATTATATTGAGTAGGTAGCTACTTACATGTTAACGTACATCTAGATACAACATAATAATGATTATTCATTATATTTAATAGCAAGTTTGATCATTTCCTCTTCAATCACTTGCTCCTCCGTTCACCCCCTAGTAAAACCAATTCAATTAGGAATAGCAGGGTGGCTGTGATTTAATTTCTAATTTGCAGCCTGGCGGATACCCGGCTTCGATCGATTAAGTCTTGGATAGTATTGGTGTTAACTTTTTAAATTAAATTCTAAATCCTTAGTCGAATTTAAGAGAGTAACCGGAACAGAGTGGTTGCTATCATAACCAACCGGTTATGTATAGCAAGTGTAGAAGTTTAGATCTCATAACTGATCTCAACTTCGTGAAATTTCCAACATAAATATTGAATATTTGTTGTCCAACGCAATGTGCACCTAAATAATATGGAGTCTTTAGCTTTAAAAGCTCACTATTGCACAGCACGTGGGGAGTTGGTAACTCACGAAAACTCATCTTGTTGTCTTCCATCGAAAGAGCTGAGAAATAGTCCCATATACGATTTAGCACTAATTATAACATATATGAGAAATAACTCACCGATAAAAAGAATGATTGCTTTTTAAAATGAGGTATTTAACAACGTTGATATCTTTCACCTCACACTCGCATCTTCTTAAAGAAAATTGGATAGAATTAGATGGCATAGTTTGTTTACTATGATACTGTACGTGGTGGCATTTGTTCGATTATTCATTTCCGATAGTTTGTATTATATCATTTTGGTCTCATTCGTTTTTTTTGCTGTATGACATTTTCTGTTTTTTTTCGAGAAGGCAATCATGTATAAATGTTTGATATCCTACTCTCCTGTAATATGTGAGCATCATATTGGGTTTTATACCTGTATGTTTTATATTCGAAAAATAAATAAATAAAATAAATGAATTAGTTTGGTTGATGAAATACATTATACCCCACTTATTGAGACGACATCGAACCCCGAATTTCACTGCAGTTTTTTTTTATCTATAGGGGACTCTCAAGAAATATTAAGCCTTCGAATTATTCGATCTTCCTAATAGCGCCTTCAACCAATACCAGGAATCAACTTCCCTCCTTCCACTGGGAAGAATGAGAATGATGCCCCTGAAATTTTCAACAGACCTCCTTGCTTAAATGTTAATGCAGCATAAGAATCATTTTCAGTTCAGCCACCCAGGGAGTTTTGGTTTTATGAGGTGTTATCTCGATTACATATGTTTTTATTCTGCCAATCCATTCGGAACTTTGATATTAATATGGAATATCTGACAGGTTCCGCACACCGTTAAGGAGTTCAATAGCCAAAGATGAACCACTACTTCCTGGCATAAATCGCCGTCTTTCCTTGAGTGATTCGTTCAAACTTGAGGCCGTTTACCTTCGAATTCGTTTAATTGTATTATTATCCTATTATCCAAACAGGAGGAAGTGAGCAGAAAACCAAAAAAAATGAAGATTGAACATACGTTTTGAAGAATCTTATTGCTGTCCAACCGATTGCAATATTGTGTATTCGAATCAACGGAGCATAAAAAATTATACAACGCCGCCCACTTCTTCCCTGTGAATGAACAGATGGGTCGATGATCTTTGACTGGGGTCTCGTTTCGTCGTTTGCAGAACGGACTGATCGTAGTAATATTGAAGGTTATATTAGAATTGTCTAAGCACTGTCCAGTAGATCGAGATATAAATGGTAACATGGTGTTCCTAAAGAAGTGTCACAACTGAAAACTGTTGTTTCCTCATGATTAATGGTACATTCCATTTTTCTCTGTTCTGTTTTTTTTTTCGCCAAAATCCTAGGAACCGTTTGAACCATAGGATTGAGCTTTTCCTTTTACTTTTACGCCAATGTAAAAATTGACATAAAGATAGTGTTGCAATATTAAATATGTGATATTTAGTTAAATCAATTTTAACCTCTGTTCTCTTTATTCATCAATATACAACTGAACTGCGAATAAAAGGTGTTGCACACCGTCATGCGTACAATCAGATAATTCTCCAACTTGATAATAATCCAATAGACAGCAAATTCTGAAGTGCTAATGAATTTCACACAAAAAAGTTTCTCTTAGTTCATTGCTCTAAAGTCAACCACTTTGGAGAAAATTGCTTTTTATGAACAGAAACAAAAATTTGAGTTTTGAGAATCTTTTGCAATGCAAAATGTATGGATGTCTCGCCATGTTGGATCCACATGTTATCGAAGAAGAACTAAGTTACTATTGAAAATAATTCATCCTAGAAACAAAGTTAGTCTAGTTAGTTGATTGTCATGCTGCTGAGTGTTAATTTTTAATTGTTTAAAATTGTTGAAAATGGATGTTTTTTTCTAATAATAAATACACTGACTTGATCAAAATTTACGGTTAACACGCGGTACCGGCAGAGCTGCAGAACACCTGTATCCGCTACGTTTTCCAAATTGTCAAAAGCAGGCCTCATCGAATATTTACTCGAATTGAGATACGGCTGGGTGAAACCGGAAGTTTTGAACCTAATAAAAGAACTGTGGATGGCAAAGAAACCGTAGGGTCCCATAGTTTGAAGAAGTTGTACTTCACCTGGTTGAAGAAAATCCAATAGCAAGTAACCGAGGAATTGCTCGAACTTTATTACAACTTCACCCTTTCCGTTTTCAAAAGATAAAACCGTTGCTTCCAGATAATTATGCACCACGATAGGAGAACTGTCGCTGATCGCTAGACCGATTTGAACAAAATACTCAATTTCCAAGATCAATTATGTTTGCGGATGAATCCAGTTTTAATAGAGAAAGTATTTTCAATTTGAACAATAATCATTTGCGGAATAAATAACGTGCTCTTCTTTACAATTATCATAAAAAAAATTAGCTTCAATGTATGAGCAGGTATTATTAACAACAATTTAATCTATGTGTTGCCACCAAGACTGACCGACCTGATTTATTCAAATTTTCTAGGTTTGGTCTCACCTGAATTATTAGATGATGTAATTGCAAATATTGTGAAGGAGTACCTCAACAGAACATTTGGAGAACGATGGATAGGAAGAGGTGGTCTCGGGATTTATCGCCACTTGATTATTTCTTATAGGCTGATATGAAGAGCATTGTTTATGAAACTCCTGATAATACTGTCGAAGAATTGATCCCTAGGGTTGAAGCCACAGCGGAACGAATCAGAAATACTCCTCAACTTATGTTCAACTCTCATAGAAATATGATCCGACGATGCAATGCGTGCATTCAGTCCAACGGCGTAATTTTGACAGTTTTTGTCGCGAGAGTGATACAAAATTATTTTAAATTGTGAAATTGCGTTGAAATTGTTAATTATTACTAACTATTTTTTGAACGAAGAAATATCTTCAAAACGTTCAACAAAATGTTTGTTCTTGTTCATAAAAATTATATTTCTCGAAAATGGTTGACCAAAAGAATCTTTTTTGTTAATTGACTCTTTGAAATTTGCTGTCAAAATGTTCTGTTTTTCAAGTGGCGTAAAAATTAGTGAAGAATAACGATACCTTGGAATCTCCACCACTGACCCATCCAACGAATTTGCATAGGGCGCAAAAAGGTAGATATTAACAATGGTAATCTATGAACATAAGTACAGTCCTATGGTTCAAACGGTTCCTAGGATATTGATCCCTGTATCTCAAAAACGAAAGATTTTGAAAAAAAATGGAAGACGAAAAAAATGTTTCATGAATGACGAGGAATCTGCAGTTTGTCGGTCTCTGGCCAAATTATTCTAAAGGCAATTTGCAACAAAAAAGTTCCTATAGAGTACGGTCCAATTATCTGTCGTTGTAAAGTCATTCAAAATTTTGATATTTTGTAACGTTTCACAATTTTTGCGCGTATGTACTGGGGAACATCGCGTTATCATTTTGCCCAAATGTCTGTAATTTTCGAATATTTCGCCGAAAATGGTCTCAAACGGTTGGGTTCGAGTCCCTGATGAAGAATCCGAGGTCGAATTTGATTCTGTCCGGCCGGCCGCCCGTTGCCACGATAACTTGAGAACAGAAAGAGATAGCAACTTGAAATTTTCAGGGTAGGTGGCGCATTCCAATACGAGGGACAAGTTCGTTAATGGGCATAATCGGCCCAATGGTTTCCGAGTAATAATTTTGTCTACAACCAATACTAATCCGATCGAATTGAAACTTGGTGAGTAATTGTAGAATATAAACCCAAGAACGTTTGTGAAATTTTGTGAGAATCGTATCGCTTTAAAAAATTATTAAAAAATATTATTTACGTCACGATAACCTAAGAACGGAAAGAGATAGCGACTTGAAATTTTCAGGTTAGGTTGTGAATCTGAATGCGCCATTTGAGTTTATTTATAGGCATAATCGACAAAACTATCAGATATCAGAAACTATTCGCCCGACATCGCTGAAATTTTGCGAGAGCTTTCAGAACGTACCTCTATTACCAAGGTCCAAGTTTGAACATGATCGGATCTATATTGTTGGAGATCCGAGCAGCCTTGTGTGAGTTCAGTAGCTGGATGGGTGACCGTTGCCTCGATAACTCTCGAATTAAAGGAGATAGGGGCTTGCAATTTTCAGGATAGGTTGCACATCTAAATGGGAGAGATAAGTTCGCTGTTGGCCATAATCGGACAAACGGTTTCGGAGTTATACCCATCTGGAATATTACTTCGTCGTTAACTCAAAAATATAGACTCGATCGAATTGAAGCTTGGTTACTAGTTGTAGAATATCGACATGAAGACGTGTGTAAAATCTTGTGAAGATCGTACCACTAGAAAATTTTGAAAATATTACGAAAAAATATTATGTATCTCATGATTCCTTGAGAACAGAAAGAAATAGCGACTTGCAGTTTTCAGGGTAGATTGCGCATCTGAATGTGACATTTAAGTTTGTTAACTAGCATAATCGGCTGGTTTTGGAGTTATATCAATGCGAAATTTGGTTGTTATTTCCTCAATAACTCAAAAAATAAAAATCCGATCCAATTTGAACATACTTATTAGTTGTAAAATGCCAACGCGAGAAGTCTTGCAAAATTTCGTGAGGATCGTAGCACCAGAAGTTTTTTAATAAATCATTGAAAAAAAATTGGTTCAAGCACTGACGTGAAGTTAGAATGTATGTATGTATGTATGTTCTCTTGTCCAATCTCCTGTATTGGACACCCTTAATCGAATTTACCATGTTGAATTCTTTTGTCTATTCTCCTGTATTGGACACTCTTAATCGAATTCATCATGGTGAATTAGATTAAGATTGTCCAATACAAGAGAATGGACAATAGAATTCACCATGGTGAATTCGACTAAGGGTATCCAATACAGGAGATTGGACTAGAGAACATGCTTGAACCAATTTTCCAACTAAATACATAGTATAACTTAATCAAAATTCATTGAACAACATTAGAGAGAGCGGAAAATTTTCTTCAGGATAGGGTGGTTTCATGGAGATCTGTACGAAATACTTACTTGTTATAGGGTGGTTCAGGAAAATATTATTATAAAACTTTCTTCAGCAATAATCTTTGATCACAGTTTACTCTAAATTCCGGCCCGTAAACCCCCATGGAAATTATTTGCGAAAACTGCCATATTAATAAAGCATTTCAACAACGTTTCTAATGCTTCTGATTGAAAGTTAGTTTTAAGGGATATACTAGTAAAATATTCATAACTCTATGTTAATTCTGTACGTATGAGATGTTTGTCAGAAGTTTTTCACTCTGTCGAATTCCGGAACTAATTTTTGGCGCACAGTTCAGGTGAACTGAGTGCCTATCGATTCGTTCGAATGTCTGTATATTTCCTATATTTGCCGAGAATGGTCTCAAACCATTATTTTCGACTCACTGATGAAGAATCCGAGGTCAAACTTGATTCTGTCCGACCGTAAGGCCGGCCGTCGCCACGATTACGCTTGAACGCAATGAGTTAGAGAGTTGAAATTTTCAGAGAAGGTTTGCAGTCCAAATGCGCCGGCTAACAAAGTCGACACAGAAAACAACTGACTCTCCTTAGTCGCACAAACTCCTAGGAGGTTCTGAGGGATCTCCTTGGGGAATGCCTAGGACGGTCAGTATAATCATAATGATGTCATTAGCAAGCGCGTAAATGCAGATTGACTTAAGGATGAAAGAATTAAAAACGCTAAGAATGCATTGGCGTGGAGTAAATCTTTGGCACGCTGGCTAACGACATGATTATGATTACACTGACCCTCCTAGGTCCTCCCCAAGGAGATCCCTCAGAAGCTCATAGGAGCTTGAGCGACTAAGGAGAGTCAGTTGTGTTCTGTGTTGAACTTGTTACTGTATCCTTACGTTATCCTTACGTCCTTATATTTTGTGTTATAGAGGAAATTACTACCACATTTCCGATGGGTGTAGGTAACCCCAGAAGCATTTGTTCGATTATACCTATTAACGAGCTTGAACATTCGGATTCGCAACCTACCCGGAAAATTGCAAGTCGCTGTCTCGTTCTTCCCTCAAGTTATTGTGTGATAATATTTTTTCATATATTTTTTTAAATTTTCTAGTAACAAAGTCCTCACAAAATTTCATATATATCTTTGAGTCAGTATTCTACAACTAGTTACCAAGTTTCAATTCGATCGGATCTGTATTGGTTGAAAACAAAATCAGTATACCTACTCAAAAACCTTTGGCCGATTATGCCCATTAACTAACTTGTCCGTCACACTTGGACACGCCATCTACCCTGAAAACTTCAAGTCGCTATCCATTTCCGTGCCAAAGTTATCGTAGCAACGGCTGCACGGTCGGACAGGATCAAATTTGAATTCTTCTTCGAAAATTACAGACATCTGTGCAAAATTATAGCACGTTATTCCACTTTGCCCCAGAACCTGCGAGCAAAAATTATAATTCATTTGACACAGGCGAAAAATCAATCTAAAATAAGATGCAACAAGATTACCCCTATTCCTTGTTTTATATAGTCATGTCTACTGCCATGTAAATTCCAACTATAAACATTACTAGGCACATATAAAATACATTCAAGGGAACAGGAACAGTGAGGATGTCCAGCTTAGGGAAGGAATTTGTACAGTCATCCTGTTTTCGAGAATTGTTATAACTCTACGCTGTAGACGGAATATTCTTTCTACACCAGAGGAACCCCCACAGCAAAATTCCATATTATTATCGAAGGTGAGATTGTATCAATGAGAAGTAAGGCAGCTATTAGTACCATACGAGACACAGATGTTGATAAACTCCTCAGCACAAATTTGTTCTTTGCCAATTTAGAGGTCAGCTGTTTAACATGCTGCCTGCACCACCACCGAGACATTTCTTCATGAGAAATGTCAGAGGACTGATTAGATTGTTAATATTTCCCTTAATAACCGAAATTGATGTGCCACAGTAGTCTCAGGTACTCTTATTCCGTAGAGAATGAATGACATATCGCTGGTCGGGAAAAAGACTATGATAACTCAGAAAATGTTATTTTTCAGGACAGCAGATTGAAGTTTTGATAACGTGTTATTTAATTACCCTTTAAAATGGGTAGCTATCTGCTATAAAATAACCAACAGGACATCATGAAACTATATATGCTATATTCACTTCACACTATCGCCTTGGTAACCCCCTTTTTAACCCCATTTCTGAGCCTTTGTACCCCCAATTTTGAGATGTGATAATATTCACCGAAACCTTTCATTAATTTCTCGAGATATGATCCGTTTGGAACCGGAGGTTTATTGAATAATGTTGAGTTTTAATGAATTTTCAATAAACAAATTTTCCAAAAATGAAAAAAAAAAACACGAATCTCTCACCAACTACTAACGAGCGCTCTTTTTGACAATGGGCTTTGAATCACTTGGGAATTGAATGCCACACTTGTGAATTGTTTGGTCCTTTTTGGTTTTTGGAGGTGAAACTTTGACTTGTAGTAGTCTTGAACCAGATAAACAATAATCTTCTGGTGACAGCTTTACGATAACTGAAATCTGATAGTCTTCATGGCGACAGTGAGAAGAGTCGGGGAGTAGCAATAGTTTGCAATAATGCGCTCTGCGGGCTGGAATGCCAAAACGAGTTAATTTGTTATTGAACATGATTCTCCACACAATTTTGAGTTGGTACGCCATTAAATCTAAAAAATGGCATTTTTTGAGTTGTAATAGTCTTTTTCCCGACCAGCGATATCTTACAGCTATAAAAGTGACCTATCTGAAGCTGAAGAGGAGATCGTCAATTAGAGGCTTCGAAAATTTGAAACTTGGTTGCTAGTTGTAGAATACTGACATAAAGAGATATGTGAAATTTTGTGAGAACCATATCACTAGAAAATTAAATCAAAATTATTAATAAATATTATTCATCTAACGATAACCTGAGAACGGAAAGAAATAGCGACTTTTTGTAGGGTAGGTTGAGCATCCGAATGCGACATTTGAGTTAATAGGCATAATCAGCCAAATGGTTTTGGAGTTACACCCATCTGAAATTTGGTTTGATTTCCTCAATAATCTAAATATACGAATTCGATCCAATTCAAACATGGTAATTAGTTGTAGAATGCCGACGCAGATGTTCTTGCAAAATTTCGTGAGGATCGTACCACTAGAAAATTCTGTAAAAATCATTGAAATTTATGAAAAAATTCTTTATATCAGAAACTATTCGTCCGACATCACTGACTGTCTGCAAGAGCCTTCAAAACCTTACTCTCCAGCTAAGTTCCAAGTTTGGAGCTTGATGGATATATATATCGTTTGAGATCCGGAGAGCAAGTCCAGTGGCTTGATGGGTGACCGTTGCCTCGATAACTTTCGAAAGGAAAGAGATAGGGACTTGCAAATTTCAGGGTAGGTTGCTCATCCAAATGAGAGAGTTAAGTTCGTTATTTGGGCATATTCGGTCCAACGGTTTCGGAGTTATACCCATCTAGAATAATATTTAGTCGAGAACTCAAAAAATACAGACCCGGTCGAATGGAAATTTGGTAACTGATTGTAGAAAATCGACATAAAGATATTTTTTAAGGATCGCATGACTAGAAAATTTAAAAAAAAATTAAGAAAGAATATTATGTATCTCTCGATAACTTGAGAATGGAGAGAGATAGTGACTTGCAATTTTCATGGTAGCTTCTCAAGTCAAAGTGAGTATATAATGCAATGCGAAAATAGGAAATTCCTATTGCGTAGTTCCAAAAGATATCACAAGTGTAACGAGAATACTTGGAACTCATTAAGAATAAGCTGCACCTCCTCACTGGCTTCCTCACAGGGCACTGCGGCCTCAGGAAGCATATGATGAGATTTGGGCTAGCAGAATCTGACGAGTGCAGATTCTGTTGGGAGGAGGATGAAACTCCTGATCACCTGACAACGGAATGCCTCGCCAACTCAAACCAACGCAAGGAATGCTCTGGGCGTAGAAATCTGCAGGAGCGAAGACCTAGCCTCCTTGAAGCCATCCCAGATACAGGAGTTCATTAGAACTTTGGAACTGGAAGGCGAGCTGTAGATGGTAATGACATCGACAGCTCTGAAGGGGGGGCACAATAGACCTTAAGGTCGCAGTGCAACGTTACCCCCTACAACAATATACAAAGAGAATAAAGCCTTCATATTGCGAGTGGCTGTGCTATAGGGATCTACTACACCCCTTGCCATTTTTCGTTTCCACTGGTAGATGGCGCAATCATCTACGCCCTATCCGGAAGAACAACCACTCACCCGAGTCGAATCTCCATCTACGCATCGAAGTAAAGTATCCGGCGCCACACGTGTACTGCACATTCGTTCAAAGTATTATACATTATTACATCATGTGTAGAAGTGAACACGCGTTTGTTCTGGCTCCGCAAACAACTCACTTCAAGTGTGCATTTGCATTATATTATTATTTGTCAATATTGTGCCCAAGTGTACCTATGGTAGGGCCCATCATATTTTCAGTGGTTTTCGCAGTGAAAACTTTTGTTGGCGTGTATTATTAATCAATAAATTTACCGAATCCCTCATTCAACAATTCAACTTATCTCTTCGTTTAACATCTGTAATTTCGTTGGTGAATCTGAATTGGTGTCAACCAATGACCAGTTGGTTGACACCAATTCAGATTCATCGATATTCCTGCTTTGACAAATATAGCTTCATCATCTTTTTCTTCTGTCAATCCAGTATTCCCAGTATTTCATATCGGCCCATGGAAGTGAAATGTGTCTCCTTGTGAATTCATCCTTCTACTATAAATTTGACTCTTTTACATTTCACTGAAATGAGGGTGAATATTTGTTCAATCCATTCACAATGCCGAGTCGATGGTAGTTGCTCCGCGAAAATTGGCCATGCCCAACATTCTGTTGCTTGTGGGTTGTGTAAAAATGAATTTCACGCGCGTGTTAATGTGTACGAGCGATATGTCCAGTATATAACTGAGAATTCTGGTCTTTGGAAGTGTCCACCGTGCACTCTAAACTCACGCTCTTCATGACTTGGCTCATCAACGGACGAGTCAATCCAGCCTCTGGCTCGGCCAATTACTATGAATGAGTTTGAAAGATTGATGGGCCAATTATCTCACAATGCAGTTGATGTATCAACCATACGGCAGAAACAGGACAAACCCTCTACTCAAATTTCTCAGTGTCAGAGCACATTGAATAACCATAGAGTCCTCAATAAGCACGATTCTGAGATTACATCAATTCAGTCCAATCTATCCTCTGTGCGGGTTGCTAGCTCTTCTATCTCATCTGAGGTCGTGGTGTTGGGACGGAGAGTTTCTGAAATTGAAACCGACCGTACTCTCTCTGCTAGCGGTCCCATTGTTGACAACCCAGTGGAAGTGGTTGGGAGAGTTCGTAGATCGTTCTATAGTATCGAGAAGGGCGTACCAGAATCGCAGGGCGCACCAGGTGCTCCGAATGAATCCCGGGATATCGCTAGTTTGAGGAATATCGTCATCTATCATTTTGCCACAATGTCTGTATATTTCGATTTTTTGCCGAAAATGGTCTCAAACGATTGAGTTCGACTCACTGATGAATAATCCGAGGTCAAATTCAATTCTGTCCGTCCGGTCTAGCCGGCCGGCCAGTCCGGCTGGCCGTTAGCACGATAACTCTCGAACAAAACGAGTTAGAGAACTGAAATTTGCAGGGTAGGTTTGGAGCGTAAATAGGCGATAGAAATTTTCACAGTAGCTTTGAGAGAGAAATAGCTCGGTTATGTTCGTTATTGGGCAAAATAAGGCAGATGGTTTCGGAGTAACGAAAAAAAAAAAATTTTTTTTTAACTCACAAATTTCAAATTCAATTTTTTGCGCGCGTGTTCCGCAAGGAACAGCGTGTTATCATTTCGCCACAATGTCTGTCTATTTCGATTTTTTTTTGAAAATGGCCTCAAACGATTGGGTTCGACTCACTGATCAATAATCCGAGGTCAAATTCGATTATGTCCGGCCAGTCGTTAGCACGATAACTCTCGAACGGAAGGAGTTAGAGGATTGAAATTTTCAAGGTAGGTTTGGAGCGTGAATATCTCGGACCAGTTCGTTAACAGGCGAAATCCACCGAGCGGTTTCGGAGTCATGGCTCTACTCTGTACTTAAAACATTTTTTATGAATATTTCCTGAACTGATCAGTCGATCTATCTGACATTTATCATCAAACTATAGAATCATGACTTTTATATGCATAAAAAGTTTTGTATGGATCGGAGTGCCCTGAAGTGGCAAAAAAAAATTTCAAAAAATTTAAAATTTTGTTTCCACGATAACTCGAAAAATACTGATCTGATTGAATTGAAACTCAGTAGTCAATGCAAAAGACCGGAGCAAACACTTTTGCGGAATTCGTTAGGATGAGGTGACATGTAAAAATTCAATAAATTAGTACTATTTGACGGAATATTCTGCTTGTGATTCCGAAACCTATTTTTGGCGCTCTTCCTCGGAACAGAGTGCTTATTATTTTGCCCAAATGTCTGTAATTTTGGAATATTTGGCTGAAAAAGGTCTTGAACGACTTGGTTTGACCTACTGATCAAGAATACGTGGCCAGAATCGATTCTGTCCGGCTGGCCGTTAACACGATAACTCTCGAACGGAATGAGCTAGGCAGTTGACATTTTCAGAGTAGGTTTGAGGGATAAATATCTCGGTTAAGTTCGTTATTGGGCACAATCAGTCTAACTGTTTCGGAGTAACGAAAAACATATTTTTTTTAACTTTTACTTCCTTAAGTTGTGAGACATGTTCCTGTTCCCTATTTTCATAAGGTTGCTAGCAAAAAAAATACTGAAATATGGATATACATACTTTGTGTATCAAACATTTTTTCTTAAGTTAAGGTTCATGATAATAAAAGAATGCGTTGGTGGTATGAACTATTAAAGTTTGAATTATGAAAAGAGGATAGTATTTTATTAATACATTTTGAACTATTAAAATAATTTGTTCGTAATCCACTACCTACTCAAATATAAGGAATAAATGGACAATCTGCAATGATTGTCTCCAGCCTTGCTCTAGACATTTCGATGATACGTGATACGATCGTTAGGTATTTCGAGTTGTGAAAACTATGCACCGAGTGTAAGTTGCAACAACCCATTCCACGAGGCTGAATCATCGAAGATTGCTCATTTAATCTTGATAAATAAATTTAATGACAATTTTTGAAGCATTAAAGCATTGAAGCATTTTTTTTAAACGACACTTTTTTTGAATTCAATTTGTTTCATGATGCATTTCTATCATAGGAATCCATTGATATAATTCCCAACTCTGAGAACCCAAAACTTTCTGAGATATAATTTGTCTGTTTGAACAAGAGCGCCAAAAAGCTCCTGTCCACTGGGCTTGAACCAATATTTTAAGTTCATACCGCCCCTTCCTAGCATTTTTCGTTATGCGCATATGCAGATGAGAAGTGATTTAACTGCTGGAGTTTTCGTCTGGAGGATTGGGGTTTTGGGGTGGAGGATGGTATTCCTCCATATAATCCCCTGGTGAAGCTACGCGCATGCGTGGATTCAAGATGGGATATCTCCTAAACCACTAGTGTTGGAGATTCGGAGTTTTTTTTGTAAGGTGTGTGAGTTTGGTCGGACTTTCTACCGCAAGTAGATTGCGCTTGCGCAAAGGAGAAGTGACTGTTTTTGGGTTGTATGGGTTATGTCGGAAGTGGTTTGGGACTATCGGTCATGGGTCTGGTGCTGAGCCGATATTGTGAGGTTTTAAGAGAATATTCATGGCAATTCAGGGCACGGACATTTCAGTTTGGGGGAAGTAGCGTTAGATTCCGAGTTAAAGTGTCCGTACCGCGGCTCTGGGGCTAATTCTTCAATTCATGTTACCCCTTACGAGCATTTTTCGTTATTCGCATGAGCAGACGATAAGTGAAATAACTGCTGGAGTTTTCGTCTTAGAGGATTGGGGTTTTGGGGTGGAGGATGGTATTTCTCCATAGAATTCCCTGGTGAGGGTCCGCGCATGCGTGGATCCAAGATGCGATATCTCCTGAACCACTAGTGTTGGAGAATCGGATATTTTTGGGGGAACTACCGTTGTTTCCGACTTGAAGTATCCGTAGCATGGCTCTGGGGCTAATTTTGAAATTCATGTTACCCCTTACGGGCATTTTCCGTTATGCGCATGAGCAGACGATAAATGAATTAACTGCTGGAGTTTTCGTCTGAGAGGATTGGGGTTTGAGAATCCCCTTGGAAGTGTCCACGCATGCGTGGATTGAAGGTGCGATATCATCTGAACCAATGGTGTTGAAGAATCAGAGTTTTGTGTGAGGTGTGTGATTTTGAGAGGACTTTCAGCCACGAGTAGACTGCGCATGCGTAGAGGAAACATGGCTCTTTTTAGGTTGTATGACTTATATTGTGAATGATTTGCGTCTAGCAGTCATGTATTTGGCGCTGAAAAATTATTTCGAGGTTTTAAGAGAAATTTCATTGCAATTCTGTGCACATACAAGTCAGTTTCGCTCTATCCACTGAGCTTGAAACACTCATCAATCAATTCAAAATAGCCAACGTGAACAGTGAACACGTGCTCCAAAGAGTACTGACTTTGCGTCAGTGCTTTATGCGCGTATGTTCTGGGGAACATCGCGTTATCATTTTGCCCAAATGTCTGTAATTTTCAATTTTTTTTGCCGAAAATAGTTTCAAACGATTGGTTACGACTGCCTGATGAAGAATTCGGGGTCAACTTTGATCTCGACTTTGATTCTGCCTGGCCGGCCTGCCGTTGCCACGATAACTCGAGAACGGAAAGTGCTAGCGGCTTGAAATTTTCAGGATAGGTGGCGCATCCCAATACGACGGACAAGTTCGTTAATGGGCATAATCGGCCCAATGGTTTCCGAGTAATAATTTTGTTTTCAACCAATATTGATCTGACCGAATTGAAACTTGGTGAATAGTTGTAGAATACAAACCTAAGCCCGTTCGTGGAATTTTGTGAGAATATTATCACTAGAAAATTTTAAAAAAATTATTAAAAAATATTTTTAATGTACTACGATAACCTGAGAATGGAAAGAGATAGCGACTTGTAATTTTCAGGTTAGGTTGTGCATCTGAATGTGACATTTGGCCAAACGCTTTTGGATTTACGCCCATCTGAAATTTTGTTGTTATTTCCTTAATAACTCGAAAAATACAGAATCGATTCAATTCAAACATGGATATTAGTTGTAATATGCCAGCGCAAACATTTTTGCGGAATTTCGTGAGGATGGTATCATTGAAAATCACTGAAAAAAATTCCATATATCAGAAAATATTCATCCGACATGGCTGAAATTTTGCGAGAGCCTTCAAAGCCTAACTCCAACACCAATTTCCAAGATCATGATCGGATCTATATTGTTGGAGATCCGAGCAGCCTTGTGTGAATTCAGTAGATGGATGGGTGACCGTTGCCTCGATAACTCTCTGACGAAAGGAGATAGGGGCTTGCAATTTTCAGGGTAAGTTGCTCAATTTTGGTTCATTGCTGTTTCAAATTTTTATTTTAATCAACAACTGTTGAATAACTGATTAATATCTAACTATAAAGTATTCGACTGAATGTTTTTTCATTCTTAAGTCATACACACTATTAATTTTTGATGATTTTTCAGGAAAAGAAGCTCAAGATGAATAATAATTCTCCCCGCTACCTCAAAAGGTTGATTAATAAAGACGTCAATCATGATGAACATACTGAAAGTACTAGGTATATCATCATTACCTTGTACAGAACCAACATAATTATTTGCTCTAAATAATCCATAAACATTGTATAATGCTGTCGTATAATATGGAGCCTACCATCGATCAACAAGAGATAAGTTATTCTATGAAAATTTCTGCAATACCTTCAGATGATTCCCTCAAGTTGGGTTTTTTCAACTCATCTAAGAACATGGTCAATAGAAAACTGAATTTCCCAAATTGCTTTTTCAAAATTGTTGAAAATTTTCAATTTAATTGAATTTGGGAAATCTATGTTCAGATGCTAGAATATTATTAAAGATACATAAGGAAACGTCTTTGGAAATCATGGATGGAACGATGGAAAGCTTACTGAATCTAGAAGACCTTCTGAAAACCAACAAAAATGTTGCTGCTCAATTAGTAAGTGAACCGAAAAGGACCTATGAACTACAGTGTATCCCTGGTCCTTCTCAATTCCATTACTCTGTTATACATTTTTTATAGAAATAATAGATCTCGAGTTCTTCAGAAATGACTTGAAGTTTTAAATCTCAATGTTCATCTCCACTGGAAATTGTATTCTACTATTCACGTCCAAAGGGTTTTTTCAATGCTGACATTAAGTCAAAAAAAATAATAATAATATGGATTTTTACACATGTCTATTATTCTAGATGAATAAACTGTTACTCAGATTACAAAAATTTCATAAGGATGTGCGTCCAATCGATAATCCAAGGTGAGCTTGCCCAGCATTGTTCCTGGACTGGAAAATACCGAATTTCAAAATGACAGATTTGGAAATGATGAAAATACTCAAACGTAAGTACTTCTCAGTGATTGTTTTCTTCAAACTTTAGGATCTGTTTGCATAAAGTGCTCTGTTAACTCAAGTTTTAACAGTGCTAACTATTTAAATGTGCTAAAAGCTATGCCTTATCCTAGTAATAAAAAAATTAAATATTTAGTTCTTCGTTTCATTTTTTGCAACCAGCCCTATCTTGTAAAGTAGGTATCTACTATTAGTTTCTTTTCGCTTTACCTTTCGTTAACATGAATTATAAGTGATCTTATTTCCAACAGTCATACTACACATATTTTTGCCAATATATCATCAAGATTAATTTGAGTTTTCAGTGGTGACTTTATTTTCAGAATCTGATAAGGAGTTTCAACTCATTGTTGTGGAGTGGATGATATTCGCTTAACAGAGGCTGACAAGGAAAAAGTAGTAACTGAGGTTTAAGTGGAACGATACTGAAGACTGCAACAGATACCAAAGATATTGAGATATTTAGTGATGAATTTGTATATATTGTTTTATAGAGTATTTATTATTTTCTAAGACTTTATGATATATTTTTTTATGGAAAATTGGTCAATTTTTTAAGTTGTATTATATATTTTATGCAGATGGAAGTTTTGATTAAATATGATTCTCCCACTGAACTCAACTTTTGTTCATCCATCATTCAATTTGCTTGATAATTTTTCCGTTACCCTTTTATAGTCGAATTTAAGCGAGTAACCAAACAGTGTGTCAAGACCAATTCTTTTCAATAATAACCAATTGGTTATGATAGGAAGGGATTGGTCTTGACACTCTGTTTTGGTTACTTGCTTATATTTGACTATAAAAGGGTAAGGAACATTATATAAATGTTCTGAGTAACATTAAATATATGTAACAAAGTTACAATATAGTTATGTAAAATTAGATACATCATACAAATGTTGCATAAATATTTCAAGCAACATTAAATATACGTAACGATGTTACGTTTATGTAATATTTATCATTAAACGTTGCATTGTAATATTAAACAAACAGACAAATTATATCTCCGAAAGTATTGGTTTCTCAGAGTTGGGAATTATATCAATGTATTCATATGATAGAACTGCATCATAAAGGAAATTCAATTCAAATAATAGTTTATTTATCAAGATTAAATGAGCAATCATGAGAATGATAACTGCACCATGGAAGAAATCGAATTAAATCTGGCCAATTTTGCCCAATAACGAACTTAACCGAGATATTCATCTCCCTAACCTACTCTGAAAATTTCAACTACCTAGCTCATTCCGTTCGAGAGTTATTGTGGAAAAACTTTTTTTAAATTTTCAAAATTTTTTTTTTACACTTTGCGGTAATCTGGTCAATACAAAACTTCACATGCGAATAAAGGTCATGATTCTACAATTTGATGCTAAATTTCAGATAGATCGAACTAACTTGTCCGAGATATTTACGCTCCAAAACCACCTTGCAATTTTCAATCCGCTAACTCCTTTCGTTCGAGAGTTATCGTGCCTACGGCCGGTCGGCCGGCCGGACAGAATCGATTTCGCACTCGGATTCTTGATCAGTGAGTCGAACCAAATCGTTTGAGACCATTTTCAGCCAAAAATTCCAAAATTACAGACACTTGGGCAAATTGATAAGCACTCTGTTCCGAGGAACTAGAGCGCCAAAAAAACAAGTTTCGTATGACAATTGCCCAAAACAGGTTTAAAGTACCTACAAATAGTAGGTATTCCATAAAACATGTATGAAAGAAGATGAGTAATAATATGAAAGAAGATGAGTAATAAATAAAAAATTACCTTGTAATCGATCAAAAATTTCCTGATTTACGTTCACCAAATTTTCTCCTCTCTCGAACTACAGAATTATGCTTTCAATATTTACTTAATATTTTTAAACATTTTCGGGTGAGGTCCCCGTTGCATCGCTAAAATACGAGTATTTCAACCCCAATATTTTTGAAGTTATAATATTCCCTTCTGTCAAGTTGACATTACGACAATTCATACATATAATAATTATATCAATGTGTGAAATACGATTTACATTGAAATTTTGAAGAATCATATCTCCGAAAGTATTAGCTTGTTAGAGTTAAAAATGATATGAATGGATTCTTATGATAAAACTTCTTATTAAAAAAAAATTAATTTGGAATTTGTTTAGTAAAAAAAAAATTTTTTTTTTGTTACTCCGAAACCATTTGTCCGATTTTGCCCAATAACGAACTTAGCCGAGATATTTATCCCCCACACCTACTCTGAAAATTTCAACTCTCTAGCTCATTCCGTTCGAGAGTTATCGTGCCTACGGCCGGCCGGACCGGCCGGACAGAATGAATTTCGACCACGGATTCTTGATCAGTGAGTCGAACCAAATCGTTTAAGACCATTTTCATCGAAATATTCGAAAATTACAGACATTTGGGCAAATTGAAAAGCACTCAGTTCCGAGGAACTAGAGCGCCAAAACAAGAGGCACAAACTGCTATGTGTACTACGTATCTGTTACATCAAGTATCTCTCTATACAACATCACAAGGTCACAATGTGACATTACATTTACGTTTAAGTTATGTTTTTATGTTTAGTGGAATGTCTTCCCTAATTTTAAGAAATGATTCGTGTTTAATATGAAGCGATCAAAAAGAATATAACATAGCCAAAGCTAATAGTTCCTAACAGTCTGTCGAAATTGTTATGTTGAAATCCTGGGTTACTAATTAATTAATTATTAACTGTGCTATATCCCCGTGAGTGTTGTGAAAATTGAAATTGTTTACAATTTATACAGTGGAATAATGAAAGTTTCTGATATGGATACTGGTACAAATTTGTTTAAGGTACTGCACCTTTCGCATCTTGCAGATGATGCATAACTGATAAGCAGGTTTGTTCGACGTCGTTATGGTTTGTCTGTCGTCTCATACTCGGAATATTTGAGAGACTACGTGTACTGGAATCATTTCTCTAAACTTGGAAAGGCAAGATATCAATACGTAGCAAATCAACGCTGTTGGAGGATTTTACTGATATTTCGGATCTTGCGGTGGATGGAAGATAATCTTAAAGAGACTGGACAATAATTTTGGTTCATATGTGGATGAATATAAATGTCGGCTCATTTTCCATTTTTATTCTCGTCAAATAGGCATTTTGAATACCACTAGAGCTAAAATTATTCTTGTAATATTTTGTTGCTTTTCGGCAATTTCGGTCAATTGCCAATCAAAAATTCCTCAACAAATGACCATCGAGCAATTTTACCGCAAAATATTATCTCTTGTGGTATTATACACAAAAATAGTATATTCTAAAACAAGTTGCAGAATGGGCTGATATTCAAACACGAATGCGAAATTCGAAAACGAGCGACGAAGGAGCAAGTTTTCGTACGCATGAGTGTTGGAATTGCCTTCTGCAACGAGTATTAGATGATATTTTCTCTATTTCAGGCAAGTTTTGTAAAATACTGTTGAAATTTGATGAAAAATTAGGATTATACATCCTAGTGACTTTTGTATTGTATCTTGGCAGTTGGTGTGACTGTTACGAAAGTTGACAGATCACGGAATTTGAATTGTACGTAGAGCATGTACAGGTTTAAAGTACCTACAAATAGTAGGTATTCCATAAAACATGTATGAAAGAAGATGAGTAATAATATGAAAGAAGATGAGTAATAAATAAAAAATTACCTTGTAATCGATCAAAAATTTCCTGATTTACGTTCACCAAATTTTCTCCTCTCTCGAACTACAGAATTATGCTTTCAATATTTACTTAATATTTTTAAACATTTTCGGGTGAGGTCCCCGTTGCATCGCTAAAATACGAGTATTTCAACCCCAATATTTTTGAAGTTATAATATTCCCTTCTGTCAAGTTGACATTACGACAATTCATACATATAATAATTATATCAATGTGTGAAATACGATTTACATTGAAATTTTGAAGAATCATATCTCCGAAAGTATTAGCTTGTTAGAGTTAAAAATGATATGAATGGATTCTTATGATAAAACTTCTTATTAAAAAAAAATTAATTTGGAATTTGTTTAGAAAAAAAAAATTTTTTTTTTGTTACTCCGAAACCATTTGTCCGATTTTGCCCAATAACGAACTTAGCCGAGATATTTATCCCCCACACCTACTCTGAAAATTTCAACTCTCTAGCTCATTCCGTTCGAGAGTTATCGTGCCTACGGCCGGCCGGACCGGCCGGACAGAATGAATTTCGACCACGGATTCTTGATCAGTGAGTCGAACCAAATCGTTTAAGACCATTTTCATCGAAATATTCGAAAATTACAGACATTTGCGCAAATTGAAAAGCACTCAGTTCCGAGGAACTAGAGCGTCAAAAAAAGAGGCACAAACTGCTATGTGTACTACGTATCTGTTACATCAAGTATCTCTCTATACAACATCACAAGGTCACAATGTGACATTACATTTACGTTTAAGTTATGTTTTTATGTTTAGTGGAATGTCTTCCCTAATTTTAAGAAATGATTCGTGTTTAATATGAAGCGATCAAAAAGAATATAACATAGCCAAAGCTAATAGTTCCTAACAGTCTGTCGAAATTGTTATGTTGAAATCCTGGGTTACTAATTAATTAATTATTATTAACTGTGCTATATCCCCGTGAGTGTTGTGAAAATTGAAATTGTTTACAATTTATACAGTGGAATAATGAAAGTTTCTGATATGGATACTGGTACAAATTTGTTTAAGGTACTGCACCTTTCGCATCTTGCAGATGATGCATAACTGATAAGCAGGTTTGTTCGACATCGTTATGGTTTGTCTGTCGTCTCATACTCGGAATATTTGAGAGACTACGTGTACTGGAATCATTTCTCTAAACTTGGAAAGGCAAGATATCAATACGTAGCAAATCAACGCTGTTGGAGGATCTTAACTGATATTTCGGATCTTGCGGTGGATGGAAGATACTCTTAAAGAGACTGGACAATAATTTTGGTTCATATGTGGATGAATATAAATGTCGGCTCATTTTCCATTTTTATTCTCGTCAAATAGGCATTTTGAATACCACTAGAGCTAAAATTATTCTTGTAATATTTTGTTGCTTTTCGGCAATTTCGGTCAATTGCCAATCAAAAATTCCTCAACAAATGACCATCGAGCAATTTTACCGCAAAATATTATCTCTTGTGGTATTATACACAAAAATAGTATATTCTAAAACAAGTTGCAGAATGGGCTGATATTCAAACACGAATGCGAAATTCGAAAACGAGCGACGAAGGAGCGAGTTTTCGTACGCATGAGTGTTGGAATTGCCTTCTGCAACGAGTATTAGATGATATTTTCTCTATTTCAGGCAAGTTTTGTAAAATACTGTTGAAATTTGATGAAAAATTAGGATTATACATCCTAGTGACTTTTGTATTGTATCTTGGCAGTTGGTGTGACTGTTACGAAAGTTGACAGATCACGGAATTTGAATTGTACGTAGAGCATGGAGATCAGATTTAACAGTTTCCTAATATTATGAATAATTCTAAATTAGCAAGAAAAAAAATCTGTAGTACCTTATTTTTTGATGAAAATAAAACCTTTCCTCTCAACAATTATTTCACCTTATCCAGATTATCTTATATTGACAATAATTGACGTGTGTTGAAATTCGATAGGATCGAATGTCAGTGCTGACTACCACAAAACGAAAAATATAACTAGAAACAATGTGGTAATGAGTTCATTCCAGCACTGTTATTAGTGCTGGAATGAACTCATTACGATACTGAAATATAGAAAAGTATAATCATAATCATGTTTATAGCACGCACGCCAAAGCAGAGTGACCCCACGTCATTTCTCTTTAAAGCCTTCTTTTCATTGTGAAGTCAATCTGCAATTGGCGCGTGTGCTATAAACATGATTATGATTATACTGACCCTCCCAAGTCTTCACCATGGAGATCCCTCAGAAGCTCCTAGGAGCTTGCGTGAATAAGAAGAGTCAGTTGTGTTCTTCTTCAACTTTGTTACTCTATCCTTATGCCAGGTTAGACAAAGCATTGTAAATTTATGACCCAACAGTGAATGGTGTCCACTACCCTTTGGGTAGATCTCCGCTGAGCTTGAAACCCTCATCTTTCAATTCAAATTAATCATAGAGCGCCAAAGAGTACTGACTTCAGGTCAATGCTTTTTTATATTTTTTCAAGGTCCTTTACCAAATATGGTAATCGATACAGTGTGGCTATTAGTTTTAACGTAGATTGAAATAAAGAAAAATGTGGTTATGGGACCACAGTTGGGGACGCTATTGCTCACACCTATTCTCCAAATCCGAACGTAATTTAATATAGATCTTCCAAATACAGTTATTTATAAATTGGCCCCAGGACCACGATACAGACAACTCAACTCAGATAAACGGAATTTCCTCGAAACTGACTTGTCGGTGCACAGAACTACCATGAAATTTCTCTTGAAAGCTCACAATATTGGCTCAGCACCAAATCCATGACTGCTAGTCGCAAACCACTCCCAAAAAAAGCCATACAACCCAAAAAGAGCAACTTCTCCTCTGCGAATGCGCAATCTACTCGTGGCTAAAAGGCCTCTCAAAATCACTCACCGCACACAAAACTCTGATTCTTCAACACCGTTGGTTCATGAGACATCGCAGCTTTAATCCACGCATGTGCGGATACTCCCAAGGGGATTTTATAGACGTAAAGCATCCTGCACCTCCAAACCCCAATTCTCCAGCAGTTAAATCACTTCTCGTCTGCTCATGTGCATACGTAAGGGGTAACATGAATTTCAAAATTAGCCCCAAGGCCACGGTAACGACACGCCAACTCGGAAACAACGCTTTTTCCCCCAAACTGACTTATCCGTGCACAGAATTGCCATGAATACCTATTCTTTCAAAACCTCACAATACCGGCTCAGCATCAGACCCGTGACCGATAGTCCTAAACCACTTCCAACATAACACATAAATCCCAAAAACAGTAACTTCTCCTCCGCGCATGCGCAATCCACTCGCGGTTGAAAGTACTCTCAAAATCACACACCTCACAAACAATTCGTTTCTCCAACACTAGTGGTTCAGGGATCTTGAATCCACGCACGCGCAGACCCTCTCCAGGGGATTCTATGGAGATAGCATCCTCACCGCCAGCTACTTAACTCGCATAAGACTGCTCGGATCTCCAACAATATGGATCCGATCGTGTTCAAACTAGGAACTTGGCAGTAGAGTTAGGATCCGAAGGCTCTTGCAAAATTTCAGTGATATCGGACTAATAGTTTATGATATATAAAATTTTTTCAGTTATTTCAATGATTTTTTTTTAATTTTCTAATATTACGATCCTCATGAAATTTCGCAAGAATTTTCGCGTTGGCATTTTACAACTAATAACCATGTTTGAATTATATCGGTTTTCTATTTTTCGAGTTATTGAGGAAATAACAACCAAATTTCAGATGGTTATAACTCCAAAACCGTTTGGCCGATTATATCTAATATCACAAATTCAAGTGTCGCATTCAGATGCACAACCTAACCTGAGAATTTCAAGCCGCTATCTCTTTCCGTTCTCAGGTTATCGTGACATAAATAATATTTTTTAATAATTATTTAAAAATTTTCTAGTGATATGATGCTCACAAAATTTTGCGGCCGTCCTTAGGTTTGTATTCTACAACTACTCACCAAGTTTCAATCCTATCGGATTTGTATTGGTTCAAAATAAAATTATCACTCGGAAATGTTTGGCCGATTATGCCCATTAACGAACTTGTCCGTAGTATTGGGACACGCCACCTACCCTGAAAATTTCAAGTACTATCTATTTCCGTCCTCAAGTTATCGTGACAACGGCCGGACGGACAGAAACAAATTTTACCTCGGATTATTCATCAGTGAGTCAAACTCAATCGTTTGAGACCATTTTCGCAAAAAAATAGAAATATACAGACATTGTGGCAAAACGATAGGAAGGCAGTACCTTGCGGAACAAGCGCGCAATAAAAATCCGATCGAGCTCAAATCGGGCACTCGATTGTAAAAGGGCGGCTTGAGGGTTGGTGCGGAATTTCAACGAAAATTGATGGATGGAGCCTGAAATATAATAATAACATATTTTAATGATAGCTTCTTTTTCCTAGTGACATAATCGTCACGCAATTTCCTAAAAATTTGCCCATTCTACAACTAATCACCAAGTTTCATTTCGATCGGATCTGTATTTTATGAGTTATTGGGGAAACAATATTTTAGATGAGTATAATTCCGGAACCGTTTCTCCGACGATGTCGTCCATTAACGAACAGAACATTCGCATTCAGAGGCGGTCGGCCGTACAGAATTTTCTTTGAATTCTTCATCAGTGAGTCTATCCTAATCGTTCGAGACCATTCCATCTGCAATGTTGCTAATTATACCTCTTTCTGCAGCTGTCCCTGTGTTTTTGCGCGTGTGTTCCACAAGGAACAGCGTGCTATCATTTTGCATGAAAGTCCGTATTTTTGGAATTTTTTGGTCTCGAACGATTGGGTTCGTCTCACTGATGAGTAATCCGGGGTCAAATTCAATTCTGTTCTTCCGGCCGGCCGTTAGTACGATAACTCTCGAACGAAAGGAGTTAGAGGATTGAAATTTGCAGGGTATAGTTTTGGAACGTAAATATCTCGGACAAGTTCGTTAACAGGCAAAATCCACCAAGCAGTTTTGGAATTAAGGACATTTTTAGTTAAAACATTTATTATGAATATTTCCGAAACCGGTCACTCGATCTATCCAAATTTAGCATCAAATTATAGAACTATGACCTTTAAATGCATGCGAAGTTTTGTATTGATCGGATGGCCATAAAGTGGCATAAAACATCTTTTTTTCCACAATAACTCGAAAAATACTGATCTGATTGAATTGAAACTCAGTAGTTAGATGCAAAAGACCGAAGCAAACACTTTAGTGAAATTTCGTGAGGATCACATAACTTCAAAAAATTACTACTATTTTGCGGTATATTTTGCTTGAAATTCCCAAACCTATTTTTAAGTTCATGCTGCCGCTTCCGGGAATTTTCCCTCACTGACGTGAAGTCAGTACTCTTTGGCGTGCGTGTTCACGTTGGCTAATTTGAATTGAATGATGAGTGTTTCAAGCTCAGTGGATAGAGCGAGCCGGAAATCTACCCAGAGGGTAACGGAAACCATTCACTGTCGAGTCAAAAATTAACGGTTCTGTGTCTAAGCTGAAGTGAGGATAAAGTAACAAAGTTGACAAAGAACACAACTGACTCTCCTTGGTCGCACAAGATCCTAGGAGCTTCTGAGGGATCTGGTTGGGGAAGACTTAGGAGGGTCAGAAGAATCATAATCTGGGTCTTAATGATTTGATTTATTACCAACAGTATCAACCATTTTTCAGTTTTATAAAGAAGTAGTGATAAAATCTTATTGAGAAAATAATGAAATTATATATACTTCCTCAATAATTTCTTTATTGGAATAGCTTTGTGATGCCAAAATTTCAGGTACTTCTTCATAATTAATTTGGACGTGGCAACTGTGCGGATCCATCATAAAAAATACAAGTCTATAATTGATTATTACCGTGGCCCCTTAATTTTTGGTAGTTTTATCAATATATTCACCTAATAGTTAGCCTTATTCTCTTAATAATATTACATCATATAACACGATTGCAATATGTAGGTAGTTATTGTTTGCCATGAATTCCTGCTATCGACTTGTCAATTTGTATAGCCGCCATGAAAATCATGTTGACAGAGAAGATTAGATAAAAATATTTGAGGTTAGGAGAATCTAGTGAGTTCAGCTGTTGCCTATTTGAATGCCAAAATAAGTCCAAACTAAATCCAAAGCAATATGGCCCAAAATGCAAATCGCCTGCCAAAAGTTGGAAGACGTCTTCACAAAATCGCTTTCCGTGCCAATTTAACTCTTGCTGGGTTACTTGGGAATGGTATGGTTGATTGTTCAAACAACCATACCGAATGTATACAAGTTATTATAGCGGCCATCCAGAAAATAATTAATTGAAAAATGAATATTTGCAATTATGAAATGTTCTGGATCATCTCATTAAATACACAAAAGCACGATACTGTAGAAATATAGTCTATGAAAACAATGCTCAGTTAAAATATGTAAGAAATCTAACGTAAAAATACAAAAACAGAAGCTTTTGTTCCCATGTTGTATTTTCCATTCATGCCCGACACGCCTTAGACGTTCTTTTAGCGTTAACACGTAAAAAAATGCATTAGAAAACATCGGAATTAAAATTTATATAAATAAAATAGTGAACTTACTCAGTGGGGATTCGAACCTGGAGATCTTGCGCGGCAGGAGAGCTCGCTAACATCTCGGGTGTTGAGGCGTTGTTACAATTTACATGATTTGAAATTTCAGAAGAAGTAGATACCAGTACGAAATTATTATTTTCACGAGTATTCCTGAAATACAAAGCTGATCGAGCTGATTTAAAGTCAGGAGCTTTTGAGCACATGTTCTATTGTCTATTCACGCCTCGCACTCCTTAACGAAATACTACATGAACCTTCAAGCTGTGTCTTTAGTGTTAACACGTGAAATAATTCATTGGGCATCAGCTGAATTCAAGTTTGAAATAAATAAAATAGTGAACATACTCAGCGGGGATTTGAACCCGGACCTGCTGCGCGGCAGGTGAGGAATCTGACCTCTCGTCTATCGAGGTGTTATTACTTTTCTGAGGTTTACATGATTTGAAATTTCAGAGAAAGTAGATTCCAGTTTTTTTTACATTAATTGTTGAAATCTACGGACCCGATCAAGGTGAAATCCGGTAATCGATTATAAAATGACAGCCTGAAGGTTTGTGCGAAGGACAACAGGGATGATTTTGAGAAGGTCTAACGGATAATTTTGCAAAAATTCTCGCATGAGGATCCTATAGCTAATTACCAAGTTTCAATTCGATCGGATCGGTATGTATTTGTTAAGTTATTGAGGATAAAATATTTGGTTATAACTCCGAAACCGTTTGGCCGATTATGTCGATTACTTAATCGTCGCATACGTGCAACCTATCCTGGAAAGTCCAAGAAGCTATCTCTTTCCGATCGAAAGTTACCATGGCAACGGACGGCTGGACAGACAGAATTGAATATGACCTCGAATTCTTCATCAGTGAGTCGAACTTAATGCTTTGAGACCATTTTTGGCAAAAAAATTGGAAAATTATAGGTATTTGAGCAAATTGATAGCACGCTGTTACTTAGAACATGCGCGCAAAAATTAGAAGAATTATTGGAGATGTTGGCAGAGGAATGTTTATGGATAATGGCAAATCGGGGACATATTCGATAACCGGCAACTCTCGGTTTTCTCGACAATTCTGTCGCGAAAAGCTTACATCCGGTAAGCACCGAGGATTGCGACTTCCGACCGAGGAAGTTCTTTTCTGTCCGCTACAAGGATACAAGGCTTACAAGATACAGAGTGGAAAAGCCAAATGGAAAAAATTCATCATTTCGCTTATTGTACCTACATAAATATAGAAAATCCCGAAACACGTCAAATTTAAATTATAAATCGAAATTATTCAACGTAAAATTGTGATCCCTACTTTCACTTCTCTTTGAGTGACTGATACAATCCCCAATTTTTCCGAAAAAAGTTATATATCATTGTTTGTAAGGTCTCCTCATTCCTTTGCGCGTATGTTCTAGGGAACAACGTGCTATCATTTTGACCTAGATTTTGCCCAAATGTCTGTAATTTTCGAATTTTTGCCGAAAACGATTAGGTTTGACTCGACGCTGGTGAATAATTCGAGATCAAATTCAATAATGTCCGGCCGTCCGGTGCCAGGATGAATTTCGAACGGAAAGTGATAGCTACTAGCAATTTTAAGGGTAGGTTGCGAATCCGTAATCTGCATGCGACGGTTCGTTAATGGGCATAATCGGCCAAACAGTAGGGGGGTTATGCCCCAATATTTTTTCCCCAATAACTAACAAAAATACAGATCCCATCCAATTGAACTTGGTAATTAGTTGTAGAATGCTGATTCGGAAAGTTTTGCAAATTTTCGTGAAGATCGTATTAGAGAAAAAAAAAATTCTTCAAAATTGTTATGTTTCTGTAAATATTCGTAAGATTCTGCTGACATTCCGCACAAACCTCCAGGCCATTTTATAATCGAGCACCGAATCTCTGCTCGATCAGTTCCGTATTTTAGCAACTATTTTAAAAATAAAATTTCGAACTGGGTAAATGTTTGTGCAATTATGAACTAATTTTGTGGAGAAATTAGTTTATTATAATCTAAGGATTGAATTGCCATCATAATTCAATCTAATGGTTAATGATTCACAAAAAATAAAAATACAACAATGAAACTGATAATAATCACTATATTATATTATTGATACTGAACTCATTTTTTTCAGGAGTCGGTATGATACCAGTGAAAGAGTGAGTATACTTATTTTTATCAACCATCTTAATTTTGAAATTATTCTCTATGTTATAGTAAGAAATCAGATGCACTCAGTTGGCAAATCATAACAGACAATAATTCCATGAGATCATCACCATTTCTTGAAAAAATACAGGATGTTAGGATGACTATCACGGTTTCTCCAAGATCGAAACTTGGATGTGGGTAAGCAATAAACCTAAATGATTTGGGGCTTTTCAATTAGTTAGATATATTCAGTACACGTTATGAGGACAGTTCAAAATGGTGAAGTCGTTGCATTTTAAAGCAGTTTTAATTTTTCACATGCATTGTTGCTTTATTATGACTGAGAAATGTTGTTGAACAATGTCCAGGAGTATTTCCTTCTTCTCCTTCATATACTGAAAAACATTATGAAATCTGTTCATTGATATCACTCGAGACGGGATATAATATACATAACATGGTGATAATCATCAATCTATAGAAATAATTCAGTAACAAGAATTCCGAGTAACACTTGTTTGTTTGTATTAGACCGATTCCGATCGAGCGAGTAGCCCTTGCCGCAGCGGAGTTTCATGGTTGATCCCCCTCAGCTCGGGTTGCTAGTCTCTATAGAGTTCAGCTCAGGTTTCTTAACTGAGCTAAGTCCTGCACCGCCGACGTTACATGAATCTCATGTAACATCCCCACTGCCTTGCCGGTATATTACCTACATAAGATCCAATTTCCTAGCAAGTAGGATTAGGCGCTTGACTAGGTACCTCGCACGGATCCTGTCACTCAAGGTCGTGTCGTCGCCCCCATAGTGAAGTTTCCATTGTCTGTGGGTTGGACAGTCAAATATGACATGAGAGGCAGTTTCGTCTGCCCTCCCCACATTTCATACAAACCGGATTTTTTGGGAGAATCCCCATGTTGTTCAGGTGGTTTCTAAGGATACAGTGTCCGGTTAGTAGGCCAGTTACTGCCCTGAGCTTACTCCTACTCAGTAGTAAGACTTCTTTAGTTTAGTTCAGTGAGGGGCACGGCTGCCCTATCATCAACTTACTATGCCACTGGCCCGAAGTTATGATCCAGTGCTACGCGTGCTGTGCAAGGATCCATTTTTCAATGACGCCTTTTACAGCCGATTTGGTCACCCCTACTTCGAGGGCGTCAGCTCTTTCATTTGCTTCAACCCCTGTGCGCCCTGGCACCCATCCGTGCTGAACTCGGTTTATGGCAGTCAAGAGTTCCAGGTGCTGTCGGCATTCCAGCACAGGCTGGAAGTTAATTATACCCCTGGCTATTGCCTTAAGTGCAGCCTGACTGTCCGAGAGAATTCTTATGTTCTTATTGCCCATACGAATATTCTCCAAGGCAGTCCAGGGACGGGCCGAAGCCAAATTTTTGGGGGGGTGGGAGCATTCAAAATTAGTCCAACTGCGCATGAAGGATTACATAAAAAACCAATACGACAACGACGGAGGAGGAAACTGTGTAGGTACTCACTTATTTACGTCGCTAAAATCAATAGAAATAAAAAAAAAATTAAATGCCGCTCGACAGTGAGAAACAGATCAAATTGGTACCAGATGGTTTGTTTTATGACACTTGCCGACTACACACATTGTGCCGAAAACTATTGAATATTGAATTCACGGCAACAGGGATGTGTACAACTGAAAAAGGGTACATGGTGTTATTCCATGTTATCCCGTCCGTATAAGCTGCCTGCTTTGCATTTATCGGGTCAGACGGTCAAATTCCTTCACAACTTATAACAATTTTGTCCATCTCCTTCGAAATTTTTTCAACTGCTTCGAAATTTTGTCCAACTCCTTCAAAATTTTTGCAACTGCTTCGAAATTTTTTCCAACTTCATCGAAATTTTTCCAACTGGTTCGAAATTTTTTCCAACTGATTCGAATTTTTTCCGACTCCTTCGTAATTTTATCCAACTCCTTCGAAATTTTTCCAACTGCTTCGAATTTTTTTCCAACTCCTTCGTAATTTTGTCCAGCTGCTTCGAAATTTCTTCCAACTCCTTCGAAATTTTGTCCAACTCCTTCTAAAATTTTAAACTGCTTCGAAATTTTTTCCAACTCCATCGAAATTTTTTCCAACTCCATCGAAATTTTTCCTACTGGTTCGAACTTTCTTCCAAATCCTTCGAAATTTTTCCAACTGCTTCGAAATTTTTTCCAACTCCTTCGTAATTTTGTCCAACTCCTTCGAAATTTTTTCAACTGCTTCGAAATTTTTTCCAACTCCATCGAAATTTTTCCAAGTGCTTCGAAATCTTTTCAAACTCCTTCCAAATTTTGTCCAACTCCTTCTAAATTTTTCCAACCGCTTCGAATTTTTTTCTAACTCCTTCGTAATTTTGTCCAACTCCTTCGAAATTTTTCCAACTGCTTCGAAATTTTTTCCAACCATCGAAATTTCTCCAACTCCTTCGAAATTTGTTGTGAACTGTGTTGAAAATTTGTCAGCTCCGTTGGGGGGGATCATCCCCCCCCCCCTGTTAGGCCCGTGCCTGCAAGACACATGTCGTGATGGCTACCACCTCCGCCTGGAATATGGTGGTGCATTGGCCAAGCGACATCGAAATACTCACATTGTGTGCAGCCCCATACACTCCTGAGCCAGAGCATCCATCCGTCACTGAACCGTCCGTGAACCATGTTAGTTCACTGTGCGATCTTTTCTCCACCCTCCGCGGGGGTCGTAGCCCCAGTTTGGAGGAAGGGCAAAATGTGTGAGTTACTGGACTCCAGTCACTCACCATGTTCAGGATCGGGTGACTAATAAGTCCCTCGATCCTAGCGTGTCCGTATGACCGTTGTCCCCAGACACCGTTTAGCTGTAGCCTGTGGGCCCCCAGCCTCTCCTTGGACCTCGCCAGAAGGTGAAGGGGAGGGAGTCCCACGAGAACCTGCATAGCATGGCCAGTGTCTGAACTTTCTCCAGCTCGTTGACAACCGTGCTCTGGTTCATTTCTGTCCGCCACACAGCACTAGCATATGTGAGGGAGGGGCTCACTATAACAGTGTAAATCCACCTAGTGATTACCTGGCTCATGTTTTGCCAATAGCCCTGCGAGCAATCATGAGAGTTTTCTTTCCCTTGGAAGCTGTTGCTGAGAGTTGTGCGTTCCAGGTTAGCTTGGTATCAAGTATAACGCCCAAGTGGCGTACCTCATCGGCCAGGTTTAGTTGCACACCCATCAGTTTGGGGGCTTTAATTCCCTCCAAATTCCATTTGAGAGGTATAATTACTGTTTTTGAGGAGTTAACACAGAGGCTGAAACTCTCGCAACAGCTTTCTACCACTTTCATATCCTGGTGAGTTAACTCCGAGACTACCCTTGAAATCTTTTCCCGGATTAATATGCAGATGTCAACGGCAGTGCCTCGCTCCCCCTTCCTCTTCTTTAGCCAGGCAGGTTTGCTTTCCGTTGAAGAAGGATTGCTACCTGACTCCCGTGGTCTCTTGCTTGCCGGTGTGCATTTTGAGACAAGCATAGCCTTGACTTTCCCATCTTTCCAAGCACTGGCCATGGATTTTCCTGCCCCTCCACCACTGCCCCCAGCAGGTATAGGTTTAGGCTTCCCTGAATTGGCAGTGGCAACAGCGGGTGGTGGGGAAACTCCCCTCTTTTTGGCGCTCTTGTTGCTCGGAACAGAGTCCAAATGTCTGTAATTTTCGAATTTTTGGCTGAAAATGGCCTCAAACGATTTGGATCGACCCACTTACTGATCAAGAATCCGTGGTCGAAATCGATTCTGTCCGGCCGGCCGTCTGGCCGTTCGTCCGGCCGTCCGTCCGTTAACACGATAACTCTCGAACGAAAGGAGTTAGAGGATTGAAATTTGCAGGGTAGGTTTGGAGCGTAAATATCTCGGACGAGTTTGTTAACAGGCGAAATCCATCACGGTTTCGGAGTTATGGCCGTTTTTAGTGAAAACATTTTTATGAATATTTCCGAAATCGATCACTCGATCTATCTGAAATTTAGCATCCAATTGTAGAATCATGACCTTTATACGCATGTGAAGTTTTGTATTGATCGGGTTATCGTAAAGTGTAAAAAAAAATTGAAAATTTGCAAATTTTGTTTCTACAATAACTCTCGAACGGAATGAGCTAGGCAGTTGAAATTTTCAGAGTAGGTTTTCGACTAACTTTCAGAGAACAATAACTCACTAAATTCGGACACAAAAAATTTTAAAAATCCTCAGTAAATGGTTTTTTTCTGTGTTTTCTCTCCAAACTCTGGAAAATATCTTTGTTTCTTACGCAATGGCAATTTCAAAGTCATACATTTTTCGTTCATAGATATTTTTCAGTTTCAGAAAACCCAGAAAGGAACCAGTTAGTGAGGAATTCTCCTCAGAAACTATCATTTAATGATAACTTGAAACATCATATACCTACGCAATATATTAATATAATTAATTGTTTTTTTTAACCTTGTAATGGGTTTATGTATCCATCTAAGTAAATAATGCACTTTTCACAGCGGATTCGATGACACAATACTATTTCTCTGGCAACTATTCTGCTAGCATTCAGGAGGTCCCTATTAAGAATTTCCCGTGATGTTCGTCATTTGTGCATATTTAATGCTCAGTATTCCATAATGAAGGATTATCACTCACCCTTTTCATGTATGTTTCTGAGTCGATGGTATTTCAGAAAAAAATCTCAATTCAATAGGAAACTAGGATTATTATTATTATTAGAACGGAGTCTTGTGGCTTCAATAGATTATTCATTGTTAATTTATCTTCATTAAGTACATATTTGAATATACATCCAATTACTCTCCAGAGATATTCATTATGTCCAGCTAATCGAAATATTGAAAATCCCCAAGATTGGTGAAAATTGCAGAAATCTTATTATTCAAATGAACACAGTGTTTACTTCTGGGTATTTGATGTAATAAAACAGCATGAGTATAATAGGATCATATTTCTCAATATCACTTACTTCGAATAGTTACATAAGATCATAAGAAACAAGGGACACCGATTCTGTTTTATATTATATTATATTATATTTATAATAAATTTATAATCATATTTGACACTCATATTGAATTATTCCAATTAAATTTGACATTATTGATGCTATAAATAGCAATTAGGCGAGAATGGATAAAAAGTTTGCGGCGGCAGGTTCTAATAATGAAATCTTCATATTATGAGGCTGGTGTGAACTGGTAAACATTTTGCGCCCGAGAAAACATTGACATCTCCTTAATGGCTATAAACTACTGGACTGCATTATTGCAGTCTGGAATTAAGTAGGTGTAGGGAAAATAGAGAAAGGTAGCACCGAATTTGAGTGCTTCTAGCTCAGTGGATAGGGCGTTTGACGCAGCAGGACGTCTGGAGTCTTCTCAGGCTCACTTCACATCAACACGACATGGTTTTATGTACGGCAACGACACAAACGCTCGAGCTTTGTGTAAACGACACCGGCATCCGATTCTTGGGTGAAGGCTTGAATGATACCTTTCACAGCTATACGGCCGAGTCGTGATCCTTTGAACGGCATACGGCTGCCGTGCACGACTCGAAGGTGTCCGGCTGTTCCCTCGAGCCGTGCAAGGCAGCCGTATGTCGTTCACACGACCACGACTCGTGCCGGATAACTGTGAAAGCTATCATTCAAGCCTTCACCCAAGAATTGGATGCCGGTGTCGTTTACACGACTGTGAAGTGAGTCTGTGGGAAAGCTCGGGCGTTTGTGTCGTTCCCGTACATAAAACCGTGGCGTGTTGATGTGAAGCGAGCCTTACTTGATACAATACGATACAGTGTCGCTGAATCGGAGCAGTATGAACGATGTTCGGAATTGGACATCTAAATTTCGCGATATGAATATGGAGCGAAAGCTCCATATGAGAACGTATTAAAATAAATTTCGGGAGAATTCACCACACACTCCTCCATCAGTGAAAACTTTATCAAACGATGAAAGCGTTTCAGGCCATCGGCAGTTTTGGTGACACTTGATTGGTGCCGACTTTCCGCCATTCTGCTGGCTGCTGGATGAGATGCGGGGGTTCGGAGGTGTTTGGTGCCAGTCAACCTGCTGAGTTCGTTGAACCGGCAGGATTGGGATTGTCTTCCGTGGTAACTCGTAAAGGAGTACCAAATCGAGATATTCAGTGCCACAGAATTCTCAGGTGACGGTGGCAGCTTCTTGGTCTTGGAGTGGAATTACTTATGGCAATCTTGTAAATTGGTTGACGTATTTGGAGCAATATCGGCAACCTTCTGGAAGTAGCATGATTATTATGTCTAGGTGTACGTGGTCGAACCTTCGTGAAGATTGAGGGAACCTAGAGTTGTTGCTAAATGCTAAGTAATTTTCGAGCACTGTCATTCGAGGCAGCTTTTTGTTCACTTCCTCCAAACTGACAATAACTCCTCACAATAGCAAGAAAAGCGTCATCTTTGGTATGAGCTAATATAGTAGCTAATGCTAGCTCTTTCTTGGTCGCCTCGAATGATGTTGAGGCTTCTGGTGTCCAGTTGATAGTGGCCTTCCTTTTGAGATTCGGAACCAGAAGATCGCTGAGAATTGTTTGTGTCACCGGTATCCGGGGTATGAACGTCGATAGAAGAACCATACCTAGGAATTGGCGCAGGTTTTTGATTGTGGATGATTGGGGATACTCGGATTTTATAGAGACAGTATTAGGCAGCTGGCGAGTTCCTTCTGCTGCGATGAGGTACCCAAGGAATTTTAATTCGGTTTTTTCCAAACACGCACTTCGTGGGGTTCAATGTCCACTCCAATGATGGGCTTCGAGACATCAGCAACGACAAATCACCATGCGAGGGCACGCCGGAGTCCCAGGTTCAGCTTGAAGGTGATTCTTCAATGTACGTAGATAGTGAATTAGTCGGCAACTGAACTTTTCTGACTTTTCGCTGATCGATGTTTTCTCTTCAAAATATGCCTAGATGAATGAGCATTCAGGTGTATGGATCCCTGATTCGTCCCACGTGGTAACGAAGTTAACCTTCCAAATGCAGGGCCAAAAAATAATCATGCCCAAAAGTTAATTCTAACAAAATGTGAAACCAATAAAAGATTGGGACTAAAGAAAGAACCACTGTAACAAAGTAGCAAATATCGCATATTCCAACTAACCAGATCTCAACAAAATTGACGATCCATCAAATACTGATTGTTTTCTTTACCCTGACTTGGATTAAATTAAATCAAATCCGTCGATTAGACGATATTGGCCATTTGGGAGATAAACAACAATCGCTGTATTATCGATGATACTGATACGAGAGTCAGAGCGGAAGCTTCTCATCCATAGGCGCTACCTATATCGAAACTCGTTATTCCTCTACAAATTAGAGCCCGCGGCAAATTTAAGAATAATATATCACATCATCCATTCATTTGTTATCGTTTAATTATTTAAATTATTCTGTAGATTGCAAGAAATATTCCCTAAATATTAATTTAATTTTTAGTATCTGCAAGGGACCTGAATGGAAACCAGGAATTTTTGTACAATTCACGAAAGAAGGAGGCATAGCAAGGGAGGCAGGTCTGAGGCCCGGAGACCAGATTCTTATGTGCAATAATGTGGATTTCAGTGATATACTATTCAGTGAGGTATAATTTGTTTATCTTATATAAGACCGGGCACTTGGCCTTCACTTTGAACAATATTTCATTTGAGAAAAAACATAGTAAACATATAGAACATGCTGAGAAGAGGGGGATCTCCCATTTCCCATTTGATTACATGAAGATATTGAATTCTGTGGTGCCAAGGTATCGAGTATTTGCAATTAAGACGGCTCATCTAGACTCTTTTTCATAACTCAATAAAAATATTTACCTGAAATAAATATCAAACCGTCCGCAACATATCTATTTAATGAAGAAATGTCTGAAACGAAATGCGGACACAATTCAATGTTAAAATACGTCAGCTATTATGTGGTTATACCATAATATGATTGAATCATCTATGCCCACAATCAATACTAGTGTGCATTAGGTACATAACTTCCAACAACTTCTTCTGACACGGAGTTTTCTTGATAATTCTCATCTGAAGTTCCATTAAATTTCAAAATAGCTGAGGTCTCTTAGGAATAACACATAATTATTGGAACAAGCCTTCCTTCTACGATGGTGTGGATAGGAGTATGCATGTTCCTAAAAGAGCAAATCTCACACAGCTCTTGGTATTACTTCATATTCGAAAAAATGCGATTATCTCGATTTGTGTGTACATGCACCGTTTCGATTTTTTTATAAATCCGTTAATATAAACAAGTGTTCGACCATTTTCTTCAACTAAACCCCTAATCATATCAGGTTAATATTGCACAGAAAAAAACCTTCAATGAATTATGTCCAGAATTTGTCGAAAAAGTAATTAACTGAAAACGGATAAAACAATATTGGAGGAAGATACTCATGACACTGTTTACAAAAATTGCGTACTGCCTTCAGGTGATACCATTTGGATTTATTCACTATGAAAAATTGGAGATAATACTGATTTTGCCCTACTTCCACAAATACCACTCGCGGACAGCTGACCGTAGAATATTGCAGCAAACTTATTTAATGTAACACGTTGATTGGTTCTCGAGAAAGTATGCTTTTGACACCCCTTAATCTGCGAACCGATTGAGATGGAAATTTTGAATGATCCTTCAGCAATACCCCATTTATACAGCAAGTTACATGAATTTATTTGCAATAAAATGCAGCTGAACCTACCGAAATTTCAAATCTTATTATTTTCAATCCTTTTGTGGCCAACAATGTTCATTACTTAAATATAAGAATGAGATATCGAGCTTACTTGACGAATAAGTTCTATCTGACGCCAGGACCAGAACATGTGAACCCGCATATGACGAGGATGATGCGCTAACCACTTGGCCAATCTGACTGCAAGTTGAAAGATCTAAATAACTGAGCGGTAGATTTCTTTGAAATTTTCATATCTTTTGAACATAGTATGTATTGCATTAAGGTTGTACACGACGTCGATTGCGGTGCGGTTTCCCTAGACGTGTTTGGTGTATAGCGCTCGTCACTAATTTGATACTTAGAAATGTCTTCTCCGCTTCCTTACCAATATAAAGGTTCTTGCATGGTAGTTCAGAATTTATAACGCTTTATTACGTGGGATGAATGATTTATATAGAATTTTGAATATCGAGGAACATAACTTGATGATTGCATCCTGCGCAATGAAAATAGCCATTCTGCAGACCATTTTCTGAAATTATTGGAGGGGTTCTTTTTATTTTGTTGAACACGTTACGGGAAAGCTCTACTCAGCAAAAAAAGGAAATTGTTAGACTTCTGGGTTGCGTTTTCAAATTGAGCATATCTGTTATTTCACAAGTGTGCAATCTGTGAATACATTTTCCGTACACTAAAGTCAGGGGGTAACATGGAAAATTTTAAAAATTAGTGCACCCAATGATAAATAGAATTTCAATGATTTGTTCGAAAAATAATAAATGTTCTTTTGAAAAACGCTGTGTTTTGGTACCCACTAGTCAGACGTTTATTCGGCCTTCTCTATTTTATACAGGGGGGTCCACGAGTACCTGTACATAGTTTCACGGTGAATAGATGGTAATCATGGGGCCAGAAAACAAAAACTAATTATGGTCTAAGGCTCCTTGTTTTTGAGATACAGGGGGATTTATCTGGGGGCAGTTACTGTCCTCTCATGCCTACAAACTCTGCATATGAACCATACCAAGAAAGTACAGGCCAGGACTCATATATTGTAATTTTTGCTTTACGGTCTTATAAAACACCCAGTATAGGAAATATCAATTAGTCTTTAATATCACCTGCTTATCCATAGATTTGTCCTTCGAGTATGGCTTTTCATTAGAACTTCATATAAACCGTTGATTTTTTTTTTTCTTGAAAAATAATTAACGCTCCACATTTTTGCGCTCGTATTCCGCAAGGAACAGCGTGCTATCATCACGTCACAATGTCTGTATATTTCGATTTTTTGTCCGAAAATGGTCTCAAACGATTCAGTTCGACTCCTTGATGAATAATCCGAGGTCAAATTCAATTATGTCCGTCCGGTCCGGCCGGCCGGCCGTTAGCACGTTAGCACGGCCGGCCGGCCGGACCGGATAACGATAACTCTCGAACGGAGAGAGCTAGAGCGTTGAAATTTGCAGGGTATGTTTGAAGCGTAAATATCTCGGACAAGTTCGTTAATGGGCAAAATCCACCAAGCCGTTTCGGAGTTATGGCCATTTTTAGCTAAAACGTTTTTCAAGAATATTTCCGAAACCGATCACTCGATCTATCTGAAATTCAGCAACAGATTGTAGAATCATGACCTTTATATGCGTGCAATGTTTTGTATTGATCAGATGGCTATAAACTAGAAAAAAAGTCATATATTTGAAATTGAAATTGAAATTTGAAATTTTGTTTTCACTATAACTCGAATATTGATCCGATTGAATTGAAGCTCGGTAGTTAGATGCAAAGTAATATTTTGAAATTCCGAAACCAAATATTGGATTGAGTTCAATTTTGTTACTCCGGTGACCAATGATGACCTCTTGGGGTGTGCAAAATTTCACTGAGATCAGACCAATAGGAGCGTAAACATTTTTTTTATAATTTTGAACTTCCACACTGGATAAATTATTTCAGTTTGAATTCCTACATGGAATATCTCTAAAATCTGGTAAACATATTTCATTTCGACGTGTTATTTGCGCGTTTATCTGAATCAATGCTATACGTACGAGGGCAACTGATTAAAAAATGGACGAGTAACTACTGTGGCAATCGAAGTAATGCGTGAACGATATGGGGAATTTTAAATTGTTTTCCAAAATTTGTCTGAAAGGTGAACGATTGGGGGTGTAACTGGAAGGCCATATTAACAGCTCATGTCAATTCTGTGAGTTTGCGAGCCAATTTCGAGGAGACACGTAGTGTCCGAGGTGTCTCGTTAATAACATAATCCTTGGGGCCAATATTGGAATTCATGCTGCCTCTTACGGGCATTTTTCGTTATTCGCATGAGCAGACGATAAATGATTTAACTGCTGGAGTTTTCGCCGGAGAGGATTGGGGTTTTGAGGTGGAGGATGCTATTCCACCATAAAATCTACTCGTGAGGGTCCGCGCATGCGTAGATTGAAGGTGCTATATCTCCTGAACTACTGGTGTTGGAGAATCATAATTTTGTGTGAGGTTTGTGATTTTGAGAGGACATCTAGCCACGAGTGGACTACACATGCGCAGAGAAGAAATGACTTTGTTTGGGAAGTGGCTGGTTTTGGGTTTTATTTTCATGGTAATTCTGTGCACCAACAAGTCAGTTTCGAGGAAATAGCGTTATTTCCTAGTTGAATTGTCTGTATCGTAGCCCTGGCCACTTTATAAATTACTATATTTGGAAGGTCTATATTAAATCACGTTCGGATTTGGGGAATAGGCGTAACCATTCGCGTTTCCAACAGGGGTCCCATAACCGCATTTTCTTTCAGTTCGATCTACGGTAAAACTAATAGTCAGACTGTATCGATAGCCAGATTTGTTAAAGGGACTCGAAAAAATTATAAAAATTGGTTCAAGCACTGACGTGAAGTCAGAAGCTTTTGCGCGTATGTTCTATTGTCCATTCTTCTGTAATGGACACCCTTAATCGAATTTACCATGGTAAATTATGTTGTCCATTCTCCTGTATTGGACACACTTAATTCGAATTTACCATGGTAAATACAGGAGAATGGACAACATAAATTACCACGGTAAATTCGATTAAGGGTGTCCAATACAGAAGAATAGACAATAGAACATACGCACAAAAGCTTCTGACTTCACGTCAGTGCTTGAACCAATTATTTTTTCGTGATATTTTTGAAATTTTCTAGGGGTACGGTTCTGAAATATTTTTTTTTCGTCATTTTTTTCAAATTTTCTAGGGTTACGGTTCTTACAAAATTTTAAACACGTCTTCATGTTGATTTTCTACTACTAGTTACCAAGCTTCAATTCGATAGAATATTTATTTATATATACAGGGTGAGTCTTTGACCACTGCATTAATTTTAACCAAAGATTCCTCTCATCAACTAAAACAGTTTTTTCATTCACCATTTTTCCAGATTCGGCTCAGGTAAAAAGTTACAAGCGTTTAAAGATTTCACAATGTGCTAATACACTCCTGCATGTAAATTATCTATGACATTGTTGGCGGACGAGAAAAAGGCATGGTAACGTGGTTTACAGCTTGATTCGGGATTCCAACGCTCAGGGACGGATCCATAAAAGTACTGAATTTACTGGAGTTTTCCATTTTACAACATTCAATGAAGAATATCTCGAAAACGGTGCGTTTAAGGAGACATGATGAAGAATAATATAATGTTCTAAAACGATGGAATATTCTTGAAATTACCCATGAAAAAACTTTATCTGCTTTCTTTATGCTAATTTCGTTTAGTTTTATGAATCAACGAGTCCATAATTAGAAAACCAGTAGAAGTTGAAAATAACTAATATTTGGAAAATATGTCTCATAGTTATAGGAAACTTTACACCAATATTCATTTTATTCGAAAAAAGGATGTCATTGCTACAAAATAAAAACTGATTTTTTTTCGAAATTTCAACAGCCTGTATCTTTTTACCTGAGCCGAATTTGGAAAAATGTTAAATGAAAATTGTGTGTCTTTTGACGATAAAAATATTTGGTTAAAATTAATGCAGTGGTCAAAGACTCACCCTGTATATCAAGGAAATAATATTCCAGGTGGGTATAACTTTGAAACCGTTAGACCGATTATAGCCAAAAACGAACTCAAGTCTCCCATTCGGATGCGCAACCTAACCTGATAATTGCAAGTCCCTATCTCCTTTCGTTAGAAAGTTATCGAGGCAACGGTCACCCATCTACTGAACTCACACAAGGCTGCTCGAATCTACAACAATATTCAACCGATCATGTTAAAACTTGAAAATTGGCTGTAGAGTTAGGTTCTAAAGGCTCTTGCAAAATTTCAGCAATTTCAGACGAATAGTTATTGATATATAGAATTTTTTTTTTCAATTTTCAATGATTTTTTAAAAATTTTCTACATATACTATCCTCAGGAAATTTTGCAAGAATTTGGGCGTTGGTATTCTTCAACCAATAACCATGTTTGAATTCAATCGGTTCAGTAGTTTTCGAGTTAATGAGGAACAAAAAACAAACAAATTTCAGAAAATTTCAGATGGTTATAACTCTAAAACCGTTTGGCCGATTATGCTCATAAACGAACTGAAATGTCGCGTTCTGATGCACATCCTAACCTGAAAACTTCAAGCCGCGATCTCTTTCCGTTCTCAAGTTATCGTGACAACAAAAATATTTTTTAATAATTTTCTAGCCATACGATTCGCACAATTTCACAAACGTGCTTAGGTTCATATTCTACAACTATACACCAAGTTTCAATTCGATCGGATTTGTATTGGTTGAAAACATAATTATTACTCGGAAACCACTAGGACGATTATGCCCATTAACGAACTTTTCCGTCGTATTGGGATGCGCCACCCGCCCTGAAAATTTCAAGTCCCTAGCTCTTTTCGTTCTCACGTTATCGTGGCAACGGCCGGACGGCCGGCCGGACATAATCAAATTTGACCTCGAATTCTTCATTGGGGAGTCGAACTGAATCGTTTGAGACCATTTTCGTCAAAAAATTCGAGAGTTACGGACATTTGGTCAAAATGATAACGCGATGTTCCCCAGATCATACGCGCAAAAAAATATAAAAAAGCACTGACGTGAAGTCATTTCTCTTTGACGCGAGAGTTCACGATGGCTAATTTGAATTGAATGATGAGTACTTCAAGGTCAGTGGATAAAGCGAGCCGGAGATCTACCCAGAGGATAGTGGACACCAATCACTTTCGGTTCAAAAATTAACAGTGCTGTATCTAAGCTGGCATAAGGATACAGTAACAAAGTTGAAAAAGAACGGAACTAACTCTCCTTAGTCGCACAGGTAATTTATAAATTAGCCCCTGGGCCACGACACAGACATATCAACTCGAAAACAACGCTATTTCGTTGAAACTGACTTCTTCATTCACAGAATTGCCTTGAATTTTCTTTTAAAGCCTCACAATATTGACTATTGGCACAAAATCCATGACCGTTAGACGTGAACCGCACCCAAGATAAGCCATACAACCCAAAAAGAGCAACTCTGCGCAAGCGCAATCTACTCGTGTCTGAGAATCCTCTCATAATCACACACCTCGCACAAAACTTTGATTCTTCAAAACAATTGGTTCAGGAGACATCGCACCTTCAATTCACGCATGCGCGGATACTTCCAAGGGGATTCTGTTAAGTAATAGCATCCTGCATCTCAAATCCTCAATCCTCTCAGACGATAACTCTAGCAGTAAGTTCACTTATCCTCTGCTCATGCGCATAACGAAAAATGCCCGTAAGGGGTAACATTTCAAAATTAGCCCCAGGGCCACGGTGCGCAAACTTCAACTCGGAAACAACGCTATTTCCCCCAAACTGACTTGTGTCCGTGCAATGCATTGACATGAATATTCTCTTAAAACCTCACAATATCGTCTCAGCACTCCCAACGTAAACCATACAACCCAAAAAACAGTCACTTATGTTCTGCGCATGCGCAATATACTCGTGGTTGAAAGTCCTCTCAAAATCACACACCTTACAAAAACCTACGATTCTCCAACACTAGTGGTTCATGAGATATCGCATCTTTAGTCCACGCATGCGTAGACCCTCACCAGGGGATTCTAAGGAGGAATAGCATCCGCCACCCCAAAACCCAACTCCTCTCTGACGAAAACTACAGCAGCAAGAACTTAAAAAAAATATTTTTCAGTATTTCAAGCAAAATATTCCGCAAAATAGTAGTGATTTTTGGCGCTCTAGTTCCTCGGAACTGAGTGCTTATCAATTTACCCAAATGTCTGTAATTTTCGATTTTTTGGATGAAAATGGTGTTAAACGATTTGGTTCGACTCACTGATCAAGAATCCGTGGTCGAAATTCATTCTGTCCGGCCGTCCGGCCGGCCGTAGGCACGATAACTCTCGAACGGAATGAGCTAGACAGTTGAAATTTTCAGAGTAGGTTTGGGAGATAAATATCTCGGCTAAGTTCGTTATTGGGCAAAATCGGACAGATGGTTTCGGAGTAACAAAAAAAAATATTTTTTTTTACAAGGCAAATTCCAAATTAAATTTTTTTCAATGAGCTGTTTTACCATAAGAATCCAATGATATCATTTTTGACTCTAACAAGCTAATACTTTCGGAGATATGATTTTTAAAAATTTCAATAATAAATCGTATTTCAACGTTGTCACAGAATGATATTATTTTATGTATGAATTGTCCTAATGATGTTCCTGAGACATGACATTATCTAATCAATCGAAGAATTGTGAGCGAAGTGAGAAAAATCTCAGTTGTTTGCTCTGAAATTAGGTTTTCTCAGAAAATTCTTACATTTCGGAACGGAACATGAAGTAAGAGATCTGAGAGTAGTGAGACTGCTTTTCATCCATAGACATAGATATAGCTCTCGAACGGAATGAGGTAGGTAGTTGAAATTTTCAGTGTAGTTTAGGGAGATGAATATCTCGGTTAAGTTCGTTATTGGGCAAAATTGGCCAGATTTAATTTGATTTCTTCCATGGTGCAGTTCTCATTCTCATGATTGCTCATTTAATCTTGATAAATAAACTATTATTTAAATTGAATTTCCTTTATGATGCAGTTCTATCATATGAATACATTGATATAATTCCCAACTGTGAGAAACCAATACTTTTGCAGATATAATTTGTCTGTTTGAACTAGAGCGCCAGAAAGCTCCTGTCCACAGGGCTTGAACCCATTTTTTGGGCGTATGTTCTAGGGGAACATCGTCCTATCATTTCGTCCAAATGTCTGTAATTTTCGAATTTCGAGCTGAAAATTGGCTAATAGACTAATTCGGACTCCCTGATCACGAATCCGGTGTCAGATCTTAGGGTGCCGTCCGGCCGGCCGGCCGGCCGGCCGGCAGGCCGGCCGGTTGTCCGGCCGTGTGCACGATAACAGGAGCACCGAAGGTCCTATCGACTTCAAACTTTCAGGGTAGGTTTCTGATCAAAATGCGACGGTTAAGTTCGTTAACGGGCAAAATCGGCCGGACGGTTTAGGAGTTATAGACATTTAAAATTTTGAGGTTATTTCCCTGATATTTCAGGAACTAAAGAAGATGTTGAATCGAAACTTTGTAGTCAGTTCGAGGATATAAACGCGCAACTTTTGGCAAAATTCTGTTATGATCGCAATGTTGGTAATTTTTAAAAAAATATTTCTTTTAATTTTTTCGAAAAAAAAATTTTTTTTTCGTGAACTATTCATCAGATTGCAACAAAAACTTGTACTAACGTCAATTGTAGTATTTTGCAACATTGTGCAAAATTTTGGCTCTATACGATTTCAATTTCTGGAGATATAAGACAAAATGTGTCAAATTTCCTGGGTCTCTCTCAGTATTTTCATCGATTATTCTATGAACTCTTTGAATTCCACCGAAAACAAATTCAAAGACATAAACATAAAGAATCAAGTCATAGTTTAGACGTCGAAAGAAGGACGATGTTGATCGACTTGAAAAGGTACCTATTTCAAGAAATGCAATAATGAAATGCTTAATTTTTTTTATGGTCACAGAAAATCGTCACAAAAATCTATTTACCTCATTTGACGGCTGTTTGTCAAATCAATTAATTCCAATGATTGATGTCAGATTTCCTACATACCAAGTTCAAACACATTTTATTATATGGAAAACACTTATTATGATCACGTTCTACAGGAATTGATACTAAATAGAAGCTAGATGAAGATTATTGTAATGGAAAATTTGTGTTCCAGAATAATATTAAGGTATTCAACATGATACTGCTTTTTTTCTTTACTGGTCAGTACGGGCCACAAGGAACATGCGCCCAAAAGCTCCTGTCCACAGGGCTTGAACCAATTTTTTTAGGATCGAATTGACTATAGAAGATGCTCTACATAATTGTCAGGAGGCTTTCGGAAAAATAGGAATTGTTGTCATCAGGTTTTTTGCTTATCAATTTGCCCAAATGTCTGTAATTTTAGAATTTTTCGATGAAAATGGTCTTAAACGATTTTGGATTGATGATGGAAACATATAGTTTGGTAAGTAAATTAAATTGGGTTCAGAATATCTCCAGCAAGAACAAAACTGGAATATTGGCTAACATTCAATTGATATAAAATAATTCTCAGAGTAGATTTGAGGAATGAATATCTTAGATAAGTTCGTTATTGGTTAGAATCGGTATGGTGGTTTCGGAGGAATAAATTTTTTCATTCTTGTTTTTTTGGCGCTCTAGTTCCTCGGAACTGAGTGCTTATCAATTTGCCCAAATGTCTGTAATTTTAGAATTTTTCGATGGAAATGGTCTTAAGCGATTTGGTTCGACTCACTGATCAAGAATCCGTGGTCGAAATTCATTCTGTCCGGCCGACCGTAGGCACGATAACTCTCGAACGGAATGAGCTAGAGATTTGAATTATTCAGAGTAGGTTTGGGAGATAAATATCTCGGCTAAGTTCATTATTGTGCAAAATCGGACAGATGGTTTTGGAGTAACAAAAAAAAAAATTTTTTTTTACAAAACAAATTCCAAATTAAAGTTTTTTCAATAAGCAGTATTAACATAAGAATCCAATGATATCATTTCTAACTCTAACAAGCTAATACTTTCGGAGATATGATTTTTCAAAATTTCAATAATAAATCGTATTTCTACGTTTTCACAGAATGATATAATTATTCTACGTATGAATTGTCATAATGTCAACTTATTTTCCTGAGACATGACATTATCTAATCTATTGAAGAATTATGAGAATAAAGTGTATTCCGAAATGTGAGCGAAGTGAGAAAAATCTCAGTTAATTAGTTTTTCTCAAAAAAGTCGTACATTTCGGAACGGAACATGAAGTAAGAGATCTGAGAGTAGTGAGACTGCTTTTCATCCATAGACATAGAATGCTCAGTTCTCTCAATTTATGACGGGACTGACGGAAGAGAATATTATAACTTCAAAAATATTGGGGTTGAAATACTCGTATTTTATCGATGCAACGGGGACCTCACCCAAAAATGTTTGAAATTATTACGTAAATATTGAAAGTATAATTCTGTAGTTCGATAGAGGAGAAAATTTGGTGAACGTAGATCAGGCAATTTTTGATCGATTACAAGGTAATTTTTCATTATTACTTCTCTTCATTCATACATGTTTTATGGAATATCTACTATTTGTAGGTACTTTTAACCTGTTTTGGGCAATTGTCATACGAAACAAGTTTTTTTGGCGCTCTAGTTCCTCGGAACAGAGTGCTTCTCGATTTGCCCAAATGTCTGTAATTTTGGAATTTTTGGCTGAAAATGGTCTCAAACGATTTGGTTCGACTCACTGATCAAGAATCCGAGGTCAAAATCGATTCTGTCCGGCCGGCTGTAGGCACGATAACTCTCGAACGAAAGGAGTTAGCGGATTGAAATTTGCAAGGTGGGTTTGTAGCGTACATATCTCAGACGAGCTCGTCAATGGGCGAAATCCATCATGCGGTTTCAGAGTTATGGCCGATTTTAGTAAAAATATTTTATATGAATATTTCTGAAACCGATAACGCGATCTATCTGAAATTTAGCATCAAATTGTAGAATCATGACCTTTATACGCATGTGAAGTTTTGTATTGACCAGATTAGTGTCAAAAAAAAATTTTGAAAATTTAAAAAAAGTTTTTCTACAATAACTCCCGAACGGAATGAGCTGGGTATTTGAAATTTTCAGAGTAGGTTAGGGAGATGAATATCTCGGTTAAGTTCGTTATTGGGCAAAATTGGCCCGATTTAATTTGATTTCTTCCATGGTGCAGTTCTCATTCTCAGATTGCTCATTTAATCTTGATAAATAAACTATTCTTTGAATTGAATTTCCTTTATGATGCAGATCTATCATAGCAATACATTGATATAATTCCCAACTCTGAGAAACCAATACTTTCGGAGATATAATTTGTCTGTTTGAACTAGAGCGCCAGAAAGCTCCTGTCCACAGGGCTTGAACCCATTTTTTAATTTTTTCTTGTCACGTGATCTTCACAAAATTTTGCAAAAGTGTTTGCTTTGGTCTTCTGCATCTAACTACTGAGTTTCAGTCAGTTCAGATCAGTTTTTTTCGAGTTATCGTGGAAGAAATTTGTTTACCACTTAATGGCCATCCGGTTAGAACGAAACTTCGCTGGCATATAAAGGTCATGATTCTGCAATTGATGCCAAATTTCAGATAGATCTAGTGATCGGTTCCGGAAATATTCATAAAAAACGTTTTTATTCAAAACGGCCTTAACTACGAAACCGCTTAATGGCCATCCGGTGAGAACAAAACTTCGCAGGCATATAAAGGTCCTGATTCTACAATTGATGCCAAATTTCAGATAGATCGAGTGATCGGTTCCGGAAATATTCATAAAAAACGTTTTTCTTAAAAACGGCCTCAACTCCGAAACCGCTTGGTGGATCTCGCCCGTTAACGAACTTGTCCGAAATATTTACGCTACAAAACTATCCTGTAAATTTCAACGCTCTAACTCGTTCCGTTCGAGAGTTATCGTGCTAACGGCCGGACCGGATGTGCCGGACGGACAGAATCGAATTTGACCCCGGATTATTCATCAGTGAGTAAAATGAATCGTTTGCGAACATTTTCGGAAAAAATCGAAAAATAGCGACGAAACGAAAGCACGCTGGTCCTTGCGGAACACGCGCGCAAAAAGACGTTAGATACAGACATGTGATGAAATGATAGCACTGACTTGAGCTCAGTACTCTTTGGCGCGCGTTTTCACGTTGGCTAATTTGAATTGAATTATTAGTGTTTCAAGCTCAGTGCTTTTTACTCTTTTCTTATGCCAACTTAGATAAATCACTCTTAATTTATGACCCTACAGTGAATGATGTCCACTACCCTCTGGTTAGATCTCCGGCTTGTTCTATCCACTGAGCTTGAAACACTCATAATTCAATTCAAATTAGCCAACGTGAGTACGCGTGCCAAAGAGTACTGACCTCACGTCAGTGCTTTTTTAAATTTTTAAGTTCCCATTCTGCCCTGAATATGTTGATGAGACTCTCCTGAAATCGAGAATCAATAAACCAAGAGTAATTGAAAAGGTTTTTCTCATTTCTAAAACTCGCGATGTGCATCTTCACTCATCAATAGAATATCCACTGAATGGTAAATCAAATATTGGAATATGCTGGAAGGTTTAAAACCTTCAAAGCAATAAATTTAATTTAAGAAAGATCTCATCACAATATTCGGCGCTGTATTGGCTCTCAAAAATTTGAGTCAAACAGTATTCGAAGGAAAAATCTATTGACATTTCACGTACAGGGTGTTTTATTAGACTGTAAAGTAAGAATAAAAATCTCTGAGTCCTTGCCAGCACTTTTTTGGTATGCTTCTTATGAAGGGTATGTTGGTCTGAAATGATAATTAATGCCAAATTTGAAAATAATTAGTTCAACGCTTCGTGAGTTATAGCTAACCAAACATTTTGCTCAAATCGAGAAATCACCTCAGAAACGACGAGCCTTAGCCCGTTTTTAATTGTTATTTTCTGGCTTCCCTGGGTATCATCTATTCACCATGAAACTATGTACAGTTACTCGTGGAGCACCCTGTATAGTCACAGAAATTCTTATTAATACCTCACAGAAGATGAATTTTGGCTTCTTTTTGCAGGCTGTTAACATCATGAAAATGACCCGACAACTAGACCTCATAGTCAGAAAAGGAGCAGGCTCTGAGTTTTTTCCTGGAGAATCAAGTGGTTATAATAGTTCCGCTAGTTCGGTTACAGGAGACCAAAGTCCATCATGGTCCGACTCGAAACGCCTTTCCATCGTCAAAGAGGAGAACCTCGACTTAGAAGACCGCCTAGACCGATTGAAGTGCACTTCTCAGTGGAATAACATAGAATGGGACGAACAAGAAGAACCAGAAAAGCCATACTTCAAACCAACGATAATAAACCTCACTGAGAATGCCACAATCATAAGTAATAACGGTAGTGATGAATGTCAGGTAATAGAAAATGATTATGGCACAATAAGCAGGCAAAAAGAGGAGCTTGTATCCAATGGACATGATTCACAAAAAATCAAAACGGTGGTGGCCGATGTCCATAGGAGTGATATAGAGGAGTCGATTAGTGGTTCAGAGAACAGTTTGGTTAGTTCTACCAATAGTAGCATAAGTTTTGGTGAAGCCAGTAGTAGGAATAGTATAGCTTCATGCAGCTTATCTAGTGCTCTGTCAATGGAAATATACAGGCGAAATGAGGTGTGTGAGTTGAGATTATACATTTTGATTAATTTGCATTTATATTATAAGGGTGAACTGATCTGTCTTAAATATTTTCCAATTTTATTGAGTCATTACCTGACACCGAATGGAGTCATTCAATAAGAATTATAATTTATTCATCATCAAAGTATACTTTGGCTTTCATTTTCAATGGTTTGTTTCTGGGTTTTCTCCCCCAAACTATGAAAAATATGTATGATATAAAGAATTTTAATTATTTTGAAATTGCTTCTGCGTTGGCAACAGCATATATTTGTCAAAACCAATATATAAAAAAATGTTGACTAATAAACAGAAATGAAACAACACCAACGATAAAACAACTTTATCTAAAATTTGTCACACTGAGTGTGACCTATTTCAGAATGATATTCAACAACAAAAAATTATCAGTTTTTTTGCTTGGTGTCTGATTCAGGCTGTGAAACGTTACAGAAAAGTTGTTTTGTCATTGTTTCTTTCGTTACTTATTTATTAGGTTGTTTATTAGGCATCATTGTTCGACATATTGCTCCCAAATATCTAGTGTTTACAAAACAAGTAAAACTTTTTATTATATAGCATTTCTTCAGAGTCTGAGAGATAAAACCCAGAAAATAAACCATTGAAGAAGAATTATAATAGTTCCAAATGAAATGAAACAACACATAGTTTATTGGGCTGTAAACCCACGGAATTTCGTGCAAAATTTATATAGCAGATATTTTATCCACTGGATTCATATCCGGCACTTTCTCAGCAAGTGTTGAAACAGGCCCTAAGCAATGTAGGTGAATCAAAGAAATATTGTTTATTTCATTTGACATGAATTTACATCCATATTTCCGTTCAAAATCAGAGCCCCTCGGAGACTGTGAATGAGTGGAGTCTTGAGATACAGTATTGAATAATAAATAAGAAATATCAAGAATTGAATGATGTGCAAGTAGCTTTTCAACAGTACAGAAACTCTCTGAATATATTTAACAATCTCGAACACGTTCCAGAAAAAAGTGGGAAAGCCCTGTGGACAGCATCTTTGGCGCTCTTGTTCAATCTTTGACAAGTCATATCTCGGAAAGTTTTGGTTTCTCAGACCAAGCCCAATAGCGAACTCATCCGAGAGATTATTCATTCCTCTGAGTAAATTATATTACATCAATTGAAACTTTGTGTATTCCGAAATGCAGAGCTGAGCCGAAGCATTGTGCTTAGTGCTCGTGAATGAGCTTGAAGCCTTTTTGTGCTCCCGAGTACTGTGCTTTTGAGCACTTTTTGAAACCAGTGCTTAGTGCTTAGTAATTCAAGCACTTCATGAGAAGGCTCAGTGCTTAGTAATCCCTTAAGTGCCCCCGAGCACTTCCGAGGATTACTAAGCACTAAGCCTTTCCGAAATCTTGTCGTAACACGAATAGACGCTGACGCGTTGTGGTCGGAGGAGCTAATGAGTACCAGATTTATTCGATTTATGCATTTAAATTTATATCTTATTTACAATGATAAATTGCTTATGAATACAATCACAATATAAAATAATGCTATCTGATTTCCGTCGATTATATTTCTGACATTTTGAGAAATTAAAAAAAACTCTCTTCATGTTGATCAATTCGAATTAAATTATGTATTAGAAAAAATGACCCAAAGAGCACTGAATTCACGTCAGTGCTTTTTTTATTATTAAGGGAATGAAAATACTTGGCCCAAGTTCCATAATAATATGTTCCATAATAATATGTTGTTGTCATATATGTTCCGGGTTTTGTCCCATTTTTAAATAGGGAAATACATTTTACATGTGCAGAAAAAACTGAGTCGCTTATGGAATTCATATTTCCATTCAATGTATCATTTTCTTGAATAATACCTATAGACCTTTTCAATATGTGTGAGAATAGAACGAATTTTGAGATCGTTCATTTTCTAGAAATTTGTTTCGCTGCACTCTATTTCTTATCCTCCAATGATGCATAATATGAGGAATGCAGGGTTGCTAGTTTTCATGTTTCTCCAATTGAATACAATTTTATATAACAATTCGCAGAGAATATCCTCATTTCCATCCAAAAGTGCTTAGTGCTTAGTGCCCGAAAAATCGAATTACTTTTATAAAGTGCTTAGTAATCGCAAGCCTTTTGTGAAAACGCGGTGCTTTGTGCTCGAGGCTCGGGATAATTTTTATTGAGTGCTTAGGGCTCGAAGCACTTTTCTTCAGTGCTCGGCACAGCTCTGCCGAAATATGAGTAAAAAGTGAGAAAAATCTCAGAAGCTTGTTCCGAAATTGATTTCTATCATTTATCATATTTCGGTACAGAACACGAAGTAAGAGATCTCAGAGGAGTAAGCCTCTGTGTCTAGCTTACTTGTCTCACTTAATGGCGAGTGTGAAAAATATAACCTACAATATTTAAAATTGAGCTAATATGCCCTCTCTAAAGGTTATTATTCCTTATCTTCCGATGATTCATCAGAAGAAGAGCTGCTTGTTAAAATAATATCTTGAAAAATATATGCTGTTGCTCGATCGATCACTGAGCAAAGATTTTATCAATTTGACCACATTTCTGTCATTTTCGAATGTTTTGATGAAAATGGTCAAAAGATTTGGTTCGACTCACTGATCAAGAATGCGTGGTGGAAATTTATTCTGTCCGGCCAGCCTTAGGCACGATAACTCTCGAACGGAATGAGCTAGACAGTTCAAATTTTCACAGTAGATTTGGGAGATAAGTATCTCTGCTAAGTTCCTTATTGGTCAAAAGCGGCCAGATGATTTTGGAGTAGGTAACAAAAAAAAATTGGTTCAAGCACTGATTTACCATGGTAAATTCGAATTAAGTGTCCAATACAGGAGAATGGACAACATAATTTACCATGGTAAATTCGATTAAGGGTGTCCAATACAGAAGAATGGACAATAGAACATACGCGCAAAAGCTTCTGACTTCACGTCAGTGCTTGAACCAATTTTTTTTTCGTGATTTTTTAAAAATTTTCTAGGGGTACGGTTCTTACAAAATTTTAAACACTTCTTTATGTTGATTTTCTACTACTAGTTACCAAGCACCAATTCGATCGAATATTTATTTTTTGAGTTATCAAGGAAATAATATTCCAGGTGGGTATAGCTCGGAAACCGTTTATGCCCAAAAACGAACTCAACTCTCCCTTTCGGATACGCAACCTACCCTGAAAATTGCGAGTCGACCCTATCTCCTTTCGTTCGAAAGTTATCGAGGCAACGGTAACCCATCTAATGAACTCACACAAGAATGCTCGAATCTCCAACAATATTTAACCGATCGTATTAAAACTTGAAACTTGGCAGTAGAGTTAGGTTATGAAGGCTCTTGCAAAATTTCAGCAATTTCAAAGGAATAGTTACTGATATATAGAATTTTTTTTTCAATGATTTATTAAAAATTTTCTACAAATGCTATCCTCACCAAATTTTGCAAATATTTTTGCGTTGGTATTCTACAACTAATTACCATGTTTGAATTCAATTGCTTCAGTATTTTTTGAGTTAATGAGGAACAAAAAACCACCAAATTTCAGAAAATTTCAGATGGCTATAACTCTAAAACCCTTTGGCCGATTATGCTCATAAATAGACTGAAATGTCTAGTTTTGGTGCACATCCTAACCTGAAAACTTGAAGCCGCTATCTCTTTCCGTTCTCAAGTTATCGTGACAACAAAAATATTTTTTAATAATTTTTTTAAAATTTTCTAGCCATACGATTCGGACAAAATTTCTCGAACGTGCTTAGGTTCATATTCTTCAACTACTCACCAAGTTTCAATTCGATCGGATTTATATGGTTGAAAACAAAATTATTACTCGGAAACCACTGGGCCGATTATGCCCATTAACGAACTTGTCCGTTGTATTGGGATTCGCCACCCACCCTGAAAATTTCAAGTCGCTAGCTCTTTTCGTTCTCAAGTTATCCGGCCGGCCGGACAGAATCAAATTTGACCTAGAATTCTTCATTGGGGAGTCGAACTTAATCGTTTGAGACCATTTTCGTCAAAAAATTCGAAAGTTACAGACATTTGGGCAAAATAATAACGCGATGTTCCCCAGAACATACGCGCAAAAATTACATTACAAATTTCAAATTTAATTTTCGTCAATATGCAGTTTCACCATAAGAATCCATTGATATCATATTTAACCCTAATAAGCTAATGCTTTTGGAGATATGATTTTTCAGAATTTCAATAATAAATCGTTCTTCTATGTTTTCACAGAATGCTATAATTATTCTATCTATGAATTATTATATGATCGGTGTCCATACATGTCAACATAGTTTCCTGTAAGAGACATGACATGTACAATTCATTTCAGCTATCGTAGAATTTTGAGGATTATAATATGATATTATACTTTTTGGATGATATTTTAACTCCCACGGTTAATCCATATGATGATGGGAATGGTAATGGTAAGTTAAATATTGAGTTCAGAATATCTCCAGTAAAAACAAAACTGGAATATTGGCTATGTTTCAATTGATATAATATGAGTTTTAGAGTGGATTTGAGGAATGAATATCTCGTTCATCATAGATTTGAGTCATAAGAATCCATTGATATAATTCCCAACTCTTAACAATACAATTACCAATACTGTCCGCCGTATTCACAAAGCATTTTTAAGTGATTCAATCTCCGTTAAGGCCTAACGGAGGACCTCAGTTAAGAATAAATCTGAATCGCAACCTCAATGAAAGTATTTAACGGTGGTAAAACGGCCTGTTTCACGTTAATTTTCACGTTAACTGAGGTTGCGATTCTTATTCATGCTTAACTGAGGATCTCAGTTAGGACTTAACGGAGAATGAATACGGCGGAATGTCTCACTTCGTGATGTCGATCATATTTCGGAATACACATTTATCCAATATTCCATATTTATCCATCATCATCATCAATCATCATGATATGGATTATCCAAGAGCTAACTACGATAGCTGAGGTTATTCCATTGGTCATTTTGCATTCAATCATTCTTTTGGTTTGACATGTCTCTTATTTGTAGATGAGATCACAACGATGAAATGCATAAACACAGATGAAATTCATATATACGGACGTTAATTATGGATACATTATTCTGTGAAATCAAGGATTTGAGTTGAAAATTTCAATTGTCTAGCTCATTCCGTTAGAGAGTTATCGTGTTAACGGATGTCCGGCTCGCTCTATCCACTGAGCTTGAAACACTCATCATTCAATTCAAATCAGCCAACATGAACACGCGCGCCAAAGAGTGCTGACTTCACGTCTGTGCTTTTTTATATTTTTTATTAATATTTCCGAAACCGACCACTCGATCTATCTGAAATTTAACATAAAATTGTAGAATCATGCCCTTTATATGCGTGCGAAGATTTGTATTCATCGGATGGCTATAAACTAGAAAAAAAAATAACAAAATTGAAAATTTTGTTTTCACAATAACTCGAGAAATACTAATCCGATTGTATTGAAACTCTGTAGTTTAGTTAGATGCAAAGTACCGACGCAAACACTTATGCAAAATTTCGTGGGGATAGCATCAGTAGAAAAATTAAAAAAAAATGTTTTTTCTACAAACGTCAAAAAATGACAAGGTTCGCGCATTGAAAACAATATGCGAAGTGACCTTTTTTTTCATTTTCCTTCGTTACCATGACACCGTGCGCGAAGTAGTGTGCGAAGTACTTACTCCGCACACTGCATGTAAACTATATGGAGTTTTTATATTTTAACCTTTCTGTTCCTCAATCAAACAAACAAATGCCATTTTATTTTCACAGTTACAGTATTTACTTGATTTGGAAAAACATTTTAAGCCAGTTCAATACTATTTTTCATATTAAGCTATGCATGTTACTTATTTTAGAACAATATTTTTGGCGTTTGTAGAAAAAATTTTGTTTGCATCTCATGCGCGAAATACTTTGGTGATCTCGATCACCAAAGTAGCATTTCGCGCACTAGATACAAAAATAACTATAACTATTAGTGGAATATTTTGCTTGAAATTCCGAGAGCAAATATCGGATTGAGTTCAATTTTGGCACTTCGATGACTAATGATGACCTCTTGGGGTGTGCAAAATTTCACTGAAAACCGTTAAATACGAGCCTAAAAAATAAGATTGAACTTCCAAACTGGGCGAATTATGTTGTTTTCCTTCGAGGAAAATAACATCTGGTAAACATTCGACGTGTTTTATCGGATTATTCCGATATTTATGAGGGCAATTGATTAAAATATGGACGAGTAACAACGGTGGTAATTTAATTAGTGGGGGAACGATGTGTGGCATTTTTAATTGGTTTTCAAAATTTGTCTGAACGTTGAGCGACTGGAGCTTTAACTGAAAGGCCATATTACCACCTCATGTCAATTATGTGAGTGTGCAAGCCAATTTAGAGGAAACAGCGTAGTGTCCGAGGTGTAGTGTTCATAAAATAATCCTTGGGGCCAATATTGAAATTCATGCTGCCTCTTTCGGACATTTTTCGTTATCCGCATGAGCAGACCAGAAATGATATAACTGCTGCAGTTTTTGTCTGAAAGGATTGGGGTTTTGAGGTGGAAGATGCTATTTCTACATAAAGTATACTTATGAGGGTCCACGCATGCGTGGATTGAAGATGCGAGATCTCCTGATCCACTGGTGTCGAAATTTTGTGCGAGGTTTGTGATTTTGATAGGACTTCTTGCCACGAGTGGATAGCACATGCGCAGAGGAGAAGTTACTGTTTTTGAGTTGTATGGGTTATGTTGGGAGTGGTTTAGGACTGCCGGTCATGGATCTGGAGCTGAGCCGATATTGTGAGGTTTTAAACAAAAATTCGTGGCAATTCTTTACACGGACAAGTAAGTTTGGGGAAAATAGCGTTGTTTCCGAGTTAGAGTATCCGTACCGTGAACCTAGGGCCAATTTTGGAATTCATGTTACCACTTTCGGTCATTTTTGGCGCTCTAGTTCCTCGGAACTGAGTGCTTATCAATTTGCCCAAATGTCTGTAATTTTCGAATTTTTTGATGAAAATGGTCTTAAACGATTTGGTTCGACTCACTGATCAAGAATCCGTGGTCGAAATTCATTCTGTGCGGCTGGTCCCGCCGGCCGTAGGCACGATAACTCTTGAACGGAATGAGCTAGACAGTTGAAATATTCAGAGTAGTAACAAGCTAATATTTTCGGAGATATGATCGGAGATATTTCGCGTATGATCAAAATTTCAATAATAAATCGTATTTCTACGTTGTCACAGAATGATATAATTATTCTATGTATGAATTGTCGTAATGTCCACTTATTTTCCTGAGACATGACATTATCTAATCAATCGAAGAATTGTGAGCGAAGTGAGAAAAATCTCAGTTGTTTGCTCCGAAATTAGTTTTTCTCAGAAAAGTCTTACATTTCGGAACGGAACAGGAAGTAAGAGATCTGAGAGTAGTGAGACTGATTTTCATCCATAGACATAGAATGCTCAGTTCGCTCAATTTATGACGGGACTGACGGAAGGGCATATTACAACTTCAAAAATATTGGGGTTGAAATACTCGTATTTTAGCGATGCAACGGGGACCTCACCCAAAAATGTTTGAAAATATTACGTAAATATTGAAAGCAATATTCTGTAGTTCGAGAGAGAAGAAAATTTGGTGAACGTAGATCAGGAAATTTTTGATCGATTACAAGGTAATTTTTCATTATTACTTCTCTTCTTTCATACGTGTTTTATGGAATATCTACTATTTGTAGGTACTTTAAACCTGTTTTGGGCAATTGTCATACGAAACTTGTTTTTTTTGGCGCTCTAGTTCCTCGGAAGAGAGTGCATATCAATTTGCCCAAGTGTCTGTAATTTTGGAATATTTGGCTGAATATGGTCTCAAACGATTTGGTTCGACTCACTGATAAAGAATCCGAGGTCGAAATCGATTCTGTCCGGCCGGCCGGCCGGCCGTAGGCACGATAACTCTCGAACGAAAGGAGTTAGCGGATTGAAATTTGCAAGGTGGGTTTGGAGCGTAAATATCTCGGACGAGCTCGTTAATGGGCGAAATCCATCAAGCGGTTTCGGAGTTATGGCCGATTTTAGTAAAAATATTTTTTATGAATATTTCCGAAACCGATTACTCGATCTGTCTGAAATTTAGCATCAAATTGTAGAATCATGACCTTTATACGCATGTGAACTTTTGTATTGACCAGATTACCGCAAACTGTCAAAAAAAATTTGAAAATTAAAAAAAAGTTTTTCTACAGTAACTCTCGAACGGTATGAGCTAGGTAGTTGAAATTTTCAGAGTAGGTTAGGGAGATGAATATCTCGGTTAATTTCGTTATTGGGTAAAATTGGCCAGATTTAATTTGATTTCTTCCATGGTGCAGTTCTCATTCTCATTATTGCTCATTTATCATCTTGATAAATAAACTACTATTTGAATTAATTGAATTGATTTCCTTTATGATGCAGTTCTATCATATGAATACATTGATATAATTCCCAACTATGAGAAACCAATACTTTCGGAGATATAATTTGTCTGTTTGAACTAGAGCGCCAGAAAGCTCCTGTCCACAGGGCTTGAACCCATTTTTCTTTATGCGCATGAGCAGATTAGAAGTGATTAAACTGCTTGAGTTTTCTTCTGAAAGTATTGGGGATTTGAGGTGCAGGATGCTATTCTGCTATAGAATGCCCTTGGTAGGGTCCGCGCATGCGTCGATTGAAGCTGCTATATATCCTGAACCACATTATTGTCGAAGAATCAGATTTTTCTGGAAGGTGTGTGATTTAGAGAGGAATTTCAGCCCCGAGCAGATAACGCATGCGCAGAAGAGAAGTGTCTTTTTTCGGGTTGAATGACTTATGCTAGGAGTGGTTTACGTCTAGTGGTCATGGATTTGATGCTGACCCGATATTGTGAGGTTTTGAAAGCAATTTCATGGAACTTCTGTGCACGGACATGTCAGAATCGGAGAAATGGCCTTGTTTCGGAATTGAAGTGCCTGCTCCCTGTCGCTGAGGCCAATTTATTAATAAATATATTCCGAAGATCTATTTAAAATTATATTCGGATTTGAAGAAAAGATGTATTCTATTTCAACCTACGGTAAAACTAATAGCCAGAATTGGAATTATCGAAGAAACTTGAAAAAATATAAAACAGCACTGACGTGAAGTCAGTACCCTTTGGCGCGTGTGTTCACGTTGCCTGATTTGAGATGTCGGGTCAAAAATTGACTGTGCTGTGTCACGGCTGGCGTAAGGGTAGAATAGCACAGTCGTCAAAGATCACAATTAACTCTCCTTGGTCGCACAAGCTCCTAGAAGGTTATAAGGGATCTCCTTGAGGAAGACCTAGGGGGGTCAGTCTCAGGTACCACAGGGACCTCCCAGAGATGTCTCTTGCCGGGATATTGTGACGCATATTGCGATATCGCTGGGAGATCGCCAAGAGCTCCCTATCACCTCCAAATGTCCGCCACAGGGGATGAGCCCAGTAACATCTCTGAGATATCACATTGTGAAGTTCTCAAACTGCTCACCCTGGGGAATATTTTAAGAGGTTTATTGCGATATCGCAGGGAGGTCGCCAAGAGCTCCCTATTACCTCCAAATGTCCACCACAGGGGATGAGACCAGTAACATCTCAGAGATATCGCATGGGGAAGTTCTCAAACTTCTCACGCTGGGGAATATTTTGAGCGGTCTATTGTGATATCGCAGGGAGGTCGCCCAGACCTCCCTTTCACCTCCAAATGTCTGCCACAGGGGATGAGTCCAGTAACATCTCTGAGATATCACATGGGGAAGTTCTGAAACTGCTCACTCTGGGGAATATTTTGAGAGGTTTATTGCGATTACGCAGGGAGCTCACCCAGACCTCCCTATCACCTCCAAATGTCCTCCACAGGGGATGATCCCAGTAACATCTCAGAGATATCACATGGGGAAGCTCTCAGGCTGCTCAACCGGGGCAGTACTGAGAGAATATGGCTGCGATATGGATCTATAATCTATATATCCTCCAAATGTGCAATACATGTGTTGTGCCGAATACATCACTTCGATGCGTAGAGCGATATTCCACTCACGTTATTAGCGATGGGGTTGTTCTTCCGGGTACAGAGAGGACGATTGCGCCATCTACCGGTGGAAACGAGAAGTGCAGAGTAGGGATGGAGTAGATCCCTGCAACACGCCACCTGATTTCCTATTCTTGTTGAATTTGCGAGGTTTTGAGGACCTCGCAATGGAATGTGTTATTCTCGTTACACTTGTGATATCTTGAGGAGCTCTCAATAGGAATGTCTTATTCTGGTTATCTTTGGGATATATTTAGAAGATCGCAATAGGAATATCTTATTCTTGTTATCTGTGTGATATCTTTAGGAGCTCGCAACAGTAATATCTTATTCTGGTTACATATGTGATATCTTGAGTATCTCCTCAATATGAATATCTTAGTCTTGTTATACTTGCGATGACTTAAGGAGCTCGCACTAGGAATAACTTCTTCTGGTTATCTGTGTGATATCTTTAGGAGTTCGCAATAGTAATTTGTTATTCTGGTTACATACGTGATATCTTGTGGACCTCCACAATAGGAATATCTTATTCTTGTTATCAGTGTGATATCTTTAGGAGCTCGCAATAGGAATATTTTATTCTGATTATCTATGTGATATCTTTAGGAGCTCGCAATGGGAATGTCTTATTCTGGTTACATATGTGATATCTTGAGGATCTCGCACCAGGATGTCTTAGTCTGGTTATCTGTGGGATATCTTTAGGAGCTCGCAATAGGAATATCTTATTCTTGTTATCTGTGGAATATCTTTAGGAGTTCGCAATAGGAATATCTTATTCTGGTTATCTGTGTGATATCTTGAGAATATCACATTGGGAGCTCGCATTTTCATCCACATTGTAACCTCTCAGAGACCTCTATACGAGGTCTGTGTTACCTGGGGTATAATCACAATCATGTCTATAGCACTTTTTCAGCCTTTTTCTTTCATATGATATAGACACGATTATGATTATACTACTTGTGCGACTAAGGGAAGTCCTTGGTGTTCTTTGGCGACTTTGTTACTCTATCCTTACGCCAACCTTGACACAGCACTGTTAATCTTCGACCAGACTGTCAATGATGTCCACTACCCTATGAGTAGATCTCCAGCTCGCTCGATCCGCTGAGCTTGAAACACTCATCATTCAATTCAAATCAGCCAACGTGAACACGCCCGCCAAAGAGTAATGACCAACTAAATTGTTGAGCCTCTATAGATCACAACGTAATTTATTTTTTGATTAAATTATTTGAAAACTCGGAAAATGATTCTTGGAACTGCATCAGATTTAGAGTTTTCTCTTCCAAAATTATCGCAACACAAATTTTCCGAACAGCATTTTGCATAATCCCAAGGAAGAACATTTACCCTTCTCATAAACGACAAACCATTCCAACAAAATTATTCTTGAGAAAGCTATAAATTGAGAGTTTTTTTTATTTATTTCAACTGTTACATCCTATATCACAATATAATAATAAAAACTCATAGAGAAAAATATTCATCATACCACATGTTATCTTCAACCTCTAAGCAGTTTTTGCGGGTATTTCTTAATTCAATAATATACATTTGTGCTATAAGAGCACCAAATAGTAACATGGCCGAAATAAAAGACAAAAACAAAATTCAATTTAATTTATTTGATTCATAGTATAGAAGATGAAATCAAAATTTAAACAAACTTATTTGATAACTTCGTGTAGGTGCAGTTTTATGTTTGTTTTTAAATAACGAGTATATCAGGTGTTTAATCTCATAACAACTGAGAATCAATTTTGATGTAGGGTTTATAATACTACGATTTCAACAAGTCCAGAGCATTCCTGCCAGTAGGCTGTACATGATGGCTTCGGTTAATTAATATACTTATGCATATATTTCACAAGTCAAATAAACCCCAGGGGGATTTCATTGATTTGACGAGAAGCAAGAGCAGACGCGTTTCTGGTTTCTTGGCCTTTATCAGTATTCTGTAGCTTCTCAACACATTCAACTAAACTGAACCGCGTCGAGCCTCTCACAGCCGGCTTGACCGCTGTTTAGCGTTTTTCATTGAAAAACATTAAACAGCGTTCTTGGCCATCGGAAGGTACTGTCTGAGCTCGATTAATTATCGAGTGAATAGTGGCATATGATTTCACGCTTCAAATTCTCACTGTTGGGGAAAGGCTGAATTCCAAACTTTGTCTCATAGGTGGCGTGGGCCTTCATGCATAACCGCCCAAGCCGGCTGTGAGAGGCTTAACACGGTTTAGCTTAGTTGAATTTGTGGGGAAGCTACAGAGTACTGATGAAGGCCAAGAAGCCAGAAACGCGTCTGCTCTTGCTTCTCGGCAAATCAATGGAATCCCCTGAGTTTATTTCACTTGTGAAATATATGCATGAGTATATTAATTATACGAAGCCATTATGTAGACCCTATTAGCAGAAACGCTCTGGACTTGTTGATTTATTAACAACGGTATCGCCATTTTTCATTATTATACTACGATTTGTTTGTCCAGTTTCCAGATGTATATGAGAGTTGGTTCTGGCATAATGAGTTTATGACTACAATGATTACCTATGTATTTCTTGAATTGTTGTAAATATGATAGATTTTGCAGTTTTACCGAATTAATATCAGCTCTTAGTAATCCCTGGTGTCATTTCAAATACCTACTTACGTCTCTCACATTTTAGAATATGTTCGAATTATTATGTCCGATGATTCACATAGCTCACCTTTGAAATGAAATGAATTATTTTTAAATATATTCGTACAACCGTAGGCAAAACAGGACATTTGACCATTGTTGGTTGTGATCTATTAATATACATATAGAAGTTCAAATAAGTCAAAAACAATCGAATAAAAATGGGAAAAACGAATAAAAGATAATAGTTTAGTAAGGATTAACTCTTCAAATTTCAATGTTTTCCCTACATCGGCTAATTTCTATCATTGTACTCTTATGTTGGAGTCAATGCTTCCCTTTCTAGGCTCTATCTATTTATTATTAGATCATTGGGCGTAGGAGTGTCCTCGGACCTTACGTCTTTGAAGACGCTGCAGGTAATTCTCTTATTGTCACTGACGAGTGCTTCCGTAATATGGTGCGAACAATTTCTCCGGGGCGTTCAATCTCTCGAATGGGCGAAGTCATCTGGCCACCAAGGTAACTGCCTCTTGAGTTCTTTTTAATGGGGATTTCTGAAATACAAGGTTTATGGCAACGAAAGAAATACTGTAGAGCAGCCGAGGAACAATATTACGCAAGCCATTCAAAATATTCGTCACGAAACCTACCAATAAATTAAGGAAAGTGTTATCAAGAGGCCTCAGGTTTGTGCGGTTTTCCAAAGCGGATACTTGTCTGATAATATTTTTCATACATAATTATAAAAATATTAAGTTTCGATAACAGATTGAGATACAAAAATTGGTTCAAGCACTGACGTGAAGTCAGGAGCTTTTGCGCGTATGTTATATTGTCCATTCTCCTGTATTGGACACCCTTAATCGAATTTACCATGGTAAATTATGTTGTCCATTCTCCTGTATTGGACACCCTTAATTTGAATTTACCATGGTAAATTCGAATTAAGTGTCCAATACAGTAGAATGGACAACATAATTTACCATGGTAAATTCGATTAAAGGTGTCCAATACAGGAGAATGGAACATACGCGCAAAAGCTCCTGACTTCACGTCAGTGCTTGAAATGATTTTTTTTTCGTAATTTTTTTGAAATTTTCTGGGGGTACGGTACTTACAAAATGCCTACACCTATCCTGTAAATTTGAAGTTGCTATCTCTTTCTGTTGTCGTGTTATCGTGACAACGGCCGGCTGGCCAAACAGAATCGAGTTCAAGCTCAAATTCTAAATCAGTGAGTTGAACGTAGTCGTTTTTCGACAAGAAATTCGAAGATTACTGACATTTGGGCAAAATGATAACGCGATGTTCCCCAGAACATACGTGCAAAAAGAGAATTAAGAAAAGAAGATGTTGGATACACGGTATGAATAAAGAAAGAGAGACATTTGGGGAATACCAGACATTGATGCGCAAACTGGAATCTGATGAAGACCGATTTTTTATGTACTCCGCATGTCTAAAGTACAGTTGCTTGACTATTTCTTCCCATGCTGCGTTTCATAATGTTACTTCACGATATTCAGCGGATTTAAAATTATAAATGAGTTCATAATTACTAATCAAATCAATGATCATTTGCCACTTTTCAAAATTGAATCTGACGCGTTGCGAATATTCTATAGAATGTAAGTTTCTATAGAAACACACTAGTCTCAAGCGTGGAATGGCGTGTGCAATCCCCTCCACCTTCCCACGTCGATCTGGATTGGCAGGTCCTACGTTGCGTGGGACGCGTGGGACAGCGTTGCGTATGATAGCGTGTGTTTCTAGGCATGTAAATTCAAGGTTCCAGATATCATAATGCGTTGCATACGTTGCGTACGTAGTAACAGTCTATCTCTACCTTCTACAACGAGGACAAAACAGAGACAAAAGCGGACGAAAAGTGAGACCACCGACAATAAAAACAGACGATGTTAGATTACAGCACAAAGACACCATAAAATACTTTGAACTGAAAAACCAAATGAGGAATGTTTGTTAATGTTTGACGTTTGACGATGAAATCAGAAAAAATTGAAAATGTTGGTATCTTTGGGGAAGGGCTGCAGCCCCAAAGCCCCCCTCCCCTGGCTGCGCCAGTGTGTATAGACATATATCTATAGGGTGGTCAATATTTTACTGACTGGTTTGTCTCTTGAATATTTATGAATTGAAATAAAATACGTCTATTTTTGCGCGTGTGTTCTGGGGAACATCGCGTTATCATTTTGTCCAAATGTCTGTAACTTTCGAATTTTTTGACGAAAATGGTCTCAAACGATTTGGTTCGACTCCCCAATGAAGAATTCTAGGTCAAATTTGATTCTGTCCGGCCGTTGCCACGATAACTTGAGAACGGAAAAAGCTAGCGACTTGAATATTTTAAGGTAGGTGGCGCATCCCCATACGACGGACATTTCGTTAGAGGGCATAATCGGCCCAATGGTTTCCGAGTAATAATTTTGTTTTCTATCAATATAAATCCCATCGAATTGAAGCTTGGCGAGTAGTTGTAGAATATGAACCTAAGCACGTTTGTGAAATTTTGTGCGAATCGTATGGCTAGAAAATTATTAAAAAATATTTTTGTTGTCAAGATAACTTGAGAACGGAAAGAGATAGTGGCTTAAATTTTTCAGTTTAGGATGTGCATCTGAACACGACATCTGAGTTCGTTTATAAGCATAATCGGCCTAACGGTTTTAGAGTTATAGCCATCTGAAATTTGGTTTTTTTCTCTTCATTAACTCGAAAAATACTGAACCGATTGAATTGAAACATGGTTATTAGTTGTAGAATGCCAACGCAAAAATTCTTGCAAAATTTGGTGAGGATAGTATCTATGAAAAATATTTAAGAAATCATTGAAAATTAAAAAAAAAATCTATATATCAGTAACTATACGTCTTAAATTGCTGAAATTTTGCAAGAGCCTTTAGAATTCAACTTTACTGCCAAGTTTTAAGTTTTAACACGATCGGTTAAATATTGTTGGAGATTCGAGCAGCCTTGTGTGAGTTCAGTAGATGGGTCACCGTTACCTCGATAACTTTCGAACAAAAGGAGATAGGGACCTGCAATTTTCCGGGTAGGTTGCGTATCCGAATGGGAGAGTTAAGTTCGTTTTTGGGCATAATCGTTTTAACGGTTTCCGGGTTATACCCACCTGGAATATTATTTCCTCGATAACTCAAAAAATAAAGATTCGATCAAATTGAAGCTTAGTGACTATTTGTAGAAAATCAACATAAAGACGTGTTTGAAATTTTTTAAGAACCGTACCCCTAGAAAATTGAAAAAAAATGACGAAAAAAATTTTTGTGAGAACCCTATCCCCAGAAAATTTCAAAAAAATTACGAAAAAAAGAATTGGTTCAAGCTTTGACGTGAAGTCAGGAGCTTTTGCGCGTAATATTCCAGGTGGGTATAACTCGGAAACCGTTAAACCGATTATGCCCAAAAACGAACTTAACTCTCCCATTCGGATACGCAACCTACCCGGAAAATTGCAGGTCCCTATCTCCTTTTGTTTGAAAGTTATCGAGGTAACGGTCACCCATCTACAGAACTCACACAAGGCTGCTCGAATCTCCAACAATATTTAACCGATCGTGTTAAAACTTAAAACTTGGCAGTAAAGTTTAATTCTAAAGGCTCTTGCAAAATTTCAGCAATTTAAGACGAATAGTTACTGATATATAGAATTTTTTTTTAATTTTCAATGATTTCTTAAAAATTTTTCATAGATACTATCCTCACCAACTTTTGCAAGAATTTTTGCGTTGGCATTCTACAACTAATAACCATGTTTCAATTCAATCGGTTCAGTATTTTTCGAGTTAATGAGGAGAAAAATACAACCAAATTTCAGATGGCTATAACTCTAAAACCGTTAGGCCGATTATGCTTATAAACAAACTCAAATGTCGTGTTCAGATGCACATCCTGAACTGAAAAATTTAAGCCGCTATCTCTTTCCGTTCTCAAGTTATCTTGACAACAAAAATATTTTTTAATAAGTTTCTAGCCATACGATTCGCACAAAATTTCACAAACGTGCTTAGGTTCATATTCTACAACTACTCGCCAAGTTTCAATTCGATCGGATTTATATTGATAGAAAACAAAATTATTACTCGGAAACCATTGGGCCGATTATGCTCATTAACGAACTTGTCCGTCGTATGGGGATGCGCGACCTCCCTTAAAAATTTCAAGTCGCTAGCTTTTTCCGTTCTCAAGTTATCGTGACAACGGCCGGACAGAATCAAATTTGACCTAGAATTCTTCATTGGGGAGTCGAACCAAATCGTTTGAGACCATTTTCGTCAAAAAATTCGAAAGTTACAGACATTTGGGCAAAATGATAACGCGATGTTCCCCAGAACATACGCGCAAAAATAGACGTATTTTATTTCAATTCATAAATATTCAAGAGACAAACCAGTCAGTAAAATATTGACTTCCCTATAGATATATGTCTATACACTGTAGTGTTGTGAGTGTGGAAAATGTCTTAAATACTCCTCTGATAAATACTGAAAAATGTCCGAAAATTATCATTACTTCTAAAAACAGTCGACATTTAGAGTTTTTTAGTATTTATCGAAATTATCGAAAATGTCTGGATAAATATCATAAATTTCTTTTCTACTTAAACATTTTTTGAAAATTTTCATTTTGCTTCTATTTATTCTTCTTTTCTATTTGGATCGAAGATGCTTAACGATCTGAGATGCCAATTTTACAAAAATTTTTAAAGAAGTTTATTTTTTTCTACTTGGATCGACGATGCTTCACGATTTGTGATACCATTATACAGAGTTTTTTCTTAAGCAGTTTTTTCTTTTCTACTTGGATCGAAGGTTCTTAACGATCTGTGAACCAATTGGAAAATTATACGAAGTTTTTTTTAAACAAGTTTGTTTTTATTATTTAACAGTCAAATTAAATCGATTTTTCTAATACTAATTCTTAATTCAGAACCTGGCTCCGGTCCTTTATCACTGATACTCAATAAAATAACACGATAATAACTCATTCAATGATAAATTATTTGTTATTTCCAATTGACCATGAAAAATTCCATGAAAAATATCTTAAAATGCCTCAAATTGTCCTGATATTTAAATTAACATATGACGATTGTCATATTTTTCCCGATTTTTCCGCAATGTCCGTAAATACTTAAATACTCAAAATGCTCGACCTTGGGGGAAAGTTTCGGACATTTTTCCAGGACATGTATCCTTAACTTAAAAACTCGAGTATTTCACATCACTAATACACTGGCGCAGCCAGGGGAGGGGGGCTTTGGGCTGCAGGCCTTCCCCAAAGATACCAACATTTTCAATTTTTTCTGATTTCATCGTCAAACGTCAAACATTAACAAACATTCCTCATTTGGTTTTTCAGTTCAAAGTATTTTATGGTGTATTTGTAATGTAATGTAACATCGTCTGTTTTTATTGTCGGTGGTCTCACTTTTCGTCCGCTTTTGTCGCTGTTTTGTCCTCGTTGTAGAAGGTAGAGATAGACTGTTACTACGTACGCAACGTATGCAACGCATTATGATATCTGGAACCTCGAATTTACATGCCTAGAAACACACGCTATCATACGCAACGCTGTCCCACGCAACGTAGGATCTACCAATCCAGATCGACGTGGGAAGGTGGAGGGGAGTGCACACGCCATTCCACGCTTGAGTCTAGTGTGTTTCTATAGAAACTTACATTCTATAGAATATTCGCAACGCGTCATATTCAATTTTGAAAAGTGGTGAAATCTATTGTCTGCTCTCCTATATTGGACACTCTTAATCGAATTTACCATGGTGAATTCCCTTGCCTGTCAATCGGATTTTCCATTCAGAGACAGACAATAGAATTTACCATGGTAATTTCGATTAAGAGTGTCCAATAGAGGAGAATGGGCAATGGAACATTCGCGCAAAAGCTCTTGACTTCACGTCAGTGCTTGAATCAATTTTTTTCTTGAGGCCTGGACATATTAATATAAAAATAACGAACTCTATATTTCGTCCTCAAATTCACTCTCAGAATCAGAAAACAAAGTACCTATACCGACAAATGACAATATCTGATGTCAATATGCCTTGTATACGTGGGACAAGTGTGCACACAAGCTCTCGCACGTTGCATTGCATATGTTGCGTACGTGGGATCAGTTGTTTCTACCTACAAATTTTGTATGCATCATTTACCAATCGAATACGAGTTTGCGACCGAGCTTTAGCGAGGGCTGGCAAAAGAGTTCGAGGTTGGTTAATATACTTACGTCTCTAATATATTACAATGTATCTACTCCTCATAACGAAATGTTTGAATAAAACTGGTTTGATTTGATTTGTATAACTTAATAAATTTAAAAACGTCAAACTGACGCATAAAGCATTAGACAGAGATTACGCGGTCAGTCTGGTATCAGTCTCGCATCAGTATTACCATCAATCCGGATCATCAGTCCATCAATCTACGCATATAGAACCAATTTCCGTCAATCTGACATCAATCAATGATTGATGTGATGCGAGACTGATACCAGATTGACCGTGTAACCTCCGTCTTATAATTCATAAGTTCAAGCTCAAAGGAAGTTTTTAAGTTATTTACATCTCTAGCGATGTAAGTAAAGGTAGAGACAGACTGTTCCCACGTAAGCAACGTATGCAACGCATTATGATATCTGGACCCTTGAATTTACATGCCTAGAATAGTTATTTATGTACCAAGGACGGAAAACAGTCTATTTTAGTCGAGTCTTGCAAGCAGGCGAGACAATAGACAGTTTTTCGCCGAGGTGCATATTATATTTTTTCGACAACCTCCACCCCAAGTAGCAAAAGTGTTATGAATATCGGTCGTATGGACGTCTATATAACAATCCAAAAAACCGATAGCCTACGTAAATCAGTATCAAATTAGTACATTATAACGTCAGTAGCACGGTTACTACGACAAAAGTAGGAATGATTTCACTACATATACGACTGTTGTAAAGTTGTAATTACAACCTCTTAAGCAACTGATATACATAGATATAAGTTGTGTATTAGGTTGTAATGGTTTATGTAAAACCGATATTATGTGTTGATACAACATAGATAATAACGTTTATACAACTTCGAAAATGATATTGATAAATAGAAATACCTCATTTGAACGTTTCGTGTCTTTTTAAATCCACGGAAGGATGACAACTTCTTTGCATGAGCTCTTACACTTAGAAATTTCAATTTTGTACTCACCTAATAATTAGTTCCAACTTATTTTCTGAAATAATTTCATGATGGGACTCGAACCTCTGCCTCTATGGATGCTCTACTAAGAAACCTGTCGCTTTTCCGTCGTTGCTATTGAATAAGATATATGTTCAAATGAAATTTCTCCAGTTATTATCATGAGAAAATCCTTTTTGGCGCGCTTGATTCTATATTATTTACAAATTCATCAATATAATGTATGTATATAAAAAAAAAGCACTGACGTGAAGTAAGTACTCTTTGGCGCGCGTGTTCACGGTGGCTAATTTGAATTGAATGATGAGTACTTCAAGCTCAGTGGATAGAGCGAGCCGAAGATCAACCCAAAGGATAGTGGACATCATTCACTGTCGGTTCAAAAATTAACAGTGCTGTATCTAAGCTGCCATCAGGATAAAGTAACAAAGTTGGAAAAGAACACAAGTGACTCTCCTTAGTCGCACAAGCTCCTAGAAGATTCGGGAGGGTCAGTATAATCCTAATCATGTTTATAGCACGCGCGCCAAAGCAGATTGACTTTTTACACTTTTTCTTTCATTGTTAATTCAATCTGATTTTGCGCGCGTGCTATAAACATGATTAGGACTATACTGACCCTCCCGAATCTTCTAGGAGTTTGTGCGACTAAGGAGAGTCACTTGTGTTCTTTTCCATCTTTGTTACTTTATCCTGATGGCAGCTTAGATACAGCACTGTTAATTTTTGAACCGACAGTGAATGATGTCCACTATCCTTTGGGTTGATCTTCGGCTCGCTCTATCCACTGAGCTTGAAGTACTCATCATTCAATTCAAATTAGCCACCGTGAACACGCGCGCCAAAGAGTACTGACTTCACGTCAGTGCTTTTTTTTTTTTCAAGTTCCTTTAACAAATATACCTATCAATACAGTTGGGCTGTTAGCTTTACCGTAGATCGAAAAGAATTGCGGTTGTGGGACCCCCGTTAGGAACGCAATTGCATCTTTTCCAAATCCGAACGTACTTTAATATAGATCTACCGAATATAGTTATTTATAAATTCGCCTCAGGGCCACCATACAGACAATTCAGCTCGGAAACATCGCTATTTCCCCCAAACTGACTTGTGTCCGTGTACTGAATTGACATGAATATTCTTTTAAAACCTCACAATATCGGCTCATTACTCCCAACATAACCCATACAACCCAAAACCATTCACTTCTCGTCTGCGCATGCGCAATATACTCATGGCTGCAAGTCCTCCCAAAATTACACACCTCACAAAAAACTCCGATTATCCAACACCAGTGGTTCAGGAGACATCGCTTCTTGAATCCACGCATGCGCAGACCCTCACCAGGGGATTCTATGGAGGAATAGCATCCACCACCCCAAAACCCCAATGCTCTTTGACGAAAACACCAGCAGTTAAATCACTGATGGTCTGCTCATGCGCATATCGAGAAATGCCCGTAAGGGGTACCATCGATTTCAAAATTAGCCCCACGGCCACGGTATCGACACTTTAACTCGGAAACAACGCTACAACCCCCAACAACTGAATTATCCGTACACTAAATTGCCATGAATATCCTTTTGAAACCTCACAATATTGACCCAGCACTCCCGAAATAACCCGTACAACCCAAAAACAGTCACTTCTCTTCTGCGCATGCGCAATCTACTCGCAGCTGAAAGTAATCCCAAAATCACACACCCTACAAAAAACTCCGATTATCCAACACTTGTGGTTCAGGAGATATCGAATCTTCGATCCACGCATGCGCAGACCCTCGCCAGGGGATTCTATGGAGGCAAAGCATCCGCCAACCCAAAACCTCAATCCTCTCTGACGAAAACACCAGCAGTTAAATCACTGATGTTCTGCTCATGCGCATAACGAAAAATACCCGTAAGGGGTAACATCAATCTCAAAATTAGCCCCAGGGCCACGGTACGGACACTCCAACTCGTAAACAACGCTACATCCCCCAAACTGACTTGTCCTTGCACTGAATTGCCATAAATGTTTTTTTAAAACCTCACAATATCGCTCAGCACCTCCAACATAACCCACACAACCCAAAAACAGTCAGTTCTCTTCTGCGCATGCGCAATATACACGCGGCTGAAAGTTCTCTCAAAATCACACACCTTACAAAAAACTCCGATTCTCCAACACTAGTGGTTCAGGAGATATCGCATCCCTTATCCACGCATGCGCAGACCCTCTCCAGGGGATTCTATGGAGTAATAGCATCCGCCACCCCAAAACCCCAATCCTCTCTGACGAAAACTACAGCAGTTAAATGACTTCTCATCTGCGCATGCGCATAACGGAAAATGCCCGGAAGAGGCAGCATGAATTTCAAATAAAAATTTTTCGGAATTTCAAGCAAAATAGAGTAATTTTTTGAATTTTTTCATGTCACGTGATCTTCACGAACTTTTGTAAAAGTGTTCGCTTTGGTCTTTTGCTTCTAACTACTGAGTTTCTATTCAATCAGATCAGTATTTTACGAGTTATCGTGGAAACAAAATTTTAAAATTTTTGAAATTTTTTTGGTCACTTTATGGCCATCCTGTCAGTCACAAAAAACTGCGATTCTCCAACACTAGTGGTTCAGGAGATATCGCATCTTGAATCCACGCATGCGCAGACCAGCACCGGGGGATTCTATGGGGGAATAACATCCTCCACCCCAAAACCCCAATCTTCTCAGAAGAAAACTCGAGCAGTTAAATTATTTCTCGTCTGCTTATCCGAATAACAAAAAAAAAATCACGAAAAAAAAATTGGTTCAAGCACTGACGTGAAGTCAGAAGCTTTTGCGCGTATGTTCTATTGTCCATGCACCCTTAATCGAATTTACCATGGTTAATTATGTCGTCCATTCTCCTGTATTGGACACTCTTACTTCGAATTTACCACGGTAAATTCGAATTAAGTGTCCAATACAGGAGAATGGACGACATAATTAACCATGGTAAATTCGATTAAGGGTGTCCAATACAGAAGCATGGACAATAGAACATACGCGCAAAAGCTTCTGACTTCACGTCAGTACTTGAACCAATTTTTTTTTCGTGATTTTTTTTTAATTTTCTGGAGGCGCGGTTCTTAAAATTTTTTTTTTCGTCATTTTTTTCAAATTTTCTAGGAGTACGGTTCTTACAGAATTTTAAACACGTCTTTGTGTTGATTTTCTACTACTAGTTACCAAGCTTCAATTCAATCGAATATTTATTTTTTGAGTTATCAAGGAAACAATATTACAGGTGGATATAACTCGGAAACCGTTAAACCGATTATGCCCAAAAACGAACTCAACTCTCCCTTTCGGATACGCAACCTACCCTGAAAATTGCAAGTCCCTATCTCCTTTGGTTCGAAAGTTATCGAGGCAACGGTCACCCATCTACTGAACTCACACAAGAATGCTCGAATCTCCAACAATATTCAACCGATCGTATTAAAACTTGAAACTTGGCAGTAGAGTTAGGTAAGGAACGCTCTTGCAAAATTTCAGCAATTTCAAACGTATAGTTACTGATATATAGAATTTTTTTTTTATTTTCAATGATTTATTAAAAATTTTCTACAGATGCTATCCTCACCAAATTTCGCAAACATTTTCGCGTTGGCATTCTTCATCTAATAACCATGTTTGAATTCAATCGGTTCAGTATTTTTCGAGTTAATGAGGAACAAAAAACCACCAAATTTCAGAAAATTTCAGATGGCTTTAACTCTGAAACCGTTTGGTCGATTATGCTCATAAACAAAATCAAATGTGGCATTCATATGCACAACATAACCTGAAATTTTCAAGCCGCTATCTCTTTCCGTTCTCAGGTTATCGTGACAAAAAAAATATTTTTTAATAATTTTTTTAAAATTTTCTAGCCATACGATTCGCCCAAAATTTCACAAACGTGCTTAGGTTCATGTTCTAAAACTACTCACCAAGTTTCAATTCGATCGGATTTATATTGGTTGAAAACAAAATTATTACTCGGAAACCACTGGGCCGATTATGCCCATTAACGAACTTGTCCGTCGTATTGCGATGCGCCACCCACCCTGAAAATAACAAGTCGCTAGCTCTTTTCGTTCTCAAATTATCGTGGCAACGGACGGCCGGACGGCCGGCCGGACGGCCGGACGGACAGAATCAAATTTGACCTCGGATTCTTCATCGGGGAGTCAAACTTGAACGTTTGAGACCAATTTCGTCAAAAAATTCGAAAGTTACAGACATTTGGGCAAAACTATAACGCGATGTTCCCCAGAACATACGCGCAAAAATGCCCAAAAGAGGCAGTTACACCCCAGTCGTTCACCGTTCAGACTAATTTTGAAAACCAATTTAAAATTGCACACATCGTTTACGCATTAATTCAATTGCCATGCTAGTAAGTAGTCCATATTTTTGCGCGCGTGTTCCGCAAGGAACAGCGTGCTATCATTTCGTCACAATGTCTGAATTTTCCGAATTTTTTTGCGAAAATGGTCTCAAACGATTGGGTTCGACTCCCTGATGAAGAATTCGAGGTCAAATTCAATTCTGTCCGTCCGGCCCGGCCGGCCGGCCGGCCGTTAGCACGATAACTCTCGAACGGAGTGAGTTAGAGCGTTGAAATTTGCAGGGCATGTTTGGAGCGTAAATATCTCGGACGAGTTCGTTAATGGGCAAAATCCATCGAGCCGTTTCGGAGTTACGGCCATTTTTAGTTAAATCGTTTTTCGAGAATATTCCCGAAACCGATCACTCGATCGATCTGAAATTCAGCATCAAATTGTATAATCATGACCTTTATGTGCCTGCGAAGTCTCATAATGATCGGATGGCTGTAAACTAGAAAAAAAAAAAAGTTAAATATTTGAAAATGAAATTGAAATTTTGTTTTCACTATAACTCGAGAAAAACTGAACCGATTGAGTTGAAGCTCGGTAGTTATATGCAAAGTACCAACGAAAACACTTATGCAAAATTTCGTCGGGGTAGCATGAGTAGAAAAAATTAAAAAAATTTTTAACTATCAGCGGAATATTTTGCTGGAAATTCCGAAACCAAATATCGGAATGAGTTCAGTTTTGGCACTTCGGTGACCAATAATAACCTCTTGGGGTGTGCAAAATTTCACTACGGACAGACCACTAGGAGCCTCAAAAAAAATTAATTATTTTGAACTTCCAAACTGGTCAAATTATTTCATTTCGAAGTTCTACACGGAATACATAACATCTGGTGACCATATTCTGACGGGTTTTTACGCGTTTATCTGAATCAATAGGATATGTACGAGGGCAACTGATTAAAATATGGACTACTAACTAGCATGGCAATTGAATTAATGCGTAAACGATGTGTGGAATTTTAAATTGGTTTTCAAAATTAGTCTGAACGGTGATCGACTGGGGTGTAACTGCCTCTTTTGGGCATTTTTTGTTATTCGGATAAGCAGACGAGAAATAATTTAACTGCTCGAGTTTACTTCTGAGAAGATTGGGGTTTTGGGGTGGAGGATGTTATTCCCCCATAGACTCCCCCGGTGCTGGTCTGCGCATGCGTGGATTCAAGATGCGATATCTCCTGAACCACTAGTGTTGGAGAATCGCAGTTTTGTGTGACTGACAGGATGGCACTGACGTGAAGTCAGTACTCTTTGGCGCGCGTGTTCACGGTGGCTACTTTGAATTGAATGATGAGTACTTCAAGCTCAGTGGATAGAGCGAGCCGAAGATCAACCCAAAGGATAGTGGACATCATTCACTGTCGGTTCAAAAATTAACAGTGCTGTATCTAAGCTGCCATCAGGATAAAGTAACAAAGTTGGAAAAGAACACAAGTGACTCTCCTTAGTCGCACAAGCTCCTAGAAGATTCGGGAGGGTCAGTATAGTCCTAATCATGTTTATAGCACGCGCGCAAAATCAGATTGAATTAACAATGAAAGAAAAAGTGTAAAAAGTCAATCTGCTTTGGCGCGCGTGCTATAAACATGATAAGGATTATACTGACCCTCCCGAATCTTCTAGGAGCTTGTGCGACTAAGGAGAGTCACTTGTGTTCTTTTCCAACTTTGTTACTCTATCCTGATGGCAGCTTAGATACAGCACTGTTAATTTTTGAACCGACAGTGAATGATGTCCACTATCCTTTGGGTTGATCTTCGGCTCGCTCTATCCACTGAGCTTGAAGTACTCATCATTCAATTCAAATTAGCCACCGTGAACACGCGCGCCAAAGAGTACTGACTTCACGTCAGTGCTTTTTTTTTTATCAGTTGCCCTCGTACATATCTTATTGATTCAGATAAACGCGTAAAAACCCGTCAGAATATGGTCACCAGATGTTATGTATTCCGTGTAGAACTTCGAAATGAAATAATTTGACCAGTTTGGAAGTTCGAAATTATTAATTTTTTTTGAGGCTCCTAGTGGTCTGTCCGCAGTGAAATTTTGCACACCCCAAGAGGTCATTATTGGTCACCGAAGTGCCAAAACTGAACTCATTCCGATATTTGGTTTCGGAATTTCCAGCAAAATATTCCGCTGATAGTTAAAAATTTTTTTAATTTTTTCTACTCATGCTACCCCGACGAAATTTTGCATAAGTGTTTTCGTTGGTACTCTGCATATAACTACCGAGCTTCAACTCAATCGGTTCAGTTTTTCTCGAGTTATAGTGAAAACAAAATTTCAATTTCATTTCCAAATATTTAACATTTTTTTTTCTAGTTTACAGCCATCCGATCATTATGAGACTTCGCAGGCACATAAAGGTCATGATTATACAATTTGATGCTCAATTTCAGATCGATCGAGTGATCGGTTTCGGGAATATTCTCGAAAAACGATTTAACTAAAAATGGCCGTAACTCCGAAACGGCTCGATGGATTTTGCCCATTAACGAACTCGTCCGAGATATTTACGCTCCAAACATACCCTGCAAATTTCAACGCTCTAACTCGCTCCGTTCAAGATTTATCGTGCTAACGGCCGGAAGGCCGGCCGGGCCGGACGGACAGAATTGAATTTGACCTCGAATTCTTCATCAGGGAGTCGAACCCAATCGTTTGAGACCATTTTCGCAAAAAAATTCGAAAAATACAGACATTGTGACGAAATGATAGCACGCTGTTCCTTGCGGAACACGCGCGCAAAAAGAGCTCTATCATCTCAGGTGCGAAAGAGAACTCTATTATCTTAGGTGCGATAGAATGAGAGAAAACAGAGCTAGGTTATGTATGTTATATTATGTACCTATGCTGTTAATCAAGCCAAGCTACGAGCACTGATATTTAATATTATTACTAATACCTACTAACTTCTTCAAAACACTGTACATGTACAGTGTTTTGAAGAATGTTCAGAATTGTAAAAACGATCGAAGACCATGAGATATTTTTTACGTCAGTTCCAACTTCCTGGATAAAGGGGATGTATTTATATTTTCTATCGGGAGATTGTAAGATGTTCAGAAAGGAGCATCGTTCACCCAAGAGAGATTGGATTAAAATTCCACATGTGAAGTGAGGAAGGAGTCTTATGAAAATTTCCTGAACCAGACGGTTTTAACCGATTATCAACATTACTTGTTTCCGTCTCAATCACTTATCCCTTAATTATTGCATTTCTTGTACTCAATACGGTTATAAAAAGAAGTTGAAAGCCTGTATTGTTTCCTGCAACATCTATTAATTTTATTAAAATCAAATTTTAATTTTATTTTGTTGAAAATCAAAGCAAGATAAACATACATCATATATAAAACAACATGATATATAATCTGCACAATATTTGATGTAATACCGGTGTAATTACATTTAAATAACCACTATATTTTATATTCTGTAATGGAAGTTGTATAAACGTCGTAATGATGTTAATATTTTGGCATCTATAGATTGTAGTTTACTACAACCACATCACAACATTTCAGTATAAGTTGTATATCGTTATAAAATAATGTAGTTATTATCAACCCATCAAAGTTGTATAGCCGATATTGAGTATTCATGTGAAAAGTAACTGATTTACATCGTCTATACGACTACCTTAGGAGTTGTTAAAGCTCGCTTATAACATTGTGCTACTTGGGACATATTTTCATGAATTTGGACCTCTTAAATAATTTCACAATAGCAAATGACACATACACTTATGATTTTATTGAACCGAATCCATAGTTACCACAGTGCTGTCAGTTGTTCTTACAGACACATGTTTGTATTGAACCGTATGATGCTGTATTCATAGTGACGTTAATGTAATTTTGCGGAAGAGATAGTACTTTCTCGTCCGCAAAGTACTTGCTGTCAATAATTGTCGATTTTACGGTCGCAAATTGGTAGCACTTATCACACGCTATCATACGCAACGGTGTCCAACGCGTCCCACGCAACGTAGGACCTGCCGATCCAGATCGACGTGGGAAGGTGGAGGGGATGACATACGTCATTCCACGAGGGAGACTAGTGTGTTTCTATAGAAACTTACATTCACAACGCGTTAGTTTGAATTTTAAAAAATGGCAGACGAAGAATTCATTGATTTGAATAGGAGTTATGAAGTCATTTATAATATTAAATCCGCTGAATATCGTGATGTAACATTACAAAACGCAGCATGGGAAGAAATAGCCAAGCAACTGTACTTTAGACATGCGACATAAAAAATTGGTCTTTCACAGATTCTAGTTTCCGTATCAATGTATGGTATTCCCAAATTTCTCTCTTTATTTATACCGTGTATCCAACATATTCTCTTCTTAGTTCTTTTTGCGCGTATGTTCTGGGGAACATCGCGTTATAGCTTTGCCCAAATGTCTGTAACTTTCGAATTTTTTGACGAAATTGGTCTCAAACGATTTAGTTCGACTCCCCGATGAAGAATTCGATTCTGTCCGTCCGGCCGTACGGCCGTCCGTTGCCACGATAATTTGAGAACGAAAAAAGCTAGCGACTTGAAATTTTCAGGGTGGGTGGCGCATCGCAATACGACGGACAAGTTTGTTAATGGGCATAATCGGCCCAGTGGTTTCCGAGTAATAATTTTGTTTTCAACCAATATAAATCCGATCGAATTGAAACTTGGTGAGTAGTTGTAGAATATGAACCTTAGCACGTTTGTAAAATTTTGGGCGAATCGTATGGCTAGAAAATTTTAAAAAAATTATTAAAAAATATTTTTTTTGTCACGATAACCTGAGAACGGAAAGAGATAGCGGCTTGAAAATTTCAGGTTATGTTGTGCATATGAATCCCACATTTGAGTTTGTTTATGAGCATAATCGACCAGACGGTTTCAGAGTTATAGCCATCTGAAATTTGGTGGTTTTTTGTTCCTCATTAACTCGAAAAATACTGAACCGATTGAATTCAAACATGGTTATTAGTTGTAGAATGCCAACGCGAAAATGTTTGCGAAATTTGGTGAAGATAGCATTTGTAGAAAATTTTTAATAAATCATTGAAAATAAAAAAAAAATCTATATATCAGTAACTATACGTTTGAAATTGCTGAAATTTTGCAAGAGCGTTCATTACCTAACTCTACTGCGAAGTTTCAAGTTTTAACACGATCGGTTGAATATTGTTGGAGATTCGAGCATTCTTGTGTGAGTTCAGTAGATGGGTGACCGTTGCCTCGATAACTTTCGAACCAAAGGAGATAGGGACTTGCAATTTTCAGGGTAGGTTGCGTATCCGAAAGGGAGAGTTGAGTTCGGTTTTGGGCATAATCGGTTCAACGGTTTCCGAGTTATATCCACCTGGAACATTGTTTCCTTGATAACTCAAAAAATAAATATTCGATTGAATTGAAGCTTGGTATCTAGTAGTAGAAAATCAACACAAAGACTTGTTTAAAATTCTGTAAGAACCGTACTCCTAGAAAATTTGAAAAAAATGACGAAAAAAAAAATTTTAAGAACCGTGCCTCCAGAAAATTTAAAAAAAATCACGAAAAAAAAATTGGTTCAAGCACTGACGAGAAGTCAGAAGCTTTTGCGCGTATGTTCTATTGTCCATTCTTCTGTATTGGACACCCTTAATCGAATTTACCATGGTTAATTATGTCGTCCATTCTCCTGTATTGGACACTTAATTCGAATTTACCATGGTAAATTTGAATTAAGAGTGTCCAATACAGGAGAATGGACAACATAATTTACCATGGTAAATTCGATTAAGGGTGTCCAATACAGAAGAATGGACAATAGAACATACGCGCAAAAGCTTCTGACTTCACGTCAGTGCTTGAACCAATTTTTTTTTTCTGGCACAGACATATTCATGTAAAATCACAAACCTAACATATAGTTCTCAAATTCACTCTCAGTATCAGAAAACATAGTACCTACACTGACAAATGAAAACACCTGATGTTAGTATGCCTTGCATACGTGGGACAAGTGTGCAAACAAGCTCTCCTGCGTTACATCGCATACATTGAGTCTGTGGGATCAGTCTGTTTCAACCTCAAAGGTAACAGACTAATCCCACAATTCATTTACATCTCGTCGTCATTAGCAACAAATACAATCGTCGTAAATTTCACCTACAGCATTCAAGTCGATGTAATAACAGACTACTTACTATGTGGGGAGCGGAAAAATGATATCTGTAGAATATGTGTCATAGTTACAGGAAACTTCATACCGACAATCATTTTATTCGGAAAACCCATGTAGAAGCTACAAAATGAAAACTGATTTTAAAAAAAATTACCTGGGCCAAATTTGGAAAAAAGTAAATCAATAAAGTGTTTCATTTGAGGAAGGAAATATATGGTTAAAATTAATGAACAGCTTAAAGACTCACCCTGTATAAGGCTCGGGTGGTATATCATGTTGAATATTCCTCACTCCCTATAAATATTTTATCGTGTATACATTCAGGACCTCGAATCTATGAAAACTATATATTGGACACCTATATAAGTGGCTTGCTAGGATAATTGAATTTCGGTTTTCAGAAGAAAAAAATGGCGACCAAACCATCAATTGACGAACAGTTGCAGATGAAGAAAAGTGTACAGGCAGTTAATTCAGACAAGCAGAGTCAGCATAGTAAACTAATGGATGAATTTAAGAGAGCACATAAAAGAATGTTCAAGTCATCAGATGAATGCAGTGTGAATTACCAGGATTGCTCAGTGGTAAGTTTTCTTTTACTTTATTGAAATACCTTCAGATTTGCCTCCTAAGATTTATGATTAGATAACCACTGCCAAGTATAGCTTTGTCTAAGTCGCTTCGTGTACTTATTGATCTGATGTCTATGTAGACAATAGCCGTTTCCAAAGGTTTCACCAATAAGTAGTCAGTATAGATCGTATAAAGGTGTTTCGGCTAAAGGGTCATACATATCTGACGCCTCATGTGACAAAAGAGAAAACGGCACCGAACATCGCTCAACGGTTCCGCATCACAGAGGGTTGAAGTTCGTTAGGATCTTCGTAGTTTGCACTGCTAAGATTTTCTTTCCAGTGGGTAGTTCGACACAAAAGATTTGAATTTCCTAGAGCTCCTTCATTTTTCATTCAGTGGCTAAGTTACGCTGATGACTGGTAACAACCATTAAATCGGTACGTATCTGCACTGGATGATACTTCCCTCATTGTGGGAACCCCGAGCGATGAGGTGACTAGCCTAACTGACGAGGGAGTGTTTGTTGATGGTTAAAATGACGAATATTTCAACGTGTATCTTTTAGTTTTTAGCAATTAGCTACAGTCACCACATTATATGTTCCCTGGTTTGTGGTCTTCTCTAGTAACACTAAGCCGGGTGTTTCCAATTCGCAATGGGGTTATATAGGTAGTCCGCATCGCAGTCCTTTACTGCCTCTTGTAACAAAAGAACGAACGATACTTAAAATCGCTCAAGGTTTCCGCATCACAGAGGGTTGGAGTTCGTGAGGATCTTCCTAGGTGACACTGGTAAGATTTTCTTTCCGGTAGTTCGCCACAATAGGGTTTAAGTTTCACAGATCTCCTTCGTTTGTCACTCAGTGGCTAGTTAGGCAGATGATTGGTAACAACCATGAAACCGGTACGTATCAGCCTGAATGACACTTTTTTCTTTGGGAAATATTGAGCGATAAGGTGGCTAGACCGGATCACGACAGAATATTGGTTGGTAGTTGAAATCGACAAATATTTGACCGTGTGTCTTTTGGGTCTTCTCCAAATGATAGTCAATCAGCGCTAAAAACTATATATATTTCGTCCATCATTTTGGACTTCTTCATGAGTAAAACTACAAATTAAAACAGTTGTTAACATGATAACATTTATAACCCGGACCAGGAAAACTTACGTTGACAACATAGTGATATATTCTTACTGAAGACCAACTTCCACACGTTCTTTATCTGATACAATACATTCTGACAAGAAAGTACCGGGAATTGACAATTCAAATAGCCCGCCTGAAGAGATTTTTAAATGTCTTCTTGTCGTTAGGTTGTTCTTGTCCATATTTAGGCGGATCTTGAGTATCATATGTCATTTAGTTTGTTTACAGTGTGCGCATATGTTAGTTCATCTCGAGTATGTCTCGCGATTTTGCCATAGATAAAAACATGGAACAAAGAGTTTGTATCAAATTTTGCGTTGCAAATGGAATTTGGTGTGCCAAAAGGCTAACATTGAATCATCTCTATCAAAAACACGTGCATATGAATGGTACAGTGCATTCAAAAGTGGTCGGGATATGGTGGAAGATTTGCCTCGCTCAGGTCGGCCATAACATCTTTAAGCGAAGTTAACATCGCCAAAGTAAAGGAAATGGTGACTGGAAATCCTCATTTAAGTTCAAAGGGGATAACAGCTGAAATTTCCGTGTCCTACGAATCCACTCGGACCATTTTAAAATATTCTTTGGGCATAAAACACGTTGCAGCTCGACTAGCTCCGAAAGACCTGAATTTTCTTCAGAAACGCAATCGCGTGAAGGTTGCTGTAGACATGCTAGAACAGAGCTGTCCCAAAGCCCTGTGCTTAGTGCTCGTCAAAGTGCTCTGAGCACTTTTGTGCTCCTAAGCACTGTACTCGCGAGCACTATATCGAAGCAGTGCTTAGTGCTTAGTGCTTCTCAAAATTTTCGAAAAGGCTTAGTGCTCAGAACTCCCGAAAAGTGCTTTCGAGCACTACAAAGTGCTCCCGAGCATAGCAGAGTGCTCCCCAGCACTGAAGTGCTCCCGAGCACCACAAAGTGCTCCCAAGCACTAGAGTGCTCCCGAGCACTACAAAGTGCTCCCAAGCACTGCAAAGCTACGGAGCACTTCTCGGGATAACCGATTCATACTTGTCACAACCTGAAAACATAAGACGATCGCAATATCGCATCATTATGGACATTCGACTCATTCGAGTGTAGAGTTAAAGAAGTTACAGCCAGTAGTGAGTGAACTGCGCAGTTTCGCAAGAATCTAAGTAAAAATGCCAGTCTTTATAACTTGTCATATAAAATGGTACCAAACATCAATATGTTTCAAATCTTGAGAATTTTGACCAACAACATGCACACTCTGTGGTACTACAAATAGTTCCTAAAACTGCTGGTTATTGTTTTTCTAAACCTGACTCTGCATTTCTTGGGTGAGTGAAAAGCTATAAACTTTTGCCATGAGCATTTATGGCGGAATATATAGCTTAGTCAGACACTTTAGGTAAACTAATTATAAAAAATTCCTGAAAAGCACTGGTGTGACGTCAGGAGCTTTCTTGCGTATGTTCAAATGCATAGAGGGAGCGGGATCCAGAAAAAAATATATATAACAAGCAATTACCAAGTTTAAATTCGATAGGAATAGTATTTTTCGATTTATTAAGAACACTCAATTTTTTGCCAATAAGTGCTACCAGGGTATTTCGGCCCTTAATCTAACCTGCAAATATCAAGTCCTTATGTCCCTATGAGTGTTTACGGGGATGGCCGAAAGGACAAACAGAATTTAATTTGACCAGGAATTCCCCATCAGTGAGTCCAACTCAACCGGTTGAGACCATTTTTGGCTTGAAATTCCAAAATTTCAGACATTTGGACGAAATGTTCCCGATCCTGGACTCAAGCGCGCAATAATAAATATTGAAAAGCGCACATTTTCAAAATAATATCTACAATGATCACTCATCCAGGTACTGAAATCTCCAAAGGTTTCCAAAAATAAATGTTTCCAAAATATTTCCAAAAATACCGGCCCTATGCAAAATTTCAGCAACATCTGACAGATATTTTTACTTTTCTTTTGTCTAGTGACATGATTCTCAAAAAATTTGAAATAAGTCTTCGTGTACATATTTTACAACTATTTCTAAGTTTCAATTTGATCACATGAACGAACTTAACTGGCGCATTTGAACCCTAAACCTACCCTGAAAATTACAAGAGTCTAGCTCTTTTCTTTCGGGACGGACGGATAGAATTGAATTTTACCAAGAATTCCTCTTCAGTGAGTCCAACCTTATCCTTTGATAACATTTTCCGCCCAAAATTCGATAATTGTACAGACACTCGGAAAACATGATAATGTTCTCGTTCCAGGGAACGATCGCGCCAAAACAATAGGTGTACCAGTATAATTAACATATTATATAACCTTATCTTGAAGGAAGTGGGTTTTGCACCCCGCCCCCGTCAAATGTTTAACAGTCTCATCCGTTTGTAAAGTGCTTAGTGCTTAGTGCTCGCAAAGACGAATTACTTTCCGAAAGTGCTTAGTAATCGCGAGCATTTCATGAATAAAAGGGCCTAGTGCTCGAGATTCCGGAGCACTTTTCAGTCAGTGCTTAGTGCTCGGTGCTCGAAGCACTTTTCGTCAGTGCTCGGCACAGCTCTGTGCTAGAACAAGTCGATTTCCACCCTACATTCATAAAACGCATTGTAACTGGTGACTAGATATGTTGATGTTGTCTTCTTCGATTATCGCGGTGCTGTGCACTCGGAATTCTTGCCAGAAGGTCAGATGGTAAATAAACAATATTATCTGAGTGTGATTTCGCATGTGATAAGGATGATATTCATTCTACTATTCTTCTTCTATTTCATTTTCTTCAGAAAGGGCTGTTTTTGTCTTTGAATATCTCTCATATGCAACATTTCCAGTTCTTGTGAATTGATCCAAAAATTTTTCTAAAGCAACTTTGCTCGGTTGTCTTCTCTCCGAATATGTTTGCAGATAAACTCTTTTTGCAAGTTAACAATTACCTTCACAACCGCCCAGAATGAAAACCATATCAGTCATTTCTTGGATTGAGAAATTCATGCTGTTTAATCGAATTCTACTTGGAAAGCGACTTAATTCCATATACCTAATAGGTATATATTCCATATGCCTAATACGTATATGCTTAATTCATGAACGATAATGATCATTTTTGAAATGTCAAAAGCTCGGCCACCTAGTAAATAGGCTTGAAATTATTTGAAAATTCCCTGTATATTGTATATATTGCATATTGTACCTATATTATTATTATTTATTGTAACAATAAAAATGAGATAACTCAAAAAGTATGGATTTTAGAGTGTAGGTATGCGGGTGAATGTTTGAGGGTCACGTCGAATAAAATATAGGGCAAGCCATTTGAAAAATTGGAATTTTGGTTCGTTGAAATTACTCAATTTTCAGACCTTGTCAAGAGCAATCCCTATAAGTAAATCGAATCATTGAATATCATCAGTCTGGAAACATCCTTTGTCATCTTATCTGTTGCGAAAATTCTGGGCAAATGGGTTCAAAACACTCTGAAAGTGAAGTCGAAATTTTTCGCGAAATTTAACATTTTTCGCAATATCTCGGCAAAGCTGCATAATTTTGAAAAAATGTTGGTTTTATTGAATACCTACCTAAAAAATCTCAATTTGTTCCTAATTACTGCACAACATTCATACGTTCCCATAAGTAAAAACCGACTTGGTTGTCGTACGGCTTCACTGAGACAACCTGTATAATTGAAACTATTTTATAGGCTGATGCATCAGTGTAAGATTGAATGTGAATGTGAATAAATTATCCTCGTAACTATCATCAATAAGGATGTATTCTACTTTTTCGCGGTAGTGGGCGACCTGTATATATTGGAACGTGCATGTTGCGCGCTACAAACAGCGATGGGAGGCTATGCGAGTAGTGACATATTAAAACAGATTGACAAACTTACAGGACTTTTTCGTCAAAATTAATATTCCAGAATTCTTTCATCTTGAAAATTGTATTCCTTGTTAAGCAGTCCTTTATATTTTCCAACAACTTATGACGTGGTAGCATCTGTATTTTCGTGAGATATCTATAAAAATATTACTACATATTGGATTGAGTCAAATTTTGGCATTTAGAGCCCTCGCAGACTGCAAACTTTTTTATCTGCCGATAGTTTGATCGGGTCGGGCTTTAAGCGCGCACACTGGCCCAATAGTTTGCCGATAGTTCAATTTGAAGGCAGTCGTGGAGCCCATCCAACTTATTAGTCGACCGACACTAAATTGGTCTAATGTGCGCACTTTCATACATGTTCATGCATATCAACAGCCCGATCAAACTATCGGCCGATAAAAAGTTTTTAGTCTGCGGGGGCTCTAAGAGCCCCCGCAGGTGAACAATAATGACCTCTTAGAGCGTACGAAATTTCATGAAAAACATACCCTTAGTACTTGAAAAAATGGTCGAAATACCTACTGGCCAAATTAGAAATGCTTCTTACCGCAATTTCAGCAAGCATAAATGTTCATGAAATGATTTACGATGCATTATCGTAACTACAGGAGCAATCGAATAAGTATACTACAGAACCGATTCAAAGAGTGAAACGGTGTTTGGAATTTTATTTTACTTTTAATGTTGTAATGTGAAATCTTGAAATGTGTGGAATTATGATTTGGGAGTTCTGCATACGCACAGGATGGTTTTGAAGAAATCTTACATTTCCGTCTTTTCTTACTCGGATTGATTAGTGTAAGTACAGTGGCGATTGAATAAGCGGATGAACGATTGATGGAATTTTAAGAATTTGATTGAAAGTTGAGAGTCTGTGGAGGGATTGGAAGGCCATATTACCACCTCATGTCTATTCTATGTTTGTGCAAGCAAGTTTCGAGTAAAGAGCGTAGTTGTCGAAGTGAACCCAAGTAGCAAAAGTGTTATGAATATCGGTCGTATGGACGTCTATATAACAATCCAAAAAACCGATAGCCTACGTAAATCAGTATCAAATTAGTACATTATAACGTCAGTAGCACGGTTACTACGACAAAAGTGGGAATGATTTCACTACATATACGACTGTTGTAAAGTTGTAATTACAACCTCTTAAGCAACTGATATACATAGATATAAGTTGTGTATTAGGTTGTAATGGTTTATGTAAAACCGATATTATGGTGTGGATAATAACGTTTATACAACTTCGAAAATAATATTGATAAATAGAAATACCTCATTTGAATGTTTCGTGTCTTTTTAAATCCAGGGAAGGATGACAACTTCTTTGCATTAGCTATTACACTTAGAAATTACAATTTTGTACTTACTTTAATTAGTTGCAACTTATTTTCTGAAATAATTTCATGATGGGAATCGAACCTCTACCTCTATGGATGCTCTACTAAGAAACCTGTCGCTTTTCCGTCGACGCTATGGAATAAGATATATGTTCAGATGAAATTTCTCCAGTTATTATCATGAGAAAATCCTTTTTGGCGCGCTTGATTCTATTATATTTACAAATTCATCAATATAACGTATATAAACAGAGCTCTATTATCTCAGGTGCGAAAGAGAACTCTATTATCTTAGGTGCGATAGAATGATAGAAAACAGAGTTAGGTTATGTATGTGATATTATGTACCATAGACAAGATTATGTACCTATGCTGTTAATCAAGGCAAGCTACGAGCACTGCACTAGATAATTAATATTATTACTTATACAAACTTCTTCGAAACACTGTACAGTGTTTTGAAGAATTTTCAGAATCGTAAAAACGATCGACGACCATGAGATATTTTTTACGTCAGTTCCAACTTCCTGGAAAAAAAGAGATTTGATTAAAATTCCACATGTGAAGTGAGGAACGAGTCTTATGAAAATTTCTTGAACTAGACGGTTTTAACCGTCGTCTCAATCACTTATCTCTTAATTTATTGCATTTCTTGTACTCAATACGGTTATAAAAATAAGTTGAATGCTTGTATTGTTTCCTGCGAATTCTATTCATTTTATTAAAATCTAATTTTAATTCTATTTCGTCGAAAATCAAAGCAAGATAAATAGATGCATGATATATATAAAACAACAGAATATATAATCTGCACAATATTTGATGTAATAACGGTGTAATTACATTTAAATAACCAGTATATTATATATTCTGTAATGGAAGTTGTATAAACGTCGTAATGATGTTAATATTTTGGCATATATAGATTGTAGTATACTACAACCACGTCACAACATTTCAGTATAAGTTGTATATCGTTATAAAATAATGTAGTTATTATCAACGCATCAAAGTTGTATAGCAGATACTGAGTATTTATGAGAAAAGTAACTGATTTACATCGTCTATACGACTACGTTAGGAGTTGTTACAGCTCGCTTATAACATTGTGCTACTTGGGAAGTGTCCATGACGTGGTCCTTGGGTCAATTTTGAAATGAATTCTTCCCTTTCGGGCATTTTTCGTTATGCAGATGAGCAGACAAAAAGTGATTTAACTGCTGGAGTTTTTGTCCGAGACGAGTGAGGTTTTGAGATGGATGATGCTATTCCTCCATAGAATACCCTTGAGAGGGTCCGCGCAGGCCTGGATCGAAGCTGTCATACCTCCTGAACCACTAGTGCTGGAGAAACGGAGTTTTGTGGGAGGTATGAGGTATGTGATATTGGGAGGGCTTTCAGCCATGAGTAGACGATGCAGGCGCAGAGGCTGTTTTTAGGTTCTATGGGTAAGATTGGGAGTTGTTACTTCTAGCGGTCATGGGTCTGGTGATGAGCCGATATTGTGAGGTACAGTTTTGGGAAAATAGCATTGTTTCCGAGTTGGAGTGTCCCTACCATGGCCCTAGGTTTAGTGTTGAAATTGGCGCGGACCCTTTTGCCCATTTTTCGTTTTGCGCATGAGTTCATAGTTTTGGGTGCAGGCAGCATTATTTAGACCACTTTGGGTGAAACTGCACATGCGCATAAGTAAGTTTGCTTTTTATGGTGTTGTACTAGGATACAAATAAATTACGTAGAGTGGTCATTTGGGTCTGGTGCTGAGCCAACATATGTCATTTGTGCCCTTGTTTTTTGGGGCGAATTTATAAATAACTATATGAAGAAGTAATCATTAAAGGATACTGTGGGAGGTATACTCATTATTGAAAGGTTTTTTTTGGGTTTTCTCTCCCAAACTCTGAAAAATATCTATAAAATAAAAATTAATTATTTAGTGATTTGCTTCTGCGTAAGAAACACAAGATATTTGGCAAAAGCAATCAATTGAACAATGTTGCCTAACAAACAACAACAAAACAACATCAACGAAGAAACAACTATATCGTAACGTTTCGGAGTCTATATCAGACTCCTTCGTCAGACGCTTAATGAAAATCTTTAGAATTATTTTGTTGATAGTTATTTTGTGAAATTCAAGAATTGTCACATTGACAGTATTTAAAAATCATAGCAACATAGTTTCACTTCGCATAGAAATTTCCAAGTTCCAACTCCTTTTTCAATAAATTTAGCCAAATATGGTCAATACCAATTGGGAAATTTGCAAAATTGTATTCTCTGTTCAATCTCCTGTGTATGATTTACCTCAAATACAAGGAATATTATACACACAGTTTTTTGATTTGTGAAACCCATAAATGAAAAACAAAAATAAAAAAACTGTGTATATAATATTCCTTGTATTTGTGGTAAATCATACTCAGGAGAAACATCAAGACCACTAGAAGTAACAAAGTCAGAGCATAAGAATAACTTGAGAAATAGAGACATACAGAAATCAAAAATAGCAGAACATGTATGTAAAATCCAAGGAGATCACATGATGGATTGGAGTAATACAAAGATTCTAATGACAGAACCTGATTATATTAAAAGGAAACTTAAGGAGTCAACTTGTATTTTATTGAACAGAGAATACAATTTTGCAAATTGCTCAATTGGTATTGACCATATTTGGCTAAATTCATTGAAAAAGGAGTTGGAACTTGGAAATTTCTATGCGAAGTAAAACTATGTTAGCTATGATTTGTAAATACTGTCAATGTGACAATTCTTGAATTTCACAAAATCACTATCAACAAAATAATTCTAAAGATTTTCATTAAGCGTCTGACGGAGTCTGATATAGATTCCGAAACGTTACGATACAGTTGTTTCTTCGTTGATGTTGTTTCGTTGTTGTTTGTTAGGCAACATTGTTCAATTGATTGCTTCTGACAAATATCTTGTGTTTCTTACACAGAAGCAAATCACAAAATAATTAATTTTTATTTTATAGATATTTTTCAGAGTTTGGGAAAGAAAACCCAAAAAAAAAACCTATATGCAGAAGATCTATATGAAATTACATTCAAACTTCGGTAAAACTAATAAGAGTTTATCAGACTATAGTAATGATCAGAATTGACAGAAACTTTGGAAAAAAATATAACTTGTACTTTTTGGCGCGCATTTTCACGTTGACCAATTTGTATTGAATGATGACTGCTTAAAGCTCAGTGGATAGAGCGAATCGGAGATCTATTCTGACGGTAGTGGCTACCATTCACTGCAATTGACATTGCTGTGCCTAAGCTGACGTAAGGATGCAGTAACAAAGCCTACACTGAATACAACCGACTATCCTAACTCGCACAAGCTCCTAAGAGTTTCTAGGAGGGTCCACTTGGGGAAGACTTAGTAGTGTCAGTATAATCATAATCATGCCACAAGCAAGCGCCCTAATGCATATTGACACTATGAAAAAAGCAAAAAAGCTAAAAAAGGCACTGACGTGGGTTCAATCTGCTTTGGCGTGCTTGCTATTATGAAATTTTTATGATTATACAGACCCTCCTAGGTCTTCCCACGGAGACCCCTCAGTAGTTTCTAGGAGCTTGTAAGCGTTAGGATAGTCAGTTTTGTTCTGTATAGGCTTTGTTACCGTATCCTTACGCCAGCTTAGCTACAGCATTGTTAATTTTTGATCCATTAGTGAATGGTGGCCACTACCGTCTGACTAGGGGCGTGTTCCACTAGGCGATCGTGCTCGTGATCGTTGTGAGATCTTAGTGGAACGCGCCCTAGATCTCCGGTTCGCTCTATCGTCTGAGCTTGAAGCACTCATCAATTCAAATTGGCCAACGTGAACAAGCAAGCAAAGAGTACTGACTTCACGTCAGTGCTCTCTTTTATTTTTCATGATGTCGTCAGGGATCTATCAATAAACAGTAAATTAAATAGTAAATGAAAATTCCCCTTTACTAGCCATATAGATGCGTGTATACATTGGGATGATCTAAAATATTCATTTTTATGAGAGTGTACTCGTGTCTGAACAGACAGGCACAGAGCGGGATGATACCGATCTTCAGTCACTTCGGGTTGATCACACTTACAACACTTAGTTTCAACATTGGCTAACATTGAAATCACCAATTATTATTATTATTATAACAAAAGAAAAGAGAAAAGGTGAACCTTTTTTTCTCTTTAGAAAAAAAAAATACAATAATACAAACAAAAAAATAATACACTGTAGCTAAACCTAAACCCAAACCAAGTTGTCACAGTGCGTCCAGTCTATTTTTGAAAGTATTTGTTGTGGGAGCCATCACAACCTCCTCCGGTAGAGCGTTCCACCTCCTAAATACTAGATTAGATATGAAGTTGAATCTACAGGTGATATGTGCGCGCTCTCCACGGAGTTTATATGGATGACCCCGAAGTCTCTCATGAAGGTTCAGAGGAAAAAGGTGCTTAATAACATTGAGATGCTCCGAACTAAGTGCATTAAGGAAGGTGATTAGATCGCCTCTGATTCTTCGCTCCTTGAGACTTGGCAAACGCATGATTCGCAGTCGCTCTTCGTAAGAAGGTCTAGTTCTCCCGTACGGTATTCTTGTAAAGCGCCGTTGTACATTTTCAATTAATTGTTCATCCCGCACTAATGACGCACACCACACTGTATTTGCGAATTCTAGAATCGGTCGAACGTAAGTTTTAAAGAGTCGAGCGATGTCCTTTTTATCTGCGAAACGAAACACCCGCCCGATCATAAACGAGATTTTATTGGCCTTTTTAACTTGCGTCATAATGTGTTGAGACCAGGACAGGTCCTGCGTCATCACAACCCCGAGATCGACGTGAGAGTTCGCAGATTCCAATCGTATTCCATCAACCTCATATCGAAGACCAGGATTACCCTTCCCAAGATGGAGCACAACACATTTAGACAGATTCAAAGGGAGCAGCCACGCCTGGGTCCAAGCGAAGACACGGTTTAAATCCTCTTGTAAAAGGACATGGTTTGATGGATCGTTATAAATCTTAATGTCGTCATCGTACGCACCAGAACTAGATTTCAGACAAAGAAGAAGATCAGCCGTGTACAAATTGAAAAGATAGGGACCCAAAATGGATCCCTGGGGTACTCCGCTTGAAACAGGAAATTCATGGCTTAGCGTATCTTCGATTTTCACAACATAGTACCTATCATTCAGAAATGATGACATCCAATTCAATAGATTATCCCTTATGCCAAGGTGCTCTAGTTTCTGAATTAGTCTGCGAGTTGGCGCTCTGTCAAATGCCTTACTAAAATCTAGATATATTATATCCACACATTTTGTCATATTCAGTTGCTGCGACCATTCATTTACCGAACACAGAAGGTTTGTGACCACCGATCTTCCCCTAGTGAAACCATGCTGCTGTTGGGGGACAATCTCCTCCACCTCCAAGAACACCCTCAAGCCATCCACAATAATTGATTCCATCATCTTGACTACAATGGAGGTTAGACTAATCGGACGATAGTTCTGCGCTTCTAGTTTGTCTCCCTTTTTAAAGATAGGCTTTACCACTGCTTTCTTCCAGACATTAGGAAGTTGTCCTATACGAAAAGATTCTGTCATAAGCAGCGACAAAGGTTTGCTTAGTTGTGCGGAGCATGCCTTCAGAAGAGAAGGCGATATTCCATCTGGCCCAGGGGACTTATTCATATCTAAACTAGAAAGTTTTTTGTAAAATATCTCCTCGCTGAAGCAGATTTCTGTAATTCCATTTAATGTCCTAGATAGATTTATTGATGGTATTTGATCTCTAGGTTCCTGGGAGTATGATTCTTGAAATGAGTTTGCAAAGACTTCGACAGCCTCTTGAGAAGTTTTGCACACGTCACCTGTTTGATTACGTACTTGAGGAATCACCACTTTGGTATTTAAAGCTGATCTTAAATATACAGGGTGTTTGGTAGATGGTTGTAGGCATTTCAAGGAACGTTAGGGGGGTTCGTTACCAACATTTTGAACCACATATACTTATGTACCAAGTCTCATGGTTTTTGAGATATCGACCAAATTGTATTTTATCGATCTCAATAAGAGATCGTGCGCTAAAAGGCTAATAAAAAATTGTTTATGAGTTTTAACATGTTTATTTTTTATGATTTGCATTGCTAACGTATCTATTCACTAAATTAATAAGGCAAAAAAGCATACTTGATGACAATAAACAAAAAAAAACACAAAAATATTGACCCACAATGTGATTTACCGAACAATCTCACAACTTTCAGAGCCTATAAAAAGAAAAGTACATGTGCTATTCAATTTCAAACACGTGTAAAAACTTCCTTAACTCGTAACCTATACAATGGTGTATGAATAACACAGCTATGTTATCTACAACGGGATCTAACACCACCGCACCTCTCTCAATCCTAGAATTTGGCTAAGTTAGCGAACCCACCATTACGGGTTTCACAAAGCTTGGATCAGCTTGATTGTGGATTTATTTCGATGGTTCCATCAAAAATGAACTGAGAATATACATAGAATCACACTGATTTGGAAATCAAGAGCTGTCAAACGTTTGTGAAACCCACCGATAATAGTTTTGGCAGTAATTCCTCCGTCTTAAGTTGCGTTAAGTGCTGCTTTGGACTATTTAGTAAGTCTAGCAGTGATGGCTACATTTGCAAACCATGAGTATGCGGACATAATCTTTATGTATGGGGCTGCTAATGGCAATGCCACCCAAGCTCGAGAGTTGTACGCAACACGCTTTTCTAATAGAAGAACTCCCAATGCACAAGTGTTTCGCAACACTTTCATTAGGTTTCGTGAAACAGGCAATCTGCATCGCAGGGAGCCTGGTATTGCTGTACCGCAATATCACGTTGAAGTTGATGAGCAAATATTAGAAGCATTTAACCGTGACCCTACAACAAGCGTGAGGAAAGTGGCAAGACAACTAAATTTGTCTACTTGGAAAGTGTGGTATGTGGTGCACGCAGAAAGAAAATATCCATTCCACTACACTCCTGTGCAAGGATTAGAAGAAGGTGATCCTATTCGGCGTACTATTTTTTGCCGGTATTTACTAAATCAAGACATGGAAGATGGCACATTTTTAAAAAGGATTCTCTGGACGGATGAGTCCAAATTTGACAAAGACGGTATAACGAACTTCCACAACCTCCACTACTGGGAGCATAAAGGAGGGAATCCACACAAAAAAAAACAAGTGTCTTCCCAAAGACGGATCAGTGTTAATGTCTGGGCGGCAGTAATCGGCAGAACGTTCATCGGGCCGCACTATCTGCCGGACAATCTAAATGGGACAAGTTATCTACAATTCCTGGAAACTGTTTTAATAGGATTACTGGAGGACATTCCCCTAGAAATTAGGCAAACAATGATTTACCAAAATGATGGATGTCCAGCACACTTCGCAAGGCCCGTCCGGGAGTATTTCGACAGAAATTATCGAAACAGATGGATTGGACGAAACGGGCCCATATTGTGGCCCGCAAGGTCCCCGGACATAACGCCCGTAGACTTTTATGTCTGGGGAAGATTGAAACAATTAGTTTACGACGAGGAAATTGTTACCAGAGACCACTTGGTTAGAAAAATCAACGCGGCTTGCGAACAGTTAAAAGGTGAAATGAGACTGAAAGTAACAACAACAGAAATAAGAAGACGAGCACGGGCCTGCATAAGAAATGGTGGTTCACATTTTGAGCATCAGCTGTAATTATTTTGAAATTTTGAACGCATTGATCAAATTGTTTTTAAATTTTTTTATTAATTTTTCTTGATTTGTTCCCGTTTACATCTGATTATTACTAATATTGTGTACCTTTTAATAATGTATTGTTATCAATTTGAAAAGAAGACAAGTTAAGGAAGTTTTTACACGTGTTTGAAATTGAATAGCACGTGTACTTTTCTTTTTATAGGCTCTGAAAGTTGTGAGATTGTTCGGTAAATCACATTGTGGGTCAATATTTTTGTGTTTTTTTTTGTTTATTGTCATCAAGTATGCTTTTTTGTCTTATTAATTTAGTGAATAGATACGTTAGCAATGCAAATCATAAAAAATAAACATTTTAAAACTCATAAACAATTTTTTATTAGCCTTTTAGCGCACGATCTCTTATTGAGATCGATAAAATACAATTTGGTCGATATCTCAAAAACCATGAGACTTGGTACATAAGTATATGTGGTTCAAAATGTTGGTAACGAACCCCCCTAACGTTCCTTGAAATGCCTACAACCATCTACCAAACACCCTGTATATAAAAAGTTTTTAGATTTTTTGACATCAAGATGTTTGTCTCAAATTGTCTTCTCTTCGTTTTATTGTGATCTATTAGCGTGTTCGACAGGTTCCGATGTCTTTGATAGTCTTCTTCATTTCTGGACCGCATGTATCTCTGCCATAAAGACTTTCTTCTGCGTATGAGTCTCCAGGTCTCCTGATCAATCCACGGCTTTGAAGGGCAATATTTATATGTTTTCGTGGTTGTATTATTGTTGATTATTACATTTAAGGTTCACAGAAAGATTGCCAACTATCGTCAATATGACCATGTAACATGATATTACTCCAGTCCAGCTGTGATAAATCGTGCTTGACTTTCTCAAAGTCTGTTGATCGTTTATATTTAGTCGTGGATTTAGTTTGAGTATGAAGGTGTAGCTGCATGTCCAATCTCAAAACAACATGATCTGAACGGCCAACCGGGGAAAGATACTCCACGTGAGCCACCAAGTCAGGGTCCGAAGCCAAGGCAAGGTCAAGTAAAGATGGAAGTTGCCCCGAACGGTATCGGGTGTTTTTCGAAATGTACTGATGTAGGTGAGAATCAATAATAAAAGAAATAAAGTTCTGAGATGCCCCCGTATGTGCTATTTTATTGAAACAAGAGATATCCGGATAATTGAAATCCCCAGTAATTAATAAGTTTTTATAGGATTCAGATAAATTTCGCAGAGCTGCTATAAGATAGTTGTTATTTTCTAATTTAGTCCTAGGCTCGCGATAAAAGCAACCCAGCACCATACTTATATCACCTGACTTCCAAACATACGTTCTCGATCTCTGGGATATGGATATTTAATTCAGAAATTTTCACGTCGGAGAAAAAATCATCGGACATGTAAATACATACACCCCCTCCGGAGCGCGCTACACGGTCACCTCTGAATATGGTATAATTTGGTATTTGAATTGCTTGGTCCGGTATAGTAGAATTTAGTTTGGATTCGGTTAACATAATGCAGGCTGGTTTCTCGGCGAGAATTAAGGCTGACAGTTCGGAGAATTTGGCATTTAGCGAATCTATGTTTGCGTAGAAGATTGACCAGCACGATAAGATCGACCGTTCGGGTTTTTTGGAATAGAGGTCGAGACAATGGTTGGTATGCCTTTAATATACTTGATATTAATATTGCGTACACCGTTATCCAATCGATGTTTAAGCTCAGAACGCTGCTGGTCCAAAAAATCCTTTTGTTTGGTAGTTTTATCATCAAAAATCTTAACCTCTGAAAGTGGATTCCAACAAAGAGCCCCTACGTTTTAATATATCCCTCGCAATTGGGACCGATGGAAGCGAGACCTTAATCAACCTCGGTTTATTGGAATTTTTAGGTCCAAGCCCGGTTATCCTATGTGTGATAATATCTTCGCTATTCCCCAATACAGCCTCCAAGATGCTATGAACTTTATCGCTGTCAGAGCTACCCGTGGTGCTGGATTCGGAAACTCCGCTAATCAAGATGTTATGGGCTCGAATTGTACGTTCGGTAGCCTTAGCGATCATTTCCTCGACTGATTCTGTGGACGGGGTTGAGCTCGAAATTTGAGATGAAAGACAATGATGTCAAAATTTTTGGAAACAAGTTTCTCAACTGCATTGAATAACTCAGTGAGGGTATCCTTACTAGTACAGGGAAGAACATACACACAGCAGAGATAAACACTTATTTTCCTAAATTTAGTCTCGACAATTAAACACTCAATATCACCAGTGTAGTGCAGCTCAATTTTTTTTAGTCTGAAGTTTTTCTTTGTTGCTATCATTCTCTGGTTTTATCATTATTTCTATCACTTCTGATTACATTGTACCTGTAATTGTACAATTCAGAGTCGCTAAATCTGTCAGTTAGCCAAGTCTCGGTAATCATAAAGATATCACAGTCCTCAGAAAGTATGCTTGTGTAGAAATTATGCACCTTGGTGCGTAGAACTCGTACATTTTGGTAGTAAATATGAATATCGTTAAATTTATATGGACTCGATGTTGGTTGGGTCAGCTCATTTGGAGTGGATTTTTTTTAGGAAAAGATTGCAAGCAGACATTCTTGCAATGTACACCATTTGCATGAAGGTGATGAAGGACACATATTAGAGTTTTGTCAATGGATTATCAATATGATCGAAGAAATTCGAAATTTGTGATCATCTGCGATCATCTATCTGGGCCTTATTTCATGCCAGATCGCGCTGAAATGTTTGTTTCAATTTTTATTGGGAGAGCATATCAGTACGGGGTGTTTCAGAAGAAGATGCTGATCCTTAAGGATTTGAATCCATAGGTTAAATTAAAAAGAAAAGTGCTAATATACCTATGTCCTAAACCTCTTATCTTTTGGGATATAGCGTGTTAAAGTTTCAAGAGCAAAATAACTTCATAGACATTTGGCGCACTTCCTTAAAGCATCAAAGGCGACTTCTGATGTGGAAGATTTTTAAATTTTTCATCCTTTTAGATCCGTACAGGATGTGGACTAGATTAGAAAAACATTATGCAAGCCTCTGTATACAGATTTTTATTCTTATTCCCGGAAAAATAACCAGATATACAATTTACACTTAAATGAATCAGGATTTCATTAATAATTCTTATTTTAAGAAAAAGCAGTGGAGTGCATAATTTTTCTCCAAAAATATTTGTTCCACATCCTGTACGGATATCACAGGATGGAATATTAAAATACCTTTCACATCAAAAAATGGCCATGGATGCATATAGTGCGAGTGCCTAATGTCATAAGAATATCTATGCAGTTATTGAAGTTATGATCTAAAAACTATTTTTTTTCTTGTAACTTTATCACCCTGTAGCCCAAAAGTTAAGAGGTTTAGGACTAGGTTCATTGGAAGTTTTTTCTTAAAATCACCTAAGGATTCACACCCTTGAGGATCACCATCTTATTCTAAAACACCTTGTATATGGTGCGAAGTTTCATTGCAATCAAGACCAACGCACAGGATACACAACTTCATAGAAATGCAAAAAACTGGCTGAATAATAAGTTTCCAGGGAGATGGATAGGACCTGGGGTGGACCGGTCGGGTATATTTGAAGTATAAGGACTAAGCGGTTACTTCGAGGACAAGGAGAGGAACATTTTGATTGCTTGATATTTGGAAAATATGCAGAATTCAGAAAGCACAATGATATCCACCCAAATGTGTATTAAAAGATGGTATCTACAACAAAATATTATTTATTTGGTGGATATTTCAGAGTTAAGCTTTGTTGGGATAAGTAAATATTAAAATGCTTTTGTATTCCCAAGTTCCTAAATAATTCTGACGCATACCAAAAATATCATTATACGATTTTTTCTTGTGAATTGTCGCGGAAACAAAAAAGTGGATCACGCATTATATATTATATACAATTTATTAAAATCTTATCGACATTTTAAAATATTTTACAAAAAAGTGGACCACCCTGTAGTTTCACGTTCCCAATTCTTGTCACTTTGAAAACAAGTTTCCTTTCGAATTTTCAACAGTTTTTGCGCGTATGTTCTGGGGAACATCGCGTTATCATTTTGCCCAAATGTCTGTAATTTTCGAATTTTTTGCCGAAAATTGTCTCAAACGATTGATTTCAACTCCCTGATCAAGAATTCGAGGTCAAATTTGATTATGTCCGGCCGGCCGTCGGGCCGGCCATGATAACTTGAGAACGGAAAGAGATAGCGACTTGAAATTTTCAGGGTAGGTGGCGCATCCCAATAGGACGAACAAGTTCGTTAATCGGCATGATCGGCCCAACGGCTTCCGAGTGATAATTTTGTCTACAACCAATACTAATCCGATCGAATTGAAACTTGGTGAGTAGTTGTAGAATATAAACAGGACTTTCGTGAAATTTTGTGAACATCGTAATGATAGAAAATTTTAAAAACATTATTCACGTCACGATAACCTAAGAACGGAAAAAGATAGCGACTTGAAATTTTCAGGTGAGGGTGAGAATCTGAATGCGCCATTTGAGTTCGTTTAAAGGCATAATCGGCGAAACGGTTTTGGAGTTATACCCATCTGAAATTTGGTTTTTATTTCCTCAATAACTCAAAAAATACAAAACCGATCCAATTCAAACAGGGTTATTAGTTGTAGAATGGCAACGCAAAAATTCTTGCAAAATTTTGTGCGGATCATATAACTAGAAAATTTTCAAAAAATCATAGAAAATTATTGAAAAAAATTCTATATCTCAGTTAGTATTCGTCCGATATCGCTGAAATATTGCGACAGCCTTCAGAACCTAACTCTTCTACAAAGTTTCAAGTTTGAATATGACCGGATCTACATTGTTGGAGATCCGAGCAGCCCTGTGTGAGTTTAGTAGCTGGATGGGCGAGCGTTGCCTCGACAACTTTCGAAAGAAAGGGGATAGGGACTTGAAATTTTCAGGATAGGTTGCACATCTGAATGGAAGAGTTCAGTTCGCTGTTGGCTTTAATCGGCCCAACGGTTTCGGAGTTATACCCATTTGGAATATTATTTCCTCGATAACTCAAAAACTATAAACTCGATCGAATTGAAGCTTGGTAACTAGTTGTAGAATATCGACATGAAGACTTGTGTAAAATTTTGTGGGGACCGTACCCCTAGAATAAAAAAAAAATACGAAAAAATATTATGTATTTTATGATTCCTTGAGAACGGAAAGAATTGGCGACTTGCAATTTTCAGGCAAGATTACGCATCTGAAAACGACATTATTCAGTTCGTTAGTTAGCATAATCAGCCGAATGGTTCTGGAGTTATATCAATCTGAAATTTGGTTGTTATTTCCTCAATAACTCAAAAAATACAAATCCAATCCAATTTAGCTATGGTTATTAGTTGTATAATGCCAACGCGAAAATTCTTGCAAAATTTTGTGAGAATCGTAGCAATATTTAAAAAATCATTGAAAAACAAATTGGTTCAAGCACTGATGTGAAGTCAGAATATTTTGCGCGTATGTTCTATAGTCCATTCTCCTTTATTGGACACTCTTAATCGAATTTACCATGGTGAATTCTATTGTCTGTTCTCCTGTATTGGACACTCCGAATTTACCATGGTAAATTCGATTACGAGTGTCCAATACAGGAGAACAGACAATAGAATTCACCATGGTACATTCGGTTAAGAGTGTCCAATACAGGAGAATGTACAATAGAACATACGAGCAAAAGCTCCTGACTTCACAAAAAAAATGGTTCAAGCACTGACGTGAAGTCAGGAGCTTTTGCGCGTATGTTCTATTGTCAATTCTCCTGTATTGGACACTCTTAATTGAATTTACCATGGTGAATTCTATTCAGACAATAGAATTCACCATGGGAAATTCGATTAAGAGAGTCCCATAAAGGAGAATGGGCAATAGAACATACGCGCAAAAGCTTCTGACTTCACGTCAGTGCTTGAACCAATTTTTGTTTTATTGCATCCAAGTTTCTGGGAGTCGAAGTTCAAGAAGGCCTCCAAAATCTTCCTGCATATAAATTGGCGAAGAAACGATGACTATAAGCAATACATGCTGGAAAGCAAAATAGACTGGAGAAGCTAGTCACTATATAGTTCTTACCCACCCCTCTTTTCTCCCACCTGGCCCATTAATGATGAAATATGTTAAAAATATAAAATGGAATTGGATTTTGAATGAAAAATTAAAATTGTTTGTATTAATTCGGATATCAATGAACAGTCACATAATACATAAACATTTCGAGAAATGTCGCCTACCAAAAATTTGAAATACCATATACATACTGCTATTGACCGGTACCTACCTGGTTCTATGTCATATCCTTCAGTCAAATCACGTGTAAAATCTGTTAATGAATTAAATAACAATATTTTTCACTTTCTCTCGAACACAGTGCATTTAATATTTTGAATATGTTTCCTCACTCTGCAAATGGATTTCTCAAATGGTATACTCTTTTAATAAAGAGGTTATGGTAAGATGTTCGATAACGTCCGTTCCTGACAGCAAATAATGCGTGAACAACTTTCTTCGGACCTTCCTCTTCAGCATAAAAATAGTTATTTGTTGATTTCACCTGAAATAATTTATACTGATTGTTCATGGTTTCCTAGATATCGTAATTTAGAACTTCCCGGGTAAATACCGAATCGCAATTCGCCTTATCGTTATGTAAGTCTTCAATGTGGTATACGAATGATTGATCTGCATATATACCCAATGACGGTATTGTTGATATTCTTCAGAAATTACAAGTAGGTGTACCTAGTTCATATGACTGCAGATACGGTTGTGTACTCTGAAAGCCCGAATCTCTCAGGAATATGTCACTTAACCGAAGAAACTTAATATTAAGATTTCTTTGCACTCTGATCATTACTTAATTGATCGAATATCCAAATACTCTTTTCCAAGAGAGAATACTGAATATTGAATATGTAGCAATTTTTTTTGAATGAACCTTATTATTATTGTTCTTATCATTAATAAGCTCTCAGTGTTAATATGCACTGAAAAGTAAAAAAAAATATCTTCTCTTGAATATATGAATATATTTTTCAATTATTTCGCGATGAGGCACAAAATAAATCAGAATGTACCCAATTGAAATGTTGTGTCTATTGGAGTTTGAGATGACAATGGGTGAATAATCCTATAGAAATATTAATTCCTCATTATCCATATCAATTTGGGGAATAATCAGTATATCAGACGAATGCAAATTAATATTTTTAGATACCCAAAAATAACAATTTTATTTTCCGATTAGCTTCAACCTTCTTTAATTTTGCATAAAGGTATGAAGGCGTTATTTCAGCTGAGCTGAATAACCCAGTATTACATGACTTATGATGCTGTAACTCCCATTTCAAGTGCCAATTCAAACCAATTGATAATAATAATTGCTATTCTTCATGAATCTTCGAAAATTTCAATCGTGAAAAAAGTGATATACATAGTAAGTCTTCAAGTTATACATCAGTTTTAACCATAGATTTTTCTCATCAGATACAAAGCATTTTCCTTTTTGTCATATATCTTGATTGAAGGCCTTTTGTAACTCAGGGAGGAATCCATATAAATAGTGCGAATTTTTATCAGATTTTATAATATCCAATATCGAATGTCTAGATGAATTCTTAAAAATCACTGACCCTAACGAAATACTCCATGAACCCTAAAACAGTATTTTTTCAACCTATTAAGAGATTTCAAATCGATCAGATCTGTATTTTTGAAAATATTGTGAAAATAAATTTCGGTTTAAGGGTTTGTACGGAATTTCATCGGAATTTTAGAAGAAGTTTCTGAAATATAAAATTTTTGAAGTAATTAGTGCGACGGGATTCTACAATTATCCACAAAGTTTGAATTGGATCGGATGTTTATATTTTGAGTTATTGGTGGAATAAAAAAATATTTGAGATGGGTATCATTCCCAAACTGTTTGGCTCATTATGCCCATTCACGAACGAACTCAACTGTGGCGTTTGGATGGGCAGATTGTCCTGAAAATTGCAAATTGCTATGGTTTTCTGTTCGAAAGTTATCGTGACAATGGTCACAAATCCAGTGACTGAACCCGCCCAAGGCTGCTAGCCTTCCAATATTATTATTAATATTTAAATATTATTTACGTCACGATAACCTGAGAACGGCAAAAGATAGCGAATTGCAATTCTAAGGGTATTTTGTGCATCTGAATGCGACATTTATGTTTGTCAATAGGCATAATCGGCAAAACGGTTTTGGAGTTCACCCATCTGAAATTCAATTTTTATTTCCTCAATAACTCGAAAAATACAGAAACGATCCAATTTAAACTTGGTTGCTAGTTGTAAACTGCCGGCTCAAAAATTCTTCCAAAATTTCGCGAGAAAATTTAAAAAAAATAATTGTAAATCATTGAAGAGAATTATATATATATTTATCAGAAGCTATCCGCCCGACACCAATAAAATTCAAAACTAACTCTACTGCAAAGTTTGAATAAGATCGGATGTATATCGAGCAGCCTTGGATAAGTTCTGTAGCTGGATGGGTGACATGGGTGATATTAAAAGTTTTAAAAACTAAGGAAATTGAATAAATTAGAAATTTAAAATTCCATTTTATTTAAGATGCCATTTCATCGTGAGAATGCAGTGATGCCATTCTCAACTCTAACAAACTAATACTTTTGGAGATATGATTTTCCAAGATTTCAATAATTATTAATCGTAATTTTATGATTTCATAGAATGCTCTAATTATAATTTGCTGATGTATGTAAATCCAACATATGAGGTGACTCATAGACCTACGCTTTGAATTACATTTTTTATGATGCAGTTCTATCATAAGATTCTATTGATAACATTCCTAACTTTGAGAAACCAATACCTTCTGAGATATTATTTGTCTGAATAATTACTCGCTATCAGTTTAACAAGAGCGCCAAAGCCCCTGTTCAGAGAGCTTTCCCACATTTTATAACATGCAAAGCTTCATTTCGATGTTTGGATTCGAAGTACACCTACTTCGGAACATAAACTGCATATATTCCAAGCTAGACAGAAAATGTGTTTCGCATAGGATTTCAGACCATTCAACAATATTATACTACAACAGGTATTTTTTTTCATGTGTACATTCTTACATATCGATCTGCACGATAAATCACCGAGGCGGAATACGGAACAAAGTCGCATTAGTTCAGATTTTCGTCTTGTTCTTCATCAGATTGATGGTCCCACCAGTGGTGGGATTCGACTCGATTAATTATCTTCCGAATTACTCCGTGTACCTAATGAATACAAGTCTCAGTCTGTTGTTGGCCTCCTCCGTTCCTGCGCTACTGGTTGCATGGTGATTACCTGTAATATCAGATAACACAAATGAAGATTCGTTCATAAACAAGCAGCTGTATCTTTCACAAACAATATCGATGATTGCGCGAGAGAAGTGTAGATGTCCGTCATCAGAGTTTGCGGTGTTTATTGCAGGTCGATAAAATTCGTGTTTCCTTAATATATCAACTTATGGTATTGCATTTTACCAAAAGAACTTTATGATAATTGGACAGTATAATAGTTAAAACTGCAATTATCCGCTACGTGACTTCATCACGTGTATTCTGAATCGGTTTCGAATTGGAATTTTATACGAAAAAATTGTGTTTACTATTTTCACGTTCTCTGAAATGAACATGACGAAACGTCCGTCAAGTAGATCCACCTGTATGTTCGTGTTGCGTACCTATGAGGTAAGTTTCATGGTTTCAATTATTTTTGGATAGATTTGCCATGCCATTGTTATATTGTTGTTCCTGGGATAATTCGGAGGAATAGTTCAATAAACTGAAATTTAATTGTGATGAGGGTAACATGTGATTAATGACTTACAATTGCTCAATGAACTAAGAATAATTGTCATGATAGTTTCATCTATCTGACTATGACACAATTAGTCAATATAGGGTTGGGCGATGGGATGGAATAAAATTAATATTTTTTCAACCAATATCTTAGAATAAAAATTGGTTCAAGCACTGACGTGAAGTCAGAAGCCTTTGGACACTTAATTCGAATTTACCATGGTAAATTCGAATTAATTTATTTTTTGAGTTATCAAGGAAATAATATTTCAGGTGGGTATAACTCGGAAACCATTAGACCGATTATGCCCATAACGAACTCAACTCTCCCTTTCGGATACGCAACCTAGCCTGAAAATTGCAAGTCCCTATCTCCTTTCGTTCGAAAGTTATCGAGGCAACCGTCACCCATCTACTGAACTCGCACAAGAATGCTCGAATCTCCAACAATATTCAACCGATCGTATTAAAACTTGAAACTTGGCAGTAGAGTTAGGTTATGAAGGCTTAGGCAAAATTTCAGCAATTTCAAACGAATAGTTACTGATATATAGAATTTTTTTTTTATTTTCAATGATTTATTAAACATTTTCTAAAAATGCTATCCTCACCAAATTTTGCAAACATTTTTGCGTTGGCATTCTACAACTAATAACCATGTTTGAAATCAATCGGTTCAGTATTTTTCGAGTTAATGAGGAACACAAAACCACGAAATTTCAGAAAATTTCAGATGGCTATAAATCTAAAACCGTTCGACCGATTATGCTCATAAACAAACTGAAATGTCGCGTTCTGGTGCACATCCTAACCTGAAAATTTCAAGCCGCTATCTCATTCCGTTCTCAAGTTATCGTGACAACAAAAATATTTTTTAATAATTTTTTTTTTAATTTTCTAGCCACACGATTCGCACAAAATTACACAAACGTGCTTAGGTTCATATTCTACTACTACCCACCAAGCTTCAATTTGATCGGATTTATATTGGTTGAAAACAAAATTATCACTCGGAAACCACTGGGCCGATTATGCCCATTAACGAACTTGTCCGTCGTATTGGGATGCGCCACCTACCCTGAAAATTTCAAGTCGCTAGCTCTTTTCGTTCTCAAGTTATCGTGGCAACGGCCGGACGGCCGGACGGACAGAATCAAATTTGACCTCGAATTCTTCATTGGGGAGTCGAACTTAATCGTTTGAGACCATTTTCGTCAAAAAATTCGAAAGTTACAGACATTTGGGCAAAACTATAACGCGATGTTCCCCAGAACATACGCGCAAAAAGTGGGAAAGTCCTGTGGATAGGAGCTTTGGCACTCTTGATCAAACTTTGACAATTCATCTCCGAAATTATTGGTTTCTCAGAGTTGGGAATGATATCATTAGATTCTTATAATAGAACTGCATCATAAAAGAAACTAAAATAAAATTAAATACGAACTTATCCGAGATATTCATTCCTCAAATCAGTTTTGTTTTCATTGAAGATATTCTGAACCAAATTTGATAAACTTAGCAAATTATATATTTCCATCATCATATTGGTCATCCAAGGGCATATAGGCTAGGGGTAATTATAATATCCTATAATTGGTCATTTTCCATTCAATCATATACTTTGTTAGAACAGAAATCAGAAATATATTTTACATATCTGTCATAGGTAGATAAGATTATATGTATGAACAGTGAACACATATAGAACACAGACAGATAGAATTCACATTATGTGATAACATTTAAGTACGATGTATTATTGAAATTTCGAAAAATCACATCTCCGAAAGTATTAGCTTGTTAGAGTTGAGAATGATATCAATGGATTTTTATGATGAAAATGCATCTTCGTTACTCTGAAACCATCCGGCCGATTTTGCTCAATGACGAACTTAACCGAGATATTTATCTCCCAAACCTACTCTGAAAATTTCAACTGTCTAGCTCATTCCGTCCGAGAGTTATCATGTTAACGGCCGAACGGACGGCCGGCCGGAGAGAATCGATTTCAACCACGGATTCTTGATCAGTGAGTCGAACCAAATCGCTTAAGACCATTTTCAGCCAAAAGTTCGCAAATTACAGACATTTGGGCAAATTGATAAGCACTCTGTTCCGAGGAACAAGAGCGCCAACACTGTGGGAAAGCTCTGTGAGCAGGCGCTTTGGCGCTGTTGTCAAACTATAGGGTATTTATAAATTATTGTAACATCGCAGTTGGCTTTGGATTTTTATCTGCCGCTTCTCACTTCTTGTGTTCTGTTTATATTACAGAGTTTTTAAACTGACAGCCAGATACAATACTGAATTATTATCAATTCTTAAGATTCTTTATAAAATTGAGTTTCCGAATTATTTAAATCTGCAATGACTTATAATTTAGAACAAAACAAATTTATTGTGATGTCCTATTACCGCAATGTTATATTAATGGTGAATGGATTTACTCTGTAGTTACCTTTAAAAATATCTGGCGAAATATCCTGATGTTAAGATTCTAGAATCTTCTCTGAAAGTACACATCCGAGGTATTATAAACAGACTCATGCAGACTAGAAACGTTAACAAGGGAAAATCGACAGGAAGACCTCAAGTTTCTCAAGGAGTTGTTGAAGAATTAAGAACACGGGTTGAAGAAAATCCTCAAATATCTCTGAATAAATGATCTTAACAGTCTAGTGTCCCCTTGAGTACTTGCCACAATGTATCGAAAAAAACTGAATTTGTACCCTTACAAAATAGCGATGGTACAGCAACTGCTACCAATAGATATTCCACGTCGTCTTGAGTACTGCCATTGGTTTCTAAATAATCTGAACGTCGACAGATGATTGGACTGAAGAATTTTCAGTGATGAGGCTTGGTTTAACTTGTCGGGTTATGTGAATTCTCAAAACTACAGAATTTGGACATCTGAGGATCCCCATAGTTTTATTAAAACTCCATTACTTTCACAAAAAGTTGTTGTGTGGTAAGCAGTTTCTCGTCGTAGAATATATGGCCCTGTTTTCTTTCGTGATACTATTAATCGTGGAAGGTACAGAATAATAATGCTGGAGCCATTCATAAACCAATTAGATCCCGAAGAAATACAGTTGGGATATTTTCAACAAGATGAGGCAACTGCCCACACTTCTGTAAATCTAAGTTACCTGCAGGAGTTCTATTACAACCGTATAATAAGTGGACTTTAGCATTTTTGCATATCTGAAAGATGAGGTTATCAAAAGACAATACGATAATATTGAGGATCTCCAATCATCAATAACAATGTGCTGCCAAATATTGGTCCACAAATATTGAAAAATAGATTTGACAACAAACGAAAAAGAATATATAAATAGCTTGAGAATAATGGAGCACATTTTGAACATTTGAAGTGAATTCATTGTTGGAATTCTCACAAATGACCAAACTCCCAAACTGGGAGTCATTTTACAGTTATTCAATGTATTCTGTCCATTAGTATTGATTAATTACCTGCATTCGAACATTAAAATTAGTTCAACAGTAAGTATTCAGTTCTCAGCACTTACTTCTCAATAATTCTAAATAGTATTTTAAAAATTCTTCCATTCAAACACAAGGGAACAGATTATTCAAGCCCGTTCAATAGCTAATATGGACGACGTTAAGCAGAAAACGTCCAACCCACAAATTGTCAAAAATCAGTTTTATATACGGTCTCTTGTGAAATCAACTTTTTAACCATTTGCAGAAAAGAGCCAAATGAAATCCCTGCTCAGTATGAATGTATTTGCTGTAGTGCTAAGCCACATATCAGCTAACTAGGATTTTCATTTGTTTGAGACTTTCAAATAGTTTGAATGACTTATAATAAATGGTGGGTGTTTCTGCTTAACCTACGTCCATATGATATCTCTTGAAAATGGCTCAGGAAAATATAATGCCAAGTAAAGAATAATTCACTGGCGATTCCATCAGCTGATATTTTCTGGAAGAAAACTCCTTAAAACGGAGTAAGATTCGAGTATCATTTATCATTCTTTCAATCAAATTACCTTACTCTGGTCATCACAAGGTCTGTTGTCAGTGAAGGAGTTAGGTTCAGTAATTAATGCATGATATCTACCTATGTTCTCAAAATCACGTGTAATGAAAACTTAAATCCAAAAATTCATTTATTTGAAAATTTCACTTTCTACAAACTTAATGCGAACTATCTCAACTATTAAATCAATTTGTTTTGTATAATAAGAAATTTTGGACCAAACTGGGACGGGAGTAAACTCAATCTCCCAGTGACAATCATTTTGGAACTCATCATTGTAAAATGATGAATTCTGTGGCTGGAATTGCAAATGTGTTCAGCAGTCATATGAAGCGGGTTTCAGAACCAACTACGATGTTACAATCATTCATAAAGACCCTGTACAAGCGAGTAATTATACAAACTTTGACAAATCATATCTCCGAAAGTATTGGTTTCTCAGAGTTGGGAATGATATCAATATACATATATTCTTTTGAGCATTACATTTTTTCATCTAACAATAAAGCATTTGTATGAAAACAGTATTAGCAGAGGTTAGTGTAACGGGATACCATACAATTTGAGGTATGATAAAAGAGCTTAGGGAAAAACCTCAGCAAAAAACCCTGTCTCCCCGTTAGTGTTGTGATTCATGATAATTGAAATTGTAAAAAAAATATGCTGAAATATAGAATATTGAATGGCATCTTTTTAATCACTATTGATTCTTCCTTGAATAAGCTTAGAGTTTTCTCCAAGATACCCGGATCTCAATCTGGAAAAAGAAAAGACAAAAGGAGAAAACTAAAAAATTCAAAATGGAATAATCATCCATGGTTTATTGAATAGATTTGAAATTCACCACCCATTCCAAAAAAGACTGAGAAACATTAGGAATATCCCTAAAACCATCCTGAATCTATATATGGGACAATTATCAACTAAATGATCTATGGTCTCCTCTGGTTCACCGCATTCACAACTATAGTTCCATCTGAAAATCATGCTATTGCAACGACCATGACCCGTTCTCAAACGATTCAGAATATACCACATTTTCCTTGGAAGATAAAATCCTGGTACTCTTTTTGAGTATTAATATACAATATTCATACAATATACAATACAATATAAATCTTAGTTGAATGAATCGCAAGAAATTCATTCAGACCGCCAAACTTCCTTGTCGCTTTTATTCGAATTGAGAAAACCATACAGGATTCCGTGACTTCAATCTAGGAATCTTTTTGCCTGGAATATAGGAGAGAATCGGAAAAGAATTCGGAAAATAATGAAATTTAAAACAGCAGTCTGCCTGCGAATGCGGGGCGCGACAATTTTTGAAAGAACTGGTAGGCAATTAATAGATGTAGATCTAATAGTTCCAGTGATGATCCTCATATAGATGAATTCAGTTGTGAATAATTTTTTTGCTTACGCGTGAGCACTATTAAACCAGACGGGGCAACAATATTCAGTGGCAGAAAAAACCAAGGCTAAGGCTGCCGTACGCAGAGTAGCTGTATCAGCACACCAGGAAGTACCAGCTAATTTCTGCAGAATATTATTCCTTGTTTTCAACTTCAGACACAAGTCATCCAAATGAGATTCAAAGAGGCATCCAGTTTCACTCCTAGGTATTTAGGATTGAAATTATGCCTCAAGAAAGAATCACCGAAAGCTACACTCAATGTTCTATATTGTTGACTATTGTTCAAATGGAAGCAAGTGACCTCAGTTTTATAATGATAAAAATAATAAAAAATGTAATTCAAAACGTTGTGACTTCTATGACTCACCTCATATGTTGAATTTACATACATCAGCAATTATAATTAGGGAATTCTATGAAATCATAAAATTACGATTAATTATTTAAATTTTGAGAAATCATATCTCCGAAAGTATTAGTTTGTTAGAGTTGAGAATGATATCAATGGATTCTTATGATGAAACTGCATCTTAAAAAATAAAATTTGAAATTTGTGAAGTAAAAAAAAAATTGTTTTTCGACGATTTTGCCCAATAACAAACTTATCGGAGATATTTGTCTGCCAAACCTACTCTGAAACTTTCAACTGTCCACGGATTCTTGATCAGAGACTCGAACCAAAACGTTTGAGATCATTTTCAGCCAAAAATTCGAAAATTATGGATATTTGGGAAAATTGATAAGCACTCTGTTCCGAAGAACAAGAGCGCCAAAAACGCTGCAACCTGTCAACTAATTTTTAATTTTCCTAATTTATTGGCGATGAAATGGAATATTTCCCTTCAACTCCTTTGCTGCAACCCTACCCAAGTAATGTTTTTCAGAAGTAAACATATATAATGTGTGGGCCCAGTGCACTGCGTTGAAAATCTAATCAACAATTGAATCTTATCATACTTACTTTATCCAAAATCCGACAACAAGTACCAGAATAATAGGAAACGATTTGAATATCAAATGTATTAAGGTTTTTCGAACGTTACAACAAGAAAAATTGCATCCTTTTCAATACCAATCCGTGCAAATATTTGAACAAAATGATGGATTCCTTAGTAGAAGATTTTGTCGTTGGGTACTCAATAATACAAGAACAATTACTCGTATTCTCGCCAATGAATCGATATTCACGAGAGGTGGATTATTCAATAGCAGAAATCGTCATCTATGGGATCTATGGGAATAATCTGCATGTATAGTACATTCCAAAAATTCACAATATAAATTCTTCTTAAACGTTTGGTGTGCCGTAATTAAGAATACACTTATAGGGCCTCATATATTTGAAGAAAGAATAACAGGAAAAATATATTTAAATTGCATTCGATTCACTTCAGCTAAATGAATTAAATATCAGAGGGATTCACTTCCAACATGATGAAGCGGGTCACATCGATTCAAAGAAGTCACCCAATATCTCAATGACAACTATCCAAACAGATGGATAGGAAATAGGTCCCCGGATCTAACTCCTCTCGATAACTTTCTGTGGGTTTATTTGAAGGTAAGGTGTATGTCACTGAAATTACTTTACGGGAGCAGTTGAAGCAAAGGAATGAAGAAGCTTGCGCGGAAGTAGGGCACAGTTCCGACATGATAAGAAGGGCAATAAAAATTCTCTTCTTGAGAGCTAGGAAATGTAGAGAAATGGAAGGATTTCATTTCGTACATCTCTTATGATGCTTCTCGCTCAATGATGTGGTATGAAATTATTAAATACATAGGTTCGATTGTTTTCTTTTCAATAGACAATTTCTTCAATATAGACAATTTGTTCAAAAATTACTGTCAGTACTTATTAATGACGAATTGCATGTTTCAAAATAGTCCATGTTATTTCGTGGAAAAGCTTTAAAATCCAAAATCTCAGCAAATGACATTAAATATGACCACCGTTTGTTTGTTACTCTCTTGAAACAAGTGTGCCATAAAAAACAAAAACTGAACTTATCAGACTGAATTGTGTTTATGGCAATAACGACAGTTTTCAAACTGTAAATACCTATTATAGGTATTTACAGTTTGAAAACTGTCGTTATTGCCATAAACACAATTCAGTCTGATAAGTTCAGTTATACTATAGATGTCGAAATTTGAAAGAAAAATCTCAATATTCTTATTACTGCCCCGAAAATAATCAAATTATTTTAAAGAACTGTTGAAAGTGAACAACCCACCAAATTTAATCAAATTGGGACCACTGATTCCCAAGTCATGGATATCGGAAATTCGGGTCAACATTCATGAATCCGCCTGTATCTCCGAAACTACGTACCTTGGGATATAAAAAGAAGCAATTTGTCTGAACGGCCTGGATGACCTATTTACAACTAGGCTATGGCAAACCACTCATGTAACACCCGGTATATTGTTGGAGATATTGGCAAAATATCGGAATATCCAAGCGGTTTAAGTTTATAGGTCCACTGTAATAACACTCGATCATCAAAGTTGTCGAAGGTTTTTGATATTTGATGAGAAGTCGAATGAATGTAATGATGATACCTACCTATAACTAGAAATATCATTTTTTGGGTTTTCTCTCCCAAACTTTGGAAAATATCTTTAAAATAAAAATATTAATATTTTGTAAATTGTGTCTGCATTAGAAACACAAGATGTTTGTCAGAAGTAATGTATAGAACAATGTTGCCTAACAAACAATATCGAAACAACATCAACGATAAAACAACTATTTCATAAAGGAGCGTCCAGACTATGCTGATCGGCACCATTCGGCCTGGGCCGATCCAGTAAGCCAGATAAGTGTGGACGCTTCATTCGGCCTTGCCGGTTGTCAGTCCGCACCAAATCATGCCGCTTCCAACCACAATCAGCGCGGTCCGGTTCAAATAAAGCTGAACCGAATATAAACAAAATTCACAATGTGGACGTGACGACCGTCTTCAGTTCAGTCGACACCTAGAGGAAGACAGTATTTGAAGGGCGATCTCGTGTTAATCTGTACGTGTTCATTTGTTTGATTACTTTTTGACGGTGAAATGGAGTGGACGGAATATCAAACTTTGGAACTAATAGAAATGTATCGTGTCGTGTTCGTCCTCAATTATGGGATAGTACTCATATGAATTATAAAAATAAAAATCGTAGACACGATGCAATTACTCAAATTCTGGTGGCATTGACAGGCAGGAGGTCGAAAGGAAAATAATCAAAATTACAGAGTCACTTTTCGAGCGGAAGAAAATCCGAAATTAACAGTAAAAAACTGGCAGTGATGCCGAAAAATAGCGTCATCATCCATATTCTTTATTGAAATTAAATCCCTTCACTCCGTCAGTGCTCGACACAGAACACAAATAATGGTGCTCGATCACAATTTAGTCGTTTGGCATTATTTGAGACATGTTATCTATGTTTGAGACGTCTACACTGCAAAACCAGTCTGGACGTAATGCCAAACCGAACGTGCCGCCCGGCATTGACCGAATGAAGCCGCCCGGCATAGTCTGGACGCGCCTTAAGGTTTCATAGACTAGAATTGACTTCTTCGTCAGACACCAAGCGAAAATCCTCTGAATTATTTTTTGCTTTGACGGTTATTCTGAAATTCGTTTAAAACGAAAACAGTTATTTAGATGCATTTATATCTACAGTGCGGAAAAGACAAATGGAAATAATTCATTATCTTGGATACTGTATATATTTATGGAAAATACCGAAACACGTCATATTTGCATTTCAAATTGTCATTCTACTTCATAACCAGTGGGAAAGCCCTGTGGACAATAGCTTTGGCGCTCTTGTTCTAACTTTGTAAATAATATCTCCGAAAATATTGGTTTATTTTACTTGGGAATTATATCAATGGATTCTTATGATAGAACTTCACCATGAAAGAAATTCAAAAAGTATTATTTAAGAAAAAATAAGAGCGCCAAAAATGATTAATCCGAAACCACCAGACCGATTTTACTCAATAACGAACTTATTCGAGATATTCATTCCTCAAATTTACTCTATATCAGTAAAAACCAATATTCCAGTTTTGTTTTTACTGGATACATTCTAAACCCAATTTGTTCAACTTACCAAAGTATATTGTATGAGGTGAACCTTGAGCGAAGTTCGGCGACGTTCATTCTTTTGCCGTAAGAGGGTCAAGGAATGACAGCGCCTTCTACCTGTGAAGCGATCTTCACGGACTGAAAACGCCCGGTTAAGTGTGGTTAGATAAACCACAAATCAGTGAACATTGCATGAGGTGGCCGGGCTAGTTCACCTCACCCCTCAGTGTTGCCCAAAGAGGAAAGTATCATTCAGGGTACACAAGGTCAGACACAGGTCACACAAATGCAGGGTTTCATGGTTATTACTAATCATCAGTGTGACTTAGCCAAACACTGAATGAAAACTGACGGCGTTCTAGAAAACTTATATGCACTGGCAGCGAAAGAATCCCACCGGCGCCACCTATGAAGAATCCTTACGAAATCTGATCCTCTGCGATTAAGAAACCTTAAGCGATGTTCAGCAACGTTCACTCTTTTGCCGTAAGAGGGTCAAGAAATGGCAACGCCATCTAACTGTGAAGCGACCTGGTCTGAAATCACCCGCCCGGTTCAGTATGGATAGATAAACTACAAACCAGTGAACATTGCATGATGGAACTGTGGCTAATTGCCAATAACAAAAAAAAAGCACTGACGTGAAGTCAGTACTCTTTATCGCGCGGGTTCACGGTGGCTAATTTGAATTGAGTGATGAGTACTTCAAGCTCAGTGAATTGAGCGAGCCGGAGATCTACCCAAAGGATAGTGGACACCATTCCATAAGGATAGAGTACCACTGTTGAAAAAAAGACACAACTGACTCTCCTTAATCGCACAAGCTTCTTGAAGATTCTGAGGGATCTCCTTGAGAAAGACTTGGCAGGGTCAGTATCGTCACAATCATGTATATAGCACGCGCGCCAAAGCAGATTGACCCCACGTCAATGCTTTTTTACACTTTTTCTTTCATTGTTAAGTCAATCTGCATTTGGCGCGCGTGCTATATACATGATTATGATTATACTGACCCTGCCAAGTCTTTCCCAAGGAGATCCCTCAGAATCTTCTAGAAGCTTGTGCGACTAAGGAGAGTCAGTTGTGTTTTTTTTCAACAGTGTTACTCTATCCTTACGGAAGCTTAGATACAGCACTGTTAATTTTTGAACCGACAGTGAATGGTGTCCACTATCCCTTGGGTAGATTTCCGGCTCGCTCAATTTTCTGAGCTTGAAGTACTCATCACCCAATTCAAATTAGCCACCATGAACACGCGCGCCAAAGAGTACTGTCCACGTCAGTGCTTTTTTTCAAGTTCCTTTAACAAATATGTCTATCAATACAGTTTGGCTGTTGGCTTTACCGTAGATCGAAACAAATTGCGGTTATGGGACCTCCTTTAGGAACTCAATTGCCTCTTCTCCAAATCCGAACGTAATTTAATATAGATCTACCGAATATAGTTATTTCTAAATTCGCCCCAGGGCCACGATACATACATTTCAACTCGAAAACAACGCTATTTCCCCGAAACTGACTTGTCCGTGCACAGAATTGCAATGAAATTTCTCTTAAAACCTTAAAATGACGGCTCAGAACCAAATCGATCAGCGCTGGAACCAAACCACTCCCAAAATGAGCCATACAATCCAAACGTCTCCTCTGCGCATACGCAATCTACTCGTGGCTTAAAGTCCCCTGAAAATAACACTTCACACAAAATTCTGATTCTTCAACACCATTGGTTCAGGGGATAACACTGCTCCAATCCACGCATGTGCAGACACTTCCAAGGGGATTCTATGGAGGAATAGCATTCTGCCCCTCAAATCCCAAATCCTCTCAGACGAAAACTCCAGCAGTTAACTCACTTATGCTCATGCGCATAACGAAAAATGCCCGTAAGGGGTAACAAAAATTTCAAAATTAGCTCCAGGGCCACGGTATGCACACTTCAACTCGGAAACAACGTTATTTCCCCCAAACTGACTTGCACTGAGTTGACATGAATATTTTTTTGAAGCCTCGCAATATCGGCTCATTACTCCCAACATAACCCTTACAACCCAAATACAGTCACTTCTCTTCTGCAATTGCGCAATCTTCTCGCGGCTTCAAGTCCTCCCAAAATCACACACCTTACAAAAAACTCCGATTCTCCAACACTAGTGGTTCAGGAGCTATTGCATCTTTAATCCACGCATGCGCAGACCCTCACCAGGGGATTCTATGGAGGAATAGCATCCGCCACCCCAAAACCCCAATCCTCTCTGACGAAAACACCACCAGTTAAATCACTGATGGTCTGCTCATGCGCAAAACGAAAAATGCCTGTAAGGGGTAACATCAATTTCAAAATTAGCCCCAGGGCCACGTTACGGACACTTCAACTCGGAAACAACGCTACATCCCCCAAACTGACTTGACCTTGCACTGAATTGCCATGAATATTCTTTTAAAACCTAACAACAATCTACCCGCGGCTAGAAGTCCTCTCAAAAGCACACACCTTACAAAAAACTCCGATTCTCCAACACTAGTGGTTCAAGAGATATCGCATCTTTAATCCACGGATGCGCAGACCCTCATCAGGGATCTGGATTCTATAGAGGAATAGCATCCGCCACCCCAAAACCCCAATTCTCTCTGACGAAAACTACAGCAGTTAAATGACTTCTCATCTGCGCATGCGCATAACGAAAACTGCCCGGAAAGCGCAGCATGAACCTCAAAAAAATAGGGCCCGGCATTTCAAGCAAAGTATTCCGCAAAATAGTAGTAGTTTTTTGATTTTTTTCATGTCACGTGATCTTCATGAAATTGCAAAAGTGTTTGCTTTGGTCTTTTGCATCTAACTACTGAGTTTCAATTTAATCAGATCAGTATTTTTCGAGTTATCGTGAAAACAGAATTTTAAAATTTTTGAAATTTTGTTTTGCCACTTTAGGGCCATCCGGTCAAAACTAAACTTCGCAGGCATAAAAAGGTCATGATTCCACAATTTGATGCCAAATTTCAGAAAGATCGAGTAATCGGTTCCGGAAATATTCATAAAAAACGTTTCCACTAAAAACGGCCTTAGCTCCGAAACCGCTTGAGGTATAATTCTCTGTGCTCGATCGTTTCAAAGTATGCTGCGTTTGTTTAATCGCATCATATACATCTTAAGATGTCTCCGATTTTTTTATTACGTCTCGCAGATGTGATCATAGAATATTTTAAACAAACGCTCATGACAGTTATTAGATGTAAACAAAAACTCATATCAAAAAAATAATAATGACTTGTGACTAGCCGGTAGTTTTCAAATGTACTTATTTATCTGGGGTTTCTTCCACTTCAACTTTGTTCTCATTCTTTTTTAATGCGAAATACAATTTCAAGAAATATTTCGTTCAAACTAGTCTTCAGAGGTTTATTTGTTTATCAACACAGAATACAAATATATTTGTTCTTATATCTTCCCTTATCAAAGTATTTATCAATACCAAAACCCAAAACGCCACTCAATTACCACAAATGAATTATTTCATATGACAACTTTGACAATTCAACTGGTTACAGCGGTTACATCTCATTTCGAATCTAGATGTGAAAAATGTAATCTGAATCTAATAACAAACGCTATTTCAGATGTAAAAGATGCGAAAAATGCGGCTAAACAAACGCTTGAAATGTAAAAGATGCATCTGATGTGGGTAAACAAACGCAGCAGTAGTATGGGGTAAAAAGCGGATATGGGGTCGAAAATTTGAGTCGACTTCGACGATATATTCAGAGCGAACCGGGGAACTGATACATTCTGTATTATGCCAGTTTTATTATACGTACTCTGAATATTCACCTTTCTCCTCCCAATTCTCCATGATATCATACTGAAACTCCTAGATCCCCTAAAAGCTCTCAGACGTGCGAATCCGATAATAAGATATGTTCTTGTTGATATTAATTGTAAATCGAATTCATAGCAACTAGTTGATTATTTCCTTGAATACATAGCCAACATCGAGACATTTTATTTCCAGAAAAAAACCTTTCTCCTCGGGCAAATCAGTTATATGAATGTTTTAATTGGATAATCCATTTCATTGATACTTTCAAAGCCACGTTTAGTGCCACTCGTGCTTACTGATTCTTAAAATCGAAGCGTAACCTGGGTCATTCAGTGTAGCAGACCATCAGATTATTCGCTTCACAGTTTATGTCGAATGATATCTGCCATCGCACAGTTCTTGCAAGGGGTAGCTCCGAAGCCGATTTCATTGTATGAAAAACATTTCATAGAGGAGGACTTAAGATGGAAAGATAACGAGAAGACTTTCTCCTCTTACCATACCTCTAAACACGCTGAATCAATACCACCTAGAACTAGGTGGCATTTGCTGAATCAGATCAGTATTTTTCGAGTTATCGTGAAAACAGAATTTTAAAATTTTTTAAATTTTGTTTTGCCACTTTAGGGCCATCCAGTCAAAACTAAACTTCGCAGGCATAAAAAGGTCATGATTCCACAATTTGATGCCAAATTTCAGAAAGATCGAGTGATCGGTTCCGGAAATATTCATAAAAAACGTTTCCACTAAAAACGGCCTTAGCTCCGAAACCGCTTGGTGGATTTCGCCTGTTGACGAACTTGTCCGAGATATTTACGCTACAAAACAACCCTGCAAATTTCAGCACTCTAAGTCGTTCCGTTCGAGAGTTATCGTGCTAACGGCTGGCCGGACTGGACTGGACGGACAGAATTGAATTTGACCTCGAATTCGTCATCAAGGAGTCGAACCCAATCGTTTGAGACCATTTTCGAAAAAAAAATCGAAAAATACAGGCATTGTGACAAAATGATAGCACGCTGTTCCTTGCGGAACACGCTCGCAAAAAGACACATGGTGAAATATTCGTTGGTTTTAACCATGAACAATATTCCGCGTGAGCTGAGCTAGGTCATTTCATCGCTCAGTGTTACACCAAAGAAGAAATTGTCATTCAAGGGCATACACGAACCGTAGTTTCATGCTTGGTACCAGTCATGAGCGTGACTTAGCCACAATTAGTGAACAACCGAAGGACTTCTAGGAAACTTAATTAATTTCATCCGTTTCGAACTGATAGGGAGAAAATCCCACCAGCGGCACCTTAGAAAATCCTTACGAACTCTGATCCTCCGACCCAGGTGCCGCTGGTGGGATTTTCTCCCTACCAGTTCGCAACAGATAGAGTTAAATTTCCTAGAACTCCTTCGGTTGTTCATTCATTGTGGCTAAGTCAGGCTGATGATTGGTAACAACCATGAAACCGCGGTTCGTGTCTGCCCTTGAATGACGCTTTCCACTTTAGGGGAACACTGAGCGATGAGGTATCCTAGCTCGGCTCACAAGGAATATTTGTTGATGGTGAAAATCAACGAATATTGAACCGAGTATCTTTAAGCCCAAAAGAGTTTTTCATAAAAATACTGCTATGTTCGAAAACATGGTTCAAATGATAGAAATTCTCATTCTGGAATTATGTATCTTCGAAAAATCTTCGTTTTGAATAACTGAAACATATGGAAGCAGAATCAAAGATTTTATAGAAACAATAACACAAAAAAATTGGTTCAAGCCCTGTGGACAGGAGCTTTCTGGCGCTCTAGTTCAAACAGACAAATTATATCTCCGAAAGTATTGGTTTCTCAGAGCTGGGAATTATATCAATGTATTCTTATGATAGAACTGCATCATGAAGGAAATTCAATTCAAATAATAGTTTATTTATCAAGATTAAATGAGCAATCTGAGAATGAGAACTGCACCATGGAAGAAATCAAATTAAAATAGCTGAACTGAATTTGACTCTCTCTTATAGAATAGGATGAAATGTACGAGTATGAACACAGATCATATAATAAAGCTTAGATAAAACAATTATAGCATTCTGTGAAAACATAGAAGTATGATTCATTATTGAAATTTAGAAAAATCATATCTCCGAAAGTATAAGCTTGTTGTAGTTGAAAATGATATCGATGGATATTAATGGTGAAACTCTCGGTGAAACTGCATCTTAAATCAATGTTGAATTTGAAATTTGTTATTTGAAAAAAATTTTTTTTTCGTTATTCCATAACCATCTGGCCTATTTTGCCCAATAACCAACTTAACCGAGATATACATCTCCCTAACCTTCTCTGAAACTTTCAACTGCCTAGCTCATTCCGTTCGAGAGTTATTGTAGGAAATTTTTTTTTAATTTTGAAAATTTTATTTTGACACTTTGTGGTAACCTGGTCAATACAAAACTTCACATGCGTATAAAGGTCATGATTCTAAACTTTGATGGAAAATTCCAGATAGATCGAGTGATCGGTTTCGGAAATATTCATAAAAAATGTGTTTTACTAAAATCAGCCATAACTCCGAAACCGCTTGATGGATTTCGCCCATTAACGAACTTGTCCGAGATATTTACGCTCCAAACCCACCTTGCAAATTTCAATCCTCTAACTCCTTTAGTTCGAGAGTTATCGTGCCTACGGCCGGCCGGCCGGACCGGCCGGACAGAATCGATTTCGACCTCGGATTCTTGATCAGTGAGTCGAACCAAATCGTTTCAGACCATTTTCAGCCAAAAATTGATAAGCACTCAGTTCCGAGGAACTAGAGCGCCAAAAAGTGTAATTTCCTTTCCGGGATTTGAGCCCGCCTTCTCTCGTTCCGAAACCGAAAACTCGACGGACTATACCCCCGGGCTATCGGGCTCCTTGTACGATCTTGTCGATATCCGGTATTAGAATAAAAAGTCGGTACTTACCTGGGATATATATTCTTAATTTTCACTTTTCGACATAAAATCGCCATATGGGGGTTTATTTGACGGTTTTTTACCCTTATCTTCGCTTTTCGTCAACTTTCAGGCCCGAAAACTGCCTAGAACGGCCGTTTTCAGACCCCGTCTCTCTATGTCGATTTTGATGTTTCTCGAAGCAACTATTAGCAAGGAATTAAACAATGTCATATCTCAGGAAAATAAGTTGACATTATGACAATTCATACATAGAATAATTATATAATTCTGTGAAAACGTAGAAATACGATTTATTATTGAAAAATCATATCACCGAAAGTATTGGCTTGTTAGAGTTAAAAATGATATCATTGGATTCTAATGGTAAAACTGCTTATCGAAAAAAATTTTATTTGGAATTTGTTATGTAAAATAAATTTTTTTTTGTTACTCCGAAACCATCTGTCCGATTCTGCCCAATAACGAACTTAGCCGAGATATTTATCTCCCAGACCTACTCTGAAAATTTCACTGTCTAGCTCATTCCGTTCGAGAGTTATCGTGCCTACGGCCGGCTGGCCGGACCGGCCGGACAGAATGAATTTCGACCACGGATTCTTGATCAGTGAGTCGAACCAAATCGTTTAAGACCATTTTCATCGAAAAATTCGAATATTACAAACATTTGGGCAAATTGATACACACTCAGTTCCGAGGAACTAGAGCGCCAAAAATATTGAACATTCAAGTGAACTCATTATAAAAGGGAATTAAAGGTATGAGAATGTGATTTGTTCTCGCAAATTCTATTTCTTTTTGACACTTTCCAGCTCTTGTATCGAATGTGCCGCAAGCTTTCATTAGCCTTTTTGGTCGATTATTATTTTTTTTTCGGTTGTTTTGCATAAAATCTTCAATTGTGCTAACATCTGTGTTTCAATTATTCCAAAAAAGAATTTTCAAAGATGAATAATTCGAAAGTGAGTATTTCTACCTATATGTGGAACTCCTAAATTCATGTTTTGGATTGAATAAGATGCAGTACTATAATTAAGTGATGTTACTGAGAATTTTAATTGATTCAATATGAATTAACGCATTTTTCGGAGATTCACAGGTCCGTGTTTATTATGAATTGAACATTCCAAATATTCAATGGTTCATAAAATATTGATATGAAGTGTGCCATTATTGCCAAAAAGCTTATTTGAAAGAGTATTGATTGTGGATTCTGCGAAATATTTCACTTCTTGAAGATTTGATGTATAGGGTGTTTTAGAAGATGTGGAATTAAGAAAATAACTTTCTCAGTTCGGACCTGCGCTATCAACAAGTCATTTTGAGTGCATATCAGGCATACGCCTATACTTATTCCCTGAAATGTTCATGAAGATCCATGCAGGCGTTCAAGAGTTATGCCGATTGAAAGTTTTCGATAAAAAACATATAACATCCTGTATCTCTTGAACGGATATAGTTATTTAGGACATATTTCGAACAATGATTTAGGCTCGCCAAAATGTCCTGCATCTGCACTGAAAGCCTATACAATCATTCGTGAAACACCCTGTATACTTGCTTTATTTCGCTCGAAATTGTTGGTTTGTCTTCCATACTTATTACAGTATAATTTCAACCACCCTGTCCCGAGAAACGTGACAGCAAATATACAAAGAGTCCCGGACTCGGCGTTTTCTTGGACCGATTGAAAACGAATATGTGAAACTGGCTATTCCGTCTCGAAATGATGCATTCCAGACGTAATTTTCCTAATGATGATTTCTTGTCAAGACACGCTATTGTAAATATTCTGATTTTACAGGCGCCACTGAACAATTTGAATTTTAACCATGAAAAATTGGTTCAAGCACTGACGTGAAGTCAGGAGCTTTTTCGCGTATGCTCTATTGTCCATTCTCCTGTATTGTATATTGTATTGTATTGTATATATTGGACACTCTTAATCGAATTTACCATGGTGAATTCGATTAAGAGTGTCCAATATAGTATAACGGACAATAGAATTCACTATGGTAAATTTGATTAAAAGTGTCCAATACAGAAGAATGGGCAATAGAACATATGCGCAAAAGCTCCTGACTTCACATCAGTGCTTTAACCAATTTTTTTTTCGTAATTTTTTAAAAATTTTCTAGTGGTACGGTCCTCACAAAATTTTACACACGTCTTCATGTCGATATTCTACAACTAGTTACCAAGCTTCAATTTGATCGAGTCTATTTTTTTTGAGTTATCGAGGAAATAATATTCCAGGTGGGTATAACTCCAAAACCGTTTGACCGATTAAGCTCAATAACGAACTTAGCCCTCCCATTCAGATGGGCAACCTATCCTGAAAATTGCAAGTCTCTATCTCCTTTCGTTCGAAAGTTATCGAGGCAACGGTCACCCATCCAGCTACTGAACTCACACAAGGCTGCTCGGATTTCCAAAAATATAGATCCGATTGTGTTCAAACTTGGGACTTGATAGAAGAGTTAGGTTATGAAGGCTCTCGCAAAATTTCATTGATGTCAGACGAATAGTTTTCTCAATAGAATTTGTTTCAATGATTTTTTAAAAATTTTCTAGTGTTACAATCCTAACGAAATTTTGCAAGAATATTTCAATTGCATCGGTTCCGAATTTTTCGAGTTATTGAGGAAATAACAACCAGATTTCAGATTGGTATAACTCAAACACCGTTTGGCCGATTATGCCTATAAACGAACTCAAAGGTCGCATATAGATGCACAACCTAAACTGAAAATTTCAAGTCATTATATCTCTTTCCGTTCTCGGGTTATCGTGAGATAATATTTTCTAAATCTTCCAGCGAAACGATTCTCACAAAATTTCACAAACGTCCATATCAAATTTGACCTCAAATTCTTCATCATTGAGTTGAACCTAGTCGTTTGAGAGCATTCTCGGCAAAAAAATCGAAAATTACAGACATTTGGGCAAAATGATTACGCGATGTTCCCCAGAACACACGCGCAAAAATAATATATTTTGGAGTGATTTCAGGCTGATATAATTGTGTCATTTGGCAATCAACCAATTGAGGTATAATTCTCTGTGCTCGATCGTTTCAAAGTAGTATGGGGTAAAAAGCGGATATGGGGTCGAAAATTTGAGTCGACTTCGACGATATATTCAGAGCGAACCGGGGAACTGATACATTCTGTATTATGCCAGTTTTATTATACGTACTCTGAATATTCACCTTTCTCCTCCCAATTCTCCATGATATCATACTGAAACTCCTAGATCCCCTAAAAGCTCTCAGGGCCGGTTTCTGACACATTTGAATGGAGTTTATCTTCAGTTTATCTACCGAATTCTATTGAATTGGACAGATAAACGGAAGATAAACCAGATGTTATATTCCTCAGAAACCGGCCCTCAGACGTGCGAATCCGATAATAAGATATGTTCTTGTTGATATTAATTGTAAATCGAATTCATAGCAACTAGTTGATTATTTCCTTGAATACATAGCCAACATCGAGACATTTTATTTCCAGAAAAAAACCTTTCTCCTCGGGCAAATCAGTTATATGAATGTTTTAATTGGATAATCCATTTCATTGATACTTTCAAAGCCACGTTTAGTGCCACTCGTGCTTACTGATTCTTAAAATCGAAGCGTAACCTGGGTCATTCAGTGTAGCAGACCATCAGATTATTCGCTTCACAGTTTATGTCGAATGATATCTGCCATCGCACAGTTCTTGCAAGGGGTAGCTCCGAAGCCGATTTCATTGTATGAAAAACATTTCATAGAGGAGGACTTAAGATGGAAAGATAACGAGAAGACTTTCTCCTCTTACCATACCTCTAAACACGCTGAATCAATACCACCTAGAACTAGGTGGCATTTGCTGAAATCCATAAAAATGGAACCTAGAGAATGACGGAAGTCCGACAGTTATCGGGTGTTTGGAGTGTATCACAACATGTCATTTTCGAACAGATTTCTGCTTGAGCAAGCGTTCTCCTGAAAAACAATGTATAGCTAGAAGTTGATATTATTAAATGATATTTGAAATCTGAGAGGAAGTACTTGGGCTATATATATGTGCGTACCCGGGCCAACATGTACGTCTGGTCAAACAATTCAAAATATGGCAAATGCTACCGCGAAATTAAAGAAACTCATCCTATTTCTGAAGAAAGATTCTTTCCTTTACGAAGACAAAGGAGCACATATACGTCATTCAAATTTCCCGAGAAATTGAAATTACGGATCGCACATTTAGATATGCTTTAGAAAAGAAGGGTATAAATCCTATAATCTAAATATTATTAGCATAACAATTTCTCCAGATAAATATAATTATCAGCAAATGCGAATTTGTGTGTGAGATGAGGGATAAAATACCTGTAAATGGGCAGTTCATTAAAAATATGGCTCGCACACATGAATCATCCTTTTCCCTTTATAGTCACACAATCCGACAGTCGCCGGCAATTGTCACGGAATAATAAACATTGTAGCGTACATTACTGGCAAAATATACAAAAAAATTGAGCGTGTGAACTTTTCTGTACATATTACAATAAATCCAATTAAATTTATATTTGCTTTTATGTCATGAATTTTCAGGAATGTTCATGGTATATCTCGTCATAAAACAAGACAATAATGCTAGAGACGTGTATTTCAACGAGGTACAGGTTCCTACTAAACTTCCAAATCGTGCATGAAGATAACCACACCCCTTGCATGGCTGAGTTGGTAGAGGCTAAATCTGACACGTGAATTTATCCCCTCTCGTTTTGTCTTTATTTAACAAGGGTTGTGCTATGGAATTGCCATCTCTTATAACCACATTTCCAACCCAATACCTTCGTTCGCCAGATCTTTACATCTTGGACAGTCAGACAAGTCTGCACAGAATTAATTCAGCACAAGTTGGGATTGTATATTGTTGTAGGGGGTAACGTTGCACAGCGACCTTAAGGTTTATTGTGCCCCCTCGTCAGAGATGTCGATGTCATCACCATCTACAGTATCTGGGATGACTCTACGGAGGCTATGTCTTCGCTCCTGCAAATTTCTTGACCAAAGCATTCCTTGCGTTGGTTTGAGATGGCGAGGCATTCCGTTATCAGGTGATCAGGAGTTTATGAATGAAAGTTGGGATGCAGTGAGGTATGTCAGTCCGCCATTTTCTTAAGGCTCCTGAAATTATTATGTGTTCAGGCGCTGCTTTAATTAAGCCTTTATCATCGGGATGTTGCAGCTTGTTGGCTTAATATCCGAACAAAATAGCTTGTGGTTTCATTTGACAAACCATACAAGGAGAATGGATGATATTCTCAGTTGAACAAATTGAATGATCTGGATTGTTTTTTATCAACGCAGATATTCCAGAGACTTCTATATCGACTAGGAATATTAAATATTTGGGAACAATGATGTTCATTAAGGTCTTAAAGGTGGAATCTTATTGCCAACTGATCAGGAGAATGGATGATATTCTCAGTTGAACAAATTGAATGATCTGGATTGTTTTTTATCAACGCAGATATTCCAGAGACTTCTATATCGACTAGGAATATTAAATATTTGGGAACAATGATGTTCATTAAGGTCTTAAAGGTGGAATCTTATTGCCAACTGATCAGGTACCTATACGTTTTATGATTACTTGAGTGATGAACGTGCTTTCTATAGTTGTTAAATATTTGTAGGAGGATGATAATAGTGTGGGTTTTTGACTAAAACGCCATTGTGTGAAAATGAAAATTGACTATAGAGGGAATGTTTTGCTTTTTGGCGCGTATGTTCTGGGGAACATCGCGTTATAGTTTTGCCCAAATGTCTATAACTTTCGAATTTTTTGAAAAAAATGGTCTCAAACGATTAAGTTCGACTCCCCAATGAAGAATTCGAGGTCAAATTTGATTCTGTCCGGCCGGCCGTCCGGCCGTTGCCACGATAACTTGAGAACGAAAAGAGCTAGCGACTTGAAATTTTCAGGGTAGGTGGCGCATCCCAATACGACGGACAAGTTCGTTAATGGGCATAATCGGCCCAGCGGTTTCCGAGTAATAATTTTGTTTTAAACCAATATAAATCCGATCGAATGGAAACTTGGTAAGTAGTTGTAGAATATGACGTTTCACGTTTCACGTTTGTGAAATTTTGTTCGAATCATATGGCAGGAAAATTTTAAAAAAATTATTAAAAAATATTTTTGTTGTCACGATAACTTGAGAACGGAATGAGATCGCGGCTTGAAATTTTCAGGTTAGGATGAGCACCAGAACGCGACATTTCAGTTTGTTTATGAGCATAATCGGCCAAACGGATTTAGAGTTATAGCCATCTGAAATTTTCTGAAATTTCGTGGTTTTTGTTCCTCATTAACTCGAAAAGTACTGAACCGATTGAATTCAAACATGGTTATTAGTTGTAGAATGCCAACGCGGAAATGTTTGCGAAATTTGGTGAGGATAGCATTTGTAGAAAATTTTTAATAAATCATTGAAAATAAAAAAAAAAATTCTATATATCAGTAACTAATCGTTAGAAATTGATGAAATTTTGCAAGAGCCTTCATAACCTAACTCTACCGCTAAGTTTCAAGTTTTAATACGATCGGTTTAATATTGTTGGAGATTGGAGCATTCTTGTGTGAATTCAGTAGATGGGTGACCGTTGCCTCGATAACTTTCGAACGAAAGGAGATAGGGACTTGCAATTTTCAGGGTAGGTTGCGTATCCGAAAGTGAGAGTTGAGTTCGTTTTTGGGCATAATCGGTCTAACGGTTTCCGAGTTATACCCACCTGGAATATTATTTTCTTGATAACTGAAAAAATAAATATTCGATCGAATTGAAGCTTGGTAACTAGTAGTAGAAAATCAACATAAAGACGTGTTCAAAATTTTGTAAGAACCGTACCCCTAGAAAATTTCAAAAAGAATCACGAAAAAAAAAATTGGTTCAAGCACTGACGTGAAGTCAGAAGCTTTTGCGCGTATGTTCTATTGTCCATTCTTCTGTATTGGACACCCTTAATCGAATTTACCATGGTAAATTATGTTGTATACCCACCTGGAATATTATTTTCTTGATAACTGAAAAAATAAATATTCGATCGAATTGAAGCTTGGTAACTAGTAGTAGAAAATCAACATAAAGACGTGTTCAAAATTTTGTAAGAACCGTACCACTAGAAAATTCGAAAAAGAATCACGTAAAAAAAATTGGTTAAAGCACTGACGTGAAGTCAGAAGCTTTTGCGCGTATGTTCTATTGTCCATTCTTCTGTATTGGACACCCTTAATCGAATTTACCATGGTAAATTATGTTGTACATTCTCCTGTATTGGACACTTAATTCGAATTTACCATGGTAAATTCGAATCATATCATCTACTTATCATATAGGAATATGTATATGATAAGAGTTATATTCAATTTTTTTTAAATTTGTTTGAGATGTGATTATTTTTCACAGATTTTATTAAAGAACATGTTATCCTAAGGGTTACTGTACATCCATGAAGAGTTGTGACTGTTTTCTTTTGACAAATATTTCTTTTATTTTCTTTCAAAGTTTGAGTATTCATTATAGTGTCTACCATTGTGTCTTTACCTCAAATAATTTTGTATATTCTGTAACTGTAAAGTGATTTATTTCTCCTTTCAACAATTTTTTTCCACTAAACTCACTTAGTACGAACTTGAAATAACAAAGTCATTTTCAATCTGCAATCATATACAGGATGCCCCATTTGAATTTTTGAGTGCATTTCCAGTTCAACTTTTTCAGTACAGTACCAACAAAAAATATGGCATCAGATGCGTTATGCTTCATTGTACTAGTGTGCAAAATTTCATATACATCATCCTCTTCTTTCTAAAGATAATTACTTGGTTCCATCCCAACCCTATAAATATCTTCCCAACCCTATAAATATCTAAGTGCTCATCTATATTGACGTAAAAGAATATTTAGTTTCGAGTTTGGGACATATTTTTTGGTAATAAGGTGATAACTATATTGACCCGAGCATATTTGACCTCCATTAATTGCCATAGAATCAAATCAATAATAGATTATTTGAAACATCCGAAAAAAATGAATAATTTCATTGGTCTCAAAGATATAATCTATAGTCATGCTCAATTGAAAACATTTTCTTGATTATGGAAGTGGGGGTTACTTAATATTTTTTGAGGCGCCAAATATCAAACAACGAATAACAAACTCAATTACTCATTTTTTTCCGTCAAAAATGAATAATAGATAGTCTATCGTATCATCAATATAAATATACGAAAACATATAAGGCAGCAAGATATCTCTTTCGAAACTGTACACGGAAAGATAAGTATATAGAATCGTATTTACGAACATGTGCATTCTGTGCTTATCGAAACTACAGGGTTGGGTGATAGTATGGAATTAAATTCATACTTTTTCAACTAATAATAATAAAAACGCTGGAACCCGTTAATTGATTGATGAATAAATTTTTGTTTTACATCGCGTAAATAGAAAGAAAAAGCCTAAGTCTTCAGTATACCTGTCAAATACCAATTCGCTTGCTTTTTTTATAGATGTAAAATAAAAACTTATGAGAATTGAACTCAGTATACCGATAGGTTTAATTTATACATTTTCCTAACAATTCCATGACTAAAAAAACTGAGGGTATGGTAAGATTATATGTTTCGTAAGCTTTCCAACGAGTCCACACAATCAGTTATTGGTTGAAATCGGCATTCTGGACTATCGCCCAACCCTTTATAGTACCTAGTGATTAGTTAGTCATACCTACTCAACCAAAGATATTTCCAATATTTTTGCGCACACGACCCATTTTTCATTTTGACGAATGTCCGAAATTTTCAAATTTTTAGCCGAGAATGGTCCCGAACCACATTTGACTTGTTGATTAAGAACCCTCACTCAAATTTGATTCTGTCCGTCCGTCCGTTCGTTCCGTTACCGTCGGTAACACGACAAATTTCGAAAGAAGAAACAGAAACTGAAATTAACAGGAAATGTTTCATGTCGAAATACTCCGGTCGTGTTCGTGAATAGGCGAAATAGCCTAGACAACAAGTGCTTTTTATGTCTAAATTTTTGCGTATTCTCCGAAAATTATAATTGAGGTGTCATTCGATGTCGAATGGCATGTTGATAGTTTTTGAGAAAATGCTAAGGACGCACGCAAACATTGCAATAGTTATGAACAATTAAGTGGAAAAAAGAAGGGGGTTTTGTATTTCGGCAATATCTTAAAAACTGTCTGAGCTAATTTAAATTTAAAGAAAGATTCAAATAGAGGAGGAAATTTCCTATGAAAAAGTCCCAACTGCCAGTACTAAATATAGAACCATATATAATTTTCCTAGCGGGTTGAAAATACGCCCGAAAACGGGTACTCATCTGACTTGCACAAGCCTCGCCCCCTTCGAACATTTCATGAATAAAAATCATTTATACTTATTGAATATGAAAATAAAAAATTCAAGCGTCTGCAAGATAAATCAATGAACAACAATCCGTGGTCCAAAAATGGTTATCGTAACTTTTCAACTAGTTATCCGTTAGTTAATTAACAATTTTTTTGTAGCACGAACATTAACATTGCCAATACGATAATTACTAAACTATTAATCTGAAAATTATTTCCTTTCGTGGAGCTATTTTTCAAAGGTCTTAGAATAGATTTCCATTGGAAAATTTCAAAAATTGTTAATTTTCGTTTTGTTATGAACAATTTACTTAAGTGAAAAATTATAAAGCTTCAATTTATAATATTACTATTGATCCGTTTTGTTATGATCAGGAACTATTTGAAAATGATTTATAATAATTATTTTCTCCTATCGTTTGAAAAATTGTTATAAACCAATGCGTTGTTTATGAAATAATCTATAATTTTCTTTTGAAAATATAATTATTATTTACTTCAGTAAATTGTTAATTACGAAACGAAAATTAACAATTTTTAAAATTTTCCAACGGGAATCTATTCCAAGACTTTTTAAAAATAGCTCCACGGAAGGAAAACATTCTCAGACTAATAGTTTAACAATTATCGCACTTATAATGTTAATGTTCGTGCTACAAAAAATTGTTAATTAACTAATGGATAACTAATTGAAAATTCGCGATAAACATTTTTGGACCACGGATTATTGTTCATTAATCTATCCAGCAGACGCTTGAATTTCTTCAATTTTTTATTTTTATATTAAATAAGTTTAAATAATATTTATTCATGAAAGTTCCGAAGGGGGCGAGGCTTGCGCAAGTCGGAGTACCCGTTTTCAGGCGTATTTTCAAGCCACTAGGAAAATTATAAATATTGGTCCTATAGCTCTGGCATTTGAGATTTTTCATAGAAATTTTCAAATTTGAATTATCTCAGATAGTTTTTGAGATATTGCCGAAAAACCAAACCCCCTTCTTTTTTTTCACTTAATTGTTTATAACTATTGCAATTTACGCGAGCCTTAGCATTTTTTGAAAAACCTTCAACATGCCATTCCGCATCGAATGACACCTCAATCATAATTTTCGGAGAATACGCAAAAATTTTGACCTAAAAAGCACTTGTGGACTAGACTAAAATAAGCGCCATGCTTTTGGAGGTATATTCATTTGGAATTTTATTTTCTCCATATTTACAGTACTACATACCCGATAGCGTTGCTAATTGGTAATCAGCAAAATTTCATAACAATTGTTACTCTAGAAGCAGAAGATTTTTTTGTCATTATCACCTAAACTTATCCTCAGAATTTGTTGAAATTATCTTTCTACACAAATGGCGACCATGAGTTAAAATATTATAACGATTACAGTGTACTAGTTCACTGTATTACGCTCGAATATGTAATTTTTACAAAGGAAGAGCAATTTGTATTGCTATTTGAAACCTGTCGTGGGTCGGGACGAGTTAAAAATGGTACTTATGGACTTATTTCAAAGAATTGGGAATTGGTTTAACGATATTTTATCCAGATAAAGTATAGGGTAGGTACCCAAGATTCGAGGGTAGGCCGCAATCGGAAATATTCTATATAATATAAAACAACAAACAATGTAAAAGTCTAAGTAACTAATAATCTTTAGGAATTTTGCAGATTATTACAATTTTTTTCAATACAAAATATCATGTTGAAATCAGTTTCATAGAAGGTTGGCAAATAGATATTTGGATGCATTTATATCGATATTCAAAACCATTAATTGGTCGAAGATAATCAAATATAGTATATTGGACGTATTTTGATGTATTGAAACGGATATTTGCAGATTAGAGTTGTCAAAGTAGATTTTTTTGGTATCTACTCAATGAAGCTTTCATTAAATGAAGCCTTCATTGATGTATGCTTTGGTCTTCACAGTCACACAAATTGTCCCGTAGCCGCGCATGAACTATGAGATTCTTACGCTAATATTGGAAAATAACCTTATGGTTTGGTGCTAAGTAATAAGAATCCAAGTAAGCTGTAGTGAAATACGCTGTGATTAAGTTTTCACGCTTTATATTAGGGCTAAGGCAGCGTGACTACCTGTGGATTAGGTATACTCCATTCACTTTTATAAAGTCTCCCGGTTGGCCATGAAATTTTGACACATATCACAGTGTACATTCTGACAATGTTAGGTTATGCTCATTTTCCTGTCAGATAACTACGCAACGTTGTCATCCCTACATAGAAGTCGTAGTAATTAAGTATTTTTCACAATGTTAATTTTCTTGGGAGAAATAATAAATTTGAGCTGATATTATGTGAATTCAACAATTCCAAAGACCTGGCGACGATGTTTCATCTGTTGTTACTATGGAAATATTTCACGTATATAAACTGATTGAAATATTCAGTTATGCTATTTTCTTGTACGGAAATCAAGAATCAAGTGTTGAAATTTCGATGGAGAATAATGGATACAGCAGTCCGTTACTTCGTGCTAGTTCATTTGAAAAATGAATAAAAGTACCTGAATAACCCAGAAGGAAAACTTCTAAACGAACGGACGTACCTATGGAATTCCCCACTTTTCGAAATTGTCCAGATATAAGCCTACAGAAGACATTTAAATACCTTGTTGCTCAACTTGAAATACACGAGTTTCAAAATGTAGTAGTACTACGAAACCCGAGTCACTGTTTAACCTTCATAAAATATAGTGATAGGATAGGAGACAGTCAGTAATTTCATTGGAGTCAGTAATTTTATTGGAGAGTTCAACATGTCCTAAAACAGAATGAAGTTTTCCTATTGCAGATTTCAGTTCTGTATAGCACTTCCTGATGTGTAATTTGTCTCTGGTTCTTCAGAACTGCTTTTGGCATTTCCAATTTCAAAGCGGAGAGTTCTTTATTATTCGAAAATAATGATATGTGATAATATCTTGTCTAAGATGGAACATTATGTTGATTGTTGAGAGTAGACATTGGCAACGTCTCAGAGAATTGTTTTGACATTGACGATATTTCAGAAGTGCCAACATGCCTTCGTTTTAGTTACAAAAACGTGATATACCTAAATCATGGCCAACCGGGAGACTTTATGAAAGTGAATGGAGTATACAGGGTGATTTTTTTAATTGTTTCATAGGACGTTTTCGAGGAAGGAATTGTAATACAGATTCAAGATTTTGGATTTTCGTTTAAGAGTACATGAACTTTAATTGTAAAATATTTTCAAGAGAAATCTACTTCCGGTTTCACCGGAAACGAATGTAACTTCGTTATTTCAAATGCAACACCCTGTATATTTATACATATTCGAATTGTTCGTTCAATTCTACACTGATTTGATGTATGATATGTGCAACCACTCAAGCGGTTCTTGAATTATAGCCTGATTATCAAATTTTTTGAAAAAAAGGTTGTATCAAATTAGTGTCCATATCTTCAAAATCCCTCATTACAAGAATTTCTTTTTGCCCAAGTGGAACAAAAGAAAGAACGCTGATACTGTTTCTTGTATAACTTATGAGGAAATATTATACAGGATGTCTGAAAAAGGGCCCCAAAGTGAGCCTCAATAAAACTATAAAATCTCACTTTTTTCAAATGGCAACCCTATAATTTTGTAATTCCAAAAAAAACCAGTTAGGGTGTCCCGAACATTTCATGCCTCTAAAATCAGTAGTTTTGCCGTTATTGAATAAAATTCGAATTTCAGGATTGAATCAAGGTTTCTTAGTCTAACCATAGATTTATTAGGATAGAAGTTTTCAAGAAGGCTATGTCTGTTGATTTATAATGCATTTTAGAGAACTGTCATTTATACTTTTTTGATTAATCGGGCACTATGCAAAATATGAATTACAGTAACAGTGATGTATTGAATATGTTCTTCATTTATGGTGAATGCAACAAAATATTAGAAAGGGCAGTCAGAACTTTTAACGAAAGAAATCCACATTTACCACCTTAAACAAAATCGAAGTTCAGGAAGTATCAAAACAATTTTCTCTGTAGTGGAAGCATTAACCCAAAACGGAATCGTGTGAATACAGTAACAGATAATGAAGAAAATCAAATAAATATTCTAGGACATATTCACGCAAATCCAAGAGGTTCCATCAGACAGGTTGCACAGGAATTAGAAGTCTCATATTCGTCATGTCAAAAAGTGCTCAAAAATGCCAATATGCATAATTATAAATTCCATAAAGGTCAGGCCCTGGTAAATGGAGATCATCAGAGAAGAACTGTATTTTGCGAGAACCTTACTGGAATGCTGAACGCTGATCCCCAAATTTAAAAAAAAATTATCTGGACAGATGAAGCCAAATTTTCACAGGATAAAGTGTTAAATTCAAGAAATAAACATTTTTGGGCGGACATTTGATTCATGAGAAAAACCATCAACATAGGTTTGGTTTCAATGTCTTTTGCATGTTGATGGATGATAAACTATGTTATCATATTTATGATGAGAATTTAACCGGACAAAGGTATCTGGAAATCCTAAGGTCGGTGGTTTCCCCTTTTTTGGAAGAATTACCTCTTAATGTGATGTTCCATTGCTGGTACCAATTAGACGGAGCACCGGCACATTGCACGAGACCTGTCACTAACGAACTGAACGCAATGTTCGGAGAGAGGTGGATCAGACTAAATGGTCCATTAGAGTGGCCCCCTCGTTCTCCAGACCTAACACCCCTTGATTTTTATTTATGGGGTACTATAAAATCAGAGGTCTACAAAAATACCATCGACTCAAAGGAAGAACTTGAAGTGAAGATGAGGGGTGCATTAAGGGGATTACCACCTGAACAAATAAGAAAAGCTACATCAGATGGAGTTCGTAGAAGAATTGATGAATGTATGGCGGTAGGCGGCCAACATTTTGAAAATTTATTGTAGTATTAGTTTCTTGTTGTGAATAAAATGTTTGTGATAGTTTTAAATTAAGAGATCATTCATTATGTATTACTGTATTCACTCGAGTCCGTTTAGGGTTAAGGCTTCCAGTACGGAGAAAATTGTTTTGATACCTCCTGAACTTTGATTTCGTTAAAGTCAGTAAATGTGAATTTCGTTCGTTGAATTTCTAATTACCTTTTCTAGGAATTTGTTACATTTGCCGCAAATAAAGAACATACCCTTGATAAATCATTCCAGTGAAATTATTATTGCATGTTTTGCTTAGTGCTTGATCTGTAAGAAAGAGTAAGAATGACAGTTCCTAACATAGCCTACTTCAAAAATGCAAGCTTACAAACTGTGCGAAACCTGTCTTTAATCGTGAAATTCGAATTTTATTGAATAACGGCAAAAATACTGATTTTAGAGGCATGAAATGTTCGGGACACCAAAACTGGTTTTTGACGAGCAATCGATTGGAATTAAAAAATTATAGGGTTGCCATTTGAAAAAAGTGAGATTTCATAGTTTTATTGAGGCTCACTTTGGGGCCCTTTTTCAGACACCCTGTATAATATTTCCTCATAAGTTATACAAGAAACAGTATCAGCGTACTTTCTTTTGCTCCAATTTCGCAAAAAGAAATTCTTGTAATGAGGGATTTTTAAGATATGGACACTAATCTGTGACAACCTTTTTTTCGAAAAATTTGATAATCAGGCTATAATTCAAAAACCGCTTGAATGGTTGCACATATCATACATCAAATCAGTGTACAATTAAACGAAGAATTCGAATACGTAAAAATATACAGGGTGTTGCATTTGAAATAGCGAAGTTACATTCGTTTCCGGTGAAACCGGAAGTAGATCCCTCTTGAAAATATTTTACAATTAATGTTCATGTACTCTTAAACGAAAATCCAAAATCTTGAATCTGCATTACAATTCCTTCCTCGAAAACTTCTAATGAAACACTTAAAAAAATCACCCTGTATATATCAGTGACCGAATCACAATTGAATATTGAAATATAGCTCGACACGTAGCTCAACGCTAAAAGTATATTCGCAAGAATGTAATTTTGTTGTTGGTTTGTTCATTGCTGATTCATTCTTTTATTCCATACAAAATTAATATGTTTGCGCGTATGTTCTGGGGAACATCGCGTTATAGTTTTGCCCAAATGTCTGTAACTTTCGAATTTTTTGACGAAATTGGTCTCAAACGATTCAGTTCGACTCCCCAATTTGATTCTGTCCGGCCGGCCGTCCGTTGCCACGATAATTTGAGAACGAAAAGAGCTAGCGACTTGAAATTTTCAGGGTGGATGGCGCATCGCAATATGACGGACAAGTTCGTTAATGGGCATAATCGACCCCGTGGTTTCCGAGTAATAATTTTGTTTTCAACCAATATAAATCCGATCGAATTGAAACTTGGTGAGTAGTTGTAGAATATGAACCTAAGCACGTTTGTGAAATTTTGGGCGAATCGTGGGGCTAGAAAATTTTAAAAAAATTATTAAAAAATATTTTTGTTGTCACGATAACCTGAGAACGGAAAGAGATAGCGGCTTGAAAATTTCAGGTTAGGTTGTGCATCTGAATGCGACATTTGAGTTTGTTTATGAGCATAATCGGCCAAACGGTTTTAGAGTTATAGCCATCTGAAATTTTCTTAAATTTGGTGGTTTTTTTTTCCTCATTAACTCGAAAAATACTAAACCGATTGAATTCAAACTTGGTTATAAGTTGTAGAATGCCAACGCGAAAATGTTTGCAAAATTTGGTGAGGATAGCATTTGTAGAAAATTTTTAATAAATCATTGAAAATAAAAAAAAAATTCTATATATCAGTAACTATCCGTTCGAAATTGCTGAAATTTTGCAAGAGCGTTCATAACCTAACTCTACTGCCAAGTTTCAAGTTTGAACACAATCGGTTTGTTGGAGATTCGAGCATTCTTGTGTGAGTTCAGTAAATGGGTGACCGTTGCCTCGATAACTTTCGAACGAAAGAAGATAGGGACATGTAATTTTCAGGGTAGGTTGCGTATCCGAAAAGGAGAGTTGAGTTTGTTTTTGGGCATAATCGGTTTAACGGTTTCCGAGTTATATCCACCTGGAATATTATTTCCTTGATAACTAAAAAAATAAAGATTCGATTGAATTGAAGCTTGGTAACTAGTAGTAGAAAATCAGCATAAAGACGTGTTTAAAATTTTGTAAGAACCGTACCCCTAGAAAATTCGAAAAAAATGACGAAAAAAAAAAATTTAAGAACCGCACCCCTAGAAAATTACAAAAAAATCACGAAAAAAAAATTGGTTCAAGCACTGACGTGAAGTCAGAAGCTTTTGCGCGTATGTTCTATTGTCCATTCTTCTGTATTGGACACCCTTAATCGAATTTACCATGGTTAATTATGGTGTCCATTCTCCTGTATTGGTCACTTAATTCGAATTTACCATGGTAAATTCGAAATAAGAGTGTCCAATATAGGAGAATGGACAACATAATTAACCATGGTAAATTCGATTAAGGGTGTCCAATACAGAAGAATGGACAATAGAACATACGCGCAAAAGCTTCTGACTTCACGTCAGTGCTTGAACCAATTTTTTTTTCGTGATTTTTTTGTAATTTTCTAGGGGTGCGGTTCTTAAATTTTTTTTTCAAGATTTAACCAGAATTCAGTTATATATTGCTGAGTAATGTTTTCAAATCGACAAGTTCATTTGTATAAAAAATATATCAAAATCTTCATGCATATACAAAAGAATATCGGGTTAGTTACCCTATTTGTAACTCAAGAACCGGTTAGCGGAATAACTTTAAAATATCGGAAAAATTCACGAGAAAATAATTTATGACGATAATTCAAATCCGCCATCATGATACATGACAGAAAATTTCGTTGTATGCTGGTTCAGTTTGATCGAGTGAAATTCATATCATATTTGCTTATTGCTAGAAACATTTCTGTTGAGTCATATCCTATATTCCTAAGTTTTAATGACTATGCTATTAATTATTCTGTTTGGACTTATACAGCAAGTTGGTTAACAACTTTGCCCAACAATATTGCTATCAAGTAGTTGTGCTTTAGAGCGGACGAATCGCAGCTCTCCGCTCTCACTGGACAGTAGGCCGATATTTTCACAAACCCGTCAGAGCTGGCATATCCGCCATTTTGCAAGGACATCACTAAAATGCGGAAACAATTATATTGATCGGAACACCGTCATACTACACAAGATCGGCCTATGGACTAAATCTAAAGGTAAACATTCATGAGACGATGGAATTGCAACGACAAGTTTCTCGTCGTTCGTTACTAAACGAACGTCGTTGTACTGCTGGATTAATCTAGCTTTCGAATGACCACTGATAACATACCTCTGACAGCCGCAAAAATTAAAATTGGTTCAAGCACTGACGTGAAGTCAGAAGCTTTTGCGTGCATATTCTATTGTCCATTCATCTCTATTGGACACTCTTAAGGCTGATATTGAACCGGTATTGAATTCGGACGAAATTGATTTCGCTACTTTTCGCAGCTTTCCGCTCTCATTGGACGGTCAGCCTATAATGCCAGGAAGACGTGTAGCAGGTTCAACTAGTGGCGAACTGAATTATGCATATTGGTAATAACTCATGGAATGGGAATCAATAAGTTCAACTGAAGAATAAATATTAAAGTGAAATATTTCTAGTTCCGAGAATTTTGCTCTACTACAATTATTTTTATTTGTTTTCAGGATAGAAATGCCAGTACAGATTCATCCGAGAACATCACAGAAAGACTGTCCAATTTCCAGGATTGTAGTAAAGAAAAACATGGTCCATTAAGTAGACAGACAAGTTCGAATTCAAATGCAACCTCGCCACCTCCCCCGCCACCGGTAAGATATAGATCAGGGGTTTCCAAACTTTTTTTTCTTGTGGACCCCTTTCAAAGCTTTACTGCTTTCGGTGGACCCCCGAAATATATACAGTGTGAAAAAAAAATTATATACATATATGTTATATAATATAATTCTTTTGATCAACATTGAAGATCAGATTTTACGATGGAAATTTGTGTTCCCATCCTAAAATTGGAGTAATGAAAATAGAAAAAGGAATAGTATATTTTCCTGTATTGAAATGATTAATATAACTAGCTGACCCAGAGAACTCCGTACCGCCGAACACGCAATGAATGTCATGTTAATTTCAATACAGGATTCTTTACGTAATAAAAGGAATATTAAAATCTCAGAAGGGTCAGTTATTCTAAAAATAATATATAATAAAAGAAAATGTGTGGCAGCTGACTATGGAATGAGAGGTCATTTTTGCGCTCAAGTTCTGTTAGATTCTCTCCGGCTGTCAATTGCCACGATAACTTTCGAGCGGAAATAGATAGCGACTCGCAATTTTTAGGGTAGATTGCGCATCCAAATGCCACATTTAAGTTCGTTTAATAGGCATAATCGGCTAAACGGTTTTGCAGTTATAAACATCTGAAATTTTATTTTTATTTCTTCAATAATTCGAAAAATGCGAATTCGATCCAATTCAAGGTAATTTGTTGTAGAATGCCGACGCGCAAATTTTTGCGAAAATTTAGCAGTATCGTACCACTAGAAATTTAAAAAGAAATCTAATCCTCGGAAACTATTCGCCGACATAAAGACATATGCGAATTTTGTGAGCATCGTATTACTAAAAATTGGTACAACTACTGACATGAAGTCAAGAGCTTTTTCGCGTATGTTCTATTATCCATTCTCCTGTATTGGACACTCTTAATCGAATTAACCATGATGAATTCGATTAGAAGTGTCCAATACAGGAGAACGGGCAATATAATTCACCATGGTAAATTCGATTAAGAGTGTCCAATACAGGAGAATGGACAATAGAACATACGCGCAAAGCCTCCTGACTTCACGTCAGTGCTTGAACCAATTGTTTTTCGTAATTTGGAAAAATTTTCTTATGGTACTATTCTCAGAAATTTTTTTTTCGTAATTTTGAAAAATTTTCTAGGGGTACGGTTCTCACAAAATTTTACACACTCCTTTATGTCGATATTCTACAACTAGTTAACAAGCTTCATTTCGATCAAGTCTATATTTTTTGAATTATCGAGGAAATAATATTGCAGGTGGGTATAACTCCGAAACCGATGGACTGATTATGGCCAAAAACGAACTGAGAGATAAGTTCGTTTTTGGCCATAATCAGTCCATCGGTTTCGGAGTTATACCCACCTGCAATATTATTTCCTCGATAATTCAAAAAATATAGACTTGATCGAAATGAAGCTTGTTATCTAGTTGTAGAATATCGACATAAAGGAGTGTGTAAAATTTTGTGAGAACCGTACCCCTAGAAAATTTTTCAAAATTACGAAAAAAAAATTTCTGAGAATAGTACCATAAGAAAATTTTTCAAAATTACGAAAAACAATTGGTTCAAGCACTGACGTGAAGTCAGGAGGCTTTGCGCGTATGTTCTATTGTCCATTCTGTCCTTTGGGATGTGCAACCTAGTCTGAAAATTGCAAGTCCCTATCTCCTTTCATTCGAAATTTATCAAGCCAACGGCCATCCATCCAGCTAATGATTTCACACAAGGCTGCTCAGAACTCCAACAATATAGATCCGATCGTGTTCAAACTTGGAACTTGGCGGTAGAGTTAGGTTTTAAAGTCTCTCGTAAAATACGCAGCGATCTCGGAGGAATAGTTTGTGATATATAGAATTTCTTTCAATGCTTTTCAAAGATTTTTAAAAATTTTTGGAGTTATTCCATCCTCATGAAATTTTGCAGGAATTTTTGCGGTGGCTTTCTTCAACTGTCAAGCATGTTTGAATTGGATCGGTTTTATATTTTTTGAGTTATTGAGGAAATAACAACCAAATTTCAGATGGGAATAACTCCAACACCGTTCGGCCGATTATACTTATAAACGAACTCAAATATCCCATTTATGCGCAACCTTACTCGAAAATTTCAAGTCGCTATATTTTTCCGTTCTCAGGTTATGGTGACATAAATAATATTTTTTGACAATTTTTTTAAAATTTTCTAGTAATCCGATTCACACAAAATTTTACGAGCGTGCTTAGCTTTGCATTCTAAAACTACTTACCAAGTTTCAATTCGATCGAACTTGTATTGGTTGAAAACAAAATTATTACTCGGAAACCGTTGGGCCGATTATACCCATTAACGAACTTGTTCGTCGTATTGGGATGCGCCACGTGCCCTGAAATTTTCAAGTCGCTATCTCGTTTCGTCATGAAGTTATCGTGGCAACGGACGGCCGGTCGGCTGGACAGAATTAAATTTGACCTCGAATTCTTGATCAGGGAGTCGAATCCAATCGTTTGAGACCATTTTCGGCGAAAAATTCGAAAATTACAGACATTTGTGCAAAATGATAGCACGATGTTCCCCAGAACATACGCGCAAAAAGCTATATTATGTATCTCACGATAACTTGAGAACGAAAAGATATAGCAACTTGCAGTTTTCAGGCCTACAAATGCGATATTCGAGTTCGTTAGAAGACATAATCGGCCAAACGGTTTTGGAGGTACATATCTGAAACTTTGTTGTTATTTCCGCAATAACTCAAAAAATACAAATCCGATCCTATTCAAATATGGTAATTAGTTGCAGAATGACAACGCGCAAATTTTTGCGAAGTGACGTCAGGATCGCTTGGAAATGAAAAAAAAAATCTTTATCTCAGAAACCGTCAGTCCGATATCGCTATCGTTGCGAGAGCCTTAAAAACTTTATTTTACAGCCAAACTAGTTCGTAGTTATACTCATCTTAAATTCTGTTGTTATTTCCTCTATAACTCAAAGCCAATCCAATTAAAACTCGCTAATTACTAGTAGAATGCTGACGCGCAAATTTTCGCGAAATTTCGTCAATATTGTCACTATGTATGAGGCGTGAATAGACAATGGCATATGCGTGCAAAACATCCACACTTTACCACGTCTGTACTTTTTAAGAATCTTTGTTTTTTGCAATCGAAACCAGAATAATTTGCGTGGACCCCCATTTTTTTTTCACGCCACCGTGGATCCCCGTCGAGTTCCCCGTGAACCCCTGGCGGTCCATCTGAACCACTTTGGGAATCACTGATATAGATGAATACTTACTTCATTATTGTCATTGACCCTTCCTGCAACCGTCACTTTTTTAACCACATCCGTTTTCACTAAAATGTTGGGAATTTATCATGGTTAAGTTCTCTATTGATGTATTTCAGGAAAACACTTACTTATGGTGAGTTTTACAAAGCTTCGGTCAGCTTGATTATAGATTGAATACGATAGATGGAATGAAAGTGAACTCCAAATTAATATAATAATCTCATTAACTTGTCAATCAAGAGCAGTCAAAGTTCTGTAAAACGCACCGTTAGTATTCAACTAAAATTCATAAATATAAATCCGATGTCCTTACTATAAGTATTACATGTTACATATTCCGCCGTATTCACAAAGCATTCAATCTCCGTTAAGTCCTAACCGATGTCCAACAGGCCTTTTCACGTTAATTTTCACGTTAACTGAGGTTGCAATTCAAATTCATCCGTAACTCAGGACCTCGGTTAGGATAATAAAGGAGATAAAACGCTTTGTGAATACGGCGGTATGTCTATCTTGTAGTACGGAGTAGTTCTGGAGTTTGACTGAAACCAGTGCTAAGAGATTACAGGAATTTGGGATATGTACAGGAGAATTGGGATAGTGGATAAAATATCAAACTTCTTAGTAGGTACCCCAGGAATAAAATACTTAAAATTGAGGATTCTTGAAGCTGTAACAATCAACATTATCATGACAAGAATTCCAACCTAAATTCGGCAACGGATAGTTGCCGCCACCATAACTCGAGAACATTACCTATTTGACATTTACAGGGTAGATTTAAAGCTCGAATGGTAATATCAAGACATAGTGATATAATAACCTTCCCTTTCCCAGATTCTGTGACGGGAGAACGCGGATACTACGATTTTTGATTATTAGAACAATTTTGCCGTGATCGTATGGCGAACACCTACTTATACAGTAGACCCCCGGTAATCAGACGCCCCTTTTAATCCGACATGCGAATCACTGCTGAAATATGTATTTTGATCGGCCATTTGTCGGATTACCAGGTACGTTTTTTCAAAGACGGACTATAGGGGGTCTTGGGCAGTAGTCTATAAACCAACAAATTCGATAGTCCGACACTGCCGTGCAAAACGTTTGTCGGACTACCGGGGGTCCACTGTATATGCCTCAATTAGAGCAACAGGCGTATATTCAAAGATATACTCGAACACGGTATGTCCCAGCCTTTCAAAACATCAGTACATCTTCTGTCAAGAATATCCTGCAACTTTTCCATTCTGATATGGAAAAGTAGACAACAAATTGAAGATTCTTGTTTACAAATTTAGTTCCAGCAACCTTTGCCTTCGGTTATGACTGAAGAATTATTCAACATTTAAACACTGCGCTTCGATGTAATGCTTCTTGATATGCCTATCGCATCAAATTTTTAAAGAGGAAGAAATAATACACGAACCTTCTAGTCGTCTTTTTTGAACCGTCTCCTTTCAATTCGATCGGATCTGTAATTTTGAAAATATTAACGAAATAGAATTCGGCTAGAAGGTTTGTGTGGAATTTCAGCGGAATCTGAATAATAATTTCTGAATATAAAACTTTCGAAGAAATATTTCTATTTTTTTAGTGATTCGATCCTCACCAAAAAAATGTATGCGTCCGCATTATACAAGTATTTTCCAGGTCTAAGTTGGATCAGATGTGTATTTTCTGAGTTATTGAGGAAATAACTATGAGATTTCAGATGGGTATAACTCTGAAACCATTTGGCTGATTATGCTCATTAAAGAACTTAACTGTCGCATTAGGATGCGCAGCCTACCCCGAAAATTGCAATTTGCTATCTCTTACCGTTCGAGAATAAGAGCCGATGACCACAGGTCGACCGGGAAATGTTTGACGCGAATTAAATTGACAATTTTAGCGATCTGTCAATCAGGGCATTGCTTAATAGTTCAGAATAAAATTTATTCAAGCCAGAAATTCATCGAAGCGCATAATATTTACCTTTGATTAGGGAAGAGAGAGGATACCGCATGACGTACTACACAACGCTATCGATCTGAAATCAAAACTTTGACAGACTTTGACGCATGGTGGACGCATGTTTCGTGTGTTTATCTGAGCGTTTACGGACTGTTTTGTTATAAAACTGTGTTACACATAATGGTAAGATGTGCAGCTTATCGCTGTAAAAGCCACAGCAGGAAAAAGGAGCTAGGTTCTGTGGTCATGTGGTGGACATTTGGTTTCAATGTCAGGGACTATATCATCCGTCCTCTCTCTTCTATAGTCTAAGATATTCACCTTTGATTAGGGAAGAGAGGCATGCCGTACTATGCAACGCCATCGATCTGAAACCAAAATTTTGACAAACTTTGACAGTTTGGTGGATACCAAACGATGTAGTGGACGTTTGTTTCTTATGTTTATCTGAGCGTTTAAGGACTGTTTTCTTATAGAAATATGTTACACATAATGATACATAATGATGCATAGAATGTTATTCTATGCATCTATGATATATGCATAGACATTATATACTATACTGGTTATATACGTAACAATACGAGTGAAGATCATTTTTCCCTAACCAGGAAGATTATAGAATAGAGCAGTGGATAGGGTGGATCGCAGATAACATAACTTAATTCAATTTTGGCATCGTACATTGTTGGCGAGTGATAGAGCTTTTCCTTTTCATCATTCTGCATTGATTTTGTTCATTCAATATAGAAGTAAGGTTATGTGGAGTGTAAATATTATGCGCTCGCAATGGAAATGTCTTATTCTGGTTATCGGTGTGATATCTTGAGGAGATCGTAATAGGAATGTCTTATTCCAGTTATCTGTGTGATGTCCTGATCCTGAACAGCTCGCAAAAATATAAGTTTTATTCTAGTAATCTGCGTGATATCTTTAAGAGCTCGCAATAGTAATGTCTCATTCTGGTTATCTGTGTGATATCTTGAGGAGCTCTCAAGAGGAATGTCTTATTCTAGTTATCTGCGTTATATATTGAGGAGCTCGCAATAGGAATATCTTATTCTGGTTTTATTCTAGTTATCTGCGTGATATCTTTAGGAGCTCGCAATAGTAATGTCTTATTCTGGTTATCTGTGTGATATCTTGAGGAGCTCGCAAAATGAATGTCTTATTCTGGTTATCTGTGGGATATCTTTAGGGGCTCGCAATAGGAATGTCTTATTCTTGTTACATATGTGATGTCTTCAGCAACTCCGCAATATGAATTTCTTATTCTCGTTGTGCTTGCGATAACTTAAGGAGCTCGCAATAGGAACGTCTTATTCTGGTTATCTGTGTGATATATTTGGGAGCACGCAATAGGAATGTGTTATTCTGGTTATATGTGTGATATTCTGAGGTACTCTGCAATAGGAATTTCCTTTTCTCGTTGCACTCGGGATATCTTGAGGATTTCAAAATGGGAGCTCACAGTTCATATAAATTGTAACCTCTATGCGAGGTCTGTGTTACCTGGGCATAGTTCAATTCTCATTCCCCATAATTCGCAGGTTATACAATTTGGAATTGTTTATTATTGTTGGAATTGAGCCGATAAAATCGAGCGGATTTTATGATCACGTGATTTTCGGGCCTTTCGAGCGTCATTTTGATCACTCCGTGTACTCGATTTGTAAATAACAAACACTATCGAGCGATCCGAGCGCTCAGATGTATTTACCATATGTGACTAGTATATCATGATTATTTTTTGACGTTTCTTAAAACCAATGAAAGGCTTGTTTATTTGTCACGAGGGTAAGTTTCAACCAATTATGTCATCATTATAGTGGGAATAAATCTCTTGTGATTACTCTCGGGAATAATCACTGTTGCTTTTATTTGCCTAGCAAATGTCAGATAGTTGTCAAAATAATTAACTAATTGTGTCAACGCGATATATAAAATGGGTGGAAATTATCGGTTTATGATAGTTTTATTGATCTTTTTTATTATAAAAATTCGTGAATCAAAAAATAATCTAGTCAAATATAACTCGCGAGTTCCATAAATTAGAAAATAATTTGACAGATTTTGTTCAAACTTGTTGCCATTTGGAAATAGCCACTCGAGATCTGCGGGCTCTCGTGACTATTGCCTGGCAACAAGTTTTCAAAAAAATCTGTCAAATTATTTTCAATTTATTCTAACTCTCTTGTTATATTATTACTGAGAATATCCTCATTCCATCAAGATCTACTGAAATATAGGTATACACGAAAGTAAATAGATTCCACATAATTTTCCTTCCATATTTTGATAGATTATTATCCAGTCACATTGCTCGATGCCTTTAATCCTGGCATATTGCTTCCTCTGGGGTATTTCCTAAACTTTATTATCTCATTAGTTCTGATAAAATGGTTCGAAATACAACATTGCACATGATAATAATCTCTACATCACAATGTACCTGAAAAATGGCATTCGGCAGTATCATGACTCATTTCAGTTGCATTTCAATATATCACAGAATCAAGAATCACCGCCGGGGGACACAATGCGTTTTTCAAACGGACGTTGGTGCGTTGCGTTAAAGCAGGGCAAAGGGAACATGACTTGAGGAATACGATGATATTCTACACACGGGCGTCGCAGAAAAATGAGGGTCCAGTGAAAATTTTCAACGCAGATAGCTGCGGTAAGTACGCACAACGGGAGGAAGGCAGAACGCAAGATCCTGATCGATGGGCGGTAATATTTCCGAATTTTTTGTTCTACAAAAATTTGGTGAATAAATAATTATAAAAAATGATATAAACTTGGTCAACTGCGACTTCCGGTTTACACAGAAATTAATTTTAAAAAAATGTCGATTATCCTGGAAAATTCGAATTTTTTGTGTGAAACTTTCTAAGTAAACTGGTTTGAAATTACATTTTAGATCAATGTGAATAAATTCAGGTCTTAAACCATGAAATAAATTCATTTCTTTTTAAACTGGTAACTCATTTAAAATTTGAAAAAATTCTCTTCGCGACTAGACAATATTAGTGTCAGCATGAATATGAATGTAAGTAACTAGAACATTTAGTTTGAACTTGGCTTTTCGACAATTGTCTTGAAATTCGCTCAAAAGTCGTTTTGATCGGAAATCTATATTGCTATTGAAACCTTTCAATGCTTGAAAAATCAACAACGCCAGTACAAATATGCATATTAATATTATTGAAAAATTTATATAAGTACAGATACCTATAAACTAAAAAAAAATGTACATACAATTCATAGTGTGTAAAATCATAGTGAACTGTAAGTCCACTAGTCCAAAGATTTCTTGAGTCGGTTCACCGATGTCGAGCCAACCACACAGCCGGGGAGGCGATTCTACACATCGAAAACGAAGTTGCTCAAAAAGTGCTACCTGCAGGGAAGTCTTAAGTTTTCCTTCCTCAGCTTGAAATGGTGCTATCGGAGACGTCAGTCAGTATACATTGATAGCCCTATAGGTGGGTACCAAATACCCCCTGCGTGCGGCGATCGAAGTAGTAAGCAAATCCGAATATCACCAGTGTCTCCCTTCGTAAGATGGGCGATAAATACCATAGGGTATTCGTGTTACTTGAAGCTGGATGGATTCGAGTAATACCGCCAAAATAGGTCGAGTGTATACAGGTCCCTACAAGTGTGCGGGTCACATCGAGTAAAGGCTTTCTGTGTGTTCAATGTGAGCGGGCCAGGATCAGTCCTCAAAAATAATAACTCTTAGGTCGGAGAGCATTCTATTAGATTCGATAATGTGGCCCTACAGGTGGTAGGATATCCTGGGATTGCGTTTGCCGACTCTGCATTCGCTAAGGTTCGAAGGAAGACACCACTTCTTCGAATAATCAATTTCCATATACTTTCGTGTCTGTGGCTATAAGGAGCACTTGCTCAAGGTTAATCAAAAGTCGTTCGTGAGGAAGTCTAGATATATTATTTCGAAAGAAACTTGATGGTCCAAGATGCCCGACCAATAATTGTGAGATCTTAAGAGGTTGGCAATCATATCTCGACCTGGAAGAAAGCAATGCTGATTGTGAGCCATAGCAAAGGGCAGCAATTCGTTGAGAACAGACTCATTGGGTGGTCCTGCCATATAGCTTTCTCGTGACGAACTATACCGTATACTAGGTGTTTCGTGGTACACAGTGGAAACAAGGCTTTGATTGTTCACAATCACCCAATCGTGAGGGCGTTTGCTGGTGTCTAAATCGTGTAGAAAAATCAACCGACTGATAAAAGTTCGTCTCTTTTCGTGTTCACATATATTCCCGGGGGTGAGCATACCACCAGAAAGGGATCAGCTGACACCTGGAATCTCATGCTAAGTAGAATTTTTTTCTGCATGTAAACAGCCCTTTCAGTATTCGACAGAGCTTGGCATCGTGGACATTCGGACGAGGCCTATAGATACATAACATCATGGATCTGTCGTGCAACGTGATAAGGTGTTTGGATTGTACTTCTCGTTTATTTTGAATTTAAAGTGGTTATCTGTGACTATTTCTTTTAAATTTCAAGGATAGTCAAGTTGTTACTGTGAGTAACTGATTTTTCTTATTGTTTTATACCGACTCCGCAAATCGGAATTAAACTATGAACGATGTCTACCTGTGGTCACTGCAATGAGTCATTCGACCGCCGTAAATCGCCCAGCATATTGTGCTCTGGCATGTGTGCAAAAACTTATCAGGCTAAATGTGTTGGAATTTCCACTTATAGTTTACGATGTTTGAAGTCTCCTGGTTTTTGTTGGTATTGCCCGGATTGTCATAAAATTCGCAATAAATATGAGGAGCATATGAAGGCATCCTTCGATGCGAAACTTGGTAGAATGTTTGGAGATTTCGAAGACATGTTCAAGGAACTATTGAAGAAAATCTCGGGCCAGGCTGATGACACGTTTGCGAGATTTACTAATTCAGCACGGACTACAAACGATGTTCCTACCTATTCTAATATTGTCAAGGTGAAATCGATGGTTATCATCAAACCTAAGAATGTGGATCAAGCTGGTTCTAAAACTAAGCTCGATATCATGAGAAATATTGATCCTATCCAAATGAATCTCGGGGTTTCTCAATTCAAGGAGATCAAAGATGGTGGAATTCTCATAGAGTGTGATGATCCGGATGGTGCTGGAAATCTTAGGAGACTTGCCAATGAAAAACTCGCCACAGATTACAAAATCTCTGACATAAAGAAAACATTACCTAAGATAAGAATTGTGGGTCTTGTTGAGAATTATTCAGCCGCAGATATGTTGAAATTCTTGAAAGGCCAGAACAATGTTTTTTCCGATTCATCTCATCTGAAAGTTCTGAAGACTTGGGCTACTCATAAGAATCCCTCAATTTTCCAATCATTAATCGAATTGGATGCTACAACCCATGTTTCTGTGATGGATCAGGGTAAACTCTTCGTCAATTTCGATGCGTGCTCCGTCTATGATGGAACTGATGTTAAGATCTGCTACAGATGTAGTGGTTTCAATCACAGCCAACTTAACTGTACCCGGAAGATTATATGTCCGAGATGTGCTGGCGATCATACATTGAATAGTTGTGGTAGTTCTATCTTAAACTGTATAAATTGTTCTAACGCTAACTTGACTGATTGTTATCATGCTGTGTGGGATGCGAATAAATGTCCGATATACAAGAAAAAGTTGAATAACCTTAAGTCTTTCATTTTTGCTTCTAAATAACAACCAGGGCGGAATGAGAGTTCCGCATATTTTCCGGCATCTCATTCAGCAAATCTCAGATGTTTTTATCAAAATGTGAGAGGCCTGAGGTCTAAGACTCTTGAGATCTATGATAGCATTGCACAGAATGATTTCGATATAATATGTTTGTCAGAGACCTGGTTAAATTCTGATGTGTTGGACACTGAAATTTGTAATGAACGGTATGTTCTGTTCCGATGTGATCGAGACCTTGACCTCACCGGTAAGACGAGGGGGGGCGGTGTGCTGGTTGCGGTGAGATCAACTTTACTGGCCTCTCCACTGGATCTGGGTTCAGTTAGGGGTGCATTCTCGGGGGTTGACATAGTTGGTTTGAGATTGAATTTCCGAGGTTCTAATTTTTATGTCATCGATGTTTATATTCCTCCAAGTACGTCATCCGATCACTATGTAGCTATTTTTGAGGCCTCCAGCCTTTCTTATTTGCTGAATGAAAATAGCAACCGTATCATTCTGGGAGACTTCAATATCCCAGAATACATTACTTGCAAGGAGGGTGGTCTACGTAATATCAGAGTCGAGGCATTGGAAAATTTCATGAACTTTTTCGAGCTGAGTCAGCAAAATGAAACTCTGAACTCGAATGACAGGATTTTGGATCTTGTTTGCGCTCGGTGTCCTGTCGTTGTACAGGAGTCTCATTTTCCTCTAGTTGCAGTGGATGCGCATCACCCCCCGCTGGAGTTTTGCTTTGCATCGATTTCAAGGCCGGATAAGTATCAAAGGATCAGCCAGGGGAGTTTCAACTTCAGGAAGGCTGATTTTTCAAAACTTTATGACATGATGTTGAACACCAACTGGGATGTCTTGGATGCATGTACCGACGTCAATTTGGCCTGTGATAAATTTTATAGCACGCTTAATTGTCTGTTTTCGGAATGTGTCCCTATATCAAAACAGGGAAAGTCTTCCTATCCGCCATGGTTTACGGGTCGTATCATTTCTCGTCTTAGAACCAAAGATGTTTACCTGCGCAAGTATAGGTTATCCGGTGATGTCCGATTCTTGGAGGAGTATAAAGATCTCCGCAGAGATATCAAAAAAGAGATTACTGCAGCTCGAGCTAATTTTACTAGAAAGGCTGAGGCTGATTTATCCACTAATCCATCTGCATTTTGGTCTCATTTAAATACTATACGGAACACTTCAACTATTCCTGAATCGATGAGCTACGGGGGGCGCCCCCTGACTGGCCCACAGAATATTGTTGATGCCTTTGCGTCATTTTTTAAATCTTCATTCATCACTTCCACTAATTTTAGCACACAAAATTACCCACCTGATAACTCTTTGGTGCAGACTCTCGCTATTCCGGAGATTACTGAAGAAGTTGTGCTTAAGTCCCTCAAAAAATGCAAATCAAATATGACAGCGGGGCCTGATAGGGTTTCATCTTTCCTTTTAAGGGACTGTGCAGTCGTTTTTGTCAAGCCTCTCACTGTAATATATAGGCTGTCCCTTTCTACACTTTGTTTTCCTACTATCTGGAAGGAGGGTAGAGTTTGTCCGGTTTTCAAGAAAGGCAGCAGAGGCAACGTTGAGAACTACAGACCGATTGTTATTTTGAGTAACTTCAGTAAAGTTTTCGAGAGAGTGCTTCATGATATTATATATGCACATGTGTGCTGCCAGATTTCAGATCGTCAGCATGGATTCGTCAAGGGTCGATCAACGGTGACCAACTTAACCTGTGTAACTCAATACATCAGTAACGCCTTGGATGAGTCTTCTCAAGTTGACGTCATCTATGCAGACTTCACAAAGGCGTTTGACAGATTAGATCATGGCATACTTGTCAGGAAGCTGTCTGCTTTCGGACTGAGTCTCGATTTCCTTTACTTTTTTGAGTCTTATCTTTCCGGTAGGAAACTGTATGTTCAATGTTCCGGTTTTGGATCTGACATGTTCGTGGCGTCATCTGGCGTTCCTCAGGGTTCTATTTTGGGGCCACTCCTTTATTGATTTTCATTAACGATATTAGTTTGTACCTGATGTGTTGTTTTCTTCTTTATGTTGATGATTTCAAATTGTTTCGTCGTGTTATGTCTACTGAGGATTGTTGGGACCTTCAGGGTGACATAGATAGGCTGAACCGTTGGTGCAAGGATAACTTACTCCCTTTGAATGTTCAAAAATGTAATGTTATGTCTTTCAGCCGCAAGAGAGCAACAATTGACTTCCCCTATAACATTGATGGCCACGTTCTCGGTAAGGTTGTTGAGTTTAAAGACCTGGGTATCTTGTTTGACCGCGGACTTAGTTTTGTTCCTCATATAAGTTCTATCACTTTGGGATGCTTTAAAACACTTGGTTTCATCCTCAGAAACTCGAAATGGTTGCAGGACAGCAAAACGCTATTTATGTTGTTCAATGCGCTTGTGAGGTCAAGGCTCGAATATGGCTGCCTAGTATGGAACCCGGGGTATAATGTCCTTATTAATAGTTTAGAGAATGTACAGAGGCGATTTCTGAAGTATCTATGTTTTAGAATTGACGGTGTATATCCGGAGCGTGGTACACCGCTTGTAAATTTCTTGAACAGATTTCAGGTTAACTCTCTGGAACGACGACGCACCTATTTGGGTATTTTATTTCTGCGCAATATCTTGTGCTCATTGGTCGATTGTCCCCATTTGCTGGCCATGATTAATATACATGTTCCCAGATTGCCCATACGTACTTTAAGAACATTTTATCTCTCTTGCCCACGTTCTAATGTTCTTCGTTTTTTGCCTCTGTACAGGATATGTCATGACTATATATTGTATGAGGGTGTTGTGGATATTTTTGCTTGCGAGCCATCAAGCTCAAGGAGGGCTATTCTGGGTTCACATATTATGTGATAAAACTGGGTGCGATCTTTTTTCTCACATTGAGATTTTTTCAGCTCGCACTCGGTTTTAATTTTTTTAAATTTCTTTTTTAGTATGAACATTTAGTTTAGTTTTGTATTTTGTTAAAATTTTACTTTATTAATGTCATACTGTTTGCAATTTTCCCATTCTTTAATAGGCTTCGGCTGTTGAATGGTGTATTTCTAATAAATAAATAACAGGTTAAAAACTTCAGATTTATTCATGGATATATGGAGAAAGATATTGTCAAGTCCAGGCAAGCTGACAGAGGAAACCTGCAATCCCTAACAACCTCATCATCGACGTAAACACTGACAATGTACAATGGTTGTGAGGCTCTCCTCCTCAAGAGAACGTAGCCACGAATCGCCACCAAGCTATCCGAAATTCCGGAGTGTAGCCAAGTTTCCGTCAACATGATGAAATTAGGTTTAAATTTAGATTTATGAGACTGCAATTCCGAGAGCTCAGAATGTAACGGCTGAACATTCGCTTTAGTTTTTTTGGTCGGAGTACTGAGAAGTAGTGACAATAGAGGGCGAACCGTTGACATAGATGATTCTCTCCCTGACTCCTTCTGTGCTGTAATTTGGTACGCAGGTTGTTCAGCTCAGACACCTGCTGGGGCATTTTGTCATCGGAAATGGATACGTTCTTTCTCAAAGAAACGCTATGCAGTATTTTTTTACGTAAACTCTTTTGAACAAAAGGTAAAGGGTATCCTAAAATTAACGCAAGATTTGAATTGATTAGGAAACACAGATTTTAGGGTTAAGATTGTTATTTTTTATTTAATCATAATATAAGAAGGATAGGGTTATTCATGGAATAACACATTTGGTAATTGGTCTCCAAGGCTTTTCTGGCACAGTTTTGTCGATATTTTCCATGACTATTTTGCATTAATGTGGCTGAATTTCGTTGATGCAGCATTTAATTTTCCCATATAATGCACAGGTGGTTGTGAGCTTGTTGACAAAGACATTTGATTTCAAATGACCCCATCAATCAAAATAACACGATCTAGGGGCCAATCCTGATGTCCGAAACGATAGAGTACAACCAGGAAATGTCTCATGCAGTAATAGGATTGTTTCATGAGCTGTTTGAAGTGACACCGTTTTGTTGATACCACATATTGGCCATGTCAATATAATTCCATTTCGGCATAAAGAACTTCGCTATCATTTCGTGGTATCGATCACCAGTAACAGACACGGCTTGACCAGCCACTTTTCAAAAAAAAAGTATGGTCTGATGATGCCCCCAGCCCAAAATCGGCCCCATGGAGTGGCGCGTTGTCATTGTTGCATTTGTTTTTTTCGATAATCACATGTGTGTTCTCGAAACCCTCAAATATGGCAATTTCGGCAATTAATAATGCCATCAATGTCAAATGTGCTTTATTGCTTAGGATGTTCGAAAAATCTGCATCCACTTGTTGCTCAATAATCCATTCAACGAGGCTTCAGTTATTGTGGTAATTGAAATTTATAATAAGAAAATAGGATAACGCGGATAAGTTTATTAAAATGGAAAAGTATAACGGGTAATTCCGCAAAAGGAGCAGAGATAATCATTCTGCAGGTACCTGCCGACACGTGTTTCTGCTAGTTGGCTTCTTCAGGACAGGGCAACCAAGAAACCAAGAAAAGGTGGAAAGATAACTGAAAAACAGGCGACACCACAACAGGAGCGAGCAACCAATTTGTGCCTTCAGCTCTAGGAAATTTATAAGCATGGTGATACCGATCTGCAAAGAGTATACGCTGTAGATACCAATTCTGGTCAACGACGCCGAAATAAAGTTGCTGGATTTTCATCAACACTCTCACGCAGTGCTTTGATATTGACGTTTTCAATTGTTCCAGTCCCCCTGAATTTTTCAATTCAGTTCACGAAGTAAAACAAAATTTCATTATTATTGAGATTCAATAATGAAAACACGTTACTCCCTCGTGTAACGCTACATTTTACTAACCCATTAACTGTCAGCTGTCAAATTGTTTCGTTTTTAGGGTTGCCAACACTTTAATGCACAACTGGCGGCAAATTCAAATATCGTGTTAATTTTTGGACAGCCAAATAAATCCATGCTACTAGTTCCCTGAAATTGTCCAGAAAAGGTTACCACTCAGAATGGACAATACGTCTACTATGTGAATATACTCTCGAAATTATTTACAATTGTCGGCGGAAAACTTATCTCTTCCTATTTTAAGAATTATCTATTCATTCAACTACCGAAAGTTCAGATGAAGTGAAAAATATTCTGGTATGTTTGTAGTGGAATAATAATATGGTATTTCGGTATAATAGATTTATACGAAGACCAATATATATTTCATCCATTTGTGTAGTTCGTATGTAACGATTCAATCTTTTTTTGTTTCAGTTACCACTTGCACAAACTTCTTCAGCGAATCCGACCACTAACGGTACCACTTATAACACACTGAAGTCAAACGATGCCCAGAAACTCCGAGCTCCACCAGTACCAGAAAAACGCTCTACTCTCTCGAACAATCAACCACCTCCCTGTCCAACACCAGACTATGACACTGTCAGCATTGCATCTTCGGCATCCATACCTAAACATAATGGGTTCCATCGAAACGGTCATACAGAAACAGTGGATATGGAGTCCCTGGAATCTTTCGAGCTATATAGCCCCATAGGAAACAGACCGAGACCACCAGATATTTATTTCTCAAATAAGACTTCTCTCAACGGATCGATATCTTCCGGCACTTCTACCTTGCGGAAGCAGAGGCCAGTAAGTGTCACAATTGGAGAATATGGTAACGGTACCCTGAGGAAACCCGGAAAGTTAAATTTTCTGCAAAACGTTAACGATGAGGTTGATAACCGTGGTAGTCAAACTATTACTAATCAATTTGCAACTGAACTTGCTCAAACTCTGAACAGATCGAATCTGAAGAGGAGAACAGAATCGATGGTGAGTATTGGAAATTTTCTTTTTATATCTCGTTGTTCTTAACCTGAATTTGTGTGATTTCTAGAATTTTACCAAAGATCGCGGCTGTTCAAAAAACATAATCCTCAAGTAATATAGTAAAATCAGAGCAAAACCTACTCGGTGACACAAAGAAGGGCTAATTTATTCAACTTGAGTTTTTAGTAACATAATGACTGTATTTATGAGCATTCAACGTATCATCTCTGATATTATACATATTCTCATTATGTGTTTAGTTTTGCATAACAAAATTTCTCGAGTTCGAAGACATCAAAATTATCACCTTGTTGGCGACTTTGAAAGCGATAGAATTGTTGCCTATCTAGTACATGGTTTGTCCAATCGGGAAATTGGCTGCCCTGAGGATTGTATTGCAGTGACGGTAATGCCTGTGTGGACAACCGAGGCATACCATAGAGCGTCAAGATAGATGCTTCAGACAACTAGACCTACGAGACCATTTTGTTTCTACGCGTCAAATCGCTGACCGATAATTTGGAGAGGAAGGTAGACCTTTATCTATGCGTACAGTATCGCAACAGCCCTTGGAACTTTTCTTCATTCTATCCACGATTAGTGCTCCCGTTGACTACGGACCACTGTCGTTAACTGAATGTAATCCTGATGATGTCCTACAAACCACTTCACTAGGTCTGCAAGGCCTTCTGTCATAAAAAGAAGGCACGTCTCCATATTGTTCGTCGAACTATGGACTTTATCCATGGAGCAGGAGGTAATGTTTTGCCATGGCCACCCTGTATACCGGATTTGAATACCATCGAACGTGTATGGGATATATTGGGGAGGAGATTATTCACTTCGTACAATACTCCTCAGACTTTGGCATAGATAGACTATTTCATTGTGTCGATACCTAAACGTCTACAGCAGTATACTCAGCTGCGAGGTCACGATATTAATTTTCATTCGGATTACTTGTTGTTGAAATTTCTTGCAAAGGTTATCGTTTCATTCTTGATTTGAAACTATCACATTGCCAAATAATCAAGTTGAAAGATTTATTCCAACATTCATCCATACGATAAATTCAACTTAGCGAGATCAATTTCATGTTTAGTTATGATGAGCGTTTACGCCCGTTATTGTTCTGCATAATACTTCTACCATTAACAACTGAGTGGAGAGCAAGCAGATCTCACATCTCCCCTACATGGACCACTTAAAACTGTACGCTTCTTCCAAGGCAGCACTACAAGAACTACTGAATATCGTTGCCGAATACACCTCAGCAATAGGAATGTCATTCGGTTTTGACAAGTGTGCTGTTTTTCATCTAAGCAGAGCAACAACTGAGATATATGGAATTCACAGCTGTCCGGGGAAAATGAAGTATCTGCTACGAACAGCTTGGTAGTTCCGATAATCACCTACTCATTCGGGATAGTGAATGAAATTCTCGAACTAGACAGAACCACTCGTTGAGTGATGAACATGAATCGTAGCCTGCATTCCAACTGCTCGATTCAAAGAATATACCTTCCACGAGCGCAGGGAGGCAGAGGTTTGCAAAGTTTGGAATACCAGCACCATCAACAAACGTTGGAAATGGCAATAAGGATATTGAGAAGTGAAGACCCGCTTCTGAAAATGGTGGCTCATCACGAAATTAGGAACCAAGGAGCTTTCATATTTAGGGATGGTTAGAGAGCTTTGGAGAAGCTCAGTATGACTGGAATATCCATCGATCAAAGAACTCAAGGAACTGTTTGTCGTCGAATTTTCCTTACCCGCTGAATATAATGTGGTGGTGAAAGAAGAAAAGAAGAGAGAAAAATACAAGGATTTAATGTTCGAACTAGGAATCTCAAGGCATAAAGTTTGGATGGTCGTTCTAATCATAGGCTGCCTAGACGGAATGAGAGCGAACTACGTCGCAGAGTTGTGGATGCTTCCAGCCTGTAGATGCCTGGCCGAGGAATTGGCACACAGAATGCAGAAAGCAGTGTTGCTCGGATCACTTCGAGTCATCAAGTCGCATCAACTGTGAATGCCGCTTGCAGCTGATCCCATTTGTTAAGGGACGCTGTAAGGGCAGGACGAAGAACTACTCCAAGGAACGTGCGAGAGGTTTTTTAGTGAGCACCTAATCAACAACTGGAGTTCACACTCCTGAGAGAAGCAGACCGTCTCAGAACGGGCCTATAAAACATGTTTCCTCTCGAGAGGGCAAACAATTAAATGAGCAATCATGAGAATGAGAACTGCACCATGGAAGAAATCAAATTAAATCTGGCCATTTTGCCCAATATCGAACTCAACCGCTATATTCATCTTTCTAACCTACTCTGAAAATTTCAACTACCTAGCTCATTAAGTTCGAGAGTTATTGTAGAAAAACTTTTTTTTTAATTTTCAAATTTTTTTTTGACACTTTGCGGTAATCTGGTAAATACAAAATTTCACATGCGTATAAAGGTCATGATTCTACAATTTGATGCTAAATTTCAGATAGAGCGAATGATCGTTTTCGGAAATATTCATAAAAAATATTTTTACTAAAATCGGCCATAACTCCGAAACCGCTTGATGGATTTCGCCCATTAACGAGCTCGTTCGAGATATTTACGCTCCAAACCCACCTTGCAAATTTCAATCCGCTAACTCCTTTCGTTCAAGAGTTATCGTGCCTACGGCCGGCCGGACAAAATCGGTTTCGACCTCGGATTCTTGATCAGTGAGTCGAACCAAATCTTTTGAGACCATTTTCAGCCAAAAATTGTAAAATTACAGACACTTGGGCAAATTGTTAAGCACTCTGTTCCGAGGAACTAGAACGCCAAAAAAACAAGTTTCGTATGACAATTGCCCAAAACAGGTTTAAAGCACCTACAAATAGTAGATATTCCATAAAACATGTATGAAAGAAGAGAAGTAATAATGAAAAATTACCTTGTAATCGATCAAAAATTTCCTGATCTACTTTCACCAAATTTTCTCCTCTCTCGAACTACAGAATTATGCTTTCAATATTTACGTAATATTTTCAAACATTTTTGGGTGAGGTCCCCGTTGCATCGCTAAAATACGAGTATTTCAACCCCAATATTTTTGAAGTTATAATATTCCCTTCCGTTAGCCCCGTCATAAATTGAAAGAACTGAGCATTCTATGTCTATGGATGAAAGGCAGTCTCACTACTCTCAGATCTCTTACTTCATGTTCCGTTCCGAAATGTAAGACTTTTCTGAGAAAAACTAATTTCGGAGCAAACAACTGAGATTTTTCTCACTTCGCTAACAATTCTTCGATTGATTAGATAATGTCATGTCTCAGGAAAATAAGTTGACATTATGACAATTCATACATAGAATAATTATATCATTCTGTGACAACGTAGAAATACGATTTATTATTGAAATTTTGAAAAATCATATCTCCGAAAGTATTAGCTTGTAAGAGTTAAAAATGATATCATTGGATTCTTATGGTAAAACTGCTTATTGAAAAAAATTTAATTTGGAATTTGATTCGTAAAAAAAATTTTTCTTTGTTACCCCGAAACCATCTGTCCGATTTTGCCCGATAACGAACTCAGCCGAAAAATTTATCTCCCAAACCTACTCTGAAAATTTCAACTGTCTATCTCATTCCGTTCGAGAGTTATCGTGCCTACGGCCGGCCAGACCGGCCGGACAGAATGAATTTCGACCACGGATTCTTGATCAGTGAGTCGATCCAAATCGTTTAAGACCATTTTCATCGAAAAATTCGAAAATTACAGACATTTGGGCAAATTGATAAGCACTCAGTTCCGAGGAAGTAGAGCGCCAAAAAATATATAACACTGACATAACGACGCAAGAGCTTAAACGCATTAGTTCAATCACTGATTTGTAATACAATACTACTACTGAAATCTATTGTTATCAGGGCTGCAATAAATAAAGAAATCAAAATTTCAAATGCATTCGGATATTTTTCCGAATTGCGTATTAAAGCAAATCCAATGAATTTTCAGGAAACGCCACTTTGTGATGTGGGGCTATAGATTTTCAAAATATTTCAGTATATCTGTCAAAGAAACATCATCCATTGTTATTTTTCCAAGGTTAATAGTGAAACAAAATTTAAAGCATCGAATAAATTGCATTCGTGGATACTAAGTACCAACATGGAGTTTTTAGAAATGCCCTATTTTCTCTTATGATAAAATATATATAGCTGATTCTTCGGAAATCCCCTATTACTGAATAATTATATAACAATAATATATAATTATATAATATACAAAATTACAGATGAACGTAGTGAATTCTCTTGTGATATCGAAATTTTTGAAATACTTTTATTTAATATGATCTTTACGACTCTCGAAATGAATATTCAAAAGTATATTTTGCATCTAACTTTTTTCAAACATTGTTGGATTTGTATTTCTGACAAAATAATAAATGTCAGTATTTATGACCCATGCTGACGGAACATGCCCATTCACTACCTTGATGTTTCCAGTTAAGCCTCAAATCCTAGCCCCTAGGTTATTTATATGTCCTGAAAGTATAAGCAATTCGAGCATCATTCCTAAATAGGTATCACATTCATGCTTGATTTGCATCGAATAATCGGAAACTTTCATTAGCATTAACGATTGCAATAAACCAATTTGGAAGAGAAGAACAAAATTTCCAATCTTTTATTTGAATAATAATTCAATTAATACTATGGTTCCTACATGCTCATTTTCTTGACGTGTCTAGTGTCTATTTCACTCCATGTCAAGGCAGGTTCATTTTTCAGGGCAACACGTTCAAAACATTATTCAGAAGTATTGATTTTTGGTGCTCTTGTTCCCCTGCACCTTTGAACATTTTGCCCAAATGTCTGTAATGTTCGAATTTTCAGCCGGAAATAGCCTCAGACATTTAGTTTGGACTCACTAATGGAGGGCCCTACAAAGTTCAAACTTGATCATGTCCGTCCATTCGTAGACACTGTAACTTTTGGACGGAATGCGTTAGTTGATATGTGCAGGGTATGTTTGGAGTCTGAATGCACCGGTTGAGTTTGTTAACGAGCAAAATCCGTCGAGGGATCTCAGAGTTATAGCCATATTTTTTCAATAACTTCAAAAATATCAATCTGATCGAATTGAAACTAGGAGGTTGAAAAATACGTAAATACGTTGAATTTTGAGCAAATCGTATGACTAGACGGAGAAAAGTGGGCTGTTTGTACTAGGAAATTGATTTAACATTGGCACTAGGAACATGACCGGACTTGTTCAGCTTCCGAAATATGCAATTGATCTCCTTTGGTGAGCAATATTAAAATTGGCATTGCGCCCAATAACGGTGGTTGTTTCAGAGAATGAATAACTGAAGTGAGGGAGGAAATCTATAGGATTAAGATAGTAATTAGCGACACTATGTGGTTAAGGGATGAGCATGTAGTAAGACCATCAATATTGAATCACGCGAACCTTAAATTACTCATAAAAACTATGTTTCCCTAAGAATCTGAATACCTTGGATTTATTTGGAACCCAGATGCATACATAAATACCTTTACATGCCTTCATAATTGTAATTTTTATTCGAAATGTATTTTATCGATTCAAATATTATTCCTCCACAATCCTCATCTGGATTCATTATTGAGTGTAATTCCTCACTCTATCACTAAAATAATCATGGAAAGTTGGCATTTAAATATACAGAGAAAATAGAGACCAGGTTGCACAGCAAACGACACTCCTCTTACGAGCTTATTATTTCATCGTTTGAAGCATGGAAATTCATCCAAATATTTGTATTCTATGGAATAAGATTGCTCTTGGCCGATTATAATAGACCCACTAATAGAAAATTCGTAATCAAATACAACTCATTCGAAAGTATCCAAAAAATAATGCATATACCCAGGAAACACAGGGACCTCCCAGATTTGTCTCGGCGAGCTCTTGCCGGGATATTGTGACGCCTATTGCGATATCGCTGGGAGGTCGCCAAGAGCTCCCTATTACCTCCAAATGTCCGCCACAGGGGATGAGCCCAATAACATCTCTGAGATATCGCATGGGAAAGTTCTCAAACTGCTCACCCTGGGGAATATCTTGAGAGGTTTAATGCGATATAGCAGGGAGCTCGCCCAGACCTCCCTATTACCTCCAAATGTCCGCCACAGGGGATGAGCCCAGTAACATCTCTGAGATATCGCATGGGGAAGTTCTCAAACTGCTCACCCTGGGAAATATCTTGAGAGGTTTATTGCGATATCGCAGGGAGGTCGCCCAGACCTCCCTACCACCTCTAAATGTCCGCCACAGGGGATGAGCCCAGTAACATCTCAGAGATCACATGGGGAAAGTTCTCAAACTGCTCACCCTGGGGAATATTTCGAGAGGTTTTTTGTGACATCGCAGGGAGGTCGCCCAGACCTCCCTATCACCTCCAAATGTGCGCCACAGGGGATGAGCCTAGCAACATCTCAGAGATATCGCATGGGGAAGTTCTCAAACTGTTCACCCCGGGGAATATTTTGAGAGGTTTATTGCGATATCGCAGGGAGCTCACCCAGACCTCCCTATAACCTCCAAATGTCCGCCACAGGGGATGAGCCCAGTCATATCTCAGAGATATCGTATGGGGAATTTCTCAGGCTGCTCAACTGGGGCAGTACTGAGAGAAGATGGCTGCGATATGGATATATAATCTATATATCCTCCAAATGTGCAGATATGTGTGGCGCCGAATACATCACTTCGATGCGTATATCGATATTCCACTCGGGTTATTAGCAATGGGGTTGTTCTTCCGGGTACAGAGTAGTCGATTGCGCCATCTACCAGTGGAAACAAGAAGTGCAGAGTAGGGATGGAGTAGATCCCTGAAACACGCCACCTGATTTCCTATTCTTGTTGTTGAATTTGCGATGTTTTGAGGACCTCGCAATGGAATGATTTATTCTCGTCACACTTGTGATATCTTGAGTAGCTCGCAATTGGAATGTCTTTTTCTAGTTATCTGCGTGATATCATTAGGAGCTCGCAATAGGAATGTGTCTTCTGGTTACATATTTATATATTTCGAACTTCGAGCATTACATTTGTTTTTTATCTAACAATAAAGCATGTGTATGAAAAAACTGTTAGCAGAGGTTAGTGTAATGGGACACCATATAATTTGATATATGATTCTAGAGCTTAGCAAAAAAACCCTATCTCCCCGTTAGTGTTGTGATTTATGAAAAAGGAAATTGTTAACGAAATATGCTGAAATATTAAACATTGGAGGGCATATTTTTCTCTACTATCGCTTCTTCCTTCAACAAGCAAAGAAGTTTCTCCAAGGTACCTGAAACTCAATCTCTTTCTTTGCTATCGCTTCTTCCTTCAACAAGCAGACAAGTTTCTCCAAGGTACCCGAAACTCAATCTGGTTACATGTATGCAATATCTTGAGGAATCCTGCAATAGGAATTTCTTATTCTCGTTATACTTGCGATAACTTAAGGAGCTCGCAATTGTAATGTCTTATTGTGGTTATCTGTGGGATATCTTTAGGAGCTCGCAATAGGAATATCTTATTCTGGTTACATATGTGATATCCTGAGGATCTCCGCAATAGAAATTTCTCATTCTTGTTAAAATTATTCTTAAAATGGAACCACAACAATTACGAGGTTTCCTTAAAAATTTATTCGGCTCAATTACAGACAAAATGAATAAACTACCGAAACGTTTTGAGGATTTCATAGATAACTGGATACTGAATGATTCATGAATCAATACTCAGAAGGAATTAGTTCGAGAAAATTGCGTTGATAAATGAATTCATGGTGAAAATTAGATCTCTGGAGTAAGCGGGGAAAATGAGATAAAAAAGAAACCAGAATATAAATTGCGGCAAAACTTTTTTTTTTCTCAGCTATAAGGGTACACCTTACAACTTGAAACAGGTTTTGATTATAACACTCATATCACCTCATTTTCAGGAAAACTTGCTCAACTGTCCCCAAATAAAGCCACAAACTAACGGCTCTGTAAGAATTTCCCTGAGCAACATGCCAAAAAACTTCGCAAAATCTACCAACGATCTATCAAGCTGCAGGGAAAATATTTCAGAAATGTTCGCGAACAGAGTTACCATAAATATAAACAGCTCAACCGAGAAGAAAGATGACAATAAAAACGGAATTTTGAAAACTTCTACTGTCGACAACGTACCAACACACAAACCGTTGGTGGCACAGAAAAGTATAACTTTTCGCGAGCTGTAAGCAATTCCGATTTTAAATTTCACTAATAGGTCGTAGGTATTTCGTATTTCTTTCCTCTTGTTCCTACTTTTTTTCATCTCACAAATATCATTCACTTTTAATTCATCTCTTGTTTCACTTAGCTTTCGTTTAACGAAAAAACTTCAGGTTCTTCCACTAACATAATTTCATCTATGTTCCATCAAAGAATATTCCTGAAAATATTTCTGAAAATTATTATTTTCCATAACTGCATTTCTATTCGACGCAACCTCTATTTCTTATGCAAGATTTAAGCGGCCGTACTCAAGCCATATTCTGAGGTAGCGTTGGAGCTTTCTGCTCCCACTGGACTACTTACTAGCCTTAGTTCGCTGAGACGCGACGGCAATTGTGCGGTCGGTCGACCGAAAAATGTGGCCTGTTTACGGGTCGATCTTATTTAATTTCCTTATTCTCAACTAATTTTTGTATATAAGTATTGATTCTTTGTGTATAATGTGTAGTGTTGTATTTTTGCAGAGTCCGAACTAATACACTGCGAAAAAAATTAACGCACATTATGAAAATCTCAAATTTATTGTACAACTGAAGGTGTTCTCAATGATAATTATTTTTATCAGAATTATGCATGCATATGTTATCCACTTTCAACGTTTTTCTTCAATACAGATGTTTTTTCCCAGCAGGAATAAAAAAGATGAGATTATCAGATTTTGAATGTATTGGCTCCATTCTGAAATCGGTTGTTCTCGATCAATTCTAGTGATCAATAGTTTTTCTTTCGTTTGATTTTCTACACTCGATCGCTATGCAACGCGAAACACGCAATTTGACCCAAGAGGAATGTGCCCAAGCGGTAGTTTTGCGAGAAGAAGGGTGGACATACACAAGAATTGCAGAAAGGTTTGGAGCTTCCCATACAAGTGTGTCCAGAATGTTGCAGCGATTCAGGGAGACAGGTATGAATGTCCGAAGACCAGGATAGGGTAGACCACGGGTAACAACTGCCATTCAAGAACGTTACTTGAAAGTTTCTTCATTGAGACAACGGTTTGCAACAGCTCGCCTCCTTCAAAATCAGCTTGAGAAAACTAATGGGGTGCAAATTAGCACTCAGACAATAAGAAATCACCTCAGAGAATATGATTTAAGTCCTCGTGTCGCGGCAAGAGGCCCAGCTCTTACCCCAGCCCATCGAAGGGCGCGTTTGGATTATGCGAGTGAGCATATCCATTGGGAAGAGGCTGATTGGGAAAGAGTTCTCTTCACAGATGAGTCTAGATTATGCCTCTACCATTGGGATCGATGTTCCCTTGTGAACAGACGTCCACATGAAAGATATGCTCAGTGCAATTTCCTGAATACTACTGGTTTCGGGGGAGGATCGATTATGGTATGGGGTGGAATATCTTTGACTGCTCGCACAGATCTAGTGGTCGTTGATAATGGAGCTATGAATGCTGATAGGTATATAAGAAACATTCTTGAAGAGCATGTAGTGCCATTTGCCCCTTACATTGGTGAAAATTTCATTTTTATGGACGATAATGCCAGACCCCATCGTGCTCGCATCGTTCAGGAGTACCTTGAAGAGGTTAAAGTCTCTCGAATGGAATGGCCAGCAAGAAGTCCAGATCTCAATCCGATTGAGCAGGTTTGGGACAACCTCAATAGAAGGCTGAGAAGTTCAGAAAATCATCCAGCTACTCTTAATGACTTAGGAATCCAACTCAGAGAAATCTGGGAAGGATTAGATCAGAACATTTTAAGATCACTCATTTTGAGTATTTTGAGTTGCCAAGCTGTAATTAACGCAAGGGGTGGAAATACCAAGTATTAAATCACTTATCAGCATTCCAGTATTTTGAAAATTGTTTTTTTCTCTTCTTTCACATAAGATTCGGTGAAATCCTGAATTTTTCTTCCATATAATGTGTCTTGTTTCATTCAAAACCTTCCCGAGAGAACATAAAAAATAAGTTATAAAGTCAATGTAGAGTTAACTTACATTAAAATTGAGATTTTCAGAATGTGCATTAATTTTTTTTCGCAGTGTATTATATTTCGTTTTTTATTCTCGTAGCTAATTTTTCATTAACAGATAAATATTGAGCAAAAGGTTAAGAGAATTCAGGAATAATGGGTTTTAGTGATTCTGATTTCTTTATTTTTCAACTTCGCATTCAACAAAAATATGGTATATTTATGTTCAACTAAACTCCTTGTATTATTGTCAAATTTCGACAGTCTATGTTTCGGAATTATTATATACCAGTAAAGAAAATTATATAATAATTTCCCATTTTACAAATTGCTATTGAGTGTTCTTTTTTGGTTCAAGAATTAATGGAATTAAAGTCCTATTCTATTCTTTGGTTTCATAGTGACATAATTTTTATTTTTAGCCCAATTGTGATAAATGACAAGGCGCCACAAAAGACCACGTGACGAATCCCAAAAGTTGTTTTTTTCTGGAGAGATGAGGTCGTCTGGGAGTGTCAATGAAATAACTGTTGAAAACTTCATGTCAATCCTGCTCGACTGATTGGTGTCTATTGTATTGTGATAAGTACAATATAACTGCAATATTATATCTACTTCTATTTTTATATTATATCATAGTGTGTATGTATCTTTCTAGCTCATGTCAATCTGAAAGTGTCAAAATATGTATTTTAACTTAATATATTACAAAATAAAGTCATATTCAAGACCAAAATGCAATTTTTTCTATTGAATTTATTGTCATGTCTATAAACCGTGTGCAAAAACTACTGTTCTCAGAGTATTGTGATTTTGAAGATATGGTATTAATCGAAAGTCCATTTGCACAAACTACGAAGGAAGGACAAGGTATAAGACAAGTATATTTAGGTGAGTAACTACCATGTCACGTAATAGTAAGGTAACAAGACGTAACTCATGAAACAAACATGACACAATGTATATTCTACAGAAATATATTTGTATTGTATTGTACTGAATGGGAACAAGAAGTTCCTTCAGAAGTATACACATTTCCTCATAAAATGGATTGATGAAGGAAAATAAAATTAGGTATACATCTTTATTTTTTTGCCATGTCTTCTAAAGTCGAAAGTTATCTGAAAAGAGTCCTTCCCATTTTAATGTTTAGATTGACATTTTTCCAAATAATTAAATTCTGATAGGTACCTACTCTACAGAGAAAGAAATGATTGACACCCTTCCCGCTGATCTTCTCACAATTTACGTATGTTGCACTCAAAAATTTGTTCGTCACTTGGGTATCGCACTGAGACAACCCTCTGATACTTTCATTCAGACTCCATCTAAAGAAAATATAGAAAATAATATTTTCGAAGAACGAAAGGATTTATTGGAATAGGATTTGGTATATCCATCAGTTATGTTATTGCAATCTATGGTAGTTAGAGATTCGTTTTATAAAGAAAACAAAATCTCAAGTTGGTCAGTGAAAATTCAAAGAACGTCACTTCAATCTGAGCCTATGCATCCTTGCTTCAGTACTAAAACATTTCATCAGTTCAATTCCTACCATATCCAGAAGGGAAATACAAGGAATGAGAACAATTCAGATTACATACATTTTATAAGGATCTTCTGCACATGATTACTCTCCAATGGATCTTTTAGGTGCACGTTGGTTGAGTTGATTCATAAGTGCGAAAACGTGAAGAATATATCTGTATTGTAATCTCATGCATTCGTTTTTAAGCGCATGTTCTAGGGAACAGCCTGTTATTATTCTGCCCAAATGTCTAAGATGTTTTTTGCCGAAAATGACCTCAAACGATTAGGTTCGACTCACTGATGAAGAATTTGACGTCTAATTTGATTCTGTCCCCGGCCGTTGCCACGATAACTTGAAAACGGAAAGAGATAGCCACTTGATAGATGCAACAATTCACGGAGGCATGAATCTGTAATACGACGGACAAGTTCGTTAATGGGCACAATCTGCCTAACGGTGTCCGAGTACAAATTTTGTTTTCCAGATCCGATCAAATTGAAATTTGGTAACTAGCTGTAGAATACCGAAATAAAGGTGAATGTGAAATTTTTTAAGGATCGCAAAAAAAATTTTTAAAAATTATTTATCGCACGATAACTTGAGAACGGAAAAAGACAACGACTCGCAGTTTTCAGGTTAAGTTTCGCATCAGAATGCGACATTTGAGTTTGTTTTAGCCATAATCGGCCAAACGGTTGTGAAATTTTGTTGATATTTTCTCAATAACTCAAAAAATACGAAACTGATGCAATTCAAACATGGTAATTAGTTGTAGAATGCCAATTTTTGCGAATTTTGTGAGGATCTTATTATAAAAAATTAAAAAAAAAAACATTGAAAAAAATTATCTACGTTCGACATCGCTGAAATTTTACGAGAGCCTTGGAACTTTAGCCAAGTTCCAAATTTGAATATGATAGCGACTTACAATTTTCAGGGTAGGTTGAAGATCCGAATGGGAAAGTTGAGTTCGTTGTCGGGCATAATCAGCCCAATGGTTTTGGAGTTTGACCCATCTGGAATATTATTTTCTCGATAACTCACAAAATACAGATCCGATTGAATTGAAACTTGCTAACTAGTTGTGGAATAACGACATGAAGACATAAGTGAAATTTTGTGAGGAACGTACCACTAGAAAATTTAAAAAAAATCACGAAAAATATTATTTATCTCACAATTTTCAGGGTAGGTTAGGTTAGGTTTTTTCAAAAATATTATTTAGCTCACAATTTTCAAGTTGGGTTGCGCTTCTGAATGCGACATTTGAATTTGTTAATAGGCATAATGAATTTCGATTCCGATAGAATATTGTATAATACGTCAGAATTAAAAAATCTGTGATCTGTGTCATTAAATTGGTACGAAATGTATTCATATTTTATAAATGCTGAGAAAACGGTCTATATCGAAGGTAAATTCTATTAAGAGTGTATCCAATCAAGGTTAAGATATAATAGAAAATGCGCGCAAAAGCTCCTGGGTTCACCTCACTTCACCACAATGATTTGTACCTTGCACTCAAAATATCTAAAAAATCTTATCCAATCCGAATTCAAAATATTTCTGGATGGCCCTCAGTAATTTGAATGAGCAATGATTTAAATGAAAAACATAAGAAAGCTCTTTGGCGTGCGTGTTCACGTTGGTAGTGGACACCATTCACTGTCGGGTCAAAATTAAGAGTGCTTTGTCTAAGCTGGCATAAGGATAGAGTAACAAAGTTGACAAAGAAAACAACTGACTTTCCTTAGTCGCACAAGCTTCTAGGAGCTTCTGAGGTGTCTCCTTAGGGAAGACTTGGGAGGGTCAGTATAATCATAATCATATTTATAGCACACGCGCCAAAACAGATTGACCCCACGTCAATGCTCTTTTAGCCGTTCTCTTTCACTATGAAGTCAATCCGCAATTGGCGCAATATCGGCTCAGCACTAGACCCATCACAAATATTCCTAAACCACTCTCAACATAACCTATACATCCCAAAAACAGTCGTTTCTCCTCTGCTCATGTGCAGTCCACTCGTGGCTAGAAGTGCTCTCAAAATCACAAACCTCACACAAAATTCCGATTCACCAACACCACGCATGCGCGGACTCCCACAAGTAGATTTTATGGAGGAGTAGCATCCTCCATCTCAAAACCCCAATCCTCTCAGACGAAAAATCCAGCAGTTAAATCATTTCTCGTCTGACATGAGCTGTTAATATGGCCTTTCAGTTACACCCCCAGTTGTTCACCGTTCAGAAAAATTTCGAAAACCAATTGAAAATTCCACATATCGTTCACGCATTACTTCAATTGGCGCAGTAGATCCTCGTCCATATTTTAATCAGTTGCCCTCGTACATGTTCACAATATGTTCACCAGATGTTAGATATTCCATGTAGGAATTCGAACTGAAATAATTAGTCCAGTTTGGAAGTTCAAAATTATAAATTTTTTGGCGCTCTTGTTCCTCGGAACTGAGTGCTTATCAATTTGCCCAAATGTAATTTTCGAATATTTCGATGAAAATGGCCGGCCGTAGGCACGATAACTCTCGAACGGAATGAGCTAGAGAGTTGAAATTTTCAGAGTAGGTTTGGGGGATAAATGTCTCGGATAAGTTCGTTATTGGGCAAAATCGGACAAATGGTTTCGGAGTAACAAAAAAAAAATTTTTGTTTTTCGAAACAAATTCCAAATTAATTTTTTTTTAATAAAAAGTTTTATTATAAGAATCCACTCATATCATTTTTAACTCTAACAAGCTAATACTTTCGGAGATATGATTTTTCAAAATTTCAATAATAAATCGTATTTCAACGTTGTCACAGAATGATATTATTCTATGTATGAATATGAATTGTCATAATGTCAAATGATGTTCCTGAGACATTATCTAATCAATCGAAGAATTGTGAGCGAAGTGAGAAAAATCTCAGTTGTTTGCTCCGAAATTAGTTTTTCTCAGAAAATTCTTACATTTCGGAACTGAACATGAAGTAAAAGATCTGAGAGTAGTGAGACTGCTTTTCATCCATAGACATAGATATAACTCTCGAACGGAATGAGGTAGGTAGTTGAAATTTTCAGAGTAGTTTAGGGAGATGAATATCTCGGTTGAGTTCGTTATTGGGCAAAATTGGCCAGATTTAATTTGATTTCTTCCATGGTGCTTTTCTCATTCTCATGATTGCTCATTTAATCATGATAAATAAACTATTATTTGAATTGAATTTCCTTTAGGATGCAGTTCTATTATATGAATACATTGTTATAATTCCCAACTCTGAGAAACCAATACTTTCGGAGATATAATTTGTCTGTTTGAACTAGAGCGCCAGAAAGCTCCTGTCCACAGGGCTTGAACCCATTTTTTTTAGGATCCTAGTGGTCTGTTCTCAGTGAAGTTTCGCACACCGCAAGAGGTCATCATTGCTCACCGAAGTACCAAAATTGAAATCAATTCGATATTTGGTTTCGGAATTTCAAGCAAAATATTCCGCTAATTGTAAAATTCTTTCTTAATTTTTCCTACTCATACTATGCCCACGAAATTTTCCACAAGTGTTTTCGTCGGTACTTTATATCTAACTACTGAGCTTCAATTCAATCGGGTCAGTATTTTTCGAGTTATAGTGAAAATAAAATTTCAATTTTATTATTTTAGAATATTTTACTTTTTTTCTAGTTCGTAGCCATCCGATCAATACAAAACTTCGCAGGTGTAATAAAGGTCATGATTCTACAATTTGATGCTAAATTTCAGATAGATCGGGTGACTGGTTTCGGAAATATACTTGAAAAATGTTTTAACTAAAAAAAAAGCACTGACGTGAAGTCAGTACTCTTTGGTGCGCGTGTTCACGGTGGCTAATTTGAATTGAATGATGAGTACTTCAAGCTCAGTGGATAGAGCGAGCTGAATATCTACCCAAAGGATAGTGGACACCATTCACTGTCGGTTCAAAAATTAACAGTGCTGTATCTAAGCTGTCATCAGGATAGAGTAACAAAGTTGGAAAATAATACAACTGACTCTCCTTAGTCGCACAAGCTCCTAGAAGATTTAGGAGTGTCAGTATAATCCTAATCATGTTTATAGCACGCGCTAAAGCAGATTGACCCCACGTCAATGCTTTTTTACACTTTTTCTTCATTGTTAAGTCAATCTGCATTTGGCACGCGTGCTATAAAAATGATTAGGATTATACTAATCCTCCCAAATCTTCTAGGAGCTTGTGCGACTAAAGATAATCAGTTGTGTTCTTTTCCAACTTTGTTACTCTATCATCCTGATGGCAGCTTAGATACAGCATTTTTAATTTTTGATCCGACAGTAAATGGTGTCCACTATCCTTTTGTAAGATCTTCGGCTCGCTCTATGCACTGAGTTTGAAGTACTCATCATTCAATTCAAATTAGCCACCGTGAGCACGCGCGTCAGAAAGTACTGACTTCACGTCAGTGCTTTTTTTATTCAAATTCCTTTAACAAATAAAGCTATCAATACAGTTTGGCTGATACTTTACCGAAGATCGAAAAAAATTGCGAGTATGGCACCTCCGTTAGGAACGCAATTGCCTCTTCTCCAAATCCGAACGCATTTCAATATAGATCTACCAAATATAGTTATTTATAAATTCGCCTCAGGGCCACCATACAGACATTTCAACTCGGAAACAACGCTATTTTCCCCAAACTGACTCGTGTCCGTGCACTGAATTGACATGAATATTCTTTTAAAACCTCACAATATCGGCTCATTACTCCCAACATAACCCATACAACCCAAAAATAGTCACTTCTCGTCTGCGCATGCGCAATCTACTCGTGGCTGCAAGTCCTCCCATAACTACACACCTCACAAAAATTTCAGATTCTCCAACACTAGTGGTTCAGGAGATATCCCATCTTGAATCCACGCATGCGCAGACCCTCACCAGGGGATTCTATGGAGGAATTGCATCCGCCAGCCCAAAATCCCAATCCTCTCTGACGAAAACACCAGCAGTTAAATCACGGATGGTCTGCTCATGCGCATAACGAAAACTGCCCGTAAGGGATAACATCGATTTCAAAATTAGCCCCAGGTTTACGCTATGGACACTTCAACTAGGAAACAACGCTACATCCCCCAAACTGACTTCTCCGTGCACTGAATTGCCATGAATATTCTTTTAAAACCTCACAATATTGGCCCAGCACTCACAACATAACCCGTACAACTCAAAAACAGTCACTTCTCTTCTGCACATGCGGAATCTAGTCGCGGTTGAATGTCCTCTCAAAATCACACACCTTACAAAACACTCCGATTATTCAACATCAGTGGTTCAGGAGAAATCGCATCTTTATTCCACGTATGCGCAGACCCTTACCAGGGGATTCACTGGAGGAATAGCATCCGCTACCCCAAAACCGCAATCCTCTCTGGCGAAAACACCAGCAGTTAAATCACTGATGGTCTGCTCATGCGCACAACGAAAATTGTCCGTAAAGGGTAACCAAAATTTCAAAATTAGCCCCAGGGCCACGGTACGGACACTTCAACTCGGAAACAACGCTACATCCCCCAAACTGACTTGCCCTTGCACTGAATTGCCATGAATATTCTTTTAAAACCTCACAATATCGGCTCAGCACTCCCAACATAACCCATACAACTCAAAAACAGTCACTTCTCTTCTACGCATGCGCAATCTACTCGCAGCTAAAAGTCTTTTCAAAATCACACACCTTACAAAAACCTCCGATTCTCCAACACGCAGACCCTCATCAAGGATCTGGATTCTTGGAGGAATAGCATCCGCCACCCCAAAACCCCAATCTTCTCTGACGAAAACTACAGCAGTTAAATGACTTCTCATCTGCGCATGCACATAATGAAAAATGGTTCAAGCACTGAAGTGAAGTCAGGAGATTTTGCGCGTATGTTCTATTGTCCATTCTCCTGTATTGGACACCCTTAGTCGAATTTACCATGGTAAATTATGTTGTCCATTCTCCTGTATTGGACACTTTTAATTCGAATTTACCATGGTAATTCGTATTGGACACCCTTAATCGAATTTACCATGGTAAATTATGTTGTCCATTCTCCAGTATTGGACACTCTTAATTCGAATTTACCATGGTAAATTCGAATTAAGTGTCCAATACAGGAGAATGGACAATAGGAAATACTCGCAAAAGCTCATGACTTCACGTCAGTGCTTGAACTAATTTTTTTTCGTAATTTTTTTAAATTTTTCTAGCGTTACGTTTCTTACAAAGTTTCAAACACGTCTTAATGTTGATATTCAACCACTAGTTACCAAGCTTCAATTCGATCGAATCTTTATTTTTTGAGTTATCGAGGAAATATTATTCCAGGTGTGTATAACTCGGAAACCGTTAGACCGATTATGCCCAAAAACGAAATTAATCTCCCATTTGGATACGCAACCTACCCTGAAAATTGCAAGTCCCTATCACCTTTCGTTCGAAAGTCATCGAGGCAACGGTCACCCATCTACTGAACTCGCACAAGGCTGCTCGAATCTCCCACAATATTTAACCGATCGTGTTATAACTTGAAACTTGGCAGTATAGTTAGGTTCTAAAGGCTCTTGCAAAATTTCAGCCATTTCAGACGAATAGTTACTGATATATAGAATTTTTTTTTCAATTTTCAATGATTTCTTAAAAATTTTCTACACATACTATCCTCACGAAATTTTTCAAGAATTTCAGCGTTGGCATTCTACAACTAATAACCATGTTTGAATTCAATCGGTTCTGTATTTCTCGAGTTAATGAGGAACAAAAAACAACCAAATTTCAGATGGCTATAAATCTGAAACCGTTTGGCCGATTATGCTTTTAAACAATCTCAAATGTCGCATTCAGATGCACAACCTAACCTGAAAACTTCAAGCCGCTATCTCTTTCCGTTCTCAGGTTATCGTGACAACAAATATATTTTTTATTAATTTTTCAATAATTTTCTAGCGATGCGATTCTCACAAAATTTCACAGACGTGCCTAAGTTTATATTCTACAACTATTCACCAAGTTTCAATTCGATCAGATTTATATTGGTTGAAAACAAAATCATTACTCGGAAACCATTTGGCCGATTATGCCCATTAACGAACTTATCCGTCGTATTGGGATGCGCCACCTACCCTGAAAATTTCAAGTCGCTAGCTCTTTCCCTTCTCAAGTTATCGTAGCAACGGCCGGACGGTCGGCCGGACAGAATCAAATTTGACATCGAATTCTTCATTGGGGAGTCGAACCAAATCGTTTGGGAGCATTTTCGTCAAAAAATCGAAAGTTACAGACATTTGGCAAAATGATAACGCGATGTTTCCCTGAACATACGCGCAAAAATAGGTTTCGGCATCTCAAGCAAAGTATTCCGCAAAATAGTAGTAATTTTTTGATTTTTTTCAAGTCACGTGATTCTCACGAAATTTTGCAAAAGTGTTTGCTTTGGTCTTTTGCATCTAACTACTGAGTTTCAATTTTATCAGATCAGTATTTTTCGAGTTTTCGTGAAAACAAAATTTCAAAATTTTTTGAATTTTTTTTGCCACTTTGGGGCCATCCGGTCAGTACAAAACTTTGCAGGTATATAAAGGTCATGATTCTACAATTTAGTGCCACATTTCAGAAAGATCGAGTGACCGGTTCCGGAAATATTCATAAAACACGTTTTTACTATAAACGGCCTTAACTCCGAAACCGCTAGGTGGATTTGGCCCGTTAACGAAGTTGTCCGAGATATTTAAGTTACAAAACTACCCTGCAAATTTCAACGCTCTAAGTCGTTCCGTTCGATAGTTATCGTGCTAACGGCCGGCCGGCCTGACCGGACGGACAGAATTGAATTTGACCTCGAATTCTTCATCAAGGAGTCGAACTCAATCGTTCGAGACCAATTTCGAGAAAAAAATCGAAAAATACGGACATTGTGACGAGATGATAGCTGTTCCTTGCGGAACACGCGCAAAAATGGTCATAACTCCGAAACGGCTTGATGGATATTGCCCATTGACTAACTTGTCCGAGATTTTTACGCTCCAAACATGCCCTGCAAATTTCAACGCTCTTATTCGTTTCGTTCGAGAGTTATCGTGCTGACGGCCATCCGGACCGGACGGACAGAATTGAATTTTACCTCGAATTCATTATCAAGGAGTCGAACCCAATCGTTTGAGACCATTTTCGCAAAAAAATCGAAAAATACCGACATTGCGACGAAAAGATAGCACGCTGTTCCTTGCGGAACACGCGCGCAAAATTCAAGAAAACCTCGAATTATCTTCACGTTTAAGCTATGATGCTGATATTTCAGATATTCAATTTCATCGTTGCCACAGCTCACCAAAGCACATTGACCCACCCGTATAACAATTTGTTATTGATTCGTTACAGGTAGAATATCAGAATGTCCGGTACGCTAACGAAAAATCGTTATCTGAACCAGCAACAAAATGTTATCAAAAACCTCTACTACTTTGATACAGATCAAATACCGAAAAACTATCATCCAAACTGTAAAGTTTTACTACAGAAATTCTTTATCAACAGATGCCTATTTTGGGAGTAAGAAACTTAACTGTGAAGTAAAGAAAATTGATGATCGATACGTAACATTAATGAGAATTACGATGGAAAAACATAATTTTAAGGTATTTCTTATATTTCTGCGTTCAATTGTTCTCATATCTCAATCATTCTTTCAATTCTACCTCTATTACCAAAATATATTGAATTAACGTATTAAATTATAGTATATTCTAAAACAAGTTGCAGAATGGGCTCCTATTAAAACACGAATGCGAAATGCGAAAACGAGCGACGAAGGAGCGAGTTTTCGAACGCATGAGTGTTGGAATTGCCGTCTGCAACGCGTATTAGACGATATTCAGACCTATTCTGTTTGCGTATTGCTATAAACATTGCTATTCAAGTCATATTGCTATCCTCCTAATTTTTAACAATATGACTATGGTATTACGTATTCTGTTCCGACTGTTATAGCAATGTTGGTTATCAATTTTCTCACAGCAATATTGCTATCAAGTAGGTCAAAATTCATTGATTTTAGAGCTGACAACACTGTATTTCATGACTTTTATGTGAAATAGAAGAAGAATTTAACCTTAATTGATAAACATTTCGTCCGTTTTTCGTTGGTTATCCGTAATTCCTAACCAAATTAATAAAATGTCACGAAAGTGAAAAACGAACTATTTTATTTATGAAACTAACAAGATGGAGTTATTGATCAATTTTCAGGAAACACATCGAATATTGGTAACCGCTACCATGACCGAAAATATGAAGACTTGCAAACACCTAAACAAATATTAAATTTTGATTTTTTCTGTCTTCATTCATACCTACTTCGAAGTTAAACGGAACAGTATGTCTCCTAGTTTTGTCCTGAACAAATTCCCTCAGTTCTTCAATTGAATCAAAAGAAGTCATCTTCGTATTAAGGCTGAATTAATAGTTTATTTAACTTTTTTCACCCAGTCAGTCAGTCTTCGAATGCATATCTAACAAAAGAAGCAGTACCTATATCTCATAGTGTGCTCATGAGCAAGTAAATATATGAATAAAATACCCTCGGCTCTTCAATGAAATCAAAGGCAGTCATCTTTTTACTAAGACTGAATTATTAGTTTATTTAATTTGTTTCATTCAGTCGGTCAGTCTTCGAATGCATATCTCTAACTTAAAAGAAACAGTATATATCCTAGTTTGATCATGAACTAATATACCTATATAAATATATGAATAAAATTCTCTCAGCCTCTTATTATTGAGGTTGAATAGTTTATGATCTTTTCTGTACACAAATAGAAGGGATTGTTAGTGTCAGATCTAAGTCTTAGCAATTTCCTTGAAAGTATGTATTTTAAAGTACCTTTAATAAATATACGATTATTTATACCTATATTTATCAAAGTACCTACCTATTTTCAATATTTTCGGTTTCTTGGAAGAGAAAAGTGGTTCTTAGCCATATTCCAAATCTTGTTATGCTCTTAGCAAGTACTATTTTGAGGTTGCTGAGATAGCAATGTGGATAACAATATGTTTGTAAAAATGACAGATCATATTGCTCAAAATCGATGATCAGAATAGCAATATTTCGGATCTTGCTGTGGTAGCAATATCTTTTTCTTAGCAATATTGCTATGCGCGAACAGAATAGGTCTGATTTTCTCTATTTCAGGCAAGTTTTGTACAATACTGTTGAAATTTTAAGAAAAATTCGGATTATACATCCTAGTGACTTTTGTATTATATCTTGGCAGTTGGCACGTATGTAGGGCATGGAGATCAGATTTAAAAGAGTTTCCTAATTGCATGAATGATTCAAAATTAGCAAGAAGGAAATCTCTAGTACCATATTTTTTATTGAAAATAAAACTTTTCCTCAGCAATTATTTCACTATATTCAGATTATATTGTATTGTCAATTGACGTATGTTGAAATTTGATAGGATTGAATGTCAGTTCTGACTACCACAAAACGAAAAATATAACTAGAAACAATGCGGGAATGAGTTCATTCCAGCACTGTTTTTAGTGCTGGAATGGACTCATTACGATACTGAAATAGAGAAAATTTATTTCCTCATTTGGATTCGGATCTGCATACCTTGGCCCCTCACTGCTTCAATTTTCGATCTGACCAGCACTTCACCAGTTCATCCATCCACCAACCTTCTTGTAGGACATGCACTTTATCGACTGATTGGTGCAATGGATACAAGTAATAAAAGAATGCGATTTAACTGTCAATCAGAGACTGAATATTCACGATTTAATCTTAAAAAAATATTAAAAATCACTGACGTGAAGTCAGTACTCTTTGGCGTGCGTATTCACGTTGGCTAATTTGAATTGAATGCTGAGGGTTTCAAGCTCAGCGGTTAGAACGAGCCGGAGATCTACGCAGAAGGTAGTGGATACCATTCACTTTTGTGTCATAAATTAACAGTGGTATTTCTAAGCTGGCATATGGATACAGTAACAAAGTTGACAAAGATCACAACTGACTCTCCTTAGTCACACAAGCTCCTAGAAGCTTCTGGGGTATCTCAATGGGAAAGACTTGAGAGGGTCAGTATAATAATAATCATGTTTATGTTTATAGTACGCGCGCCAATTGCAGATTGACTTCACAATGAAATAAAAAAGCCTAAAAGAGCATTGACGTGGGGTCAAACTGCTTTGGTGCGCATGCTATTAACATGATTATCATTATACTGACCCTCCCAAGTCTTCCCCATGGAGATCCCTCAGAAGCACCTAGGAGCTTGAGTGACTAAGGAGGGTCAGTTGTGTTCTCTATCCTTATGCAACCTTGTTACTCTATCCTTATGCCAGCTTAGACACAGCACTGTTAATTTATGACCCGACAGTGAATGGTATTAACGAGCCTCTGGGTAGATCTCCTGCACTTCTCGTCTGCTCATGCGCTTAACGTAAATGCCAGTAAGGGGTAACATGAATTTCACAAATAGCCCCAGGACCACGGGACGGACACTCCAACTTGGAAACAACGCTATTTCTCTCAAATGGACTTGTCCGTGTACAGAATTTCCATGAATATTCTTTTGAAACCTCACAATACCGGCTCAGCATCAGGCCCATGACCGGTAGTCCTAAACCACTCCTAACATAACACATACAATACAAGAACAGTACCTTTTCCTCTGCTCATGCGCAATCCACTCGCGGCTGAAAGTCCTCACAAAGTCACACAACTCACAAAAAATTTCGATTGTCCAACACTAGTAGTTCAGGAGATCGCATCCTGCATCCACGTATGCGAGGACTTTCACCAGTGGATTCTGTGGGGGAATAGCATTCCTCCCATTAACAAACTCGTCCGAGATATTTACGCTCCAAATCTACCCTGCAAATGTCAATCCTCTAAGTCCTTCCATTCGAGAGTCGCGCTAATGGACGGGTGGACCAGACGAACAGTGCATTCGACCTCGGATTCTTTGTTTCTTTCAGAAAAATTTCCCCGAGGGGGCAATTCAAAGTTCCGGGGGGGAAAATTATCCAAACGTTTTGGGAGAATATTAACTAGACGAAATTTTCCAAATGATGAAAGGAAGTAATTGGGAAAAATATTAAAAAGATAGTCAATCTGCATTAAGAGGGAATTTGATACAGAATTTCTTGATTTCATCTTCTGTGGGGGTTGTAAATGACTGGAAGGTTTCAAATTTGCTTGAAAAAGTCATAACTTCAATCGATTTTTCATTGAACTGGTCATCTATCTCATTGACTACGCTGTCACAATAGGTTTTCAAGACCTTCAATGTTTCAATAACTTTCTCATCTTGAATAATTTCGACTTCATTTTTGATTTCATAAATTTTTTTATTTATGGTTTTATGTAAGAGACTTCTCTCATCTCCGCACAGCTTTGCAATGTCTTTTAGAAGCAATTTTGTTGTTGTAATTAATGGATTCACTTTGGTCAGGCACAAGTGTTTCCTTTGTTAAGCATTTCTGAGATAATAGAGTGCACTTAGCACCTCGTTCATCACATGGCAAAGGACATGAAACTCTGTTTCTGATTTCAAGCAAAATGCCTCCTGCAAGCGATACCAGATCTGCACTTTCCTTTTGTATGTATTCGCAAGCCATCAAAATGGACTTCAGACTTCTGAAAACAGCATTCACTATTCTATATTGCGATAACCATCCAAATTCTATGTATTCTGGGATTTTTAGAATGGGATCATTCAAAACAGATTGAAATCGTGCAGAATATTTTCTTTATTTGGTGACTTGCTGAACAGCTTGTAGATGTCCTTCAGTACATAAAAACCCATTTAATGTTGTATTTTTATTCCTGCAGGAAGCTGCAGCTAATGCCACATCTTTTTTGGCTTTTCATATAGTTTTCTTCTTACTCCACCTACATTTCCGGACATATTGGATGCTCCTTAAAACCAAATGCTATCCTGTTACCATAAATAAGACCGAAAGATGTCATTTCTTCGTCGATAGCCTTGCCATCGGGGATTTTTACTATTGCCAGAAACTTTTCGACGGGTACTTTATTTTCGACAACTCTGAAAATTATACTCAATTCCATTTCATTCTTCAAAGAAGGGCTTTCATCAGCTGAAACAGAAACCATCTCATTTTTTAGGGAATCCCTGAGCCGATTTCTCAAAACTTTACCCACGCCATGTGAGTAATTCCTCCTTTAAATTCACCAAAATATTTTCGATCAGACTCTCATATTTTGAGGCATGAGCAATTTCTTCTTTTACTAAAAAGTATAATCCTCTGAGAAAAATCTTTAAGCCTCTTCTATTCGAATCCTTTTGATTATTAATCTCTGACAGAATTTGGGCATGAATTGGTCTCTTCAGTGCCTGATTTCTGAGCTTTTCCATGTGTGAGCAGATGAATGCTCATGTTTTTCAAATCTACCATTCTTTCCCAAAGCGTTTTTGAAAGATGTGAAAGAAAACCCTCCACCTGTCTTTTGAAAAATATTTTCTTAATTTTTTTTTCATATGAATTCGACTTAGTTCAGAGAATACTTTGTAGGATTGTTTGAAGAATAACTAAGAATAAAAAAATAAATCAAAAGCATAAACATCTGAACAGCCCACTATTACAAAACAACAATAACAACATCATTTGGCGTTTTATCATAGTACACCGACAAACTCAATCACGCCGAAAAGTTCGATCAGCGCGAGAAACTCGTAAACGTAAAGATATTGGATTGCAGGGACTTGAATATTTATGACAGGAATCGTCATTGTTGATGGTTTTTCATAATAGTTAAATTCGTGGGCATTCCTCTCTAAACTCGCGATTGCTTTCTCATTCGGCACTTTGAATATGTGAATATTTTGTTAGGCGCTCTCAATTTTCCTCCGGGGTTGCACCTTCACAGTTCCGGGGGGGGGTCATTGCTCCCCCCCGGTAATGTACCTGAAAGAAACACTGATTGGCGAAATGGTTTTTATAAGGTTGAATAGCACGGTCAATACCAGAGTTGATACCCAAAATATGAGTTTGGTATATGCAAAAATTTTAGAAGTTTTCAAAAACAGAGAACGCGGAGTGAATCTGTTTTGAAGCGGACGTAGGGTACATATGAGGGTTGTATTGTACCTATATGTTTATCGATTTTCTGTCTCCTTCAGATGACGATTTTCCATCCGAGAATTTAGTCCAGCCCTATTCTGTAACTCGGATAGAAATGAACGCATCGGATCGTAATCTGACATATCGGAATGTATCTCTTCTATCGCGTCCAATTTTGGTATTCTATAACCAATGTAGAAGACGCTGCAGAATCGGAATTCTTATTTCTATTCGACGCTCTTGGAAGTAGCCGGCAACGTTACATGTGCACGCCAATCTCACCCTTAATAACCACTGACATTTATCAGTTTGTTTATTTTGGGTAACTTAACCTAGCAAATTTCATAAAGATATGCAGTTTACTTTAATGAATTTTAGTAGAAAACGATTACACGCTGTTTCTGGCGGAGCAAGCGCCTAAAAAAAAAGAAAGAGGTTTTTTTTTTAATAAAATGCGAAGTGAATAAATTTTCAATTTACCCCGTGGAATTTTAAAAGAGAAAGAAAATTACAATTCTCCAATAGCTTCAAATGCAGTCGTCAGAATTAGTTGTTCAAAGTAAGAACTGACTTCATTTATGAAATCGACAGCAATTGTTCAAGATAAACGGTAAAGCTTCCTAAAAATTTCTTCTGGGATTTCAAAAGGATTACTAACTGGTATCCCTAAGTTTACGACGTTCCATTCTGAACATTTGCTGTTCGATTTTTTCTTCTATCGCCGAACGTAATTCATAGATGATATCCAGGTTTTTCACTATGATTAATCGACACTTGTTTTAAAATAGTTCCTTCTTCTGGCGAAACACCTATTAAACGGTTCCGTATTTACAAACGCTAAATTGAATTCGTCGATTTCATATGTCAAAATACGGCGACGGCGCATGCTCCATCTCATGGTTCCGATCTCGTAAAGCGATTCCGATATGGTTTAGTCGGTAGAGAGCAATTCTATTCTATTTCTATTTCAGATTTCGATAATAGAATTCGAGTTGAGTTACAGAATACCAATTTGAAGCGATTCCGATTTGACCGGTGTATTTCTATTCGATGCATACCATCTCTATTCGATTTGAAGTTACAGAATAGGGCTGAATGTCTGATACAATAATGAGATTTTTGACTTTCCACTGTCTGCGGTTCTTTTTAGATCCAATTTTGAATAACTCGTGGAGTGCATAGTTTGGCTTTGGTAAGTTTGTTTCAATGCGGATCGTAGCTCTGTAGGGGTCCATTTTGGTGTTTGTACTTAAATTATTGTTTTTTTCTGGTGTGTGTTGTTGTTCTTTGTCTTTCTTTTGTTTTTACAACAATGATGATGATCTGTATTTTGTAGTCCTAAAGAAGCAAATATATGTTTGCGAAACGTTGGGTTTAGCTGAGATTTGCTGATTCGTACCACCTTCCTAGTTCCCATTAACTTACTGTACGTTATCATTAAAGGATACCTACTATGGGAGATGCATATATCATTCGATGATTTTTTCTGGGTCTTCTCTTTCAAGCTCTGAAAAAACAATAAAATGGAATTGAAAGCTTCTTTTATTTTATAGTTATTTTTAAGAGTTTGGTAGGGAAAACCCAGGAAAAATCATTGAAATTGAATAACATCATTGAAAAGCCTTGTAAATATTCCTACCTCAATGTAAATAACGATTTATTTTATTTGCCAGGTTATGGCTTTTATATCTTTCTGCATTTCCGAATAAGTTCACTATTATTTTACAATCATTTGCAACGATATGTAGACAAGATGCAAGTGACGCATCATGAATTCAAGGGAATCAACAAGTTCCGGTAACCTCTTACGTTCTTCAGACATTATGTAACTTTACTTCTTTACTGTTTATTTTTCCTTGGATATGGTTACAATAAATACACTCATAATGCCCTCGGGCATAATGAGCGGATATTATGGCCATAACGCCTACTCATTGTACGAGAAGTCAAGCAAAAGCAAATGTATTGCTTTAAAAAAATGTTCATACAAGTACAAACAATAAACTCAACAAACAACGAGTCACACAACGAAACGGCAGCTTTGGCGCTCTTGTCAAACTATATACTAGCGAGTAATTATTCAAACTTAGACAAATCGTATCTCCGAAAGTATTGGTTTCTCAGAGTTGGGAATGATATCAATGGGTTCTTATAATAGAACTGCATCATGAAAAACAAAATTAAAACTTAGGTCTATGACTCACCTCATATGTTGGATTTACATACATCGGCAAATTATAATTAGAGCTTTCTATGAAATCATAAAATTACGATTAATTATGGAAATTTAAAAAAATCATATCTCAGAAAATATTAGTTTGTTAGAGTTGAGAATAATGTCAATGTATTCTTATGATGAAAGTGCATCTTAAATAAAATTGAATTTGAAATTGTAAAAAAATTAGGTATTTTTTTTCGTTACTCCGAAACTATTGCCCTAGTAACGAACTCAACCGAGTTATTTATCTCCCAACCCTATTCTGGAAATTTCAACTGTCTAGCTGATTCCGTTCGAGAGTTATCGGGTTCTTGATCAGTGAGTCGAACTAAAACGATTGAGACCATTTTCAGCCAAACTACAGACATTTGAGCAAAAGTACTCTGTTCTGAGGAACAAGAGCGCCAAAAATGTGCTAGAAAATTGGTAAATGTTTGACGTTTCCCGAAAATTCCGACATGTTCGCGTATTTCTTTGGATTCAGGAAACGTCAAAAGTGAACAAATTTTCTCGCGCATTTTTCATATATTCCCGTTGGGTGAAAAATTAAATCTTGCGTGCACCGCGAGCATTACTGGATCCTTACGCCCTTGGTGCATAAATAACTATTATATATATAATTTCGTTTTTAAGCAATTGAAACACTTTAAAAATATTTCGTTTATTTCGAGTGACTTCAACAAAGTATCATACATAACTGACTCTCTCTAGCCATCAGAAACTCCAAATAGTTACTTTATTTATTTTTGATGGCACAGCATCTTCTCAGGAAAAATACCACAACATGTTTCTCATGAACAGGGTGGGAAAACGAGAAGAAATGGGCCTACAGCACATCCTGTACAGTTTCAAGTTATATCATTCAGAGGTATTCGGTAACTTAATAATGAGATAACAAGTGTCACTTAGAAAGGATGTTGCTCTAGCCCGATTTCAAGGTTCGCGAAATCTGCGATTTCACGTATAATTCCTCCCGATTTTGAGAGTTTTTGTTATCTTCTTCCATAGAAGTACAAAAACGAAAGCAGATGCTTTTTCGGTATAGGAAAATTATGATTCCTGTCACCACACAAACTATCACTAAATTCACTACACTAAAATAAACTGTGGTAGGATTCCAATCTTGAAGGTCTTGAAGATCAGGGATATTTTCTGTAGGTAGTAGGCTAATTTTTCGGCTTTCTTTCCATTTCTGTTCTAATGGTACTAATTGGATGGCTGCATACTCTTCGTATTTTCGAATAGGACGGATTCTCTTCATTCGATTGATTATTACACTGCTCTTGTAGGTTGGTGAATTCTGGTGCAGTATTCAGACAATGTTTGTAGTATACCTTCTAGGCATTGCTCGGTTTGGACTAGATCTTCTTGCCGAGTAATATAAAAATCTTCAACGACTTCACTTCCCCATATCGTTTTGTCTTCTTTCATAAGGAGATAAGAAGGAAGATTGAGTATGAGGGTATTTTCCTAGGGAAAGTTATGGAGGTGATATAATTCATAAGCTAGTTTTTGGAAAATCGACATTATTACTACAAACAGAAGTGAATTTTTTTGATTGACTAAAATAATATGTTCATTACATTTTATGGTATTGGAGTATTCGTTGTATAGAATTTCATCATCAGCATCCAGGGTTCCGAAAAGATATTTTGAAATTTTTTCACCAATATTTAAGAGTCCTCGTTCTTCTTTTAGATGTTGTGTTATGATGTTGTTGAATTTCACATCATTATTAATAATTGAAGCTTTAGCCATATCGAAATAAACTGTAGTAAAATAGATATTATTTTTCATTAAGTCTACTTTTTGCTTTACTAGGACTAAGTACTGAGATAACACTTAGGCCAAAGCCAATGATCTGCGACGTAAATTTTGCGTAATTTTATAGGTGAAAGATTATGTTTGATATCTAGAAATTCTAATATTTTAAAACAGCTTAAAACAAAACAAAAGCATTATTTTCGTTGTTTAATCTTATTTTTGTGTTAAACGTGTTTATTAGCCATATTTTTTAATTGGGTACCTGAGATAATTTCTCTCGGTATTTTTTTTGTAGGGTGATTTTAATTTTGCCTGAAAAGATGTTTGATGGTAAGTATCTTTGTTTTCATCCAAATCTTTAAAGCTATTTCTATTCCGATTCAATTGTTCAGTAGATTTCTGATTTTTAGCATTGACTCCTTAACTAATTTTTGAATTTCTCTAAAATTTTCTTCATAATTTTTTATACCATGTGAAATTTCATTATCTAGTGTCTTGCCAATTGGAATCTCGTAGTTTAAGTCTTCTTTCAAAATTAGTTTGGGGGTTGGCTCTAAAACAAATTCATTTTCTTCATCGTGATGGTTCATTTCAGTTTCGAAGGAATATTCAAAAGATTCTTCAAAGTTATTTTCTTCTGTATAACAATTGATATTAGTTAATTCTTCCGAGCTGTAATTCGGTTGTTGCTGACCACTTTGAAAGAATTCTGGTGGACCAGTGGTAAATAATTTATTGGGTCGCCGAATAGAAGTACTAGCTGATCTCTTTTGAGGATGACTATTCTCATAGGGAAAATTCTGTCTAGTTGGTAAATTCTTATGCGAAGTGGTGGACATAGGAGTCGAAATATTGTGTAAAGAAAAATTTGATCTCGGTACGATATTTGTATGATTTGGGTTATCATAAAAAAAATTGTTCCTTGTAGGATATTGACTTCTAAGCGGTAGTTCGAAATCTGTTTGAATAAATACTAAATTTGTATGATCCGAAAATGATGGTGATGGGACATTCCGAGTGCTCATCATGTCTAATTGAGATTTTCTCAAACTTCCAGCCAAACCTGATTTCTACTATTTTATTATTCAATCAAATCATCCAATTAGCTTGCGTCAAGAAAACGATGATTTCATTGCTTGTTACTATATTCTTTCCTTCTTCCTTGCTTATAATTTCTTTCAATTGTAAGATGCTGGTTGTAGATATACTTTCAGAAATCACAATTGTGAAAGTCTTTGGCAGAAATCGACAAACTTTTCGTGAATTCACTAAATTAACTTAATAAATTAAGTATTTATGTGTCAGAACTACAATTTCTTAAACATTTAGATATTTAATGAAAAATACAATTTCAATTTTATTTTATTTTGAGAGCCTCAACATTTTCCATAACAAATTCCCAAATTTAATATTTCATTTTTTTTTTTTAATTTTAAAATATTGAAATTTCTACTTTCCCAAAATCGTAATATTTCAAATTTTAAAATGTAAAATCAATTTTGAATAAATTTATATACATCGTTAATATTGAAAATTCCCCTGTTTCTATCAGTTCCTATTTCTTTTAATCTATAACTATTGAAATTGTTCTCATTGTCAACCATATATGGTCCTTCAAACGGAGGTTCTAATTTTGCACAGATATCCCTATTCTTGTTAGATACTCCATCCATGTTATGATACGAATAAAAGAATTTTGAATTTTGTGAATTCGTTATAAGTATAAATCAGTATCAAACAATAACAAATTGAAAAATTGCTAATTTTGGGAGGATTCTAATTTGAATGATCTTTAAAAATATTATTAAGAATCTCAGAATATTAACAGAATAATTTATTAACTAAGGAGGAAACTATAATTATCAAACTCTAAAACTATATTACACTAACCTTAAACAAGCTTAACCTAATATTCCTTATTCTATGCCAATTTGCTGGGAAGTTCCTTCCAATCGTAGTTAATCCTTCTTTCACTTCTTATATCACTCCTTCTTCTAATTAATTCTCTCTTCAACTTCTTGATACAATGGATCCAATATGATTTAGATACTTTCCTATTATATATTCTGATACATTTAACATTAGATGATTTATTTCATTCAATAAACTGAGTTTTCTGATAATTATAGAGAGCAAAATTTTGTGTCACTCCAATTTCCAATTCTAGATCTACTGTCTAATTCAATTTTCTCTCGTTTCCCTGGATTCATTTTCTTCAAACTCCCAGCCAAACCTGATTTCTACTATTTTATTATTCAATCAAATCATCCAAATAGCTTGCGTCGAGAAAACGACGATTTGATTGCTTGTTACTATATTCTCTCCCTCTTCCTTGCTTATAATTTTCTTAAACTTCTTAAACATTTAGATTTTTAATGAAAAATACAATTTCAATTTTCTTTTATTTTGAGAGCCTCAACATTTTCCATAACAATATATATATATATATTAGGGGGTCCCTTATTTTTCAAAGTTTTAATTTCACAACGCATAGGCTCTTGTTTTGTTCATTTGGACCCAAAACACTCGAAAACCATTTTTTTCCTCATTTGGAAGTGAACTAACCGTGCCGACTTTCGCGTAAAGAAGTTCATACAAGTTCAGTCACAGAAGCGGCGCATGCCTTCTGCTATTGTCAGTTTATATTGGCTTGTCGAGTAACGATTCGGTATTATTTTGATTTTTGAGGATGGCAGTGGAATTAAGAAACAATAAAAAAAAATTTAATTGGTGAAGTAAGTCGCCAAATAACAGGAGCAAAATTACCGTCTACTAGTCAATTTCTTATGTATTTATTTTTCAATATATTCGAAGCTAAGTTGACTGTTAATGACAGTGCAAATCTTCGGGAGTGTATTATATTCTGTGAAAAGGCTAGAATACCTACCAAAGCTGTTCGTAATGATGTTAAGAAGTTAGTGGATCAAGTCTGGCGTGAGGTTCAAAAGGATAGTAAGAAGATTCAGGATATTTATAGGCACCACAAGAAAAACTTCCAATTTGAATTATGTAGATAATTTATTTGATATTGCACATGCTGATACTCTCGAAGAATAAAAATTGCAGAAGATAAAATATTCTTGCAAAAACAAAGCGAGCCAGGACGTCCGTGATACTTAGCACGTGTTGACAAAATGTTGGCTGAAATTGAACGAAGGGCAGCGCTGAGTAAACTGGCAGAAGGGAAAAAGAAATTAAGGCAAATGATTTCCGAGAGATTATTGATTCTTCAAACAGCTTTGAAAGAGATGGACAAATAGAGGAACAATCTACAATCTCTAAAGAAAGTCTGGAAGAACCTCAGGCTGCCACATCTGACTATGTAAGTTGACAAGTAGGGGAAGAAAAGGTTTTGTGACCTCAAAATTAGTTGCTACTTTAGACAGATGTCAACTAAGCATCAAGCGAAAGCAGTAATAAATGGACTTGAAAGCCGGGTTCTCAAAACTGCGTTTGATCCAAGATCCAGCTAGTTACTAGTAGTACTGATAGTACGCTGTTCAAAAAGTTTAGAGACAACTGGATGGATATAAATCCTAGTGCCATCAAACCATGTACCGATTTTGTTCAACAACACCTCTGTGGAACAAATAAATATTGATGAATTGGTGACGTTTCTCAACACTGAACTGGCAAAATCAATAAAATAAGATCCTTATCGTGAATCAATCAAGCTCACTGTTCTTTCTCTGGATAAAGATAATGATAATGAACTAAAAATCGGACATTCAGGCGCAATGCATCAAGCTCTTTGGGTGGCAATACCCAAAAAACACACAAAAAAAAGCTGTTTGTTGCAATCTCAGTTTGAAATGGGTGCCAAGAAAGAACAACCTCTACGTGATTTGTGTTTATTTATTGTGGCAGTTTATGAAAAGCCGTAGCTGGTATGCAGCTTGACAGAAAAGCACCTTATTAACATTGTTGTTTTTTACAAACCGTAGAAGATTATGAAAGGGTTGATAAATTAATTTTTAAAGCGACTCTAAACGAGTTCTGTCAACACTTGTAGTACTTATCAGAGGATTTTGATGATGAGATTGATGAGCGGACGAAAACGAACATTATAGAAAATTTACAGCTTCTGGAGAGAGATATGTCCCATCCAAGGAAGAAATGTCTGGCTCTCTTCACGTTTGGTAAAAAGTAGCATTTAATCAGTTCATTGAAACTCACTCTTTCATTCATACTACTCCAAGTAGTTTAACTTTTTGGCGCTCTAGTTCCTCGGAACTGAGTGCTTATCAATTTGCCCAAATGTCTGTAATTTTCGAATTTTTCGATGAAAATGGTCTTAAACGGTTTGGTTCGACTCACTGATCAAGAATCCGTGGTCGAAATTCATTCTGTCCGGCCGTACGCACGATAACTCTCGAACGGAATGAGCTAGACAGTTGAAATTTTCAGAGTAGGTTTGGGAGATAAATATCTCGGCTAAGTTCGTTATTGGTTAAAATCGGACAGATGGTTTCGGAGTAACGAAAAAAAAATTTTTTTTCACAAGGCAAATTCCAAATTAAATTTTTTTCAGTAAGCTGTTTTACCATAAGAATCCAATGATATCATTTTAAAGTCTAACAAGCTAATACTTTCGGAGATATGATTTTTCAAAATTTCAATAATAAATCGTATTTCAACGTTGTCACAGAATGATATTATTCTATGTATGAATTGTCATAATGTCAAATGATGTTCCAGAGACATGACATTATCTAATCAATCGAAGAATTGTGAGCGAAGTGAGAAAAATCTCAGTTGTTTGCTCCGAAATTAGGTTTTCTCAGAAAATTCTTACATTTCGGAACGGAACATGAAGTAAGAGATCTGAGAGTAGTGAGACTGCTTTTCATCCATAGACATATATATAACTCTCGAACGGAATGAGGTAGGTAGTTGAAATTTTCAGAGTAGTTTAGGGAGATGAATATCTCGGTTGAGTTCGTTATTGGGCAAAATTGGCCAGATTTAATTTGATTTTTTCCATGGTGCAGTTCTCATTCTCATGTTTGCTCATTTAATCTTGATAAATAAATTATTATTTAAATAATTATTATCATTTAAATTGAATTTCCTTTATGATGCAGGTCTATCATATGAATACATTGATATAATTCCCAACTCTGAGAAACCAATACTTTCAGAGATATAATTTGTCTGTTTGAACTAGAGCGCCAGAAAGCTCCTGTCCACAGGGCTTGAACCCATTTTTTCAGGAAAATCTTTTAGTGAGTTCGTATCAGTGACAAGCAAAGATTTGTTCCCTTGACTGAAACTTGACAGTAGTTTCCTGGAAAAGAATGTGTTACTGTGGAATGAAAAAGTTGCAAAGTACGAGTATGTATAGTAAAGCAAAAAAGAAAATTTTTGGATTAAAAACAGTTTATGACACAGGTGAACGAGATGCTAAATTAATGCTGGAGTTTCATTGTTTGAATACTGCAGATGAAGAACAGTAAAATGGAAAAAATTCGAATTAATAATTGGATATATTGTAGTATTTTTATTAGTTGCAGAAAGTTTATCATATAAAATTGTGTTTTGATCATAATTAATCTAATAGAATGTATTTAAGTGATGGTCTACGGGCAGAGTTTGGAAATGGGTTTACCAGCTATTTTCGTAAACTTTGAAGCTAAGTCGGCACGGGATAAAATCAACGTAGGAGGTTGAAATTCTTTACTTGAGTAACTAAAAGACTAATAAATATAATGAGAGGGTATGCGTTTCGAAAACTAAATAAACATATAAGGGACTCCCTAATATATATATATTGGCCAATCCATGGAAAGGTGCCTAACTTTCTATTATCTCTTCTTTACAGGCCTAACTCCAACAAAATTGGTATTAGCAACAGACGTCTTACCCCCAGTGGAAAGATCATGCACCCACTTCTCCCCTGGCATTGATCCCGATATTGAGACATTCGAGCTAATCGCAATATATCCAATAGAGTGCGTGAATTTGACTCTTTTTCCTAAGTTGAAGAGACAGGCTTTGAAGGCTCATTTTTGCAACAACAGCGTTCTTTATTTTGAACTAGGAGGCTTTGAAAATAGAGAGGTATGTACAAGAAAACTGTTAGATTTGTTGCGGTATACGGGCTACAACTTCTCAACTGATGATTCAATTATTGATTGCTAACCTTCCCAGAGCATCTCGGCGAATTAGCGGTAGCTTGAAATCGATGTATTGAATCCCTCTTGATCTCGTTACAGTTGAATAGCTGAATTGGGGAAGGTATTTTAATCAAGTTGATATAATGAAAAATTGGTTCAAGCACTGACGTGAAGTCAGGAGCTTGTGCGCGTATGTTCTATTGTCCATTATCCCGTATTGGACACTTTTAATCGAATTTACCATGGTGAATTCTATTGTCTATTCTCCAGTATTGGACACTCTTAATAGAATTCACCAAGGTAAATTCGATTAAGAGTGTCCAATACAGGAGAACAGACAATAGAATTCACCATGGTAAATTCGATTAAGAATGTTCAATACAGGAGAATGGACAATAGAACATATGCGCAAAGCTCCTGACTACACGTCAGTGCTTGAAACAATTTTTTTTCGTGAAGTCAGGAGCTTTTGCGCGTATGTTCTATTGTCCATTCTCCTGTATTGAACACTCTTAATCGAAATTACCATGGTGAATTCTATTGTCTGTTCTCCTGTATTGGACACTCTTAATCGAATTTACCATGGTGAATTCGATTAAGAGTGTCCAACACAGGAGAATAGACAATCGAATTCACCATGGTAAATTCGATTAAAAGTATCCAATACAGGAGAATGGACAATAGAACATACGCGCAAAAGCTCCTGACTTCACGTCAGTGCTTGAACCAATGTTCTTTTTCGTGAAGTCAGGATAGAAAGCAGTTATGAAAAAATTAGCACATTATTGTCTACCCTCAATTCTTCTTTAGGAGAAGAATACATAATTATTCTAGAAGAATATTACTGGAGTTAATGTCATATTTAAATAATCAAAGTAAAGAAAATTATAAGTTTAGCTACTAACATATTGAATGAAATTCATTTGAATTCCAGTAATATTCAAATACTTATTCTGAACCAATAAATGCCCATTGATAGATCTAAAGGTGTTGAGGTGAAACATAAAGATATATTCTCATTAGTGATAGAAAAACTGGCCTTAAATTCCTCTCTACCCATCACGAGATTCAATATCGACAAATGAGCCTCTCACCTTACAAGATCAGAAGGTGTGGTTAATTTAAAGTTAAGTTTTGAAGCCTTCAGCAGTTTTATATGATATGTTGTCTATGCATCGTTTTGAAGGTTCTCGCAAAAATACGACGATTCGCATCCAGCTACCGAACTCACAAAAGGCTGCTCGGTTCTCCAACAATATGGATCCAATCGTGTTCAAACTTGGAACTCTGCAGTAGAGTTAGGTTCTGAAGGCTCTTCCTCTTTCAGCCATGTCGGACGAATCGTTTATGATATATAGAATTTTTTTCAAATATTTTCAATAATTTTTTTGAAATTTTCTAGTTATACCATCCTCACGAATTTCCGCAAGAATTTTCGCGTTGGCATTCTACAACTAATAACCATGTTTGAATTATATCGGTTTCGTATTTTTCGAGTTATTGAGGAAATAACAACCAAATTTCAGATGGGAACAAAACAAAATTATTACTCGGAAACCGTTGGGCCGATTATACCCATTAACGAACTAGTCCGTCGTATTCGGATGCGCCAACTACCCTGAAAATTTCAAGTCACTAGCTCTTTCCATTCTCAAGTTATCGTGGCACCGGCCGGACGGCACCACATAATTAAATTTCACATTTGGGCAAAATGATAACGCGATGAACATACGCGCAAAAATTGGTTCAAACACTGACGTGAAGTCAGGAGCTTTTGCTCGCATGATCTATTGTCTATTCACCTCTATTGGATACTCTTGATCGAATTTACTATCGATATAGACCGTTTTCTCAGCTTTTATAGGATTTCAGTGCATTTCGTACCATTTGAATAACATACTTGAGTAATGAGAGAATCGCCTAAGATGAAAGAATTTTTAATTGTGACATATGTATTCTATCGCAACTGAAATTCATTAAATATCAAATAATGTACGAAACAATTTACATCTCAAGTAATTTCAGGATACGATATTCACGAAATACCGCAAAAATAATTACGTTGACTTTCCAGAAGCAATTACTTGCTGACTTTTAATTGGATCGGACTCGTATATTTTGTGTTATAGATGAATTAATAACAAAATTTCAGATGTGTATAACTGCAAAAACATTTGGCCGATTATGCCTACTAAAACACACAAATGTTGCATTCGGCTGTGCAATGTACCCTGAAAATTCGGATCTGTATTTTTTGAGTTATCGGCAAAATATTATTCCAGATAGTTATTACTCTGAAACCGTTTGCCGATTATGACCAACAACGAACTCAACTGCACCATTCGGATACGCAACCTATCCTGAAAATTCCTAGCTGCTGTATCATTCCTTTCAAAGGTTATCGTGACAAAGATCACCCATCCAGCTACTGAACTTGTGTTCAAATTTGAACCATGACTGTAAAGTTACGCACAAAATTTCGGCGATGTCAGACACATATTTCTGACCTATAGAATTTTTCTCAATGCTTTTCAATGATTTTTTGAAATGTTTTAGTGATACGATCCTCACGAAATTTCGTAGAAATTTGGCCGTCGCTATTCTACAAACAATTGCCATGTTTGAATTGGATCAGTTTCCTATTTTATGAGTTATTGAGTAAATTAAAACAAAATTTCAGATAGGTATAACTCAAAAACTAATTAGCCGATTATGCCTATTAAAAAACTAAAATGTCACATTCGGATGCGCAACCTAGCCTAAAAAATGCAAGTCGCTATGTCTTTCCGTGCTCACGTTATCGTGAGAGAAATAATATTTTTTAATATATTATTTTTAATTTTCTGGTGACACGATCCTCTAACTACAGCTAGTTAGTTGTGAACTTCTTCGCCCTATTTTTGCGAACTGCTGAGGATAAAAATCTCACCAGCGTCACCCAGGGAAATCCTAATGAACTCCGACCCTTTGCATTGAGGAAACCTTGAGCGATGTCCAGTGACGTTCATTCTTCAGCTGCAAAATGGTTAAAATCGAGGAATATTTCACCGTGTGTCTTCTAGTTATTAGCAATAAGCTACAGTTCACCTTATTCTATGTTCACTGGATTGTGCTTTTCTTGAATCACACTAAACCGAGCGTTTTCATGTTGCAATGGGATCATATATAGTTAGTCTGCGTTGCAGTGCCTGATTCCTTCTTGCGGAAAAAGAATGAACTTTTCTGAACATCGCTCGAGGCTTTCTCATCGCAGAGGGTCGGAGACCTAGGATATTCCTAGGTGGCGCTGGTGAGATTTCGTCCCCCAGCAGTTCGCAACAATAGGGCTTAAGGTTCCTGGAGCTCTTTCGTTTGTCATACAGTGTGCTAAGTTACGCTGATCATTGGCTTCGGGTGTATAGGATATGCTGATGACATAGTCCCAATAGTCAGAGGTAAATTTTGTGACTTACTACAGGAGAGCGTTAGAATTCTCGTGCAGTGGTGCTTGTCAGTGGGGCTGAGCATAAACCCGCACAAGACTACAGTGATTCCGTTTACTAGGAGAAGTAAAACTTTCAGCTGTGAGATCCCTCTTTTTGAAGGGAGATATTATAGAATGGAAGTCTGAAGTTAGATATCAAGGAGTAACACTAAATAGTAAACTTCTTTGGAATAAGCATGTTGAAATCACTGCTAGTAAAGCAATAAAGGCTTTAATGGCGTGCAGGAATCTAGCCGGTCAGACTCGGAGCTGCAACCCCAAGATACTGCGATGGATGTACCTACCTACCGATTTTCTCGGAGCTTTTCGAGTGACGTCCGAGCAAAATCGGTGGAGCGGATCAAGCTATCAACTATTTTCAATGTCAATATAACCGTCAAACTTTCAAAGAAATAATTACCCAAAAAAAATTGAGAATGATTTATGAATGCGAAATTTGCCAGGGAACAACATAAAACATTTCTGTTATATGAAAATACATATGGAAGAACGTATGTTTTTTTTAAACATGATTCTAAGTTAGCAAGGTACCACACGCAAATCATTAATTGCTTCTCCATTGCGACTTCAGGATGTCCTCTCGGCACGTTATCTTCATGAACCTCATGCAATTTTATTAAAAAAAGGCGACCGGAGTTATTCGAAAATGATGCCTAAATTGATTATCTGTAGATCTCATAGCGGTATCTTCGGCAAAATACCATATTTTTTTTTCATGGTTGATTTCCTCATCTTCTGAATCGCTATCGAGTATCTATTACCTCTATCTCTTCTTTATATGTAATAGATTCAATAATAATTCATTATTCATATTTTTGAAATTTTAATATGACGGAAGCAGTATATTTAGGTTAGAATTTCGAACTCAGAATAAACAATCGCGTTTGGATATCCCTAGATGCTCGAAAATCACGTGATCATAAAATCTACTCGATCTTATCGGATGTAATTACCATATGCGACTAATGTTGGAAAGGTAATTTTGAGAAGAATTAAAAAATGAAGGGTGCTATTTGAGAAAAAAAAATCAGGGTCACTTCCGGTCAAACCGAAAGTGCCTTTCAATTTTAGTTTCTCTCGGTGGAAGGCTCCTTGGACGAATTGAAAATAATAAAATTCTAAAATTTTGTATCTTTTGAAATGGCTGAGATAATCCATTGGAACATGTATACTGGGACACCCAGTATTCCTCTCTTAACACGTACATTTCATCAACCAATATTTCTAGTGACGAAATGATTAAAAAAGTAAGCATCGAAAAGAACTTAACCACGATGCTAGGTAGGAAGAAAGACTGGGACAGGGAATCCACTCCATGTCCCAAGTCCTTAAAAAAATGCCAAAATGGTACACAGACGGTTCGTAACCAATATAGGAGCTGGCATTCGAGTATATAGGGCAGCCACCAAATGCTCACTATTGCTAGGCTCCTATCCAGGCATCTTTCAGGCAGAAATACTAGCAATCGAAAGATGTGTGGAAATGAATCAGATATTTGATATAGCATTCCATTGTGACACTCAAGCTCCGATTAAAGCTCTGAGCTCCTATGTTATCGATGCCAACACACTTGGAAGAAAGGAGCACGAATCATTTTTATTGGTCCGAAACCCTACTGTGGGGTAGGTAAATACACCTACAAAAGTGAATCTTGGATGAAAGAATAATCTGGAAGATGTATACTCTGGAGATCTCTCCCAGGAATATATCATCCCAAAAAGTTCCTCTGGAACCTTCAGAATGTCAGATTCAAGAAATATATGTATCTCAGTAAAAACACGCTGCACCACCTCACTGGTTTGCTCACAGAGCACTGCTGTCTTAGGAAGCATATGATGAGATTAGGGATAGCAGAAACTGACGAGAGAAGATTATGTGGGAAGGAGGATGAATCTCCTGATCACCTGACTACGAAATTCCTCGCCATCTCAATCCAACGCAAGGAATGCTTTGGGCCAGAAATATGCAGGAGTGGAGACATAGCCTCCTTGAAGCCATTCCAGACGCTATATTATATATTATATTATTTTATTATACTGACCCTCCTTGTCATCCCAAGGAGACCCCTCATAAGCACTTGAAAAGCTTGGGCGAGTAAGGAGGATCAGTTGTGTGTAGGATTTGCTACTGTGTCCTTACGCCACCTTAGGCACAGCACTGTTAATTTTTGTACCAACAGTGAATGGTGACGATTACCGTGACTAGAAAATTTCTTCTAGCCTCGGAATTGAACTTGTGGCTTCTGCTTCCGAGTCAAATGCTCTCCGACTGGGCCATCCACAGTACTAGAGTTCATTATCCATTCTGACAGTCATGCTGCTATTAAAAATCTGAGTTCCTATGTTATCGAGTCCAAGCTAATATGGCAGTGCCGAAGAAAACTCAATGAAGTATGCATGAACAACAGAGTCTACTTGGTCTGGGTTCCTGGTTCTGGGAGGAGACCAACACACTTGCCAAGAATGGAGCATGAACCCCTTTTATTGGTCTGCAACCCTATTGTGAGGAAGGTAGATATCCTTGAAGCCATTCAAGATACTGGAGTTCATCAGAACTCTGGAACTGGAAGACGAGCTGTAGATGGTGATGATATCGACAGCCCTGATGAGGGGGCACAATAGACTTCAAGGTTGCAGTAAAACGTTACTCCCTACAAGAATATAACATATACCTACGCTGATGATTGGTAATAACCATGAAACCGGTACGTATCTGCGTTGTATGATGATTTCCTCTTTAGGGAACACTGAGCGATGAGGTGGCCAGCTCGGATTACGAAGGTGAGCACTGCTTTTGCGTACGCGCTATATACATGATTAAAATTATACTGACCTTCCTAGGTCTTCCCCAAGGAGATCCCTTAGAACCTCCTAGGAGCTTGTATGAATAAGAAGAGTCAGTTGTGTTTCTTTGTTACTCTATCCTTACACCAGCCTTCTCACAGCACTGTTAATTTTTGACCCGACAGTAAATGATGTCTACTACCCTCTGAATAGATCTCAGGCTCACTCTATACACTGAGCTTGAAACACTCATCATTCAATTCAAATCAGCCAACGTGAACATGCGCACCAAAGAGTACTGACTTTTGCCGTTGGTCAAAATAGAAAAAAAATGCGGTTATGGTACCCTCGTTGGGAACGCTCAATCGCTTACGCCTATTCATCAAATCCGAATCTGATTTAAAATGAATCTTCCGAATATAGTTATTAAGAAATTGGCCTCAGAGACACGGTATAGACATTTCAATTCGGAAACAACGCTATTACCTCGAATCTGACTTATCCGTGCATATAATTTCCTTTCAAAACCTCACAATATCGGCTTAGCACCCAATCCATAACCACTAGACGTAAGTCACTCCTAGCTTAAGCCATACAACCCGAAAAAAGTAGGTACTTCTCCACTTTCTCCTCAATTTTGGGCCCAACTCGGACATTACGCTGTACAACTGAAATAAACTATTCAGTTTGAAAGTTGAAAAATGGGTTCAAGCCCTGTGGACAGGAGCTTTCTGGCGCTCTAGTTCAAACAGACAAATTATATCTCCGAAAGTATTGGTTTCTCAGAGTTGGGAATTATATCAATGTATTCATATGATAGAACTGCATCCTAAAGGAAATTCAATTCAAATAATAGTTTATTTATCAAGATTAAATGAGCAATCATGAGAATGAGAAAAGCACCATGGAAGAAATCAAATTAAAACTGGCCAATTTTGCCCAAAAACGAACTTAACCGAGATATTCATCTCTCTAAACTACTCTGAAAATTTCAACTACCTACCTCATTCCGTTCGAGAGTTATATCTACGTCTATGGATGAAAAGCAGTCTCACTACTCTCAGATCTCTTACTTCATGTTCAGTTCCGAAATGTAAGAATTTTCTGAGAGAAACTAATTTCGGAGCAAACAACTGAGATTTTTCTCACTTTGCTCACAATTCTTCGATTGATTAGATAATGTCTCAGGAACATCATTTGACATTATGACAATTCATATTCTTCATACATAGAATAATATCATTCTGTGACAACGTTTTTTTTTTTTTTTATTAACTTTATTTGCATATTTACAATCTACTCAAAACAGTAATCAGTAAATGATATGTTCCATTATGGCTTGGGTCGGGTACCATCCATCAATGGTTCTCCGCACAGTTATACCACTAGGTGGTCTTCGGGCCAGGTTCTTTTCAGCCTCTTCTCCAAGAGGGGTTGGGCAAAGAGGTTTCTTATCATAGTGTTCTCATGATTGGTGGTTCGGTCCTTGTACTTGTTGATTTTTGGTTTGATGGTATCTTTTATGGATTTTATGTCAAGGTCGTTCTGTAGGCTCTGGTTTGTTACATACCAGGGGGCTCCCGCTATCATGCGGAGCGTTTTGGACTGGAAAGACTCCAGTATTTTTGTGTTTGAGGGCTTTGAACATCCCCATAGCTCGATTCCATATGTCCACACTGGTTTGAGTATATGCTTATATATTATTACCTTGTTTTCTAGCGATAGCTTGGATTTTTTGTTCAATAGCCAGTACATTTTCTTTATATATAAAGTCACACTGAGGCAGCGGTCGTGTTAACATCACTTCGGAAATAAAATAATTTATCTAATCAAAAGTGCGATCTTAGTGTACAGCCACCGACTCCGGGCATAAAAAACCCGGATTGATCGAGCTTAAACTAAAAGTTATTCGATAATAGCCAACGAAAAGAAAATATACGAATATCATTATACCAAAATAAATATATCCATTTTTGCATTCAGAATTAATAAACAACACAAACGCGATAAAGTCGACCAGATGTCCAGTGAATCAGATAACCGCTGATAGTGAGGACCAAAAAATGAGTTCCCCGCCTGGGGATCAGATAAACCCAAATAAGAATGATATACAGGAGGTCCAGATGACAGACACAACACGAAATAATCGCTCCCCGCTGGGAAACTTACTTGGATTTGACCAGAATGGACAAGCCGTTTCTCAAGTTATCAAAACCCACACATGGCAAATAGTCACCAACAACAAGAGGAAAAGAGTTCGACGCCAATCTCAAGAAAGTGCAGAAGAAATAGAAACAAATAATAGATTTCAACAACTCCAAAACGATGACTGTGGAAATAATTCACCTGATCAGCAAAGTAAAGGCAAGAAAAACATGGAAAGAGAAGTTATCCACAAACCACCACCAATATATATTTACGGTGTATCAAACTACAAGGAAATGACAGTTAGCTTAACAACTGCGACACCTCCTGAATCATACGTAGTCAAAACCATGGCAAACAATGTGATGAAAGTCAACCCGATCAATTCGGAAACGTACCGAAAATTAATCCACCATCTAAGATCTGAAGAAATCATACATCACACCTACCAACTGAAGGAAGAAAGGGCTTATAAAGTGGTTATACGAGGATTACACCACTCAATTCCAATTTCCGAAATTAAAAATGAGATTGAGATGAAAGGTCATAAAGTGAGAAATATCAACAACGCCAAACACAGAGTGAGCAAAGAACCACTCTCACTTCACTTCATAGATCTGGAACCTCAAAAAAACAATAAAGAAATATTCAATTTAGAATTTCTTGGACAAATCAAAATCAGAGTAGAGCCACCAAAGTTCAAAAAAAACATTATTCAATGCATGTGATGTCAAGACTATGGACACAGCAGAACATACTGCAGAAAACCTTACAATTGTGTTAAATGCGGACAAGACCATGATAGCAAGATCTGTGGGAAACAAAATAATGCACCAGCTACATGTGCACTTTGCCAAGGTGATCACCCTGCAAATTATAAAGGTTGCACTGTTTACCGGGACCTGATGAATATGAAATATAAAAATAAAGTTAACAGAGCTTACACACAAAATCCTGAAACGACCAATACTCCGCTAGTCCAAGCACCTCCCCAACCAAAAAATTACACTAATACAAATAAAACCTATGCTCAAGCACTAAACACGCAAAACACAGATGACATCCAACAATTAACAGAAAAATTAACAGATTTTCTTGGAGAATTCAAAAACTTATTTACGCAATTACTCAACCAAAACAGCATGATTCTAAGCATGCTCACCACAGTCATTAACAAGCTCTCAAAATAATGGCTACCTCATTGCGAATTGCTGCATGGAACGCGAATGGCCTAAAAAACCATATCCTGGAAATAGAATATTTCCTCAACATAAACAAAATCGACATTCTATTGATCTCAGAAAGTCATGCAACCTATTATACTGACATCAAAATACCTAGATACAATGTATACTATGCAAACCACCCAGACGGAAAAGCTCATGCAGGATCAGCAATCATAATAAAAAATACCATTAAACACCACGAAAAACAATCTTATATCACTAACAAAATCCAAGCAACGGTAGTGCTCCTGGAAACCTCAAACTGGCCGCTGTGTATAGCAGCGGTAAATAGTCCTCCACGCCATACAATAACAACTGAAGAATACAATGAAGTCATACTAACTCTAGGCCCTCGCTTCCTTAGTGCAGGTGATTGGAACGCGAAACACACAGCATTTGGTTCCAGATTAACTACCTCAAAAGGTCGAGCTCTATACAGAACCATACTGAACAATAATCTCAATATTCTATCTACAGGAGAACCTACCTATTGGCCCACTGACTTGAATAAAATTCCAGATCTGCTCGATTTTGGAATAACTAAAGGCATTAGCGATGTATACAGTAAAACTGAATCTTGTTACGATTTATCATCTGATCATAGTCCCATAATAATCACCCTCAGCACTCACCCGATCCAGAAGAAGACAATACCAAAATTATGCACCACTAAAACTGACTGGGAACTGTGACAACGTTGAAATACGATTTATTATTGAGATTTTGAAAAATCATATCTCCGAAAGTATCAGCTTGTTAGAGTTAAAAATGATATGAGTGGATTCTTATGATAAAACTTCTTATTAAAAAAAATTTAATTTGGAATTTGTTTTAAAAAAAAAAAATTTTTTTTTGTTACTCCGAAACCATCAGTCCGATTTTGCCCAATAACGAACTAAGCCGAGATATTTATCCCCCAAACCTACTCTGAAAATTTCAACTCTCTAGCTCATTCCGTTCGAGAGTTATCGTGCCTACGGCCGGCCGGACCGGCCGGACAGAATTAATTTCGACCACGGATTCTTGATCAGTGAGTCGAACCAAATCTTTTAAGACCATTTTCATCGAAATATTCGAAAATTACAGACATTTGGGCAAATTGATAAGCACTCAGTTCCGAGGAACTAGAGCGCCAAAAAACAATTCTTTTTGGCGCTCTAGTTCCTCGGAACTGAGTGCTTATCAATTTGCCCAAATGTCTGTAATTTTCCAATTTTTCGATGAAAATGGTCTTAAACGATTTGGTTCGACTCACTGATCAAGATTCCGTGGTCGAAATTAATTCTGTCCGGCCGGTCCGGCCGGCCGTAGGCATGATAATTCTCGAACGGCACGAGCTAGACAGTTGAAATTTTCAGAGTAGGTTTGGGAGATAAATGTTTCAGCTTAGTTCGTTATTGGGCAAAATTGGACAGATGGTTTCGGAGTAATAAAAAAAAATTTGTTTTTACAAAGCAAATTCCAAATTTTTTCAATAAGCTGTTTTACCATAAGATTCCAATGATATCATTTTTAACTCTAACAAGCTAATACTTTCAGAGATATGATTTTTCAAAATTTCAATAATGAATCGTATTTCAACGTTGTCACATAATGATATAATTATTCTAGGAATGAATTGTCATAATGTCAACTTATTTTCCTGAGACATGACATTATCTAATCAATCGAAGAATTGTGAGCGAAGTGCGAAAAATCTCAGTTGTTTGCTCCGAAATTAGTTTTTCTCAGAAAAGTCTTACATTTCGGAACGGAACATGAAGTATGAGATCTGAGAGTAGTGAGACTGCTTTTCATCCATAGACATAGATAGGTATAACTCTCGAACGGAATGAGGTAGGTAGTTGAAATTTTCAGAGTAGGTTAGGGAGATGAATATCTCGGTTAAGTTCGTTATTGGGCAAAATTGGCCAGAATTAATTTGATTTCTTCCATGGTGCAGTTCTCATTCTCATGATTTGCTCATTTAATCTTGATAAATGAACTATTATTTGAATTGAATTTCCTTTATGATGCAGTTCTATCATATGAATACATTGATATAATTCCCAACTCTGAGAAACCAATACTTTCGGAGATATAATTTATCTGTTTGAACTAGAGCGCCAGAAAGCTCCTGTCCACATGGCTTTCCCACTTTTTTAGCCCCAAAATTGAACTCAATCCGATATTTGGTTTCGGAATTTCAAGCAGAGTATTTCGCTAATAGTTAAACATTTTTTTAATTGGTTTTACTCATCATCCCCACGAAAATTTTCGAAAGTGTTTGAGTCGGTACTTTGCATCTAACTATCGTGTTTCAATTTGATCAGATCAGTATTTTTCGAGTTATTGTGAAAACAAAATGAAGGTCATGATTGTATAATTTGGTCCATTAGATGCTGAATTTCAGAAAAATCGATTAATTGGTTTCGGAGATATTCATAAAAAATGTTTCGACTAAAAATGGCCATAACTCCAAAACCGCTCGGTTGTTTTAGCCCGTTAACGATCTTTGTCCGAGATATCTACGCTTCAAAACTACCCGGCAAATTTCAAAGCTCTAACTCCTTTCGTTCGAGAGTTATCGTGCTAATGGCTGGCCGGACCGGCCTGACGGAACGGTGGGAATTGAATTTGCTCTCGGATTATTCATCAGTAGGTGCATTTCTCAAATAGATCTAAGCGCTCGGATCGCTCAATCGTGTTTGTTATTTACAAATCGAGTACACGGAGTGATCAAAATGGTGTAAGGTTATTTCCTCAGCGATTGCTCGGAAGTCACTCGAAAAGCTCCGAGATAATCGGTGGAGCGGATCGAGCTATCAACTATTTTCAGGTTCAGTGTCAATATAACCGTCAGACGTCAAATGAAATAATTATCCAAAAAATTTTGAGAATGATTTATGGATGCGAAATTTGCCAAGGAACAACAGAAAACATTTGTGTTATGAAAATACATATGGAAGAACGTATTATGATTCTATGTTAGCAAGGTCCAAGGTACCACACGCAAATCATTAATTGCTTTTCCATTGAGACTTCAGGATGGCCTCTCTGCACGTTATCTGAACCTCATGCAATTTTAGTAACAAATCTTCAGAGGCCACCGGAGATATTCGAAAATGATATATTTATATATTTATATTTATATTTTTTTAAATATTTGTAATTTGGCAACATGGTAGAGAAGAGTTAGGCAAATTTTTCGATTTCATAAATTCAAAGGAACCTACAATAAAATTCACTTTGGAAATAGAGAAGAATAATCAGCTTTCTTTTCTGGATGTTTCGATAATTACGTATCCGAACCATTTCGAAACGAGTGTCTTCAGGAAGCAGACACATACAAATAGATATTTAAATTTCTATTCCTATCATCAGCTTAGTGTGAAAACAGGTGTTATTAAAACACTTTATGATAGAGCGAACCTAATTTGTTCTACTCTTGAAATTCGAAATAATGAAATTGATTTCATCAAAAAATTTCTTGAAGAAAATGGATATCCGAGGCAATTCATAAATACATGTATCAGGAATTTAGATAGAAGAGCAAATAATCAAGAACAACAAAATAATCAACAAGTACAACAGAATAATCAACAAGAACAGCAACCCAATCTGTTGAATGTGATCCCTTATGTTTGTGGACTTTCTGAAAAAATTAGAAAAATCGGTTCTAAGTTCATTACAAGAACCGTCTTCAAAACACAAAATGATCTTAGGTCTTTATTAACGAAAACAAAAACCATAAATGAATCACAAAAATCAAAGAACTGTGTATATAATATTCCTTGTATTTGTGGTAAATCATACACAGGAGAAACATCAAGACCACTAGAAGTATAAAGCCAGAGCATAAGAATAACTTGAGAAATAGAGACATACAGAAATCAAAAATAGCAGAATATGTACAATCCAAGGAGATCACATGTTGGATTGGAGTAATACAAAGATTCTAATGACAGAACCTGATTATATTAAAAGGAAACTTAAGGAGTCAACTTGTATTTTATTGAACAGAGAATGCAATTTTGCAAATTACTCAATTGGTATTGACCATATTTGGACGAATTTGGAACTTGTAAATTTCTATGCGAACTAAAACTATGTTAGCTATGATTTTTAAATACTGTCAATGTGACAATTCTGGAATTTCACAAAATAACTATCAACAAAATAATTCTTAAGATTTTCATTAAGCGTCTGACGAAGGAGTCTGATATAGACTCCGAAACTTTACGATATAGTTCTTTCTTCGTTGATGTTGTTTCGTTGTTGTGTGTTAGGCAACATTGTTCAATTGATTGCTTCTGACAAATATCTTGTGTTTCTTACACAAGTTTCAGAAGTGTTGAAATACTGTCTGAAGTTGGTATTACTTAGTTATAATCATGTCATTTAGTTTTTCTGTACGTTATGTTTACTGTCCTGTTACGCTTGTCAACTGTTTACTGTATCGTTTCCGGGGAGAGAGTCTGAAATAAAAGCTGTTCCTTGAAAGATGTTCGTACTTCATTTGTGAAACTAATCCGATTGAATCCAGGAATATCGGGCTGAATCATTGCGTAGCTCAATTGATTTCAACAGGTTATGGGCCCAGAATAACGTTGGAAATAGCTTGAGAGGATTCTGAAGAAGGATTGAGAAGACGAGCAACTTGTAAAACTTTGAAGGTGTGGTGTGCACCTGGAACTCAACATGGCGAACTCAGGAGGTGAGGCTTCAGCTCCCGGCTTTTTCGGTATTCAGAAGCTGAAAGGACGGGATGATTACATGACCTGGGAGTTTGGGATGACGAATTACTTCAGAAGTCAAGGTCTCTTGAAAGCAGTCAAAGGCGAAGACAAGGACACTGCCGAAGACAAAGGTTCAGCCCGTCGTGAAGAACGTGCTTTGGCCGACATCAATCTGATGGTGGACAAGAAGAATAACTAGTATGTACGCGAAGCCGATACAGCTAAAAAGGCGTGGAATAATCTGAAAGACAAGTTCGAGACAAAAGGTCACTGGAAGTATGTGCACCTTGTTCGAAGTCTGAGCCAAGCAAGGTATGAAGACTGCTCAGACATGGAGTCATACATTGCTCACATAACCTCAACTGGCCAGCAGTTGAAGACAATGGGCGAAGTAATAAAAGACAAGTATTTGGTTGCGATGATTCTTCAAGGACTCCCAAGCGAGTTTGATAGCATCGTAATGACAGTTTGTGCTGGAGAAGAAATGGAACTTGATCATGTGATATCGAAGCTCCTGGAGGATAGCATGAGAAGAGAGATTTCGAATAAGGATGGTAATTCCTGTGGGAAGTCTGCTCTGAATGCAAAGACAAAGAACTGGAAACAGAGTAAATATCACGAAAGTGAGAAATACTTTGGGTCAGCTCCGTTTAATTGCTACAAATGTCATGAGAAGGGACATAGCATCAAGCATTGTCCGTTGAAGTCAACAAACAAGGAGTCTGACAATACAACAAACCAATGCAAGAAGAAAGATGACAGAACCAAGAAGAAGCAGCACGATGGTAGAAAGGAAAGTGGCGACTCGAAGAAAACGTTCCTGTGTGCGTTATCAGCAAAGTATAATAATGGAGCCCCCATCATTATTGACTCAGGAGCAGAAGGTCACATGTCACCAAACAAGAGGATTCTTGAGAACTATCATGCAGTTTCATCTAATCAAAGTGTCATGGTGGGTGACAATGGACGTCTTGATATAGCCGGTGCAGGTAACATAAAGTTGGCTGCGAGTGATTGTGCTATTGAAAGAATACAGAATGTCTTGTATGTACCAGGGTTAAATGCCACTTTGTTGTCTGTAAGCCAATGTACAGATCATGATTTGAATGTTCTGTTTACTAAAGATGGAAGTCAATTTCTCGATGCTGATAACTGTGAGGTAGTAGGAAAACAATTAGCATCAGGTACTAGAGTGGGTGGTTTGTATCATCTAGAAGGTAAACCTTCTCCTAAATCAGCACTGGTGGCTGAGAATGTCAGAAACTTTGATCTGTGGCATGGTAGATTAGGGTATGTTGGAGTTTAGAGACGAAGTATTTGTGTGAGCATACAAATGATGTTAAGTTTTCCAGTATTAATCATGAACTCTGTGTTGCTTGTGCCTTGTGGAAACAATGCCGTCAGAGCTTTCCTAGATCAGTGTCACCGAAGGTGTCTGAAGTTCTAGATCTTGTGCATGCTGACTTATGTGGCCCTTTGCCTGCAAGTTATGGTGGGAGTGAATATGTGTTGTCGATCGTTGATGATTATTCCCGACATGTGACATTGTATTTTGTGAAGCACAAAAGTGAAACCAAAGATAAAATCAAAGAATATGTGGTTGAGTGTGAGACCCAGAAGCAGAAGACTTTGAAAGTTTTCCGTTCTGATAATGGTGGAGAATTTATCAACAAAGGTGTGAGAGAATTTTTTAAATCTAAGGGCATTTTGCAACAGAGATCTGTAAGGTACACACCTGAGCAGAATGGTGTGGCTGAACGCCAACAGAGGACAATTTTTGAAGCTGCCAAAAGCATGATGATAAATGCTGACTGTTCCAAGAAATTGTGGGCAGAGGCGGTCAATACTGCAGTGTATGTTCAAAATAAGGTGCCTCATTCTTCGAGTGGAAATGTGCCTGAATTGTTGTTTAATGATGTTACTTCAGTTGCTTACTCTCACTTACGAGTGTTTGGTTGTGATGGTTATGTGCATATACCTAAACAAGTAAGGAATGATAAGTTAGAACCTAGAAGTAAACTAATGTTTTTTGTGGGGTATTCTACTGAAAGTAAAGGGTACAGATTAATTGATCCCGAGAAGCCAAATGATGTTTGTGAAGCACATAGTGTGAGATTCGATGAGAAGAAGTTCACGGCTTGCTCACAGAAAGGTAAAGCTGATGTAGCTGAAATTGTCTATGTGCCTATACTTGATCTGTATGAAAAATGTGATGTAGTAGAAGTTCCCATTGAACAGCCTGATGATGATGAAGATGATGAATTTGAGGGAGAGAAATAAATTCATGAAGAACATGAAAATGTTGATGATAACAATGTAGATTTAAACATGGATCAGGAAGTTCCAGTTCCTAGGAATCCTGTTAGAGATAGAATGCCACCAAAGCGTTACAATGATTTTGTGATGTATGCTGCTAGTCTGTTAGACTCTAGTGTGTTTGCTGAGAAAGAGCCCCAAAATCTAAAAGAAGCACTGAATTGTGAAGAAAGTGCGAAATGGAAAGTTGCCATGAATGATGAGTTGGAATCTTATAAAAGGCATGATGTTTTTCAGTTAGTTGATAAACCTGAAGGGTGTAATGTGGTAAAGTCTAAATGGGTCTTTAAGATAAAAAGGGACGAAAATGGAAATGTATCTTCATATAAGGCTAGGCTTGTCGCTGTTGGCTGTAGTCAGAAGTTTGGGATAGATTTTCAAGAAGTGTTTGCACCTGTAGTAAGACTTTTCTATGCTTTGTCTGTAAGATTGGATTTACAAATTCATCATGTAGATGTGACCACTGCCTTTCTCAATTGAGACTTGCATGAAGACATATAAATGTCTCAGCCTGATGGTGTAGATGTAGTTGAAGGGAAAGTTTGGAAATTAAAGAAGGCAGTATATGGGCTCAAGCAAGCAATCAAATGTTGGTATGAAAAAGTACAAGAAGTACTGTTGAGTATTAGATTCAAGCAATCTCAGTACGAACCATGTGTGTACATCTGGAAAGATTGTAAGAAGTTGGTCATTATTGCTCTTTATGTGGATGATTTTTTCCTGTTTTTCAATGATGAGGTAAAGACTGGAGAATTGAAAGACTGTTTGAAAAAGAATTTTCACACAGATCTTGGACAAGTGAAACAATGCTTGAGCATGCGAGTGACTAAGAGTGACAAAACTATTCGACTGGATCAGAAAGCTTACTGTGAAAAAATGTTGAAGAAGTTTGGAATGTTCAACTGTGTTGGTTCTAAAACTCCAATAGAGGTAGGTTTAATTCAACCTAAAGGTGAGAAGTGTGTCAAATCTAGGCCTGATATTGCCTATAATACTGTAAATAACTTGAGTCAATTTAATAAGTGTTACTCTGGTGTGCATTGGAATGCAGTTCAAAGGGTTTTCAAGTATCTAAAGCAAACGATTTATAATGGGATTGAGTATTCACCTTCAGAGGCAGATATTTTAGGACACTGTGATGCCTCATTTGCCAATGATCATGATAGACAATCGGTGAGTGGATATGTCATCACCTTAAATAATGGAGCTGTAAGCTGGGAGAGTAGAAAGCAAGAAGTGACAGCGCTCTCGAGCACTGAAGCTGAGTATATATCAATTACTCATGCTAGTAAAGAGTGAATGTTTTTGAGAGTTTTTTTGTTTGAATTGTGTGGTAGGTCTGGTAGTATGGTGCTATATAATGATAATATGAGTGCATTGAAGCTAACGTAGCATGCTGGTTTTCATGCTAGGACTAAGCATATAGATGTGAGGTTTCATTATATTAGAGAACTTTGTAAGGAGAACCAGTTGGAGCTCATGCACATGTCAACCAAAGAAATGCCTGCGGATGTATTGACCAAGGGTTTGACTGCCAAGTGCCATGATAAATGTATCAAGCGTTTTGGAATCGGTTAATTTTATGTTGATAACTTTGAAATGTTGAAATGTCATGATTAAGGGAAAGTGTTGAAATACTGTCTGAAGTTGGTATTACTTAGTTATAATCATGTCATTTAGTTTTCCTGTACGTTATGTTTCCTGTCCTGTTACGCTTGTCAACTGTTTACTGTATCGTTTCCGGGGAGAGAGTCTGAAATAAAAGCTGTTCCTGGAAAGATGTTCGTACTTCATTTGTGAAACTAATCCGATTGAATCCTGGAATATCGGGCTGAATCATTGCGTAGCTCAATTGATTTCAACAAGAAGCAAATCACAAAATAATAAATTTTTATTTTATAGATATTTTTCACAGTTTGGGAGAGAAAACCCAGAAAAAAACCTTTCAATAACTAATAACGGTATCTTCGACAAAATACCATATTTTTTCTTCATGGTCGATTTCCCCATCTTCTGAATCGCTATCGAGTATCAATCTCTTCCCTACATGTAATAGATTGAATAATGACATATTTTTTAAATTTTAATATGACGGAAGCAGTCTATTTTGGCTAGAATTTCAGACTCAAAATAAACAATCGCGTTTGGATATTCCTAGACGCTCGAAAATCACGTTATCATAAAATCCGCTCGATGTTATCGATGTTATTGTGATGTAATTACCAAATGCACCTGTGAGTCGAACTCAATCGTTTGAGACTATTTTCGGCAAAAACCTCGAATATACACTCATTACAGCAAAATGATAGTCACGCAAAAATAACTGACGTGAAGTCAATGCTCTTTGGTGCGCTTGTTCACGTTTACCAATTTTCTTCGAATGGTGAGTTCTCTAAGCTCAGTGGATAGAGTGAACTGGATATCTAGTCAGACGGTAGTTGACACCATTCACTAGGCCAAATATTAACTATGTTGTGCCTAAGCTAGTGGAAGGATACAGTAACAGAGCATACACATAACACAACTGACTCTCCTAAGTTGCACAAGCTCCTAGAACATTTGAGGTTTAGTTCGATGTCTCCTCCTGCTTCTTCAGTTCTTCCTTGGCTTATTTGAAAACAGCACCCTCGTCCAAACCGAATGCATTCCTAGTGCTGAGGTGTATTCGGCAACTATATTTAGTAAATGTGATTGTACTGCCCTGGAAGCAGCGTATAGTTATAAGTCGTCCATATACAGAATATGTGAGACCAAGTGTCCTATTCTGCCTGTTGGTCCAGCCTTGTACCCTATTCTGCTCGCCCTCAGAGACACAGATGTTAATGGTACAAGTGTTACGCTAAATAATAAGGGGCTTAGCGAATCTCCTTGAAATATGCCTTGCATGTATCTTATGTAATTGATGTGACCTTCCGATCGGACAGCGAACATAGTTTTCCATACTTAGCTCCAAAACGATTTTCATCACATGGACGTTATTATCGTGGACATTGACCATCTCTAGCAGCCATGTAGGTTACGCTTATAGTATCTTTCAACTTGACAACGCTCTTGTCTATAAGTAAGTTGTCCTTGTACCCCTGTACTGTAGTATTTTCTGCCTGTTTGTTTTTTGGTAGAATATATGCTCTACCAACAGTATGGTGATTCAATACGGGTCCAATGACCTTCAGATGTGGTTTCGAAGAATAGGTACTTGAAAAAATCTTATATAGCGTGTTCAGACATGCAATTGGGCGGTAGTGGTTCGGCTATCGGAAATCACCCTTCTCGGCATCAGTACAGTTCTGCCCTCTATCAACTGTGAAGGAATTAGCTAAAGGGGAATAATTATCCCGCTGAGAAATGTAGCTATTTGATGGTGAGTAGCTGAGAAGTTTTTTCAACGGCATTTCGGAATAGCATCCAGTCCAGGTACCGTGAAATCAAGTATTTTATCCAGGAGATGTCTAATCTCTTCGATTAATATTTCAGTCAGTTTTTCGGCCTGTTGTAGGTTTTTATCGCATAGCCTGAAATTTGTGAAGCACTAGAGTATGGCTGGTTTCTCCAGGTCGCTCGTACTATTTTTGCGCGAGTGTTCCGCGAGGAACAGCGTGCTATCACTTCGTCACAATATCTGTATTTTCGATTTTTTTTCGAAAATGGTCTCAAACGATTCAGTTCGACTCACTGATGAATAATCCGTAGTATAGTCAATAAGTGCTTTTTTGGTCAAAATTTTTGCGTATTCTCCGAAAATTATGATTGAGGTATAATTTAATTCGGAATGGCATGTAGATAATTTTTGAGAGAATGCTAAGGCCGCTTGCAGAAATTGCAATAGTTATAAACAATTAAGTGAAAAAAAAAGAAGGGGGTTTGGTTTTTTGCCAATATCTCAAAATCTATCTGAGAGTATTCAAATTTGAGAAAAGATTAAAGAAGAGGAGTAAATTTCCTAAGCAAATGTCTCAACTCCCGGAACTAGGACCAATATTTATAATTTTCCCAGAGGGTTCAAAATACTCCCGAAAACGGGTACTCCTGCTAGCGTAAGCCTTGCCACCTTCGGACTTTTCATGAATAAATAATATTTAAACTTATTAAATATGAAAATAAAAATTTAAAAAGATTCAGGTGCATGCAGGATAGATCTATGAACAATAATCCGTAGTCCAGAAATGTTTCTCGAGATTTTTCAATTAATTATCCATTAGTTAATTAAAAAAATTTTTTAGCACGAACATTAACATTGCAAGTACGATAATTGCTAAAAACTATTAATCTGAGAATTTTTTTCTTTCTTGTTACTATTTTTCGAAGGTCTTAGAATAGATTCGAATTGGAAAATTTTAAAAATTGTTAATTTTCGTTTTGTTATGAACAATTTACTCAAGTGAAAAATTATAAGCTTCAATTTATAATATTACTGTTGATCCGTTTGCTTATGATCAGGAACTACTTAAAAATGGTATTTAATAATTCTTTCTCCTATTGTTTAAAACATTGTTATAAACCAATGCGTTTTTTGTGGGATAATTTAATATTTTCTTGTGAAAACATAATTGAAGCTTTATAATTTTTCACTTGAGTAAATTGTTAGTAACAAAACGAAAATTAACAATTTTTCAAAATTTCCAACGGGAATCTATTGCAAGACCTTTGATAAATAGCTCCATGAAAGGAGAAAACTCTCAGATCAATAGTTTAACAATTATCGCACTTGCAATGTAATGTTCATTGGACAAAAAATTGTTAATCAACTGATGGACAATATATATATATATATATATATATATATATATATATATATATATATTATATATATATATATATATATATATATATATATATATATATATATTCTTTTGAACTTGAGCATTACAATTAATTTTTCATCTAACAATAAAGCATGTGTATGAAAAAAGTGTTAGCAGAGGTTAGTGTAACGGGGTACCATATAATTTGATATATGATACTAGAGCTTAGGGAAAAAACCTCAGCAAAAAAACCCTATCTCCCCGTTAGTGTTGTGATTTATGAAAATTGAAATTGTTAACAAAATATGCTGAAATATTAAATATTGAAGGGCATCTTTTTCTTCATTATCGCTTCTTCCTTCAACAAGCAGAGAAGTTTCTCCAAGGTACCTACCCGAAACCCAATCTGGAAAAGGAAAAGGCAAAGGGAGAAAACGAACAAATTAAAAATGGAATATTCTATATTTTATTAAATAGATTTAAAACTCGCTACCCATTCTACAAAAGATTCAGAAACATTACGAATAGCCCTAAAACCATCTTTGAATCTATATATGCGACAATTATTAACTAAATGATCTATGGTTTCCTCTGCTTCCCCGCAATCACAACTAGGGCTCTCAACTGAGTTCCACCTGAAAAGCATGCTGTTGCAACGACCATGACCGGTTCTTAGACGATTCAGAATAGACCATATTCCCCTTGGAAGATCAAACCCTGGAACTCTATTTGAAGGATCAGAAATTAAATCTTTGTTGAATAAATTGCAAGAAATCCATTCAGACCGCCAAACTTCCTTGTCACTTTTATTCGAATTAAGAAAACAGTTGGACCATAAAGGGTTTCGTGACTTCAATCTGGGAATCTTATTGTCTGGAATGTAGGAGATAATCGGAAATGAATTCGGAAAAGAATGAAATTTATTCCAAGAATTTGAAACAGCAGTCTGCCTGCGAATGTGGGGCGGGACAATGTTTGAAAGAACTGGCAACCAATGAATAGGTGTAGATCTAATAGTTCCAGTGATGATTTGCATAGATGAATTCAACTGTGCATCAATTTTTTGAGTATGAGCACTATTAAACCAGACGGGGCAACAATATTCAGCGGCAGAAAAAACCAAGGCTAAGGCAACCGTTCGAAGAGTAGCTGCATCAGCACCCCATGAAGTACCAGCTAATTTCTGCAGAATATTATTTCTCGTTTTCAACTTCAAGTTATTGTTCATTGATCTATACTGCAGATGCCTGATTATATTCAATTTTTATTTTCATATTTAATAAGTTTAAATGATATTTATTCTTGAAAAGTCCGAAGGTGGCGTGGCTTACGCAAGCAGGAGTACCCGTTTTCGGGAGTAGTTTGAACCCTCTGGGAAAATTATAAATATTGGTCCTAGTTCCGGAAGTTGAGACACTTGCTTAGGAAATTTCCTCTTCTTCTGTAATATTTTCTCAAATTTGAATTAACTCATATAGTTTTTGAGATATTGGCGAAAAACCAAACCCCCTTCTTCTTTTTTCACTTAATTGTTTATAACTGTTGCAATTTTTGCGAGAGGCCCTAGCATTTTCCCAAAAACTATCTACATGCCATTCCGAATCAAATGACACCTCAATCAAAATTTTCGGAGAATTCGCTGAAATTTTGACCTAAAAAGCACTCGTTGACTAGACTATCCGGCGTCAAATTCAATTCTGTACGTCCGGTCCAGCTGGCCAGCCGTTAGCACGATAACTCTCGAACGGAACGAGTTAGAGAGTTGAAATTTGCAGGGTAGTTGTAGCGTAAATATCTCGGACAAGTTAGTTAATGGGCAAAATCCACTATGCCGTTTTGGAGTTGTGGCTATTTTTATTTAAAACGTTTTTCAAGAATATATTTCAGGAACCGGTAACTCGATCTAGCTGAAATTTAGCATCAAATTGTAGAATCATGACCTTTATATGCGTGCAAAGTTTTGTATTGATCAGATGGCTATAAACTAAAAAAATGGGTTCAAGCCCTGTGGACAGGAGCTTTCTGGCGCTCTAGTTCAAACAGACAAATTATATCTCCGAAAGTATTGGTTTCTCAGAGTTGAGAATTATATCAATGTATTCTTATGATAGAACTGCATCATAAAGGAAATTCAATTCAAATAATAGTTTATTTATCAAGATTAAATGAGCAATCTGAGAATGAGACCTGCACCATGGAAGAAATCAAATTAAAATTACTGAACTGAATTTGACTCTCTCTTATAGAACAGGATGAAATGTACGAGTATGAACACTGATCATGTAAAAAAGCTTAGATAGAATAATTATAGCATTCTGTGAAAAAATAAAATTACGATTCATTATTGAAATTTAGAAAAATCATATCTCCGAAAGTATTAGCTTGCTGGAGTTGAAAATGCTATCGATGGATTTTAATGGTGGAACTGCATCTTAAATAAAAATTGAATTTGAAATTTGTTGCTTAAAAAAAATTTTTTTTTTCGTTACTTCGAAACCATCTGGCCTATTTTGTCCAATAACGAACTCAACCGAGATATTCATCTCCCTAACCTACTACTTTTAAAATTTTCAAAAATTTTTGAATATTTTCAAAATTTTTTTTTTGACACTTTGGGGTAACCTGGTCAATACAAAACTTCACATGCGTAAAAAGGTCATGATTCTACAATTTGATGCTAAATTTCAGAAAGATCGAGTGGTCGGTTTCGGAAATATTCATAAAAAATGTGTTTTACTAAAATCGGCCATAACTCCGAAACCGCTTGATGGATTTCACCCATTAACGAACTTGTCCGAGATATTTACGCTCCAAACGCACCTTGCAAATTTCAATCCTCTAACTCCTTTCGTTCGAGAGTTATAGTGCCTACGGCCGGCCGGACAGAATCGATATCGACCTCGGATTCTTGATCAGTGAGTCGAACTAAATCGTTTGAGACCATTTTCAGCCAAAAATTCGAAAATTACAGACATTTGGGCAAATTGATAAGCACTCAGTTCCGAGGAACTAGAGCGACAAAAAAAAGTAAAATATTTTGAATTGAAATTTTGTTTTCTCTATAACGGGAAAAATATGGATCCGATTGAATAGAAAATAGAAAGTTATGTAGATGCAAAGTGCCGACGAAAACGCTTGTGCAAAATTTCGTGAGGATAGCATGAGTAGAAAAAATTCAAAAAATGTTTAACTATTAGCGGAATATTTTTCTTGAAATTCCGAAACTAAATATCGGATTGAGTTCAATTTTGGCAATTCGGTAACCAATGATGACTTCTTGGGGGTGCAAAATTTCACTGAGAACAGACCACTAGGAGCCTAAAAAATTTTTTTATAATTTTGAACTTCCAAACTGGACAAATTATTTCAGTTCGAATTCCTACATGGAATATCTTAAATCTGGTAAACATATTTCGACTTGTTTTTTGCGCGTTTATCTGAATGAATGTGATATGTACGAGGGCGATTAAAATATGGACTAGTAACTACTGCGGAAATTGAAGTAATACGTGAACGATATGTGGAATTTTAAATTGGTATTCAAAATTTGTCTGAACGGTGAACGACTTGGGGTGTAACTGGAAGGCCATATTAACAGCTCATGTAAATTCTGTGAGTTTGCGATTGCGAACCAGTTTCGAGGAGAGAGAGTAGTGTCCGAGGTGTAGCGTTAATAACATAATCCTTGGGGCCAATATTGAAATTCATGCTGCCTCTTCTGGACATTTTTCGTTATTCGCATGAGCAGAAGAGAAATGATTCAACTGCTGGAGTTTTCGTCTGAGAGGATTGGGGTTTTGAGGTGGAGGTTGCCATTCCTCCATAAAATCTACTTGTGATGGTCCGCGCATGCGTGGATTGAATATTCGATATCTCCTGAACTACTAGTGTTGAAGAATCGGAATTTCGTGAGAGGTTTGTGATTTTGAGAGGAATTCTAGTCACGAGTGGATAGCACATGCGCAGAGGAGGAATGACTGTGTTTGGGATGTATAGGTTATATAGGTATGTAAATTCTCGAACAAACAGAGCCCCAAAATAGTAACCCCCTATTTGGGGAGGTTTGAACATGGGCTCAGCACAGTAAGGCTATGTACCCAATCTCGGTAATATTCTTCGTCGTATACCCTGGTGTCCCTGGGGCCAACGAGAGTCTCGGATGATCCGATCACCAGGAATGTTATAATCTCATGTACGATCACAATTCAACAATCACCAAACATCTTGACAATCGTTCCAAATTTTCACAAATTACAATAACACTTATCACATTTAATAATCTTAGTCGTTCTTATTAATATATTTTTCAATTGTATACTAAATTTTGGAGTTCCAAACTGGGACGCGGGGAAAGTAGACATCCCGCCGTAACGACCATTTTGGAACTCTTGGATGTATAGGTTATGTTGGGAGTGATTTAGGAATATTTGTGATTCGTCTAGTGCTGAGCCGATATTCAGGCCTATTCACTATTGGGAACTTCCAAGACTCTGGTGGCGAGATTCGGCAACTAACCAAGCAAGTAACAAATGTAAACAATCTCGTGTTGGACAGGTCAGTCGACGAAGTTTGACCGGAATTTTCATGGAAAATATAAATTAAAATTGAGTTGAGATCATTGTTGGATTACTTTGTGATATATATTTAAATGTTGATCATTATAGAGGGTGGTCTAGATCTTAACCAAGAAATTTTAACCATGTATTCTACATCAAAAATAAGCCCTAGTTTGTCATATAAACATATGTCGAGAAATGCTTCCTCTCCGAGATATAGGTTGTTAAAATTATTAGAAAAAAAAATGGTTTTTTTTTTCCTTTACTTCGAATATCTTCTTTAAATTCGTATTTGAGTGTGGATATTAACGCTTATTTTTTCGTAATTACACATTTTTTACAAAGATAGTCTTATTATTACGAATATTATTTTTATGTACCATATCAAATTTCAGCGATTTGCTCATGCATGAGAGTGTTTAATTTTTTTACTCGGAAACGGTGCCTCGTACGTCATAAAGTCAGGAGAATGAATTTGCTTCAAATTGAATAAGGATTTCAAGAATAAATTTTATTGTTGGAAAAACCAGTGGCGTATCATTTTTTTGTCCAAAAATATTCCGTCTCGATGCAGTACGGACACCATTGGTGAAATAAAAAAAAAAAATATTGTATTCAAAAAGTCCCTCTTAATCCTTAAAACCTCTGTCCCAAATTTCATAAAAATATTTTAAGAAGTGTAAAAGTTATTGATAAAAAACATTTTTTTTTCTATAATTTCAACACCCTGTAGATACAGGGTGTTGCCTTCTCTACGAGATCGTAGAGAAGGCATTTCTCGACATATATTTATATGACAAACTAGGGCTTATTTTTGACGTAGAATACGTGGTTAAAGTTTCTTGGTTACGATCTGGACCACCTGTATAACAAATTTTATGGCACTTGATTGATATAAAGACTACAACCAGTAAGTTTATTCATATATGTTTGTCAAACTTATATTATATTTAAAAGATCTTTCAGTTACTATTTGCGAATGTTTAAGAAGGGACTCAGATTATTAGAATTTCTGGACTACATAGGAACTTCAACTTCTAATTCTAGAGTCCTTGTAGCAGGAGAAGAGGTTCTAAATGTATATCATGTAATCGTGTGTGACAAAACAAATTGTGGTCCCAGTTTTATAGACATTTGTTCTTTATGTTTACAAAGTAGTGCCCTTAATTCAGTACCACATAAAATTGATGGCCCATTAATGTGGAGAATGGTAAATTAAAATAGAAGGTATGGTATATTCTTGTAAAGTCGGAGCACGGAGGAGGTGGAAACATATTACTGATGTATTAATTAAAGTTCAGGTGCATGATGTTCTAGTTAATTTATGAGGATATAGTGTCAAATTGAACCAGATAAAGCTTTTGTAAAACACTTACCAATAATGAAATAATTTTTTCAAAATATGATACATATATTATGTGAAAAGAATTATTAACATTAAGTGTAATGTTTGAGGTATAATAAAGTTTTTGTTTTGTTTCCAAGAGTTTTGATGATCATCTATTCAATTGAAAATATTAAAATTGTTTATATCTGTGAAACTTTTCAAAGCACTGTCACTGTTAAAGATATCACTCAAAGTAGGTAGGTATATATCGGATGTATCAAGCATAACACATAACATCACAAGTGTTAAGTGGTCTGGTAACAATGTACACAACCAAGTCTACTACTAACATTATTATTGCTGTTTAACTAACTCAAGAGTGCTGGTGATGCTCATTTTTCTTCTGACTGAGGTTCTTCAGCACAGCAAACGTCATCTACACATTCCTTTCTCTTTCGAGGTACCTCCTTGTCCTCTGTTTGAAGATTATGTTGATGTAGTTCCAGGTTAAGTACTCTTCGGTCTATTAGTTATCCTTCTAACGCATTTCCAATATTTATATTTGGTTTTCCGGAGGTAAGAAGTGAAAACTTGAACCTATACATTTTGGCATTTTTTTCGCCCATGAATTGCATTGAGGCACACAACAATAGTCGTTTCTGGTCGAAGACATATTAGGCAGGATAATATTCACTATTTCAACTTGAATTTTTCTTTCAAACAAAAGTTTATTGATGAATTCTGAACAATTAAACTCGAACACATGCAATACGTTGGCTCATTACTAGCTTGGTTAGTTGCCGAATCCCGCCACCAGAGTTTTGGAAGTTCCCAATCTATGTACATTTATCAATGTTGACTTGAAGTCTAGTTGATTTACCTCATTTTCATAACAACATTGACTTGATTTCATATTCACTAACTCATGTTGAAACCAAAGTCAACAATAAGTCAACATTGACAAGAAAACTCAATATATAAATCTGAAAACAGCGTAGTAGTTCTTAAGTTTCATAATATTCTATGTTTTATCAGTTGTATGTATTCTAACCTATAGTTTTCGAATTATTCAAATAATCTGAAGTTTTTAGAGGCGGGAGAAAGTACGGAAGGAACACTATTTTGAGAAACGTTCAATTTGATATTAATATAGTACAGTTTGTACAAATAAGTACTAGTTGATTAATAATATAATAATATTAATTGGTAAAGGGCCCCAACAGGAAAAAAACCCAGTACTCAACAACCAAGAGCCCTCATCGCTTTTATTGAGAGCAATGAGGTGCTTAGATATGTAAAAGGTGAGTCTAGTGTGAAATAAGAAGCCTGGAGTAATTTAGCCAAAATACTTCTTTGGAAATGCAAAAAAAATGTTTAAGTGGCCATCAGAAAATGTAAGAGGACTATTTGCGTCCCTTAATTACCGGCAGTTTATATTCAGAGCTCTTCTACCGAAATAATAGTATGCAAAATTACAAAATGCATTATCATTTCATTTTATGAATATATCTTCAATTAAATATTGAACTTACTTTTGTAATTTTTCTCTTATAAGATAAAAAAATATTAAATAATCCATATATATTAACAACACTAATTACCACTGTATTTATTTTTGTTCAAGTCAACAATTTACATCTTGGCAAGTGCTTCGAAGGACTTGCCTGGAGTCAACTGATATTTGTCACCATATATCTACAAATCAACTAAAATTATGGTTAGTGAATACCAAAACTATGTACATGTTATATTTGTAGATTCTTGACTTGAAGTCAACAATTGATATGATTTCAACTCATACAGAATAGGAAAAGTTGACTTTAGGTTGATTCATATGAAATTTGACAATCTAATGTCAAATAATCAACGTTGACTTCCAAGTCAACCTGTAGCGAATAGGCCTGATTGTGAGGTTTCAAAGGAAAATTCATAGAAATTTTGTACAAGTCAGTTTGGAGGAAATTACGTTGTTTCCGAGTTGGAGTGTCCGTATCATGGACCTGGGGCTAATTTTGAAATTCATATCATCTTTTTTGGGCGTTTTTCCCTATGCGCATGAGCAGATGAGGAGTGATTTAACTTCTGGAGTTTTCGTGTGACAGAATTGGGGTTTTGGCGTTTTGGCGCATGCGCACAGGAGAAGGAACTGTATTTGGGTTGAAAGCGTTATGTTTAGAGTGGTTTAGGACTATCGGTCATGGGTCTAGTGTTGGCCGATATTGTGGGGTTTTAAAAGAATATTCATGGCAATTCTGTGCACGGACAAGTCAGTTTGGGGGGAAATACCGTTGTTTGCGAGTTGGAGTGTCCGTACCGCGGCGCTGGGGCTAATTTTTGAAATTCATGTTACCCGTTACGGGCATTTACGTTATGCGCATGAAGAAAAAAGAAGCGATTAAACTTCTGGAGATTTCGTCTGAGAGGATTGGGGTTTGGAGGTGCAGGATGCTATTCCGCCATAGAATCCCGATGGGAGTGTCCGCGCATGCGCGGATTGAAGCTGCGATATCTCCCGAACCAATGGTGTTGAAGAATGGATTTGGAGATGAGCAAATATTGTGAGGTCTTAAGAGAATTTTCATGGCAATTCTATGCACCAAAAAGTCAGTTTAAAGGAAAAAGCGTTATCTCCGAGTTGAATTGTCTGTATCGTAGCTCGGGGCCAAATTTATAAATAACTATATTTGGAAGATATATATTAAATCACGTTCGGATATGGAGAATAAGCGTAAGCAATTGCGCTCCCAACGGGGGTCCCATAACCACATTTTTTTTAATTCGATCTACGGTAAAACTAATAGCCTGACTGCATCGATAGCCAGAATTGTTAAAGGGACTCGAAAAAATATAAAGAAGCACTGACGTGAAGTCAGTACTCTTTCGCGCGCGTGTTTTACGTTGGCTAATTTGAATTGAATTATGATTGTTTCAGGCTCAGTGGATAGAACGAGCTGGAGATCTACCCAGAGGGTAGTGGACACCATAAACAGTAGGGTCATAAATTAAGAGTGCTTTGTCTAAGCTGGCATATGGAGAGTAACAAAGTTGACAAAGAATACAACTGACTTTCCTTAGTCGCACAAGCTCCTAGGAGCTTCTGATGTATCTCCTTGGGAAAGACTTGGAAGGGTCAGTATTATCATAATCATGTTTGTAGCACGCGCGCCAATTTCAGATTGACTTCATAATGAAAGAAAATGGCTAAGAGAGCATTGACGTGGGGTCAATCTGCTTTGGCGCGCGTGCTATAAACATGATTATGATTATACTGACCCAAAGTCCCCAAGGAGATACCTCAGAAGCTCCTAGGAGCTTGTGCGACTAAGGAAAGTCAGTTGTGTTTCTCTGACAACTTTGTTACTTTGAGGAGTACTGACCTCACGTCAGTGCTTTTTTATATTTTATGATGCGGTTCTATCATAATAATCAATTGCAATCATACCCAACTCTGAGAAACCAATACTTTATTCGGAGTTATGAAGTTTGAATAATTACTCGCTAGTAGTATGACAAGAGCGCCAGAATCCCTGTCCACAGAGGTTCCCCACTTTTTGGCGCTCTTGTTCTTCAGAACAGATCCACTAAACATGATACATAACAATAATGTTATGTTATATTTTTCAGAGATAACTTTTGTAATATTAGCAAACTAACATTGCATTCATGTTGTCATGAAGTTTCCAAACCAACGTTTTCATCCCAATGTTTATGTCACATCTAAATAACATAATCAGCAATATTCATTAAATAATTTTTGTGATATTGGCAAACTAACATTGCATTAATGTGATGGTCAAGTAACCAAACCAACGTTTTCATTCACACATCCACATCCAAATAACATAATCAATAATATTCTTTAGATGATATATAAAATGTTGATTTTATGTTTCCCAGATGTGGCTCCTACATATTGGTTATGTTATCTGTCAAACGTTTTTGTTTAACTACCTCAAAACATTACTCAGATGCGTACAGTAGACTTGGAATTAATATTATCTTGAAACGTTTCGTAAATGTATTTTTCAGATAATAACCATGTCATTAATTTAATATTTCAACATAACCATATAACAACATATCATAAATGTCGAAATGTGAAGCAAGGAGCAGAGATCATCCCTGAGATCCAAAAGTAAACTTGTTTAGTGTATTGTGATTCATAGTTCCATTATTTCAATTATTCTTGTTCGTTAGTCGTCGTTGTTGTAATGAAAATACTCAAACGTAAGTACTTCTCAGTGATTAATTTCTTCAACCTTTAGGATCTGGTTGCATAAAGTGCTCTGTTAAGTCAAGTTTTAACAGTGCTAACTAATGTGCTGAAAGCTGTGCCTTATCATAGTAATAAAAAAATTAAATATTTAGTTCTTCGTTTAATTTTTTATGCGACCAGCCCTATCTTGTAAAGTAGGTATCTACTATTAGTTTCTTTTCGCTTTACCTTTCGTTAACATGAATTATAAGTGATCTTATTTCCAGCAGTCATACTACACATATTTTTGCCAATATATCATCAAGATTAATTTGAGTTTTCAGTGGTGACTTTATTTTTAGAATCTGATAAGGAGTTTCAACTCATTGTTGTGGAGTGGATGATATTCGCTTAACAGAGGCTAACAAGGAAAAAGTAACTCAATGAAAAATTATATACGATTTACACTTATTTATTCAATATTGTGACGCGTTTCGTCGACACAGCGACTTCATCAGACTACATCATACTAAATTCTTAACAAGTTATTATCTCCCTATACCTAGATGACATGGACACAGAATCATTTAAAACTAATTACATGAGAAACTTATTTAAAACAAATTACATAATAGACTTAAACTAATTACATGAGATTTCACTGCTGGTTTCTTTGTACACATTAACAATAATTCATTCCTAATGCTTTTATTTATAAATTGATTCTCTATTTGAATAGATTGAGTAACGGTGAAAAATTTAGATCTAATTGTTCATTAACTAAATTACCCGTATGTTTTTCCCTATTTATTTCGACCATTTCCCAGTAATTAAGTTGCGCACCTTTATTCAAATTGTGTAGAATTTTGAAATCCGGGTTAAACTTATGTCCTTCTGCTAATAAATGATTCGAATAATTTGAATTAATTTTGTTGTTTTTGAAGCTGTGATGATGTTCCTTTATTCTTATGCCAAAATTTCTACCAGTTTTTCCTATATATGATTTGTCACAACTCCCGCAATTTAATTGATAAACACCGGATTTATCTTCTTTATTCCTTTTCGATTTATTGTTTTTTATGAATTTGGCAAGGTTATTATTTGTCCGGAATGAGATATTCACCTGTTGGTTTTGAAGAAACCTTTTAAGTTGTTGACTCGTTGTACCAAAATATGTTAAGCTATTGAATATTTTATTTTTATCCTTAATTTCTGGAAATACTAAACTAATAGTTTTTCTAAATTGTTTTTTCGTCAACATTTTTCTGATTAACTCTGTGTTATATCCGTTGTTCACCGCTATTTGTTCGATAATTTCTAATTCTGTACCATAATTTTCTTCGGATAAAGGTATATTAATTAGCCGATGTAACATACTATGAAATGCCGCGACTTTATGTTCGAATGGATGACACGAGGATCGATGAATGATTGTATCCGTATGGGATGGTTTCCTAAATATTGAAAAATCATGTTGATTGTTTTTCCGCGTTATTGTTAAATCCAAAAAATTAATTGCACCATTATTTTCCATTTCAATTGTGAATTTGACATTTGGATGAATGCTATTAATAAAATCTGCAAATATTTTCAGTTGCCGGTCTGTTCCTTTGAAACACGCGAGCACATCATCTACGTATCTAAACCAATATACGAATTTGGAAAAAATAGGATGTGTTTTAGCGATGGCTTCTAGGTTGTCCATGAATATTTCTGCCAAAAGGGGGCTGAGCGGATTCCCCATGATAAGTCCTTCATCGCTAGTATAAATCTTATCGTTGAAACTAAAGTAGTTTTGATTCAAACACGTTTCTAAAAGCTGGAGTATTTCGGACTGAATCACTATATTGACTTTGTTTTTCTCTAATAAATCCCTAACTATTTTCACTGTATCCTGGGGTGGAATACTAGGGAAAAGGTTAACAACATCGAAAGACACTAATTTTGCATTGGCCGGTAGGGAAATATTTTTAATTTTTTCTACTAGATCAAGCGAGTTCTTGATCGAAAAAGTTGGTACGAAGTTACAATAATTTTTAATCGGGTTTATTAGAAAACGCGAAGTTTTAACTGTTGGTGCTGAAATGTACGAAACTACTGGTCTAATATTTCTATCCGGTTTATGAAGTTTGATAAACGAGTACAATTGCGGGACTTGCGGATTACTCAGAATTAGTTTAAATTTTGTATTTTCATCTATTAAATAATGTACATCTTTCAAATTGTTCTTCAATTCTCGTTGAAATTTTGTAGTCGGATCCCTATTAAGTATTTTATAATTTTGAGTTGCAATGAAATTTTCCGTTTTGTTAATGTAATCGTCCTTGTTTATTGCGATAACAGTATTTCCTTTATCGGCTTTTGTAAGAACAATATTATCCGCGTCGCTTTTCGATTTCAATGTTTTCACGATTTTCAATTCTGGATTACCGTTTTCAGAAAGTTCCTGTTTTTTGATAAAATGTGCCGCTTGATATTTAATTGATTGATTATTGGTTATTTGTCGATTGAGAATTATTTCTGTATCTATAGCACTTTGTTCTAAATTTTTTCTATTAACTGGGGTGCGTAAATTATATTTGAAACCTTTATTCAACAATTCTATTTCTTCATTGGAAAATTTCGAATTTGATAAATTTATGAATCGGTCAAAAAATGTATGTTTCATAATTTTGGGCTGAGCGTGTTTAATTTCCGGTTTATTTTGTTTCAGTAAATTAAGCTTCCGAGTTTGATTACAAAATTTACGATGAATCTTAGTCCTAACTTTTAATCTAATTTCGCGGTCCAAAATATCGAATTCTACCGAATGGAGTCTATGTGCAAGTTCGGAATGAATGACTTTAATGTATACATTACAAATATCCCTCTTGTTGTATTGTATTTTCACATCTTCTCTCAGCCATCTTCTCATCCCTTGTTCTGCTCCTCTTCTGGATGGTCCACTTTTGTTGTCCGTCTTCAGTTTGATATATTTGGGGAACACTTTGTGCTTCTCACAACTTCTTAAGAACCAAATATTCTGTGTGTTGGTGGCACTTTTCAACAATAGTCGAAAGTACCAAATACCCAGTAAGCTGGTTTCAGCTTTCATCAAAAATTTAATGCTTGTGGCTTTTACTTGATGCAAATCCATATTAACTCAATGAAAAATTATATACGATTTACACTTATTTATTCAATATTGTGACGCGTTTCGTCGACACAGCGACTTCATCAGACTACATCATACTAAATTCTTAACAAGTTATTATCTCCCTATACCTAGATGACATGGACACAGAATCATTTAAAACTAATTACATGAGAAACTTATTTAAAACAAATTACATAATAGACTTAAACTAATTACATGAGATTTCACTGCTGGTTTCTTTGTACACCTTAACAATAATTCATTCCTAATGCTTTTATTTATAAATTGATTCTCTATTTGAACGCGTCACAATATTGAATAAATAAGTGTAAATCGTATATAATTTTTCATTGAGTTAATATGGATTTGCATCAAGTAAAAGCCACAAGCATTAAATTTTTGATGAAAGCTGAAACCAGCTTACTGGCTATTTGGTACTTTCGACTATTGTTGAAAAGTGCCACCAACACACAGAATATTTGGTTCTTAAGAAGTTGTGAGAAGCACAAAGTGTTCCCCAAATATATCAAACTGAAGACGGACAACAAAAGTGGACCATCCAGAAGAGGAGCAGAACAAGGGATGAGAAGATGGCTGAGAGAAGATGTGAAAATACAATACAACAAGAGGGATATTTGTAATGTATACATTAAAGTCATTCATTCCGAACTTGCACATAGACTCCATTCGGTAGAATTCGATATTTTGGACCGCGAAATTAGATTAAAAGTTAGGACTAAGATTCATCGTAAATTTTGTAATCAAACTCGGAAGCTAAATTTACTGAAACAAAATAAACCGGAAATTAAACACGCTCAGCCCAAAATTATGAAACATACATTTTTTGACCGATTCATAAATTTATCAAATTCGAAATTTTCCAATGAAGAAATAGAATTGTTGAATAAAGGTTTCAAATATAATTTACGCACCCCAGTTAATAGAAAAAATTTAGAACAAAGTGCTATAGATACAGAAATAATTCTCAATCGACAAATAACCAATAATCAATCAATTAAATATCAAGCGGCACATTTTATCAAAAAACAGGAACTTTCTGAAAACGGTAATCCAGAATTGAAAATCGTGAAAACATTGAAATCGAAAAGCGACGCGGATAATATTGTTTTTACAAAAGCCGATAAAGGAAATACTGTTATCGCAATAAACAAGGACGATTACATTAACAAAACGGAAAATTTCATTGCAACTCAAAATTATAAAATACTTAATAGGGATCCGACTACAAAATTTCAACGAGAATTGAAGAACAATTTGAAAGATGTACATTATTTAATAGATGAAAATTCAAAATTTAAACTAATTCTGAGTAATCCGCAAGTCCCGCAATTGTACTCGTTTATCAAACTTCATAAACCGGATAGAAATATTAGACCAGTAGTTTCGTACATTTCAGCACCAACAGTTAAAACTTCGCGTTTTCTAATAAACCCGATTAAAAATTATTGTAACTTCGTACCAACTTTTTCGATCAAGAACTCGCTTGATCTAGTAGAAAAAATTAAAAATATTTCCCTACCGGCCAATGCAAAATTAGTGTCTTTCGATGTTGTTAACCTTTTCCCTAGTATTCCACCCCAGGATACAGTGAAAATAGTTAGGGATTTATTAGAGAAAAACAAAGTCAATATAGTGATTCAGTCCGAAATACTCCAGCTTTTAGAAACGTGTTTGAATCAAAACTACTTTAGTTTCAACGATAAGATTTATACTAGCGATGAAGGACTTATCATGGGGAATCCGCTCAGCCCCCTTTTGGCAGAAATATTCATGGACAACCTAGAAGCCATCGCTAAAACACATCCTATTTTTTCCAAATTCGTATATTGGTTTAGATACGTAGATGATGTGCTCGCGTGTTTCAAAGGAACAGACCGGCAACTGAAAATATTTGTAGATTTTATTAATAGCATTCATCCAAATGTCAAATTCACAATTGAAATGGAAAATAATGGTGCAATTAATTTTTTGGATTTAACAATAACGCGGAAAAACAATCAACATGATTTTTCAATATTTAGGAAACCATCCCATACGGATACAATCATTCATCGATCCTCGTGTCATCCATTCGAACATAAAGTCGCGGCATTTCATAGTATGTTACATCGGCTAATTAATATACCTTTATCCGAAGAAAATTATGGTACAGAATTAGAAATTATCGAACAAATAGCGGTGAACAACGGATATAACACAGAGTTAATCAGAAAAATGTTGACGAAAAAACAATTTAGAAAAACAATTAGTTTAGTATTTCCAGAAATTAAGGATAAAAATAAAATATTCAATAGCTTAACATATTTTGGTACAACGAGTCAACAACTTAAAAGGTTTCTTCAAAACCAACAGGTGAATATCTCATTCCGGACAAATAATAACCTTGCCAAATTCATAAAAAACAATAAATCGAAAAGGAATAAAGAAGATAAATCCGGTGTTTATCAATTGAATTGCGGGAGTTGTGACAAATCATATATAGGAAAAACTGGTAGAAATTTTGGCATAAGAATAAAGGAACATCATCACAGCTTCAAAAACAACAAAATTAATTCAAATTATTCGAATCATTTATTAGCAGAAGGACATAAGTTTAACCCGGATTTCAAAATTCTACACAATTTGAATAAAGGTGCGCAACTTAATTACTGGGAAATGGTCGAAATAAATAGGGAAAAACATACGGGTAATTTAGTTAATGAACAATTAGATCTAAATTTTTCACCGTTACTCAATCTATTCAAATAGAGAATCAATTTATAAATAAAAGCATTAGGAATGAATTATTGTTAATGTGTACAAAGAAACCAGCAGTGAAATCTCATGTAATTAGTTTAAGTCTATTATGTAATTTGTTTTAAATAAGTTTCTCATGTAATTAGTTTTAAATGATTCTGTGTCCATGTCATCTAGGTATAGGGAGATAATAACTTGTTAAGAATTTAGTATGATGTAGTCTGATGAAGTCGCTGTGTCGACGAAACGCGTCACAATATTGAATAAATAAGTGTAAATCGTATATAATTTTTCATTGAGTTAATATGGATTTGCATCAAGTAAAAGCCACAAGCATTAAATTTTTTAAAGGAAAAAGTAGTAACTGAGGTTTAAGTGGAACGATACTGAAGACTGCAACAGATACCAAAGATATTGAGATATTTAGTGATGAATTTGTTTATATTGTTTTATAGAGTATTTATAATTTTCTAAGACTGTATGATATATTTTTTTATGGAAAATTGGTCAATTTTTTAAGTTGTATTATATATTTTATGCAGATGGAAGTTTTGATTCAATATGATTCTCCCACTAAACTCAACTTTTGTTCATCCATCATTCAATTTGCTTGATCATTTTTTCGTTACCCTTCTATAGTCGAATTTAATCGAGTAACCAAAACAGAGTGTCAAGACCAATTATTTTCAATCATAACCAATTGGTTATGATAGGAAGGGATTGGTCTTGACACTCTGTTTTGTTTACTTACTTAAATTTGACTATAAAAGGGTAAGGAACATTATATAAATGTTCTGAGTAACATTAAATATATGTAACAAAGTTATATTATAGTTATGTAAAATTAGATACATCATACAAATGTTGCATAAATATTTCAAGCAACATTAAATATATGTAACGATGTTACATTAAAGTTACGTAAAATATGATACATTTATGTAATATTTATCATTAAACGTTGCATTTTAATATTAAAAAGAGGCACAAACTGCTATGTGTGCCACGTATCTGTGATATTAAGCATCTCTTCTATATAACATCACAAGGTCACAATGTGACGTAACATTTACGTTTAAGTTATGTTTTTATGGTTACTGGGGAGTGTTTATGAATTTGCCCAAATGTCTGTAATTTTCGAATATTTGGTTGAAAAGTGTCTTAAACGATTTGGTTCGACTTACTGTTCAAGAATCCGTGGTCGAAATCGATTCTGTCCGGCCACCTGTTAACACGATAACTCTCGAAGGGAATGAGCTAGATCGTTGAAAATTTCAGAGTAGGTGTGGCACCTAAATATCTCGGATGAGTTTATTAGTGGGCAAAATCGGCCGGATGGTTTCGGAGTATCAAAAAAAAATAATCTTTTTACATTACAAATTCTTAATTCAATTTTTTTCAAGATGCAGTTTCATCTTAAGAATCCATTGATATTTTACTCAATTTTAACAAGCTAATACTTTCGGAGATACGATTTTTCAAAATATCAATAATACATCCTATTTCGTATTTCTGTTTTCACAGAATGCGAATTCTACCTATCTGTGTTCTATCTGTCTCTGTTCTATCTGTCTGTGTTCTATCTGTTTGCGGTAGGTCCAGTTTGAAAGATGAATGTCATACAAAACTGAAAGTGTATTTCTGGAGAGTTTGGTTGATGTAAGCATGTAAACAATTTGAAATTTGGATTCGCTAAGTTCATAGGCAGAGTTTTTGGTTAGTGAGTCAAAAATGAATGATGTAAGAAAGTCGAGCAATATCTACGAGTCATTCTCTAATTGTGGATGATTTATAACGAGATTTCCAACTAATGTACAGGTAGATATTCGTTAATAACACTTTTTAAGATTTCCTAAATAAATATTCTGGTTTGAGTTCTCTCTGGACTGATTACATTAGATTTATTTCATAAATAAACTGGCTATTTCATTTACTCAACTTTTCAGAATGACTCCTGATAGTTTTGAAACACTTGTAGTCGAAATTGGAACATCATATAAAGATGAGATGCAAAGAGATTTAAATTACTTTCATGATGTAGTTCTATCATAATAATCCATTGATAGGATTCCCAACTCTGAGAAACAAATACTTTCGGAGATATGATTTGTCAAAGATTGGACAAGACCGCCAAAGCTTCTGCTACAGGACTTTCCCTTTTTTTGGCGCTCTTGTTCTTTGGAATAGAGTGCTCATTAATTTGACCAAATTTGGTTCGACTCAACGATCAAGAATCCATGGTCGAAATATATTCTGTCCGGCTGGCCATAGGCCCGATAACTCTCGAACGAAAGGAGTTAGAGGATTGAAATTTGGAGGGGAGGTTTAGAGAGTAAATATCTCGGACGACTTCGTTAACGAGGGAAATCCACCAAGTGGTTTCGGAGCCGTTTTTAGTGAAAACATTTTTTTATGAATAGTTCAGGAACTCGATCAATCTGAAATTCAGCATCAAATTGTAGAAAACATGACCTTTATATACATGCGAAGTTTTGTATTGATCGGATTGCCGTGGTAAAAAACAATTTCAAAAAATTATACATTACTAAAATTCAAATTCTGATTCTTTTGAGGTGCAGTTCCATCATAAGAATCCATTGATGTCATATTCAACTCTGACGAGCTAATACTTCCGGAGATATGATTTTTCAAAATTTCAATAATACATTGTACTTCTATGTTTTCACAGTATTCTATCTGTCTGTCTTCTATCTGTGTTCACTATTCATTCATGTCATCTTATCTACCTAAGAGACGTCATATTTATTTATATTCTAGTTTATTATTATTACCTCAATTCGTACTTCGAAAATATATTGAGTAAGAAAACAAGGTACCGCATCTTCAATTTGTGAATATATGCAGGACTGTTTTGATACCAAAAATAATATTGACTCCTTGCATATTGAATAATTTAACACATTTTAATTCAACATTAGTATGTATATATATACTATATATATACTATATAGTATATATAGTATGTGCAAATATTTGAGATGATATTTCAGAAGATTTAGAATTGGATCATTTTAATGATGTAGTTTATGAAGGCAATAGGAAAGAACAACATAATGGAATCATCAAAAGAAATTACTGTTCATTGACAAATTGAGGTTAATATTACCTTTCACTTCCTTAAGTAGTGAGACATGTTTGTGTATTGATCTACATTTGTGTATCAAATATTCTTTCTTGAGTACCTAAAGATTCATAAATCAACAATATTTCACAAGTCAAATTAACCCCAGGAAATTTCATTGATTTGCCGAGGAGCAAGTTCAGACGCGTTTCTGGCTTCTTGGCGTTCATCGGTACACTGTAGCTTCCCAACAAATTCAACTAAACTGAAGCGTGTTAAGTCTCTCACTGCCGGCTTGAGTGGTGGTTATACATAAACGCCTACGCCACCTATGAGACAAAACACGGCATTCAGCCTTTCCCCACCAGTGAAAATTTGAAGCGTGAATTCATATGCCACCATTCACTCGATAATTAATCGAGAAACGACTCCCACAGAGCTCAGACACTACCTTCCTATGGCCATGAACGCTGTTTAGCGTTCTCAAAAAATAATAATGAAAAATGGCGATACCGTTATTAATAAATCAACAAGTCCTGAGCGTTCCTGCCAATAGGGTCTACACAATGGCTTGGTATAATTAATATACTTATGCATATATTTCATAAGTGAAATAACCCCCAGTGGATTTCAGCGATTTGTCGAGAAGCAAGAGCGGATTCGTTTCTGGGTTCTTGGCCTTCATTATTACTCTGTAGCTGTTCAAAAAATTCAACGGAACCCTGTTAAGCCTCTTATAGCCGGCTTGAGCGCTTATACATAAACGCTCACGCCACCTTTGAGACAAAACATGGAATTCAGCCTTTCCCCTCCAGTGAAAAATTGAAGCGTGAAATTATATGCCACCATTCGCTCGATATTGAATCGAAAAATTACTCCCACAGAGCTCAGAAAGTACCTTCCTATGGCCATGAACGCTGTTTAGCGTTTTTCAAAAATAATAATGAAAAATGGCGATACCGTTGTTAATAAGTCAACATGTCCAGAGCGTTCCTGCCAATAGGGTCTGTGAGAGGCTTAACAAGGTTCAGTTAAGTTGAATTTGTTGGGAACCTACAGAGTACTGATGAAGGCCAAGAAGCCTGAAACGCATCCGCTCTTGCTTCTCGGCAAATCAATGAAATCCCCTGGGATTTATTTGACTTGTGAAATATATGCATAAATATATGAATTATTCGATGCCATTATGTACACCCTATTGGCAGGAACGATTTGGACTTGTTGATTTGTTAACAACGCTATCGCAATTTTTCATTATTATTTTTGAGAAACGCTAAACAGCGTTCATGGCCATAGGAAGGTACTGTCTGAGCTCTGTGGGAGTCGTTTCTCGATTAATTATCGAGCGAATCATATACAGTATGGTGCAATTGAAAGGAATAAATTCGTTATTTCGTAAACCGGCGATTTTAAGGAAATCCCGAAACCCGTCGATTTTTATTCTTAAACAGACTATTCGTAAGGAAACCATTTTATTTTTGACGTCATTTTATTTTTGACGTCATATTAAATAATAATAATAAAATTTTATTAATTTTTTAAACAAATACAAAAATCAATTTTTCTACATTATTGATATGGCTGAATAGGTATTTAAAAGACCTTTCAAAAAATGTATTACAACACCCACCTTTCCATCTGAAAATTTTAGCGATGACGTCATCACGCTCACATAGATGACGTCAAAAATAAAAAGGTATCCTTACGAATAGCCCGTTTAAAAATAAAAATCGACGGGTTTCCGGATTTTTCCTTAAAGTCGCCGGTTTACGAAATAACGAATTTATTCCTTTCATTTGCACCATACTGTATATAACAGATTTAGTTTTCTTGGGATAGCAGCAATTAAAAATTAAAACTCTTTTTCCTTTTTGGCGCTCTAGTTCCTCGGAACTGAGTGCTTATCAATTTGCCCAAATGTCTGTAATTTTGGAATATTTCGATGAAAATGGTCTTAAACGATTTGGTTTGACTCACTGATCAAGAATCCGTGGTCGAAAAACATTCTGTCCGGCCGGCCGTAAGCACGATAACTCTCGAACGGAATGAGCTAGAGAGTTGAAATTTTCAGAGTAGGTTTGGGGGATGAATATCTCGGCTAAGTTCATTATTGGGCAAAATCGGACAGACGGTTTCGGAGTAACAAAAAAAAATTTTTTTTTACGAAACAAATTCCAAATTAAATTTTTTTTAATAAGCAGTTTTATCATAAGAATCCATTCATATCATTTTCAACTCTAACAAGCTAATACTTTCGGAGATATGATTTTTTAAAATTCAATGTAAATCGTATTTCACAGATTGATATAATTATTATTCTATGTATGAATTCTCATAATGTCAACTTGACAGAAGGGAATATTGTAACTTCAAAAATATTGGGGTTGAAATACTCGTATTTTAGCGATGCAACGGGGACCTTGACCGAAAATGTTTGAAAATATTACGTAAATATTGAAACCATAATTCTGTAGTTTGGTGAACGTAGATCAGGAAATTTTTGATCGATTACAAGGTAATTTTTTATTATTACTTATCTTCTTTCATATTTGTTTTATGGAATACCTACTATTTGTAGGTACTTTAAACCTGTTTTGGGCAATTGTCATACGAAACTTGTTTTTTTGGCGCTCTAGTTCCTCGGAACAGTGTGCTTATCAATTTGCCCAAGTGTCTGTAATTTTGAAATTTTTGGCTGAAAATGGTCTCAAACGATTTGGTTCGACTCACTGATCAAGAATCCGAGTGCGAAATCGATTCTGTCCGGCCGGCCGACCGGCCGTAGGCACGATAACTCTCGAACGAAAGGAGTTAGCGGATTGAAAATTGCAAGGTTTTGGAGCGTAAATATCTCGGCCAAGTTCGTTCGATCTATCTGAAATTTAGCATCAAATTGTAGAATCAAGACCTTTATACGCATGTGAAGTTTTGTATTGACCAGATTACCGCCAAGTGTAAAAAAAAAAATTTGAAAATTTAAAAAAAGTTTTTCCACAATAACTCTCGGACGGAATGAGCTAGGTAGTCGAAATTTTCAGAGTAGGTTAGGGAGATGAATATCTCGGTTAAGTTCGTTATTGGGCAAAATTGGCCAGATTTAATTCGATTTCTTCCATGGTGCAGTTCTCATTCTCATGATTGCTCATTTAATCTTGATAAATAAACTATTATTTGAATTGAATTTCCTTTATGATGCAGCTCTATCATATGTATTCATTGATATAATTCCCAACTCAGAGAAACCAATACTTTCGGAGATGTAATTTGTTTTCTCGAGCTTTCGTAATATATTTATCAAGAGACCTAAAAAGTATAACATTAAAGTATAACGAAAATAAACAGTTCAGTAAAGTCTTACAAGAAAACTAAATCTGTTATTCATTACAAGACAGCAAATATTATAAATTCATATATATATATATATATATAACACTTTTTTCTTGGTTTCTTGGTTGCCCTGTCCTGAAGAAGCCAACTAGCAGAAACACGTGTCGGCAGGTACCAGCAGAATGATTATCTCTGCTCCTTTTGCGGAATAACCCGTTATACGTTTCCATTTTAATATATATATATATATATATATATATAATTACATGATTCCAATTCCATATTTAATAGATAGGTTTATTTCCAAAGGTCCATCCTGTATTCATATTACTTTGTTAAATATTGCTTATTTAGCATTTTGCATCCTAGCGCGTGGACCTGCATCGCACATTCCTTGGATAAGATAATCTTATAAATAGAACCCTATTAGACTTTCTCGAGGAGAATTGCATAGAGAATTGTATCGCTAATTATATTGAGAATTAGATCAACATTGTCAAGCTCAGTGTATCGAGTATTTTCAAATAAACCATTTTTGTTTTTAAAAACGTGATTCTTCCCCGAAAAGACGTAAATGTCGACGAGGACGTGATGTTATAAGTGATTTTAAAGAAAAAAAACACGTGAATTTTAATTCTTTGAATAACAAAAGAACCCGAGAACTCAGAATAAGTGCGACGTAAATTCCAAAAGGAAAACCGAGTACGAACTGTATCTCAAATAATATTGTGCCAGTCTCAGTGTGCGAAGAAAAGTGCGACGAATCAACCCCTAAAATTCATCCACGAAGAATCTTCCAGAGGCTAGCAGTTTCAACAACAACAACGAATTTGGAGAAGAATCCAGAGTCCGATTGATTGAGTAGCGCCCTTCAACGACTTCAATAAAACAACTTGGTGAGCATTGAGCAATTCCTTTACTGTTTTCCCCAGATTTCCTAACCTGGTCAAAGTTAGTCAATCTTTTTCCCCACAGTTTTGTGCGTAAAACTTGTGTCATAGTTTTTTCTAGGTTTCTTATTAAAAAACCGATTACCATAGTTTTTCCTAGGTTTCTTATTAAAAAACCGATTAACGCGAATTAAATAATTGTATAACTCGAACATAATATTTCCAAGATGACTCAAGAAAGTAATCTTTTTGATAAAATCAAACTAATAGATTTATTTGCAAAACCAATTCTACCTTTTGATGGTAACCGGTCAAACCTTGCACGCTTTATTAATCATTGCGAGAAATTTTATACTAAATTCAAAACAACTGAAGTACTGTTAAATGAAGTAATTATTGATATTATAAAAAGTAAACTAACTGGAACAGCGAGCGAAGTAGTAAGTAGCAATGAAAGAATTACTCAAACTTGGAATGATTTAAAAATATTTTTGAAATTAAGATTTGAAGAAAAAATTAGTCTGTCAGTTCTATTTTGGGATCTGCAAAATGCCCAAAGACTTAGACACGAAGATGATTTAGAATTTTTGGAAAAGATCGTTGAATTGAAAAACAAATATGATTCTCAGATTGAATTATCAGAATTACCAGTATTAGAAAAAGAACAAGAGAAAAATATAGCTTCACGAGTAGCAACCCGCGTTCTCTTGTATAATATTAACGCAGAATTACGAACAGCCCTTAGAGGTCGACATATTATGAATTATGATGAAATGGTTACTTTTATTAGACAAGATTATTATTATTATCAACAGCCATTTTCACATTACAAAACTCAAATGAATAGACGTCAAAGTGAACCTCAGAGAAATATCCCCCAAAATAATCAAAGAAATTTTAATCAAAATAACCAAAGAAATGTTCCTCAAAATGTTTATAGAAATTCTTCTTATAATAACACTAGAAATTTTCCTACGAATAATCGATATCAAAATTATCAAAGGAATTATAGAGAAAATCCTTTTAATCAAAGTTTTCAACAGAGATTTCCCTCTCAACCAATTCAGTTTCAACAACGCGCACTAAATACCTATTACCCGACGAAGGGTCAAGTATTTGGACCTAGTACGTCACGAGAACAGAATGTTAATGTATTTAAGCCCGATCCAAATAGGAGAATCCAAACTCCACCAGAAAAAATGTCAATTCAAACAAGAAATTACCCTCAGAAAAGACAAAATTATTCTACCCAATATCAAACAAATCCTAATAAGAAATACTTCAGTAGTGAACAAAGTCCCAACTTTACATTTGAAGAATTAACCCATATTCAGTCAACTTCACAAGACCCCAGATTTAATCATAAATCAGTTCCTGAAAACGAGCGTGATTTACATTTAAAAGAAAATTTTCGAAAACTAGCCCTAAACGATTCATTGACTTAAATCATTCGTTAGATCATACAAATCAATTACCGTATATTGAATTTGAAAATCCAAAATGCAAACTGCTAATTGATAGTGGATGTTCCGTTTGTCTTATGGATCCAAAATTTGCTTATAATAATTTCCACCAGAATATTTTTAATGAAAAAACTACCTTAACTGCTTGCATGAAGCAAGAAACTTCTAATGAAAAAGTGTTAGTACCATTATTTTCAGAATTTCAGATGAATGATTGTCATCCTTTTGTATTGTATAAATTTCATAAGAATTATGATGGATTAATTGGTGCAGATTTCTTAAATAAATATGAACTTAACCTAGATTTCAAAAATCAAAAATTAACTAATGACTTTTGTGAAATTCCTTTTAAATACCAACAAGTATGTCAAAAACCTACGAATATTCCAGTAGACCTTACTCATTTAGAACCAAAAATTAGTAGTCAATTGAAGAAAATATTCGAAACAAACGTAGATGCTCTTCAGTTACCAGGTCAACCACTTAATTTTACAAATAGGATAAAACATAAGATAAGAACGAGCGATGAAAATCCCGTTCATGGTAAAATTTATAGATATCCAGAAGTTCATAGAGAAGAAGTTCAGACTCAAATTCGAGACATGTTAGACAAGAAAATTATTAGACCTAGTATATCACCATGGTCCTTTCCAGTAGTTATTGTGCCTAAAAAACAAGACTTATCTGAAAAAAAGAAATGGCGTATCGCGATAGATTACAGAAAATTGAATGATAAAACAATTGAGGATAAATATCCACTTCCCCAAATTGAAAGTATATTAGATAAACTTGGTAATAAAAAATACTTTACAACGCTAGATTTAGCCTCCGGATTTCACCAGATTGAGTTAGATGAGGAATCCATTGAAAAAACGGCTTTTACTGTTGAAAATGGTCACTATGAGTTTCTGAGAATGCCGTTTGGACTCAAAAACGCCCCGGCAACTTTTCAAAGATTAATGAACACTGTCTTAGAAAGATTTATCGGAAAAATTTGTTATATTTACATGGATGATATTATTATATTTTCAGACACTGTTGAACAACATTTGGCCGATATTCATAATATTATCGAAGTTCTGAAAGAGGAAAAATTAAAAATTCAACTAGATAAATGTCACTTTTTCAAGACTGAAATTGAATTCTTAGGACATATTATCACACCCGAAGGAATTAAACCAAATCCAAATAAATTAAAAGCAGTAATTAAATTTCCTATCCCAAAAACTCAAAAAGAGATAAAATCATTTCTCGGATTAGTCGGATATTACCGAAAATTTATACCAAATTTTGCGAAAATTTCTAAACCCCTAACTGTATGCCTGAAAAAAAATGCGAAAATTAATATTAATGACCCGATTTATATTGAAGCATTTGAAATATGTAAGAGAAATTTATTAAACCACCCAGTATTAAGATACCCAGATTTCACTAAACCTTTTATTTTAACAACGGACGCATCAGGATTCGCGATAGGTTCCGTATTATCACAGGGTGATCCACCAAATGATCTACCGATTTCTTTCACAAGTAAAACATTAAATTTAGCAGAATCTAGATATAGTACCATAGAAAAAGAACTACTTGCTATTGTATGGTCGTGTAAACATTTTAGACCTTATCTATATGGAAGAAAATTCACGATTTATACCGATCATAAACCTTTAACCTGGCTATTTTCCCTTAAGGAACCAAATTCACGTCTCATGCGATGGAGAATAAAACTTGAAGAATTCGATTACGAGATAAAATATAAGAAAGGCTCAACAAATAATGCAGACGCCCTAAGTCGAATTATTTTGGATTCAACTGATGAACTAACATATCAAAATTTCTTAAAACTTTATGAATCCAAGAATATTATTGATGCACCGAATGTAATAGAAAAAGAAGGTAATCTATTTGAAAGCCCTAAAAACTATGCTCTAGCACACTGCGTATCAAATGATTTTTATATGAACCAAGGTATTGCCCTGGATTTCAAACAGAAGTTTGGTAAAGTAAACGAACTTAAACTTCAAAATAAATCAATAGGTGAGATTGCATCGATCCGAAACGGGAATCGTAATATTTATTACTTAATTACTAAGAATCTTTACTCTGATAAACCTGAATATGAAAAAGTTTTCAAAGCACTCTTAAACCTTAGAAAATTATGCGAATATAATGATGACCAATACATAGCTTTGCCGCGAATTGCGTGTGGATTAGACCGATTAGAATGGTCAATTATCTTAAAAATAATAAAATATATCTTTGCAGACTCAGATCTGAAAATAATCATCTATTATTTATCCAATAGACACCCAGAAAAATCTATACATACTTCCAATGTAACTACTATTAATAAAAATTTAATCGATATTAATGGAATAGAAGAAGATCTTATTTCAATGGCAAATCAAGTAACTGATGAAGAATTAGACGAATGTCTAAATTTATTAGGTCACACAAATGATAGACTACCTGCAATGAAAAATCAATTAACCGATGAAGAATTAGATGATCTTTTAGGCAATACAAGTGATGAAATACCTGTCCTAGATAATTCGAATTCAAGTAAATTGAAAACAGGAAATGTAATTATTCACAGTGATGCCACAATTCATAGTAACGTTGAAAATCCAATTTTCGAAATTCCTTATACAGAAAGAAGTTTAAATTCATCACATTTACAAATAATAATGAGAAAATTCTCAAGTTACCATGTCACAAAAACAAAATTATTTGGAGACAAAATGAGATTGCGAGTTTCTATAAATTCGATAGAAAATGATCTATTTAAATTTATCAAAGAATATGTCCAACCTAAAAAATCATATACCATATATTTCGCATCCCCCGAGTTAGAAAAACCTCTTATACAAACTTTACAGAATAAATTCGATTATAATTCATTCAATTTGAAAATCTCTAAAATATATCTAGAGGATGTCGAAGATAAAGAAGAACAACTTCTAAGAATTCAACAATATCACGAAACCAAAACTATTCATCGTGGATATCAAGAAAATTTAACTAGTTTAAAGCGCAAATATTATTGGCCGAACATGAACAAAGATGTTCAAAATTTTATAAATTCTTGCGAAATATGTCAGAAAAGTAAGTACGAAAGAACCCCAATCCAATTAAAATTTAAACCAAACCCAATAGGATCAAATCCTTTCACACACATTTATTGTGATACTATAAGATTTAATCAAACATATTGTCTAAGCATTGTAGACTCATTCTCCAGATTTGGACAATGTTACCCGCTGTCACAAAAGACAGGCACGGAAATAGTAGATAAATTATTAATGTATTTTAGCCATTTTGGTACCCCCAATAAGATAACATGCGATAATGGACTAGAATTCAAAAATAGTGTTGTACAGGATTTTTCCAAAATTCATAAAATAGAAATTCATTACATAACCAATTATAACCCAAATTCTAACGCTAAAGTAGAACGGTTTCATTCTACGTTGATAGAACAATTAAGAACGATCGGAAATAAAAATACTTTTCAAAATAGACTTTCTCAAGCATTGCTTAGCTATAATAATTCTAATCACTCAAGTTTAGAGATGACACCTATGCAAATAATCAAAGCAGACTTAAATTATTCACTACCTATTGAGCGGACACATAATGAACAAATTCAGAATTATGTTGAAAATTACGTCGAGAATCTTAATGACATTTCAAAACAATTAGAGAAAAATAAGCAGAAGAATATTGAACGTTTAAGAAAAACTAATGAAAAGAGATCAGCGAAAGAAAATCATCCCTTAAATAAAAATCCTACTTATATTAAAAAACCAATAACACGCAAATTAGACCCAGTTTATAAGAAAATAGATGCCCGTGAAATTGATGAAAATCGTATTGAAGATACTAAAAACAAACATGTTTATCATAAGAAAATTTTAAAGCAAAGGAAACACTAGTATAAATTTTATTTCAGACTTAATAATGCTGTAAGCTTTGCGAGATTATTAAATGAATTTATCTTACCATTCTCGAAGTACTCAAAATTAATAGCAAATATTAATGTAATACTCTTTCATCATTTGAAAGATTACTATCAATTATGTCACACGAAAGTTATTTTCAAGAACAAAGTTTTATTGTTTCTAATATCAATACCATTGGTATACAAAGAAAATTATGATTTATACAAGTTTCACTACTTAACTCAACAAAATCTTTCCCTTCCTTATACCAACTCCTATTTGCTCTCACAAAAGGAAATATTGAAATGGTCAACAAAACAGTGCCATCCGATAGAAGATGACTATCTATGTGATCAAGACTCCCTTATAGAATCCCCGATATGTATGCAGAATATCTTGAAAAACCACACCGAAGACTGCCCCAGAAAGAGAACAATCATTTCTCCTGATCTAAAATTATTGGAAGACGGAAATGTATTGTCAATTGGAAACAAGAAAATCCAAGAAAAATGTCCCCAGCAAACCAAATACTACTTCATCCCTTCCATGGCAATTCTAAGAACAAAATGTACCATAAGCAACTTACAGAAAGAAATTACTCCCACTACTTCCATAGACGAAGAAAAATACATCATTCTACCAAAAATGATGTTACCCTCCAAGAACCTGTCAAGTGAAGAATTCAAGAAAGAAGAAATGGAAATCCCCAACATAGAATTAGAAGATTTAGAAGAATGGAATTTCCAACCTTCGAAATTCACATTGTTAATTTTATTAGTATTAATTATTTTCATAATAAGCATTTATTTCATTTTCAGATATTTAAGAAATAATATTTTTAATAAAGCCACACCTCTTAAAGGTGATACCTTTAATTTAGCCGAGGAGGAATTACATGATTCCAATTCCATATTTAATAGATAGGTTTATTTCCAAAGGTCCATCCTGTATTCATATTACTTTGTTAAATATTGCTTATTTAGCATTTTGCATCCTAGCGCGTGGACCTGCATCGCACATTCCTTGGATAAGATAATCTTATAAATAGAACCCTATTAGACTTTCTCGAGGAGAATTGCATAGAGATTTGTATCGCTAATTATATTGAGAATTAGATCAACATTGTCAAGCTCAGTGTATCGAGTATTTTCAAATAAACCATTTTTGTTTTTAAAAACGTGATTCTTCCCCGAAAAGACGTAAATATATATATATATATATATATATATATAAATAATAATAGGACTAGCAGGGACCGCAGTCAAGAGTCATCCACAAAGTGTAATTCCATCAACGCTGACCAGCAACATACCGCGGTTTCATCCTTATTAGGAATCGTCAGTGGTGCATAAGTCAACCGCCGATGGAAGAATACACCTCGAAGGAGCCGCTTTATCGAACCCCAGGTATACCCTCTGAGTACAAAGTACACAGAGCGACACCTAGCGTTCAACCAACCAGGCTCCCGTTGCGGAAAACTCAAAACATAGATCCCTGCGTACATTCTTTGTTCCAAACGTGACTAATTGCAGAATTCTATTTTGAATTCCTCGCAGACGCCACGAGGAACGTGAAAACGCCCTGGGCGTTTTCACGTTTTCGCGTCTGCGAGGAATTCAAAATAGAATTCTGCAATTAGTCACGTTTGGAACAAAGAATGTACGCAGGGATCTATGTTTTGAGTTTTCCGCAACGGGAGCCTGGTTGGTTGAACGCTAGGTGTCGCTCTGTGTACTTTGTACTCAGAGGGTATACCTGGGGTTCGATAAAGCGGCTCCTTCGAGGTGTATTCTTCCATCGGCGGTTGACTTATGCACCACTGACGATTCCTAATAAGGATGAAACCGCGGTATGTTGCTGGTCAGCGTTGATGGAATTACACTTTGTGGATGACTCTTGACTGCGGTCCCTGCTAGTCCTATTATTATTTATGTCTAGTGGTTAGCTTTCCATAAAAGCGAAACTCACTCATTTGCATATATTTATATATATATATATATATATATATTGATACAAGTTTTAAGGGTATATCGACTCAAACAGGAGTAAAGAAAAAACTCTTTTTTCTATACCGAGCTTTCGCAATCTATTTTTATTGCTTCATCAGGGTTACTAAAATGAAAAGAAAAAAGAGTTTTTTCTTTACTCCTGTTTGAGTCGATATACCCTTAAAACTTGTATCAATACAATTGCTAGGCTCTTAATTATTAATGATTATATATATATATATATATATATATATATAAAAGTGGAAAGATAACTGAAAAACAGGTGACACCACAACAGGAGCGAGCAACCAATTTGTGCCTTCAGCTCTAGGACCTCCAATTCGGAGGTAAACTATGGCATCGGCACGAAGGAAGCATAAGCCACCTGTGCGATGCGACCCAAACCCGAGGATATGTAATAAGAAAATAGGATAACGCGGATAAGTTTATTAAAATGGAAAAGTATAACCAGCAGAATGATTATCCCAAACCCGAGGATATGTAATAAGAAAATAGGATAACGCGGATAAGTTTATTAAAATGGAAAAGTATAACCAGCAGACTGATTATCTCTGCTCAATTAACTCTGACGAAATTATAGATTATAATTCAGTTTCAAAAATATTCCCATTCATTTGAACACACAGTCTCGCTCTTTTCACCACACTGTTCACCGCTGAACCTATCATTCCTTGATTATGACGAATTTCCTGGGCAGCTGATTCAATTCGTTGAATCAATTATTCTTTCGATTCTACTGGAGCTCGCTTGTCGTAGGCCAGACTTTTCATATGACCCCAGTAATAAAAATCCAGTGGAGTTAGATCTGGAGAACGTGGAGGCCATGCAACAGGTCCAAACCGACCAATCCATCGCCGTGGGTATTGGGAGTCTAGAAACTCGCGTACACTCCTGACTGTGTGCGCAGGACAACCATCGTGTTGGTACCAAATACCTCTAAATTGATTCAAAGGAATATTTTCCATGAGATCTGGTAGAGTCTCTCGTAAAAATTGATAGTAACCATTTCCAGTCAATGTTTCAGGGAGAATGAAAGGTCCGATGATGAATCTGTCCTTCATTCTCGCCCAAACATTGACTGAAAACCTTTTTGGGCGCATGTTCTAGGGGAACATCGTCCTATCATTTCGTCCAAATGTCTGTAATTTTCGAATTTCGAGCTGAAAATTGGCTAATAGACTAATTCGGACTCCCTGATCACGAATCCGGTGTCAGATTTTTGGGTGCCGTATGGCCGGCCGGCCGGCCGGCCGTAGGCACGATAACAGGAGCACCGAAGGTCCTATCGACTTCAAACTTTCAGGGTAGGTTTCTGATCAAAATGCGACGGTTAAGTTCGTTAACGGGCAAAATCGGCCGGACGGTTTAGGAGTTATAGACATTTAAAATTTTGAGGTTATTTCCCTGATATTTCAGGAACTAAAGAAGATGTTGAATCGAAACTTGGTAGTCAGTTCGAGGATATAAACGCGCAACTTTTGGCAAAATTCTGTTATGATCGAAATGTTGGTAATTTTTAAAAAAATATTTCTTTTAATTTTTTCGAAAAAAAAATTTTTTTTTCGTGAACTATTCATCAGATTGCAACAAAAACTTGTACTAACGTCAATTGTAGTATTTTGCAACATTGTGCAAAATTTTGGCTCTATACGATTTCAATTTCTGGAGATATAAGACAAAATGTGTCAAATTTCCTGGGTCTCTCTCAGTATTTTCATCGATTATTCTATGAACTCTTTGAATTCCACCGAAAACAAATTCAAAGACATAAACATAAAGAATCAAGTCATAGTTTAGACGTCGAAAGAAGGACGATGTTGATCGACTTGAAAAGGTACCTATTTCAAGAAATGCAATAATGAAATGCTTAATTTATGGATATAATATTATCTAAGTATTGTTGGGATCGGGCAGTTGGAAAATAAAAACAATTATTATGATCACATTCTACAGGAATTGATACTAAATAGAAGCTAGATGAAGATTATTGTAATGGAAAATTTGTGTTCCAGAATGAACATGCGCCCGATAGCTCCTGTCCACAGGGCTTGAACCCATTTTTTGACTATTCATCGAAACCGAAGAATGTGGATTATTGATTTGCCATACCACATTATTTTTTCTGTTAAAAAATCCATCTCTATGAAAGGTCGCTTCATCGCTGAAAAAAATGAGACGTGGAAAATCTCTATTCGCACGCGTTCTTCTTCAAATGAATTCACAGAATTCTTTCCTTTTACTGCAATCACCTTCTTCTAATTTTTGACATCTTTGAAAATGATATGGGTGGTAGTGATTCCTCTTTAGAACTCTCCATACAGTCGATTTACTTTGGTTCACACTGGGGTGATTAGATATCATTTTAGTTGATATTTTAGGATTACTCTCAACCAAATCCAGGACACGTTCATCGTGACTTCGTATTGTTTCTTTTATCTTTCGGTTAAGAGTGCCATCTTCACGTAATTTACGTACTGTTGCCATAAATGTTTTAAAGTTTGGTACTGATCAGCTTGGAAATCTGCGGGCGTATATTTCTCTCGCTTTCCTCCCTGAGGAATTCGCTTCATAATAAGCCTGAACCATATCATTTTTCTCCAAGATTGAATATTTCATTTCTGCTCAAATTAAAATGGTTTTCAAGAAACTTGCGAAATAATATTCAGTGAATTGGAATAATCTATCAAATGCTTTGAATTACCGTTGCTAGGTAACGATAATTAATATGTTCCGAATAATTTCAATTTCTATCAAGAGCTAAGAGTAATTCCTATCGCAAGGTCACTAGTTCGATCCCGGCCAGAGTTTTATTGAAATATGAGCAAAAAAATTTTTTTTTGACAAATTTTTATTTCCATCTGGAATGCTTCGGCAGTTCAATTTCAAACTTTTTGCCCTCATAGCCAAACCAGTTTTCAAAAAACGAATAAGTCAGATATCCGAGTGGAAACTTTGAATGGCTATAAAAAACAAACCCATTGATATTTTTCGGTTCTGTTTTCATATTTTCGTTAAGGTTGAAGAATAGTATAAGCGTGGAAAAGTTCATCAATTTCGGATGAAATTTTATTTTTGCTGTAGACATGTAAAAAAAAAGTTGTGTTCGAATTTTGAAAAAAATTTTTCACAGAATTTCTTAAAAACTTGAGATAATTCATACAGTGAAACTCAAATTGGCAACCACGTAAAAAAATTTCGAACTTTGCAGGTTTTCCGCCATTTTTAAATACTATTTTCAGAATCTTATATCATTTCAGAATTGAGCATAAAAAAATACTGAGATGTGACCAAAAACCATTATTTCAAATGTTACACATAACTGACCACACTGGATAGAATATTGGTCAAAAATTACCTTGAACACCCTGTATCTCGCTTATGCTTCGAAAACGGGGTATATGTCATAAGGCAAAAATGATTCTCCCGATGTCATCTACACGCTATATTCGTTTGTCCACTTTATGATGAAACACCCTGTATGTGTGTTTCAAAAAGTACGCACCAAGAGGAAATTTTCTCACCTGTATAATAATATATACAATGTATATAATAATGATAATTTTGGTTTTCGGGAAAGAAAAGCTCAAGAAACGATGATTTTCGACATAACATAACATAACATAACATAACATAATTTATTGATCCTGAAAGACACTACAATGTGTATAGGATAGGTCAAAAAGATTATTACAAAAAAAAAAAATATATATATATATGACAAATTCTAAGTTTAAATACCTTAAGCTAATGAGTCAGATAAAAACTCTCCCACCGAGTAGAAACATTTAGACAATAATAAATTTTTAATTTCTTTTTTGAATTTATGTATACTCATAGACTTCAGAGAGGATGGTAAATGATTATATAATTTAATGCTTTGATACAAAGGAGAACATTCAAATTTATGTGTTCTATGTTTCGGCACAAGAAGGATTTGAGAATTCCTGGTTACATAATCATGATTACTTGAAACTGATTTCCAATTAGATACATTCTCTTTGGCATAGACAAGACTTTTCAAAATGTAAATACAAGGCAGTGGTAATATTTTATTAAGTTCTAATATTGGTTTGCATGAAGAACCTGGTGTTAAATTGAAGATTGATCTTATTATTCTTTTTTGTGCAACGAAAGCTCTTGAAACAGAAACGCTGTTGCCCCAGAGTAAGGTGTTATACACAAGATGGCTGTAGACCAGACCATAATAGATATCAATGAGAGAACAACGGGGCATAGAATGTTTCAGCCTATTTATTGCGAAATAAGCACTATTTATTTTTTTACATAGAATATCAATGTGTGACGACCAGCTTAGATTTTTGTCAATATGGATTCCAAGAAACTTTGTACAATCAACAGATGTTATAGTAGTATTATAAAAATTCAGTTTTAGAGGATCACTCTCATAATTATTTAGGCCAAAATGTAAGCAGACGGTTTTTTTAATATTTACCATTAGATTATTCAGGTGACACCACCTGAAAAATTCCGCCATCAAACTTTCACAAGCTTGCAAGAGCTCCCCACGACTCCCCGCCGAAACAACCACCATATGTGTCATTGATCGTGTTACTCTGCAAACCTGTCAAAATTGACATTTTTTAGAAAAATTACCAAGAGCCGTAGAAATCAGAACAATTCAAAAAGTTTCTGAAATCAATGTTGCTCAGAATTTCATTTTTTACCAAACTGCCAAATTTCATAGTGAAATTCCGAAATTTTTTGATATTCATATTCTGATGACAGCACGTTAGAGGGAGCTGTGGGCTTTGCGGAAATTTGAAAAATAATTCAGAATTCAATTCCATTCAAAGAGACATTATCACAATTCAAATAAAGTTTATATTAATTCAATGTTCCTCATAAATTATGATTTCTATAGTGGAAACCCCACAATCTTGGTGCAAACCGAATTAATCTTGAGAAATTAAATGCGCAAAGAGCTAATATCTCCCTAGTTATTTTTGGAACATCATAAGAAATTATCCGCCTGTCAACTCGATTTCATTTTCACAGGTATCTTTGTTTTAGATGAGGTATGTATTGCTTTTTTAGTGGTATTTGAGCGAGTATTTGAGAAAATATATTCAAAAGCGTTTTTACAGGGTTTGGAGAATTATTCTTCAGATATAAAATCGAAGATTTAATTTCTTATGATGTTCCAAGAATAATTAGCGAGATATTAGCTCTTTGCGCATTAAATTTCTCAAGTATAATTCGGTTTGCACCAAGATTGTGAGGCTTTCACTACAGAAATCATAATTTATGAGGAACATTAAATTGATATTAACATTATTTGAATTGTGATAATGTTTCTTGCATTGGAATTATATTCCAAATTATTTTTGAAATTTCCGCAAAGCCCACAGCTGCCACTTATGTGCTGTCATCAAAGTATCAACATCAAAAAATTTCTGAATTTTCAATATGAAATTTGGTAGTTTGGTATAAAATGAAATTCTGAGCAAAATTTATTTCAGAAACTTTTTGATTTTGTTCTGATTTCTACGTCTTTTGGTAATTTTTCTTAAAAAATGTCAATTTTGACACGTTTGCAGAGTAACACGATCAATGACATATATGTCAAAAATCATCGTTTCTTGAGCACCAACTTTCCAGAAAATCCAAATTTGAATAAACTATACAGGCGAGAAAATTTTCTCTTGGTGCGTACTTTTTAAAACGCACTGTACTGTATATATATATATATATATATATTTACGTCTTTTCGGGGAAGAATCACGTTTTTAAAAACAAAAATGGTTTATTTGAAAATACTCGATACACTGAGCTTGACAATGTTGATCTAATTCTCAATATAATTCTCTATGCAATTCTCCTCGAGAAAATCTAATAGGGTTCTATTTATAAGATTATCTTATCTAAGGAATGTGCGATGCAGTTGCACGCGCTAGGATGCAAAATGCTAAATAAGCAATATCTAACAAAGTAATATGAATACAGTATGGACCTTTGGAAATAAACCTATCTATTAAATATGGAATTGGAATCATGTAATTCCTCCTCGGCTAAATTAAAGGTATCACCTTTAAGAGGTGTGGCTTTATTAAAAATATTATTTCTTAAATATCTGAAAATGAAATAAATGCTTATTATGAAAATAATTAATACTAATAAAATTAACAATGTGAATTTCGAAGGTTGGAAATTCCATTCTTCTAAATCTTCTAATTCGATGTTGGGGATTTCCATTTCTTCTTTCTTGAATTCTTCATTTGACTGGTTCTTGGAGGGTAACATCATTTTTGGTAGAATGATGTATTTTTCTTCGTCTATGGAAGTAGTGGGAGTAATTTCTTTCTGTAAGTTGCTTATGGTACATTTTGTTCTTAGAATTGCCATGGAAGGGATGAAGTAGTATTTGGTTTGCTGGGGACATTTTTCTTGGATTTTCTTGTTTCCAATTGACAATACATTTCCGTCTTCCAATAATTTTAGATCAGGAGAAATGATTGTTCTCTTTCTGGGGCAGTCTTCGGTGTGGTTTTTCAAGATATTCTGCATACATATTGGGGATTCTATAAGGGAGTCTTGATCGCATAGATAGTCATCTTCTATCGGATGGCACTGTTTTGTTGACCATTTCAATATTTCCTTTTGTGAGAGCAAATAGGAGTTGGTATAGGGAAGGGAAAGATTTTGTTGAGTTAGGTAGTGAAACTTGTATAAATCATAATTTTCTTTGTATACCAATGGTATTGATATTAGAAACAATAAAACTTTGTTCTTGAAAATAACTTTCGTGTGACATAAATGATAGTAATCTTTCAAATGATGAACAGGTATTATATTGCTATTAATTCTGAGTACTTTGAGAAAGGTAAGATAGATTCATTTAATAATCTCGCAAAGCTTACAGCATTATTAAGTCTCAAATAAAATCTGTACTAGTGTTTTCTTTGCTTTAAAATTTTCTTATGATAAACATGTTTGTTTTTAGTATCTTCAATACGGTTTTCATCAATTTCACGGGCATCTATTTTCTTATAAACTGGGTCTAATTTGCGTGTTATTGGTTTTTTAATATAAGTAGGATTTTTATTTAAGGGATGATTTTCTTCTGCTGATCTCTTTTCATTAGTTTTTCTTAAATGTTCAATATTCTTCTGCTTATTTTTCTCTAATTGTTTTGAAATGTCATTAAGATTCTCGACGTAATTTTCAACATAATTCTGAATTTGTTCATTATGTGTCCGCTCAATAGGTAGTGAATAATTTAAGTCTGCTTTGATTATTTGCATAGGTGTCATCTCTAAACTTGAGTGATTAGAATTATTATAGCTAAGCAATGCTTGAGAAAGTCTATTTTGAAAAGTATTTTTATTTCCGATCGTTCTTAATTGTTCTATCAACGTAGAATGAAACCGTTCTACTATAGCGTTAGAATTTGGGTTATAATTGGTTATGTAATGAATTTCTATTTTATGAATTTTGGAAAAATCCTGTACAACACTATTTTTGAATTCTAGTCCATTATCGCATGTTATCTTATTGGGGGTACCAAAATGGCTAAAATACATTAATAATTTATCTACTATTTCCGTGCCTGTCTTTTGTGACAGCGGGTAAAATTGTCCAAATCTGGAGAATGAGTCTACAATGCTTAGACAATATGTTTGATTAAATCTTATAGTATCACAATAAATGTGTGTGAAAGGATTTGATCCTATTGGGTTTGGTTTAAATTTTAATTGGATTGGGGTTCTTTCGTACTTACTTTTCTGACATATTTCGCAAGAATTTATAAAATTTTGAACATCTTTGTTCATGTTCGGCCAATAATATTTGCGCTTTAAACTAGTTAAATTTTCTTGATATCCACGATGAATAGTTTTGGTTTCGTGATTTTGTTGAATTCTTAGAAGTTGTTCTTCTTTATCTTCGACATCCTCTAGATATATTTTAGAGATTTTCAAATTGAATGAATTATAATCGAATTTATTCTGTAAAGTTTGTATAAGAGGTTTTTCTAACTCGGGGGATGCGAAATATATGGTATATGATTTTTTAGATCATTTTCTATCGAATTTATAGAAACTCGCAATCTCATTTTGTCTCCAAATAATTTTGGTTTTGTGACATGGTAACTTGAGAATTTTCTCATTATTATTTGTAAAGGTGATGAATTTAAAATTCTTTCAGTATAAGGAATTTCGAAAATTGGATTTTCAATGCTACTATGAATTGTGGCATCACTGTGAATAATTACATTTCCTGTTTTCAATTTACTTGAATTCGAATTATCTAGGACAGGTATTTCATCACTTGTATTGCCTAAAAGATCATCTAATTCTTCATCGGTTAATTGATTTTTCATTGCAGGTAGTCTATCATTTGTGTGACCTAATAAATTTAGACATTCGTCTAATTCTTCATCAGTTACTTGATTTGCCATTGAAATAAGATCTTCTTCTATTCCATTAATATCGATTAAATTTTTATTAATAGTAGTTACATTGGAAGTATGTATAGATTTTTCTGGGTGTCTATTGGATAAATAATAGATGATTATTTTCAGATCTGAGTCTGCAAAGATATATTTTATTATTTTTAAGATAATTGACCATTCTAATCGGTCTAATCCACACGCAATTCGCGGCAAAGCTATGTATTTGTCATCATTATATTCGCATAATTTTCTAAGGTTTAAGAGTGCTTTGAAAACTTTTTCATATTCAGGTTTATCAGAGTAAAGATTGTTAGTAATTAAGTAATAAATATTACGATTCTCGTTTCGGATCGCTGCAATCTCACCTATTGATTTATTTTGAAGTTTAAGTTCGTTTACTTTACCAAACTTCTGTTTGAAATCCAGGGCAATACCTTGGTTCATATAAAAATCATTTGATACGCAGTGTGCTAGAGCATAGTTTTTAGGGCTTTCAAATAGATTACCTTCTTTTTCTATTACATTCGGTGCATCAATAATATTCTTGGATTCATAAAGTTTTAAGAAATTTTGATATGTTAGTTCATCAGTTGAATCCAAAATAATTCGACTTAGGGCGTCTGCATTATTTGTTGAGCCTTTCTTATATTTTATCTCGTAATCGAATTCTTCAAGTTTTATTCTCCATCGCATGAGACGTGAATTTGGTTCCTTAAGGGAAAATAGCCAGGTTAAAGGTTTATGATCGGTATAAATCGTGAATTTTCTTCCATATAGATAAGGTCTAAAATGTTTACACGACCATACAATAGCAAGTAGTTCTTTTTCTATGGTACTATATCTAGATTCTGCTAAATTTAATGTTTTACTTGTGAAAGAAATCGGTAGATCATTTGGTGGATCACCCTGTGATAATACGGAACCTATCGCGAATCCTGATGCGTCCGTTGTTAAAATAAAAGGTTTAGTGAAATCTGGGTATCTTAATACTGGGTGGTTTAATAAATTTCTCTTACATATTTCAAATGCTTCAATATAAATCGGGTCATTAATATTAATTTTCGCATTTTTTTTCAGGCATACAGTTAGGGGTTTAGAAATTTTCGCAAAATTTGGTATAAATTTTCGGTAATATCCGACTAATCCGAGAAATGATTTTATCTCTTTTTGAGTTTTTGGGATAGGAAATTTAATTACTGCTTTTAATTTATTTGGATTTGGTTTAATTCCTTCGGGTGTGATAATATGTCCTAAGAATTCAATTTCAGTCTTGAAAAAGTGACATTTATCTAGTTGAATTTTTAATTTTTCCTCTTTCAGAACTTCGATAATATTATGAATATCGGCCAAATGTTGTTCAACAGTGTCTGAAAATATAATAATATCATCCATGTAAATATAACAAATTTTTCCGATAAATCTTTCTAAGACAGTTTTCATTAATCTTTGAAAAGTTGCCGGGGCGTTTTTGAGTCCAAACGGCATTCTCAGAAACTCATAATGACCATTTTCAACAGTAAAAGCCGTTTTTTCAATGGATTCCTCATCTAACTCAATCTGGTGAAATCCGGAGGCTAAATCTAGCGTTGTAAAGTATTTTTTATTACCAAGTTTATCTAATATACCTACTTTCAATTTGGGGAAGTGGATATTTATCCTCAATTGTTTTATCATTCAATTTTCTGTAATCTATCGCGATACGCCATTTCTTTTTTTCAGATAAGTCTTGTTTTTTAGGCACAATAACTACTGGAAAGGACCATGGTGATATACTAGGTCTAATAATTTTCTTGTCTAACATGTCTCGAATTTGAGTCTGAACTTCTTCTCTATGAACTTCTGGATATCTATAAATTTTACCATGAACGGGATTTTCATCGCTCGTTCTTATCTTATGTTTTATCCTATTTGTAAAATTAAGTGGTTGACCTGGTAACTGAAGAGCATCTACGTTTGTTTCGAATATTTTCTTCAATTGACTACTAATTTTTGGTTCTAAATGAGTAAGGTCTACTGGAATATTCGTAGGTTTTTGACATACTTGTTGGTATTTAAAAGGAATTTCACAAAAGTCATTAGTTAATTTTTGATTTTTGAAATCTAGGTTAAGTTCATATTTATTTAAGAAATCTGCACCAATTAATCCATCATAATTCTTATGAAATTTATACAATACAAAAGGATGACAATCATTCATTTGAAATTCTGAAAATAATGGTACTAACACTTTTTCATTAGAAGTTTCTTGCTTCATGCAAGCAGTTAAGGTAGTATTTTCATTAAAAATATTCTGGTGGAAATTATTATAAGCAAATTTTGGATCCATAAGACAAACGGAACATCCACTATCAATTAGGAGTTTGCATTTTGGATTTTTAAATTCAATATACGGTAATTGATTTGTATGATCTAACGAATGATTTAAGTCAATGAATCGTTTAGGGCTAGTTTTCGAAAATTTTCTTTTAAATGTAAATCACGCTCGTTTTCAGGAACTGATTTATGATTAAATCTGGGGTCTTGTGAAGTTGACTGAATATGGGTTAATTCTTCAAATGTAAAGTTGGGACTTTGTTCACTACTGAAGTATTTCTTATTAGGATTTGTTTGATATTGGGTAGAATAATTTTGTCTTTTCTGAGGGTAATTTCTTGTTTGAATTGACATTTTTTCTGGTGGAGTTTGGATTCTCCTATTTGGATCGGGCTTAAATACATTAACATTCTGTTCTCGTGACGTACTAGGTCCAAATACTTGACGGTTCGTCGGGTAATAGGTATTTACTGCGCGTTGTTGAAACTGAATTGGTTGAGAGGGAAATCTCTGTTGAAAACTTTGATTAAAAGGATTTTCTCTATAATTCCTTTGATAATTTTGATATCGATTATTCGTAGGAAAATTTCTAGTGTTATTATAAGAAGAATTTCTATAAACATTTTGAGGAACATTTCTTTGGTTATTTTGATTAAAATTTCTTTGATTATTTTGGGGGATATTTCTCTGAGGTTCACTTTGACGTCTATTCATTTGAGTTTTGTAATGTGAAAATGGCTGTTGATAATAATAATAATCTTGTCTAATAAAAGTAACCATTTCATCATAATTCATAATATGTCCACCTCTAAGGGCTGTTCGTAATTCTGCGTTAATATTATACAAGAGAACGCGGGTTGCTACTCGTGAAGCTATATTTTTCTCTTGTTCTTTTTCTAATACTGGTAATTCTGATAATTCAATCTGAGAATCATATTTGTTTTTCAATTCAACAATCTTTTCCAAAAATTCTAAATCATCTTCGTGTCTAAGTCTTTGGGCGTTTTGCAGATCCCAAAATAGAACTGACAGACTAATTTTTTCTTCAAATCTTAATTTCAAAAATATTTTTAAATCATTCCAAGTTTGAGTAATTCTTTCATTGCTACTTACTACTTCGCTCGCTGTTCCAGTTAGTTTACTTTTTATGATATCATTAATTACTTCATTTAACAGTACTTCAGTTGTTTTGAATTTAGTATAAAATTTCTCGCAATGATTAATAAAGCGTGCAAGGTTTGCCGTGTTACCATCAAAAGGTAGAATTGGTTTTGCAAATAAATCTATTAGTTTGATTTTATCAAAAAGATTACTTTCTTGAGTCATCTTGGAAATATTATGTTCGAGTTATACAATTATTTAATTCGCGTTAATCGGTTTTTTTTTTAATAAGAAACCTAGGAAAAACTATCGCAATCGGTTTTTTGATAAGAAACCTAGAAAAAACTATGGTAATCGGTTTTTTAATAAGAAACCTAGAAAAAACTATGACACAAGTTTTACGCACAAAACTGTGGGGAAAAAGATTGACTAACTTTGACCAGGTTAGGAAAACTGGGGAAAACAGTAAAGGAATTGCTCAATGCTCACCAAGTTGTTTTATTGAAGTCGTTGAAGGGCGCTACTCAATCAATCGGACTCTGGATTCTTCTCCAAATTCGTTGTTGTTGAAACTGCTAGCCTCTGGAAGATTCTCCGTGGATGAATTTTAGGGGTTGATTCGTCGCACTTTTCTTCGCACACTGAGACTGGCACAATATTATTTGAGATACAGTTCGTACTCGGTTTTCCTTTTGGAATTTACGTCGCATTTATTCTGAGTTCTCGGGTTCTTTTGATGTTATTCAAAGAATTAAAATTCACGTGTTTTTTTTTTCTTTAAAATCACTTATAACATCACGTCCTCGTCGCCATTTACGTCTTTTCGGGGAAGAATCACGTTTTTAAAAACAAAAATGGTTTATTTGAAAATACTCGATACACTGAGCTTGACAATGTTGATCTAATTCTCAATATAATTCTCTATGCAATTCTCCTCGAGAAAATCTAATAGGGTTCTATTTATAAGATTATCTTATCTAAGGAATGTGCGATGCAGTTGCACGCGCTAGGATGCAAAATGCTAAATAAGCAATATCTAACAAAGTAATATGAATACAGTATGGACCTTTGGAAATAAACCTATCTATTAAATATGGAATTGGAATCATGTAATTATATAAATATATATACACAAATGTATATATGGGTGTTTATCTGAAATTTGGTTAACTTCTAACGTTATTTTGAAATTAGTGTTTTTGGTTAAAAATCAGAACTGTTTATATTCTACGCTGTGGGTATAACATATACTTTGCTGCATCTAAAAGGGCCAGTCACTTTACTCGATATTTTCAGAGAAATTTAAGATTTTTGAAAATCAGTGTTCTAGGGACTGACGAGACGTGATAGGGACTGATTCCAAACACGTTTATTATTTCAAATCACATTTTTATTGCAAAATGAACTAAAACAACAAACTATCTCTCATGTTCTAGGAACAAATTCTAGGAACTATAATCACAGGATTTATTTTGTTAATTATGTATATGAAAATTATGTATCAATACTTCCAGTGAAGAGGTGTAGCGTGTCCTTACTGAGGTCCAAGTATTTCATGGATATGACAGTATAAAAGTTCCGGAGGAATTTCTTGGAGTGATACAGTCCGGGGAGACATCTCCAGAAAATGCCTCTCTCAGTTTCTTCTTTCGTCCGGAATTCAGTTTTGTAGGTGTGTCTACCAACCCCACAATAAGGTTAAGGGCCAATGAAGGGGGTTTGTGCCCCTTTCTTGGCAAGTGTGTTGGCCTCCTTGTTTCCTATGATTACCGCGTGACCAGGAACCCAGACCAAGGAGACCCTGTTATTCTTACCTACTTCATTGAGTTTTCTACGCAGCTCCCATATTAGCTTGGATTCGATAACATGGGAGCTCAGAGCTTCAATAGCAGCTTGACTGTCAGAGTGGATTGCTATATCACATCTCTGATAGTTTCTTTCTAGGTTCATTTCCACGCATCTTTCTATTGTAAGTAGTTCTGCCTGAAAGATGCTCGGATAGGAGCCTAGCAATAGTGAGCATTTGGTGCCTGGCCCATATACTCCAGCGCCAGCTCCTGTAGTGGTTTTTGAACCGTTTTTATACCATTTAATGGCATTTCTTTTAAGAACTTGGGTGGTGGGTTTCCTGTCCCAGTCTTTTTTTCTACCAAGCATCGTAGTGAAGTTCTTTTTGATGCTTACTTTCTTGATCATTTCGTCACTAGGAAGATTGGCTGATGTAATGTACCTGGTAAGAGAGGACCAGGCTTTCTGGTTTTTAATACTCTCATTACCTGTTCCTTTCCTAGATATTCTGATAATGGCTTCATGGGCCATTTTCTCTATCACTAAATGAAGTGGTGTGAGATTTGTTACAATCTCAAGTGCCCTGGTAGAACAGGTCCCCATAGCTCCAGTGATACGCACACAGGCCAGCCTTTGCACTTTGTCGAGGGTTTTCCTTGTACTATTCTGGCTTGTTTTTGAATACCAGACTACTGCCCCATACGTAATTATGGGTCTCACAATCATGACGTACATCCATCGCAGTATCTTAGGGTTGCAGCCCCAAGTCTTGCCGGCTCCTCCACGCCATTAAAGCCTTTGTTGCTTTACTGGCAGTGATGTCAACATGCCTATTCCACAGAATTTCACTATGTAGTGTTACCCCCAGATATTTAACTTCAAACTTCCATTCTATAATATCTCCGTTCAAAAAACGATGACTCTTACTGTCATGTTCATAAAACTTGTGTATGATTTCTTCAACTCTCTTTCTCTTTCGCTTAGCTTCATATTTTGTACTATTAAATCCCATCTTTTAATATGTAATGGCTTTGTTTCCAAGTCTCCATATCCTATATTTATGTGTCAGTGGACTGGACAAAATCGTTTTTAAGCAGGATTTTTGTTGGTGTGTTTCAATCTTTTTACCTAAAATTTGCCTGTGAATAATATCGCCAAATAACGCTTTTCTTACCAATTCTACTTCTTGATTAGTGTCTTTGGCTATTTCTACAACTTTACCTTTTGGTGACAGTGCTTGCTTCTTCCTTATCATTCTATGTTTCAGCCCTCTGTCTCTTTGTTGTTCGCTGACAATTTTTTTCTTTAAATTTGCAATGAGTAAATCCTTTCTCTTCAGTTTACTATTTCTTTTTTTCCGTTGAACTATACTTATCCTTCTAGCTTCAGCTTCTTTTGATTATTTAGTAAAGGAACCTCAAGAATAATTTCATCTTCCGATGATGGCCGCGTATTTTGGTCCACGTAATTATCTGTATTTTCACTAATCTTTTTTTTCTTCTATAATCAGATGATTAGGCTACCCAGTTTTTTCTTGCCTGTCTGTGCTCACGCGGAGACATGTCTTTTACACTTTATCGTTGTCCATTTTCCTTAGATATTTTAGTCGTCCCTTTTCTTTGTACTCTGCCAGCAAAACAGCATAATTTTTAATTTTTTCCAATCGCCTCTTTGCCTGTTCAGACTTCTTTTTTGCAATTTCCTCTTTAGACAATGTTTTTTTCTTTCTAGGAGCCATATTCGATAACAAATTCATAGCTATTATGTTTAAAACCATTAATCGGACAGTATGACCAACAATCCCTAGATGTGGCATCAGGCCCTAGTCACTATTACGACTAGGGCCTGAGGGTCTAGGGACTGACGAAACGTAACAAAAGCAAAAGAAACCTGTCATTTAAAATCGACATCAAAACCAATAGGTGGTCAAAATAATAAGGCAGATCAAACTCATATTTACAGTAAGTAATGAAATCAATTAGTAATCAACTATCTTTCAAACGACTTATCTAGGGCCTGAGAGTTTGACTGGCACAGTACGTGTTTCCGCAGGAAAGTCGGCGACTGCACTAATAACAAAATGGCTGCCGCGGCTTATTTAGTGTTTGCAACTAACTTCACACAAATTCTATCGTATTGAGTGAGTTATGAGAAAGCCATATGCTTGGATGCCGCATATTTTTGAATTTTGTAAATGACTAGGGCCTGATTTTTTTATCGCTTACACTTTTTGATTAAGAATAATGTGATTAAACATATTGTTATTATAAATTAAATCGTAATGACAATGTTAGTAATGTAATAGTAAACGAATTTAAATAGCATTTGATCAGATTATTCTTATAGAATTATAATTACAGTGAAATGAATAATAAATTCGGGAGATGTTACATGGCTAGGGCCTGATATTTGGAGTAAGACATGTCTATTTTTGGAAATAAAGAATATTATGATATACATCAAAATAAGTGACCGAACTAAATGGACTTTATAACATCACTTTGTACTTTGAAATATTGGATAATATTTTTATAGTATTATGAAAATTGATGCTACCACCAAGTTAACCAAATTTCAGATAACCACCCATATATATATATATATATATATATATATATATATATATATATATATATATATATATATATATATATATTTTGTATATATTATATTCTATATTATTATACTGATACTCCTTGGTCTTCCCCACGGAGACCCCTCATAAGCTTTACAAGAGCTTGAGCGAGTAAGGAGAACCAGTTGTGTTCTGTCTAGGCTCTGTTACTGTGTCCTTACGCCACCTTGTTTATTTTTGACCCATCAGTGAATGGTGGCGATAACCGTGATTAGAAAGTTTCTTTCCTATGATTTCACGCTCCAAATTTTCACTGGTGGGAAAGGGCTGAATTCCGTGTTTTGTCTCATAGGTGGCGTGGGCGTTTATGTATAACCGCTCGAGCTGGCTATGAGAGGCTTAACACGGTTCAATTAAGTTGGATTTGTTGGGAAGCTACATAGTACTGATAATGGCCAAGAAGCCAGAAACGCATCCGCTCTTGCTTCTCGGCAAATCAATGGAATCCCCTGGGGTTTTTTTACTCGTGAAATATATGCATAAGTATATTAATTATACGAAGCTATTATGTAGACCCTATTGGCAGGAACGCGCTGGAGTTGTTGATTTATTAACAACGGTATCGCCATTTTATTATTTAAGGTTCATAATACAGAATGAATGTGTTAGTGGTAAGAACTATTGAATTATGAAAAGAGGATTGTATTTTTTTTATATATTTTTGAACTATGGAAATAATTTGTTCATGCTCTAGATTATTCGATGATACTTTCCTGAGCGAATTCATTATGGTAAATTCGAATTAAGACTGTATAATACAGGAGAATCGACAATAGAACATGCGCGCAAAAGCTCATGACTTCACGTCAGTGCTTGAAATTTTTTTAAAATGTAACTACGAAATATTTGAACTGAATAACAATATTTGTGTGACGGTTTGGTATATATTTATTATATAAACCCATTTTTGATGATACTTTATCCGACAATAAATTTTTTGAGTGAAGAAATTGAAAATAATAAATTATTGCGGAATAGCTGAAATCTTACCAGAAACTTTATTAACTATTTCCTTTTTCGTAATTTCGAAGATCCACTTAGATTTTTGATAAATTGATGAGTTATTCTAACAAGAACTTATATATGAAAAAAAAATATTCTGGTCCTGATATTGGTTTCATTCAAAGGAATACTTGTTAAGGCTTTTTAGTTAAATTAACATACCAAATTAAAACTAATTTGGAAAAATCCTGTATTTAATATGGCTGATTGAACTTTTGTCGTAATTCTTAAATCACTCTGTATGTCAGTAGAGAAGCTGATTTGGACATTTGCATATGGAATTTTGCAATCATATTGGCAGTCTCTATAACCCTATAAGTTTTATCGGTTTCATCTCCGGGCACCTTGTATATAAATATATGTTCCCAAACATGTCTACCTACCTAATTCTTGAGTGAGTTGAGAACTACAACGATATTTTCGAACAATCGCCTTAATTTGAAAATATAGCAAATGCATCTCATACAGAATATATAAAAATTTCAATATGAATTCCTCGTCTTCCTCACACAGATGTTCTGGAATCTCTGGCAGGAACGCATCAGATTTCTTTCTCCTGATGACAATGGCTCTTCGGAATCACAGACATCCGTCGCATTATCTTGTCCTACCAGCTCTCTGTTTGTAATAGATAGCAAAGAAGTCGTCAAGCCGAATGGCGTGAAGCAAGTTTGGTGCAATTTCGGAACCGGTAATAGTCGATCGGTAACACTTTCTCCCGAACCACCACAATCATCATTGCTCTCATTCGATTTCAGAACATGCTTCGCAAATGGACAGACCGACATCTGTATATAGGCAAAAGCTTTGAGGAGTTCCCCCAACTCTACGTTCCGCTAGTGAAAAAACCTACGCTCAAACAGTTTGTTCAGGACACAAAATTATCGAGGTAATTGATATTTTAAGCTGCGATTTATTTCCAGTTATTTTCGATATCTATATCGCAATTGTGATTGAGTATGATTAAGTAAACGTCAATGTATATAATTTTCTCTTGGTTAGGAAATGAAGTAAAGTCTTCCAAAATGGAACACTCTCCAGAAAGAGGCTAAGCTGAGTGGCTTCAAAAAATCTCCATAGAGGGGAGTCACTATAACTTCCAGTAAAAGCGATTCAAACAAAGCAAATCAGACCTACACAAATCTCCAAATTTAATCGTGTGGTCTAATACCATAGGTTAATCGTAAATTTAAATGTCACTTTATTCTGGACACAAATCATAGACTCAGCGTTACCTTTGTTCATAAGGTGATGTACTTTCAATCTTGGGGTATGAATCTGAATCAGTTCAAACGTGCCATCAAAACATAAAATCAACACTTATTCAACAACATTCCTCAAGTTTTACAAAAAAAAAAATATTCTATAGTGTCAGTACCACAGGTTATGGACTATGAAGATCTCGAAATCCTAGACCTGGAAAGGAATTATAATGAACTTTATTTTGGCGCCCTTGTTTCTCGGAACAGAGTGCTTATCGATTTGCCTAAATGTGTTTAATTTTCGAATTTTTGGCTTAAAATGGTCTTAAACGATTTGGTTGGACTCACTGATCAAGAATCCGTGGTCGAAATCAATTCTGTCCGGCCGGCCGGTCATCCGTTTACACGATAACTCTCGAACGAAATGAGCTAGACCGTTGAGATTTACAGAGTAGGTTGGGGAGATAAATATCTCAGCTAAGTTCGTTATTGGGCAAAATCAGCCAGATGATTTCCTAGAAGCTAAAATAATTTTTTTTTACAAAACAATTTTTTTTTAAGATGCACTTTCATCATAGAATACCATTGATATCATTTTCAACTCTAACAAGCTATTATCAATTAATTAATTATATTAATTTCTGAGATATGATTTTTAAAATTTCAATAATATTTCGTACTTCTATGTTTTCACATAATGCGAATTCTATCTATCTTTGTTCTATATGTGTTCACTGTTCATACATGTGATCTTATCTACCTATGACAGACAAGTTAAATGTATTTCTGTTCTAAGAAACAAAGCATGATTGAATGCAGATTGACCAATTATTGGATATTATAATTACCCCAACAATATATGCCCTTGAAAAATCCATATGATGATGGAAATATATAATTTGATAAGTTTATCACATTGGGTTCAGAATATCTTCAGTGGAAACAAAACTGGAATATTGGCTTAGTCTCAATTGATATAATATCTATTTTAATATATAAAATTTCCATGTCACAATGTTAGTTACCATACTCCTCCGACACGGCTTTACCGATTTTTACCAAATTTTATATGCGTATTCAGTAGGTCTGAGAATCGGCTACTATCTATTTTTCATACCCCAAAGTGATAAGCGTTGCTCACCCTTATTTTTGGACGAAATTTTTTGTCTTTATTTTTTTATATTGAGGTATTACAAAATACATACAACCCTAAATTTTCACCCTTCTATCACCAACTCCTATTTCTTAATAGTAATTTTAGTAATTAATCATTTTTCATCCCGCTCGATAACTGATCAATTATCACTTGGTAAGTTATCCCAGAGAAAGAGCTAATTAAAACCAAGTCGTTGTCTTTTTTGTGACTGTTTCTCACTCTATCTCTATTTTGATTAACATTTCCCTGAGCTTATGGCAAAGCGAAATTTTTGTACAAAAAAATATTTATTTTTATTAAAGTATCAAGGCAGTTTATTCCTGCTATACCTAGTGCTAGATTTTTTAAATTTTCCGCGTCTTTCTGGATCAACACTCATTTGCCAGACTATACCGGTGTCACGTCCCAGTAAACAGCACGGAGTAGCGATGAGAACGAAGCCGGTCTCCGGTCTTTCTCACACAATAAGCTTTCTCTTACTCCCTACACAGTTTTCGGCGATTATTATTGTTTCTGCACCAATCGTAGTAGTGACACTTATAGTAAGTTGTAGTAGTTTGTATTCGCAATTGAACCCGGTAGGTGACGCCGCAATCGGGTTCTAGGTATTTTTAGAATTTTACTCATACGTACTTACGTGTTTGAGTTGGTCCCTGGATAACTTGGAAATTCAATTGTTCCGGTAGGCGGTGCTGCACTCGGTTTCTAGGTTTTTTTTTTAAGATTTTTCGCATTTGGAAATAAAATTGCAACCGCAATAACCGATTTGGCGCAGGCGAAGTTGCGTGGGTCAGCTAGTATATATATAATTTTCAGAGGAGATCTGAGGAATGAATATCTCGGATGAGTTCGTTATTTAATTTTATTTAGTCTCTTTTATGATGCAGTTCTATTATAAGAATCCAATGATATCATTTCCAACTCTGAGAAATCAATAATTTCGGAGATGAATTGTCAAAGTTTGAACAAGAGCGCAAATGTTCATTTCCACAGGGATTTCCCACCTTTTTTGATAATGGGTCATAATATAAAGGAAAATAACACAATGAATAAGAGAACTGGCCTGAATAATTCAAGTAATATACCGGATTAATCCTGATGAACTGTACCTATTTCACACAGAGATAAAGGACTCCCAGCCGGGTTCAAAAATCCCACTTGAGAGGTTTTTAACCATTCGTCTGAATTAAACACGGCGATTTCCAATTGTGAGTCATATTTCCAAATCGACCCATTTCACAAAACGAATCGTCGCAAATTACTGAAATTTTATACATAGATCCCTATACAGCTGGGTTAACTATACAGAAATGATAAAGAGCATCAACCTGTATGGGGAATCCATATACAGGACATACAACAAATTCTTCAATACAGATTCATAAAATCAGCGAAACTATCGATTCCGAGAAATAAAACTTGGATACGAGTTCTCGTAGCGAGAATTCATAAAAAAAACTATACCGACATGTATGAAATGTTGCATCCAGTAGGATGATAGTAATAATAATAGTAAGCATACCGGTGTGACCAGCCACTGTCAACCGATGAGTGATCATGATCTACGAAGCCTTGGAAAACAGCTGCTGCCTGGGGATTACCAGGGCACGTCTAGAGTTGATGCTGGACGTGACAGCATGTGAGACACCCACAACGGCAGGATGCTGAGGAGGTGGGTGCCTGCGATACAAGAAGCTACACCTTCTGACTAGGACATTTAGGAGGAGAGGTTATAGGTCGCATAAGGAGTCAATACTCGCAGGAGCAACCCGTAGTCGGACCCGGAAACAGGAACAAGGCCACATAAAGGTGGCACCACAAGTGCACACCCGAGTAAAATCAACAACTGTCTATATTACATCGACGATCCAGACTAGAAAGAAGAACATATATGGGTAGGCTGCATGACCTGTGGCGTGAGAATATCCCAAAACTCTACTTGACGGAGTGAAACCTTCTATATCAGGTTAGCCATTTCCACAAAAGAGGAATCTTGCAGCAGTTTCAAGGGCCAGCAAGGATATAATAAATTGTTGAAGAGCATGTGAGAGATGCTGGATTGCGAGACTAAGAAGTCTTAGCACCGGATGGAGCAGGAGAGAGCTGCCCTACTCTGAGCTGAAAATGGGGCTACATGGGAAGAACGGTACAGTTGAGAGATGTTCCAGAGCTAGTCGTCAATAGAAGAGACACATTGGAGGCTGCCGTAAAAAAATCCCAACATAAAGATCCCACGGCATAAAACGAGACTTAGCCTTGATGAATAATATGATCGATGATCACCTGAAGGAGGACTGTTCATTAGAAGATGCCGTGGCTACAGTGAGACCTGCACTTCACATCTGTGTCCACCAGGGAGAACAACAACCAAGGATGACAAGCATAGGTCATATAGATATATAGGCATATATTGAATCAGCTAGACAAGAAGATAAAAACAGTGAGGCAGCAAGCTCCTTAGCACCAATGTATCATACATGTTCTGAAACGATCAATTGAGCCAATCTAGAAGATAGAGGTCAATATAGACGAGCTACTTGCATTACATCATACGATAAGCTTCCTCACAATCATTTTATTGAAGCAGAAAGCTATCGATGAAGTAAAATTGAATGTGGCGGCAAGAAAGAAGCTGCCTAAGAGGCATTATTGGATAAAAGATAAGAACACCTTCACCACAGAATCTACAAAGTTATTTCAAACTAAACAAATAGAACCCACCATCACATTAAGAAGTCCGTGGGCCAATTCCTTCATGATTGGTAGAGAGAAGAGCTTCACTGATACCGAAAACACTCGATTTAGACCAACCGAAGGACTTCCGACCAATCACGTGTCTCAACACGCTGTATAAGGTTCTCACAAATGTTCTTCAAAACAGGATTCTGGAGGTTACTGGACCAGTGTGGAACCACGTCTACGAAGAAAGAGGAGCAATGAAAGGAGTACACAGCTGCAAGAACAACTTATTTATAGACAACAGCATTCGTCAAGATGCGTGATACTACAGGCTCAACCTACGAACATCGTGGTTGGCTTACGCGAAAGCATTCGACAAATCGGCACACATCTTGATAATACGGCTGCTAGAGATGCTCAAAATCCACCCTAACATCGTCAATGTGATAGGAAACATTATGGTGCTATGGAAAACTAAGTTTGCTGTCTTATCCGAAGGTAGGACCACTTATACCCGATGGGTGAAATACAGCCGATGCTTATTTCAAGTAGACTCGCTGAGCCCGTTTTTCTGCATAACACTTCTACCATTAACAGCTTAGTTGACGGTGAGCAGAAGAGGGTACAAGTCCGGTCCACCAGGCAGAAGAGATGACCTATTCTCGCATCTTCTGAACATGGACGATTTAAAACTGTACGCTCCATACAGGGCAGCACTACAACACTTACTGAAGATCGTTGTCGAATACACCTCAGCAATAGGAATGTCATTCGGTTTGACAAATGTGCTGTTTTTCATCTAAGCAAAAGAATAACTGAAGAAGCAGGAGAAGACATCGAACTAGAAGAGTACAAATCATTTGGCACCTCGCAGACGGAGAAACTTGAAAATGTCTTGGAATGAAACAAGGAGGCGCAATGGACAAAACCCAAATCAAGGATGCCTCAACAGCCAGCTATAAAAAGAAGCTCCGGGGTATACGGAAATCATAGCTGTCTGGTAAAAACAAAGTTTCTGCTACGAAAAGCTTGGCAGTAGTTGACATTAAAATGTGGGAAAGCCCTGTAAACAGGAGCCTTGGCGCTCTTGTTCAAACTTTGACAAATCATCTCCGAAATTATTGGTTTCTCAGAGTTGGGAATGATATCAATGGATTCTAATAATAGAACAAATATTATTCAACTATATCATGAAATAAATTAAATTCAAACAAGAGCGTCAAAAGCCACGAACTCAACCGAGATATTCCTCAAATCAATTCTGAAAATTATATGATATTAATTTAAACTTAGCTAATATTTGAGTTTTGTTTTTACTGGAGCTATTTTGAACCCATTCTGTCAAACCTACCAAAGTATACTCCATTCGCTTTTATAAAGTCTCACGGTTGGCCATGATTTAGGTCTATCTCTATCACGTTTTTGTAACTAACTAACTAACTAAGATAATTATGTTCGAATAATCTGTAATATGAAAACTCCATTCTGTCTTAGGACATGTTGAACTCTCCAATGAAATTAATTAGTTTCCTATCCTATCACTATATTTTATCAAGGTTTAATAGTGACTCGGGTTTCGTAGTACTACTATATTTTGAAACTGGTGTATTTCAAGTTTGTGCAACATGGTATTTAAATGTCTTCTCTAAGCTTATTTCTTGACAATTTCGAAAAGTGGGGCATTCCATATAGTCTAGTCAACAAGTGCTATTTGGACCAACTTTTTTCAGCAGTCTCCGAAAATTATGTATGAGATGTCATTCGATTCAGAATGGCATCTAGATGATTTTTGAAAAAAATGAAGTTCCGCTTGCAAAAATTGTAAAAGTTATTAACAATTAACTAAAAAAAAAGGGGTTTTAGTTTTTTGTAAATATCTCAGAAACTAATAGAGATTTTTCAAATCTGATAAGAGATTCAAAAAGAGGAGGAAATTTTCTAAAAAAAAGTCTGGACTCCTGAAACTGTACGAAAAATATTTATAATTTTTCCAGAGGGATGAAAATAAGGCCGAAAACGGGTACTCTGGCTTGGAGAAGCCACGTCCACTTCGGGCACTTCAACAATAAACATTTTTTAAACATAGTAAATATGAAAAAAAAAATTTAAAAAATTCAGGCAGTAACTGAATAGATGAATGAATAATAATCCGCTTGAAAAAAATGTTTATAATAATTTTTCATTTAGTTATTCAACAGTTAATTAATAACTTTTTTCTGCTTGCACATTAACATTGCAAGTGTGATAATTGCTAAACTATAAGTTTTAGATTTTTTTCCTCTCTTGGAGCAATTCTTCAAAGGCTTAAGACTAGAATCCCGTTGGGAAAATTAAAAAATGTTTATTTTTCAGTTTTTTATTAATAATTTTCGTTGTTGCAAAATTAAATACTTAAAATAATCATCGAACGAAATTTTTTTTTTTTAATATTATTAACGATCCGTTTTTATGTTATTAGAAACTGCATAGAAATAATTTTTTCAAATTTTTATCTCTAATTGTTTAAAAAATTATTATAAACAAATGCGTTGTTTATAAGATAATTGAACATTTGTTTTTGGAATTTCAATCTTTGATACAAATAATGATTTTTAAAAGAAAAATTGTTCCTTAAAAAAATTTTTTTATTGCTTAAAAACGCATTTGTTAATTAACAATTATTTTCTCCCACTTCTAATTAATATTAAGGAACGATATTTTTTTTTAAAAATCATTATTCATTTTTCTTTTCGATATAAAAAAAAATTTTCATTTTATTTATTTTTTCTTTGTTTATGCAATAAACAATTTGTTATAAACAAATAAATTTTTACCTTTTATTTTTTTTCTATTCTACTTGCTGTCACAAAAGCAGCGTTAATAATATTAAAAAAAAAAAAATTTTGTTCGATGATTAATTTAAGTTTTTAATTTTGCAACAACGAAAATTATTAATAAAAAATTTAAAAATAAACATTTTTTAATTTTCCCAACGGGATTCTATTCTTAAGCCTTTGAAGAATTGCTCCAAGAGAGGAAAAAAATCTAAATCTTATAGTTTAGCAATTATCACACTTGCAATGTTAATGTGCAAGCATGGTAAATTCGAATTAAGTGTCCAATACAGTAGAATGGACAACATAATTTACCATGGTATATTCGATTAAGGGTGTCCAATATGGAAGAATGGACAATAGAACATACGCGCAAAAGCTTCTGACTTCACGTCAGTGCTTGAACCAATTTTTTTTTTCGTGATTTTTTTAAAATTTTCTAGGGGTACGGTTCTTAAAATTTTTTTTTTCGTCATTTTTTTCAAATTTTCCAGGGGTACGGTTCTTACAAAATTTCAAACACGTCAATATGTTGATTTTCTACTACTAGTTACCAAGCTTCAATTCGATCGAATATTTATTTTTTGAGTTATCAAGCAAATAATATTCCAGGTGGGTATAACTCGGAAACCGTTAGACCGTTTATGCCCAAAAACGAACTCAACTCTCCCTTTCAGATACGCAACGTACCCTGAAAATTGCAAGTCCCTATCTCCTTTCGTTCGAAAGTTATCGAGGCAACGGTCACCCATCTACTGAACTCACACAAGAATGCTCGAATCTTCAACAATATTTAACCGATCGTATTAAAACTTGAAACTTAGCAGTAGAGTTAGGTTATGAAGGCTCTTGCAAAATTTCAGCAATTTCAAACGAATAGTTACTGATATATAGAATTTTTTTTTTCCAATGATTTATTAAAAATTTTCTACAAACGCTATCCTCACCAAATTTTGCAAAAATTTTTGCGTTGGCATTCTACAACTAATAACCATGTTTGAATTCAATCGGTTCAGTATTTTTTGAGTTAATGAGGAACAAAAAACCACCAAATTTCAGAAAATTTCAGATGACTATAACTCTAAAACCGTTTGGCCGATTATGCTCATAAACAAACTGAAATGTCGCGTTCTGGTGCACATCCTAACCTGAAAATTTCAAGCCGCTATCTCATTCCGTTCTCAAGTTAACAAAAATATTTTTTAATAACTTTTTTAAAATTTTCTAGCCATACGATTCGCACAAAATTTCACAAACGTGCTTAGGTTCATATTCTACAACCACCCACCAAGTTTCAGTTCGATCCGATTCATATTGGTTGAAAACAAAATTATTACTCGGAAACCACTGGGCCGATTATGCCCATTAACGAACTTGTCCGTCGTATTGGGATGCGCCACCTACCCTGAAAATTTCAAGTCGCTAGCTCATTTCGTTCTCAAGTTATAGTGGCAACGGCCGGACGGCCGGACGGCCGGCCGGACAGAATCAAATTTGACCTCGAATTCTTCATTGGGGAGTCAAACTTAATCGAAAGTTATAGACATTTGGGCAAAACTATAACGCGATGTTCCCCAGAACATACGCGCAAAAACAGGCTAGGAAGCACCGAGTGTAGAACAAAATAACTGAAACACATAGTCGTAGTGATGTTTCAGTGTTAGGAAGTTATTCTGACAGTATGAACAGTTGTGGTTATAGAACAACTCTCACATACAGCCAGTTTTGAAAAGGGCCAAAGAAGAAGAAGAAGAATTTATCAGGTCCTTAACGATCATCTGCAATCGGTTGAAAAGGAGCATTCTTTGTTCTTCCGTCCTGTCAGTTCAGAAGAGGTTGAACCTATAGCAGCGTTACCAAATCGTTCATCAGCTGGTTGGGATGATATTCCAGATAGAGTCATGAAGCAAGCATCTGCGGAATTTTGTCAGATTCAATAAATGAGCGGATCATTTCCCGACAGACTGAAAATCGGTCTTACAATTTCTATCTTCAAAAGGGGTGATCGAGGCATGGTCGATAATTATAGACCAATTACAATTTTCTGTGTTTTTTCAAAGATTTTTGGGAAGGCTGTTTATACACGTTTGGTTGATTACATCGAAAGCCATAATTTGTTTGTCGTTTGTCGGCATGGTTTCCGCACTCACCGATCCACTGCGACTGCCATCTGCAGTAGGGTAGACTGGGTACGATTGTGACAATTTTGGTTTGATCACCAATAATTTTGTTTATATACTAGTTATGATGAAGAAAAGTAACCTAAATCGTACTATGTACTTTTGCCTGCGTAAAAACTCCAAAATGTTGCCCCTAAATGCACTGTACTATGTGGAGCATCTATTTAAAAAAAATAGAGAAAGTGTAACAACCGGCCACAACCCAAGGACGGTTGTGACAGTGGTTGGGGTCGGTAGTGACAAACATCATCATACACAGAAATTGTTTTTAACCACTTTTATTGTTAAAAATAAAAAGCTTTCACATTAATTCTATTAAAACTTGTAGCTTGTAGCCTGAGCTACGCGTACAGAGAGTGATGGGTTCCTATTCATGAATGAACGGAACCATTCCTCACCAGCCATCTTCATATCATCCCAAGTAGCAGGTCGCTTTATATCATATTTAGTTGTTAGTTCAAATGCCAGCTTCCGTACCTCTTTTGTAGAAAGACTGAAGTATATTTCAGCGCAACGAGTAAATATTGTGATAGCTGCTGTTCTTGCTCATTGGAGAATACTTCAATGAGCAACATATCCCATGCTGATGCTGTTTTCATCGTGATTCGCACTGGCTTATTTACGTTTACGAATATAACGCAACAACGACAACCGATTAACTCGGTCTTCCGCAAGCGTTTTCTGGGCATCTGAAAGCAAAAATATGAAAAAAAAAACATATGTCACAACCGTACCCAGCATAGACTTTTGAATTCAAACGATCGCCGTGACTTTGCTAAATAATTTTCGTAAAAAGCAATCACACGTAATTAACTACTAATATCGAACTTCTAACAAAAAAATATAGGACATCGACTATCTGCATACAAATAACAGTAACTATAAAAAGAAATTGATCAAAAAACTTACTTTTGACGGTTGAAAAGCAATGTGGCAACCTGTTTGCGTCCACGTCGCGCGCCGGTTGAAGCAATACTGGACAATGCGTTGAGACTTGCATGGCGCTTCTCTCTCCCCTTGCACCCTTCCCCGTATTCCGTATAGTTTCACTGTTATGACGACTGTCACTACCGTACCCTGGCACAACCGTACCCAGTCTACCCTATTGTGCAATCCATATCGGACAGGTTGGATGTCGGCCATTATGTCACAATGATTAGCTTCGATCTGCGTGTCCTTCTTGTATAATAGAAGATTTGGCATGAGAGTTGAGGAGTCTCGTTCCAAGGAGTTTGACATTCCATTGGGGTACCACAGGGTTCATTGGTACCTTTGCTGTTCCTCCTATTCAATAACGACTTACCTGAACACATAGTCGATGGAGAAGTATGTCTCTATGCTGATGACACCAGTATTATTGTCAGTGATCCATACCCCAGGGTCCTGAAGGAGAGATGTGACGCCGTGCTCGAACAGTTTCTGGGGTGGTGTGATAGAAATCACCTGGTGATAAATAATGATAGTCTGTATGCGTCGAGTTTCACAGTCCCTCTAGGGAGCCTTGTCGACCTCATCTGGTTTTCGGGGGTTTTGTCTTGAGGCTGTCAGATCGGGTTGGGCTGCTCGGTTGCACTCTCGAAGAAAACTTGTGCTGGACATCCGAAATTGATAACGTGTGTGCTAGGCTGAATAAGTGTTATTATACCTTATGTCATCTTCGAAGACATGCTGGGTTCCGTTGTGCGATGACTTATTATCACTCCAACGTTGCTGCAGTGCTTCGATATAGTCTTTTGGTGTGGGGGCGTGCCACGGGAGCCCTCCAAGCGTTTGTTCTGCAAAAGCGTATTATTCGCGTGCTGTTTGGTCTCGACCCACGAGTCTCTTGCAGGGAAAGCTTCGTTCCAATGGCCTCCTTACACTTGCATCCTTGTATATTTATCATCTTATGATTTATATTCATGATAGGAAATTCGGCATTCCTAGACTTTGTGACCACCATTCATACAATAGTCGCGGTTGTCGAAAACTTTACCACTCAGGGTTGAAGCACACATTTCATGAGAGGTCGCCACTAGTAGCGGGTATACACCTTTATAATGTTCTGCCAGAGTACTTCGACGGGAAGCATCCATCGGGGTTCAAGCGTGAGTGAGGTCGATTCTGGCAATTGGCTCTTACTATAGCGTCAGTGAATTCTTCTCGGCGGTGGAGTCCCGGTAACCTGTTTGTTCTGTATGTCTTTATATTGTGTTACTTAGTTGTTTACTCGATTTTTTTATATGTATTGTAAATTTTGAATTATTTGGAATTCGCTGTAAATTCAGTGGAATTAAATTATTATTATTATTATGTAGTTTTTTTATTTAAAGAATGTATATTATTTGATTTAGTTTTTAGGTATTCTTCGTTTTGTTTTTATACACTTTTCTTAGAATGCAGTCGTTTTGCCTATTTGAATAATATATCTTTTTTTTTATAGTTACTTTAGCTGGCCCGGCGAACTTCGTACCGCCTAACTTAATAAAAAAAATGCTCGGTATAAATGAAGTTTTTTTATTTTTTCGATTAATTGCACATGATGTTGCTCAATATAAAAACAGAGTTTTCCTGAAATACTGGCTATTTATAAGGTTTCAATTTAATATTGACTGCCACAAACAGTTATGATACAATCTCTTAATTAATTCAAAGCTTTCTGATGAATTATATTTTTTGTTTTGTTTTGTGGTGGTAAATAAACAAAGAGGACGGTTTTTCGACGCGTGAACATCCGACTTATAATTGTCCATGCGCCAGGTCCACACATCAAAGGAAAAACAAAATTATCACATTATGAGAATCCATCCAAGGTACCTTTTAGTTAAGGCTTTGTTTGTCGCACAAATCACTTCAATCGCCTACAATTGTGCAGTGATATAAAGAACACCCTGTATAGTAATGGTTTATTTTCAATGATGTATGCCTCGAGAGTATAATTTTTAACACAATTGAATGAAATTGTATGATTGGCGCGAAAAACAGCAAGTTGCAATTGAAGTTAAAGGAAAATTTCAGACAAATTCATTTTGAGACCTAGGTACCTATTTAGGTAATGCTTTGTTTGTGGCAAAAATCACTTCAATGCCGTGAGAAGAAAAAAACACTCTGTATAGCAATTGTTTATTTTCAATGATGTATGCCTCGAAACTATATTTTTCAACATGATTGAATGAAATTGTACGACTATGGCGTGAAAAAGAGCAAGTTGCATTTGACGTTGAAAGGAAAACACCCTGTAGACATTTTTATATTTATTTACCTTTTAAACCTTTCCTGCACTTCCACAAATTATTCAAGAACAAAATTAGCTAAATCGGTCCAGCCGTTCTCGAGTTTTAGCGAGACTAACGAACAGCAATTCATTTATATACATATACTAGCTGACCCACGCAACTTCGCCTGCGCTAAATCGGTTATTGCGGTTGCAATATCATTTCCAAATGCGAAAAATTAAAAAAAAAACCTAGAACCCGATTGCAGCTCCTCCTACCGGGACAATTGAATTTCCAAGTTATCCAGGGACCCACTCAAACACGTAATTCTAAAAAGTACCTAGAACCTGATTGCGGCGCCACCTACCGGCGAATACGAACTACCCACTCAAACGTATCTGGTTAAGAAAAGTGAGAAAAGGTGAGAAAGACAGGAGACCGGCTTCGTTCTCATCCCTACTCCGTGCTGTTTACTGGGACGTGACACCGGTATAGTTTGTCAAATGAGTGTTGATCCAGAAAGACGCGGAAATTTTAAAAAATCTAGCACTAAGTATAGCAGGTATAAACTGCCTTGATCCTTTAATAAAAATAAATATTTTTTTTTAACAAAAATTTTAGCATTGCCATAAGCTCAGGGAAATTTCAATCGAAATAGAGTGAAAAACATTCACAAAAAATACGGCGACTTAGTTTTGACTCTTTCTCTGGGATAACTTACCAAGTGATAATTGATCAGTTATCGAGCGGGATGAAAATTGATTAATTACTAAAATGACTATTAAAAAATAGGGGTTGGTGATAGAAGTGTGAAAATTTAGGGTTGTATGTATTTTGTAATGCCACATTATAAAAAAATAAAAACAAAAAATTTCGTCCAAAAATAAAAAAAAAATTTCGGGGGGGAACAACCCTTATCACTTAGGGGTATGGAAAATAAATGCTGGCCGATTCTCAGACCTACTCAATATGCTCACAATATTTCATGAGAATCGGTCATTTCGGAGGAGTACGGGAACGAACATTGTGACACGAGAATTTTATATATAAGATTGATTTATTTCCTGATTCATGATATTTTTTGTTTAACCAATTTGTCTGATAATGTGATATATGTTGAATAATTTTTTTAGGAACCTGCATAAAAAAGTATTAGTTTTTATTTGATATTTTGTATCACATTCAGATTTATATCATTTTAGTTATTATGTTTTTGACTTATGTATTTGTTACCCAAATGTAAACTTTTCTTATTTTTCAAGTTTCATTGACGTGGAAAAAAGTAAAATGTTGTTGGTACGTGAAATTTTCAACTTAGAATCATATCTACAAATAATATTTAATCAGCTGATAGCTACAAAAATAATTATTCATCAGGCTGATACATTGAAATTGTTAGGATGACCTCCTTGGTTTACTAAATTTGATTGATATGATAATGCTTCCTCATGTGAAACAAAATATTTGGCAAGTCTATCTGTCAAGTCTTTTACACGATTTTAAGAATTATTCCCAGCTAGACGTCCTATAGATCTCAATTTTTTTTCCACATCTATCGAGTCCACAAATCCTGTGCGGCAGTATCTTCTTTCCTTGAGCGGTATGTTTTATTCCTCTTTCTGGATGTAATTATGCAGCACAATGCACGCCATTACAATTTTGTTGCATAACTCCTCACTGGCAATAATAGGTATTCTTAATCGACGCACCTTTGCACAAGAATGCCAAATGTATCTTCAATCGTCTGTCTATCTCTAGACAATCGATAATTAAAAATATTCCTCCTTTCAGATGAATATTTTCCTGGGTATAGGGACGCATAATATTCGTATGCAGTGGAAATGCTTTGTCTGCAACAAATAAATAAGGAAAAAGTTTGTCCTTTCGTGGCAATTCTTTTGATTCGGTACATTTCGAGTACCATTAAGCACTCCTCTCCCAAATTCATTGTTCTGCAAAACATTACCATGATGGTTTAACCCCGAATAATGCAACGTCGAATGTGTGTTCGACAGATGCAGTATCTACACATATTCCATCCATATAGCTGAACATTTGAGTTATTTATTCAATTTCTCAATTTCATCTGGCAGTTTCCCGGCACTACTGAAACTGGCCAAAGTAATACCATTGCATTAGAAGGACTCTGTAAACGATATCGCAAACTATCGCCCTATATCTATCTTGTGCCAGTTGTCCAAAGTCTTCGAAAAGATAGTTCACAAGCGGATGTATACATTTTTGGCGCTCTAGTTCCTCGGAACTGAGTGGTTATCAATTTGCCCAAATGTCTGTAATTTTCGAATATTTCGATGAAAATGGTCTTAAACGATTTGGTTCGACTCACTGATCAAGAATCCGTGGTCGAAATTCATTCTGTCCGGCCGGCCGGTCCGGCCGGCCGTAGGCACGATAACTCTCGAACGGAATGAGCTAGAGAATTGAAATTTTCAGAGTAGGTTTGGGGGATAAATATCTCAGCTAAGTTCGTTATTGGGCAAAATCGGACAGATGGTTTCGGAGGAACAAAAAACATTTTTTTTTACGAAACAAATTCCAAATTAATTTTTTTTTAATAAGAAGTTTTATCATAAAAATCCATTCATACCATTTTTAACTCTAACAAGCTAATACTTTCGGAGATATGATTTTTCAAAATTTCAATAATAAATCGTATTTCAACGTTGTCACAGAATGATATTATTCTATGTATGAATATGAATTGTCATAATGTCAAATGATGTTCCTGAGACATTATCTAATCAATCGAAGAATTGTGAGCGGAGTGAGAAAAATCTCAGTTGTTTGCTCCGAAATTAGTTTTTCTCAGAAAATTCTTACATTTCGGAACTGAACATGAAGTAAGAGATCTGAGAGTAGTGAGACTGCTTTTCATCCATAGACATAGATATAACTCTCGAACGGAATGAGGTAGGTAGTTGAAATTTTCAGAGTAGTTTAGGGAGATGAATATCTCGGTTAAGTTCGTTATTGGGCAAAATTGGCCAGATTTAATTTGATTTCTTCCATGGTGCTTTTCTCATTCTCATGATTGCTCATTTAATCTTGATAAATAAACTATTATTTGAATTGAATTTCCTTTAGGATGCAGTTCTATCATATGTTCTATCATTGATATAATTCCCAACTCTGAGAAACCAATACTTTCGGAGATATAATTTGTCTGTTTGAACTAGAGCGCCAGAAAGCTCCTGTCCACAGGGCTTGAACCCATTTTTAACTAAGTTTTCAATCTTGTCCAATCAGCAGCATGGCTTTCGTGTCGGCAGGTCAACCCAAACTGCCTGTACTGGGCTCACTGAATGTGTTTATAACTGCTTGGATGAGGGCAAACATGTGGCTGGGATATCTTTTGACTTGTCACGTGCATTCGAATGTTTGCAACACAAGTTTATTGTTGATAAATTGGACTATTTCGCATTCCTTATTATTGAATATATGTATAAATGTTCGTGGGAGTGGAATAAATTTGGAAAAATACGTTAAGTCATTCCTTCAAGCGACGTTTCGCAACTTTATTGTTGCTTCTTCAAAGCTCTACAAAGAACACATAGATAATATACAACAACAATGACTACTTTAATATTATAATACCTCGGAAGCGGCAAACGTCCATAAATTGTCCATTCAAGATTAGCGAACAGAAAATTAATTGAATAAATGATCGCACAAGTCAGCTGGTTACTCAGTTATATGATAAAATAAATAAACATTTACGTGCTTCGCTGGCGTACAGATGTATGAAAACTAGTTTCTTTGTTGTCGAATGTACTGAAATGACTGGACGCTACCACCCCCACAAGTAATACACCATATCGCTAAGATACACAAATGAAACAAACAAAATAATACAAATGGGCAATACACGCTAAAACAAATAATATAAATAAAATCAACTCAAATCACAAACATTAAATTCCCCCTCGGGAAAACAAAATCTTAGATTGACATTATCGGTTAAGTGAATCTGTATCATTTCCCCCATATTTCGCTTGAACCAATTGGACTCCCTATACAAAATTGTTGTTTCTTCAAACTTTAAATCGTGATCAGTACTGAAGTGATGTAAAGCTAACGCTGTTTTGTTCGTCTTGGCCTGATTGCGATTTTTGAAATCGTTTTTGTGCTGTCCTATTCTCGTTTTCAAATACTGTATCGTCTGTCCTATATATGATTTTCCACACGAACAAGGTATTTTATAGATGACGTTTGATAGTGTGACGTTTAACGGTGTTGGCTCTTTCAACCGTGTGAACAGATAATTTGTAGTTTGTACACTATAGTATGCTAAATGGGTGTTGTGATTGAGAGCACCATTGATTGATTGCGAAAGACCCTGTACAAAAGGAAACCTGAAGTAGCGACTATCTGAAGTAGTTTTTAAAATACTTATACGACCATGGTTTATGAAAAATGAGCGTATGCACTGGTTGACAAAACTTCTAGGGTAGTTATTGTTGCTTATTCGCTCCAAGTTGGTATCATGATATGAAAAATGGCTTAGATTCACCATTCTGTACAGGAGTCCCTTTATTGTACTTATCTTATGGTTGATCGGGTTGTTGGAATGAAAATTTAATATTCTACCCGAACTTGTCGGCTTGCAAGGTGTTGCATGCACTGGTATTGCAAGCCGACAAGTTCGGGTAGAATATTGAATTGTTATTCCAAAAACCCGATCAACCATAAGATAAGTACAATAAAGGGACTCCTGTACAGAATGGCGATCTAAGCCATTTTTCATATCATGATAGCATTATGATGTGCTCAAATTTCCACGACTATAATACCGGACATCAGAATACTATCAGTGTACTTATAAATAAAACGACCAAATACGAGTCGTCACCAAGACTGACTAGTATTATATTGTATAATCATCTACCCAATCGATACAAAATTTTGAACAATTCACAGTTCAAAAGAGAAATAAAAAATGTATTCATTAAATAGTTATTTTTGTATCTAGTGCGCAAAATGCTACTTTGGTGATCGAGAACTGATTTTTTTAACGAGGCGCAGCCGAGTTAAAAAAAATAGTCGAGATCACCAAAGTATTTCGCGCATGAGATGCAAACAAAATTTTTTCTACAAACTTCAAAAATATTGTTCTAAAATTAGTAACATGCTTAGCTTAATATGAAAAATATTATGGAACTGGCTTAAACTGTTTTTCCAAATCAAGTAATTACTGTAACTATGGAAATAAAATGGCATTTGTTGACCATTATTTCAAAGTGACAGTTCTTGATAATTATTTTGGAGTGACTTTTTATTCGCGTCAATTTCGTGCGTGATATTTATAACTGTGAAATAATGGAAATTTCGAGCGACGATGAGGTAAGCAGTACCTCACCTAACTCGGCAGATGCGGCCAATTCTGTAATTTTAAATCTTTCACCGGAGAAATCGAGGAACATAAAGGTTAAAATATAAAAATTCCATATAGTTTACATGCAGTGTGCGAAGTAGGTATTTCACACACTACTTCGCGCACGGTGTCATGGTTACGAAGGAAAATGAAAAAAAGGGTCACTTCGCATATTGTTGTCAATGCGCGAATCATGTCATTTTTTGACGTTTGTAGAAAAAAGTGTTTTTATAGCACAGACGAATTTCTCTCTAGCACATTAAATTAGTATGTTGGTTTGATTTGTATTTACTTTTCGTATTGTGTCAATCATTAAATTTTCTTGTTTCTAAATCATACAATTACATATTTTGCTGACATGTCCTATCATCATTATTATGTCTGAAAGGATGAATAAAGTTGCATTGTATTGTATTATATTGCATAATCAGCCGAACGGTTTTGAAGTTATACCCACCCGAAATTTGGTTGTTATTTCCTCAATAAGTCGAAAAATGCAAAAGCGACCCAATTCAAACATGGTTATTAGTTGTAGAATACCAACGTGAAAATTCTTGCGAAATTTCGTTTATTTTTATTTAATTATTTATTTTCATTTAAAAGAATTCTATATCAAAAACTACTGGTCCGACATCACTGAAATTCTGCGAGAGCCTTCAGAACCCAATTTTACTGCCAAGTTCCAAGTTTGAACACGATCGGATCCATATTATTGGAGATCCGAGCAGCCTTGTGTAAGTTCAGTATAGCTGGATGGGTGACCGTTGCCTCGATAACTTTCGAACGAAAGGAGATAGGAACTTGCAATATGGGAGAGTTTTTGGTCATAATCGGCCCAACGGTTTCGGAGTTATACCCGCCTAGAATATTATTTCCTCGATATCTCAACAAATATGAACTTGATCGAATTGAAGTTTGGTAACCAGTTGTAAAATATCGACATAAAGACGTGTATTTTATTTTGTGCAATGGAGAAATGTCTCCAAATCTTTCGTTCTAGCATATTCCAATGAATAACTGTACACGCTAAACTTGTTATTACTATTCAGGGGTCGAGCTTTATAACGCCTATTTCGCTTATTTACGCTCAAGCTCTTCGAGAGCTTATGGGGGGTCTCCTTGGGGAAGACCTAGGAGGATCAGTATAATAATATACAATAGAGTTGCACCCGCAGTGCCCGCCAATTCAATATTTCTACTATAGATCTTTAATTTTACATTCACAATCACCGTTATAATAATGAGAACTCGGAACATGCGTATTATCATTTTCCAACTAAAACAAAATAGAATAAGAAATAAAGATGAGATTTGGCCAACTTTAGTTCTTATTTTTATTAATTATTTTATCTTATTTCGTTCTTAAACTCTATCATAGAAATGTATCTGTTCAACTGCCTTATTTTATTTTAATTTATATTTTATCTTATTTTATTTGCTGTATAAACCCGCCTTTACATGGTGAACAACGGCAGCCTTTGATTCTAGGCTTGAGGCGGATCTATTAAAGTAGTAATATCTAGAATTTTTATTTTATAACATTCAATGAAAAATATCTCGAAAATGGTGCGTTTAATAAGAAATGATGAGGAATAATTTAATTATCAGGAATGATAGAAGATTCTTATAATGGCTTAATATATACTTCATCTGGTTTCTTTATGCAAATTTAAAGTAATTATATGTTAATCGGAGAATATGTATTATAGTAATAAGAAATTTAATACCAACAATAATTTCATTGGGAAAAAACATGTCAAATTAGGAAACGAAAAACTGATTTTCTTTTTACCTGATCCAAATTTGGAAAAATGGTAAAAAATAGTATTTCATTTGACGGGAGGAATCTATGGTTAAAATTAATATACAACTCAAAGATATATTTTGATATTCTTCGGTCTGTAACTACTTCACAGTTGGATAGGAAACGCTCAACCCCCTACTATATGCCTATGTTCTTTTGAATACTATTTAGAGTATTGACATATTTGTATTATTGTATGATTTTAGAAACAAAACCACACCTAGCAGCAGTGATGTAGCTCAAAATTCTTCAGTGTCTCATATGAGTTATACTATCAACCGATTCGGTATTGGAATTGAAGATAACTGTAGTACAACCCTGATATTGCCGTATAAAACTGATGAAACTGCACAGGCCACAACTAGGGTAAATATGAAGATGAAGAAGTAATGCACAGCATAAATCACTCATGCTTACGTTGCCTCATATCATTACATAGTTCAAAACTAAATCTTGAGTTTGAGCGTATTTGAATAACTTATTTGAGAAACCCCACTTGTCCAAATATTTTGAGTTCTGTGACATGAAAAACGTATATATGACATGTTATCTCTATTTTAATGAAATAGCTTTTTTATTATATCTCACCGATTACATAACTCATGTATTACTAAACCCATAAAATTCATGAATTTTCCATAGTTACGGCGTATTGATAAGTGAATATACCCTTAACCACGTGGTATAATCGTTTTTGTATTTCACCTCCTGCCATATTGATCAATATTAATATTAATCAAAAAAAATTTTGAAATATTATTCATTATATAATCGTAGCGAATACCAACTCGAGCATAGACAATATATTTCGATTATACGAACCACTTCACTCGACGTATTTCACGAAACACCCCTGATGTTTCGCGAATTACGTCTTGTGACTCGGTGTATAATCGAATATAATCTATGCTCTTGTGATATTATTAATATAATAATATAATATCTATGATTCGATTGCACCAAAAGTAAATTAGAGCACCGGAAAAATTTTCCCGATCCCTAATTTTAATTGCCGAAAAAATGACTTAATTTAGCATGAATACGAGAAATATATGACTTATCATAACAATTATGATAAGTATGCTTCTAAGGCGGAGGTTACACGGTCAATCTGGCATCAAAAATAAAAAATGTTAAGAAATATCCTCAGAAACTCTCCGTACTGAAATTTTGCGAGAACCTTCAAAATCTAATTTTATAGCCAACTTCTCAATCTGAACACGATCGTATCCATATTATTAGAGTGATTTGAAAAATACTGGAAACTGATCAGTGTTGAGCGAGCTCAGTATCTGGAAGAGTGGCCGTCACCACGATAACTTTCGGAAAGTGACTTGCAATTTTCAGGGTAGGTCGCGCATCCGAATGCGACATTTAAGTTCGTTAATAGTAATAATAATATTTCCAAAATAACTCACAAGATTCGGATATGATCAAATTTTAACTTGGTAATTAGTTGTAAAATGTCAACGTGCAAGTTTTCGCGAAATTTGGTGAGAATCGTATAACCAGCAATTAAAAAATAATCAATTAAAAAAAATCTTCATCTGAGATACTATCTGAGCCTCATCGCTTGAATTTTGCGATAGCCTTCAAAACCTAATTTACAGCCAAGTTCTCAATTTGAGCACGATGGGAGCTACATATATTATTGGGGATATTGCAGAAATATTGGAAGCTGAGCAGCCTTAGGCTAGTTCAGTAGCTGGATGGGTGACAGTTGTCACGATAACTTTCGAACGGAATGGTCAAGCAACTTAAATTTTCCGGGTAGGCTGTGCATACGAATGTGACAGTTAAGTTCTTTAATGTTCATAATCAGCCACTTTTTCTGAGTTATACCTATATCTGAAATGTTGTTCTTATTTCCGGCTTGTATAATGCCAACGCACTAATTTCTGCAGAGTTTCGTGAGGATCATATTTATAAACAAAAATAAAAATTTTTCCTCAAATATTTTATATTTCACAATCACAAACTATTTGTTAGTTATTGCTGAAATTCCACACAAAGCTTCAATATTGAAAGGTTTTTTTCTGGGTTTTCTCTCCCAAACTCTGAAAAATATCTATAAAATAAAAATTAATTATTTTAGGATTTGCTTCTGCGTAAGAAACACAGGATATTTGTCAGAAGCAATCAATTGAACAATGTTTCCTAACAAACAACAACGAAACAACTATATCGTAACGTTTCGGAGTCTATATCAGACTCCTTCGTCAGACGCTTAATCAAAAATAACTATCAACAAAATAATTCTAACGATTTTCATTGAGCGTCTGACGAAGGAGTCTGATATAGACTCCGAAACGTTACGATATAGTTGTTTCTTCGTTGATGTATTTTAGATTTTATTTGATGGAGAAAACGTCAATTGATATACTGACTGACAAAGAAACTGCAACACCCAGAAGGTGCTATTTAAATTTAATTTTTTTTTTGTAAAACATAGAATATTATAGTAAGAATGAATGAAATTAAAAGAAAAAACACCAAGGTTATACAATTTTTTTTTAATAAATTTGTTAATAATATGTTTGTCCTCCGCGATTATCTATACACTCCCCAACACGTCTTGGCATTAATGCAATAAGATTGGTCTATTTTTTCTTGAGGGAATCAATCTCAAGCTACCTGTAGTTCATGTATCAGAGCTGCCAAAGTCCGTAGGGGCTGGGGTAAATTTCCAAGCCTTCTACCCATGATCTCCCAAATATGCTCTATGGGCGAAAGATCGGGCGATCTGGGCGGCCATGGCAAAATATTCACATGGCTCGCTTCAAAAAAGTTTAAACTAACTCTGGCAACGTGAGGTCGAGCATTATCTTGCTGAAATATTGGATTCTCGAGCCGGTTAAGGTAAGAGAGAACATATGGCTCCACTATTTCTTGAAGGCAATGCAGTGCTGTCATGTTACCTCGAATAAAGTCTAAAGGTGATCTACTTGCATGTACAATAACACTCCAAACCATAATTCCTATTGTCCGGTGTACATGACGCTCAATATCAAACTGAGGTTCACGTCTTTCTCCCCGACGTCGTCTAACCCTTCTTCGGCGATCATGTGCACCCAAGGAGAATCGAGATTCATCAGAAAAGTCGACCTGATGCCATTCCTCATTCCAATATTGACGTTCTCTACCCCTGTAATCGTTGCCGGCGATTCTCAACCGTCAGAGGTAACACAAGATGAGGTCGATAATGTTGCAGTCCAAAAGACCTTATCTGGCAGTAAACCGTTCGGACACTTACAGGATGGCCTTGTTCTCCTAACCACTCATCAGCCAAAGATCGAGTTGTCGCAAATCGATCTCTAATAGCCATAAGTATTAGACGTCGATCTTGAACTTCATATATGCCCCCTAGATGTCCGGTGCAGCTATGTGAAGCTGGCACCCCCAAATGCGATTTTTTTTTTCAAAATTTCGGGATCGTTTGTACATCGTAGGTCCACACGTTTGTCCACCCTTTCGTTTTATACGTCCAGGCACTATTCAAAAGATACATAGGTATCACATATATTTCGAGCGTTGTCTCAGCAGCATCATCAAATTGTAATTTTGAAGTCAGACTTTCAGGGTCGTTTGTCCATCGTATGTCCACGTTTGTCCACCTTTTTTTTTCATTTGTCCACCCATAGAACTGAAAAAGCAAACATTAAATTTTTTGGAAAGTGTGAAGCTGGCACCCCCAAATGCGAACTTTCGGTTCAAAATTTCAGGATCATTTGTCCAACGTAGGTCCACGTTTGTCCGACCTTTCGTTTTATTTGTCCAGGCTCCGTTCAAAAGATATATAGGTATTACATATATTGCGAGCGTTGTCTCTGCAGCACCCTCAAAATTCAAATTTTGAGGTTTTCAGGGTAGTTTGCCCATCGTAGGTCCACCTTTGTCCACCCCTTTTTTCATTTGTCCAGGCTCCGTTTAAGAGATAGGTATATCTATATATATATTCTGTGCATTTACTGAGCGGGAAACAAAGATCGTTGAAAAATGTTCCTAGTGTATGGAATCGTTTGTCCATCGTAGGTCCACATTTTTCCATCGTAGGTCCAAGTTTGTCCACATTTTTTCATTTGTCCACCCCCAGAAACCGAAAAATAAAACATTGAAATTTTTGGAAAGTGTGAAGCTGGCACCCCCAAATTCGAATTTTGTGTTACATATGTCAGGATTCTTTGTACACCTTTTTTCTCATTTGTACACCATCAGAGACTGAAAAATCGAACATTGAAGCTTGTTTTTCAGAACAAGGAACACCTTCACCATTTGCATCTTTGCCTGGGGTTATGGCTTTGTCCGCCTTATTTTCCTTTTCTCCTATGAAAAGATATGGAAACAATTTTCGAGCCAGTCTATTAGATTGTGAAAAAGAAAAACTCAATAAAAGTCAGTCTTCCCTGATAGACAATCAAACATATTTTGCTGGGTGGGGTGATCATCCACTATCCGAATCATTTTGTGGCTTTCACAAAACGGGTTACAGGAACTTGGACGAATTGTAATGATGATTTACGGAAAGTGCAATCGGTCAAGGGCAATATTTTCATATATCCGATCATCGTCTTTTACATCAGATACAGTTTGTGATATGTCATACTTGGAATAAATAATATGTTCAACCAATTGTTATGTTTTAATTTCATTTTAATCTCATAAATATATAACATATTAATCTTTTGAACGGAGCCTGGAGATATGTGGACATATGTGGACCTATGATATACAAACGACTCTGATATTTTGAACTCAAAATTCTCATTTGGGGGTTCCAACTACACTTTTCAAAAATATCAATGTTTAAGTTATCGGTTTCTGGGGGTGGACAAATGAAAAACAGGTGGACCTACGATGGACAAACGATCCTGAAATTTGAAAGTCAATATTCGAAGTTCGGTGTGCTAGCTTCTCACTTTCCAGAAATCCAGAAATGTTTTATTTTTCTGTTTCTGAGGGTAGACAAATGAAAAAAAGGGGTGGATAAGCATGGATCTACGATGGACAAACGATCCTGAAATTTTGAACCAGAAATTCGAATTTGGTGGTGCCAGCTTCACACTTTCCAAAAATTTCATTGTTTGATTTCCGGGTTTCTGTGGATGGACTAATGAAGAAAAAGGTGGACAAACGTGGACAAACGATGGACAAATGATTCCACACACTTCAAACATTGTTCAGCGATCTTTGGGTCCCGCTCAGTAAAGGGACAACTGGTTCTCCTTACTAGCTCAAGCTCTTCGAGAGCTTATTAGGGGTCTCCTTCGGGAAGACCTAGGAGGATCAGTATAATGATATACCTACAATACAATACAATATATAGATACTCCTATCTCTCAAACGGAGCCTGAACAAATGAAAAAAAAAGGTGGACAAATGTGGACCTATGATGGACAAAAGTATCCTGAAATTTTGAACTCAAAATTTGAATTTGGGAATGCCAGCTTCACACTTTCCAAAAATTTCAATGTTCGATTTTTCAGTTTCTGTGGGTGGACAAATGAAAAATAAAGGTGGACCTGAAAGTTTGACCTCAAAATTCAAATTTGGGGGTGCTGCTGAGACAACGCTCGAAATATATGTAATAGCTATATATCTTTTAAACGGAGCCTCGACAAATAAAACGAAAGGGTGGACAAACGTGGATCTACGATGGACAAATGATCCTGAAATTTTGAACCAAAAATTCGCATTTGGGGGTGCCAGCTTCACATAGCTGCCCGGTGCCTATTCTTCTTCGATTTTGGGCATTATCAAACCACAATTGACAACATCTCATAACGGTAGATGGAACTAAACATCCACTTTGGTTCTCCTCGAAGAGCCGGATTGTTTAAAATTCAAAAAAATTGAAAAAAACGACTACAATATGTAAGTAACAAAAAATGTTTACATGAACAAACCTTCACGATTTTTTCACCAAATTTGGATCATTTACTACTTGCTATACTATCTATGTTTAACCAAAAAAAAATTGAACAGCTTCTTCTGGGTGTTGCAGTTTCTTTGTATATTTCAAATTTAAAATAATTGCAGTAGGCTAGGATATTTTGTGTACCTATTCTTTATTTTGACTTCAATAATCGAGATCAATAAAAAAACCTTCCTCAAGTTGAAATCAAATATGCATTTTACTGCACGTTGAACAAAAAATTAATAGTAAAGGAAACAAAAAAGAAAAAAAAAGGGGCAAAAAAATACCAATAATAACTAATGAATATGTCCGAAATATTGACCATCTGCTTCTACACATCTTTCTGCGCGGTGGACTAGTTCACGCGAAGTAACACTTCTCAACACCTAAGCATTAAGGGCTCTATATGCATTCCTTATTTTGTTTTTAGATCTTCCAAATCAGTAGGAGGAGTCTGGTACACACGATCTTTCAAATATCTCCAAAGGAATAAATTTAGCGGTGTTAAATCAGGAGATCTTGCAGGCCATCTTATTGGTCCATTTGAAGTTAGATGGATAGGAACACACCGATTATAAGTCAAAATCAAGATTACACAAAATATCGTAGCCTAATGCAATTCTTTCAATTTGAAATTTCAACTGACGTTTTCTCTCTCAATTCAAATGTAAAATACAAAGTGTGATACATCGTTGGAAAGGCAATTTTGAGTAGAATCAAGAAATTGCCAAAAACAACAAGGGTGCTATTTAAGATAAAAAAGTCAGAGTCACTTCCGGTCAAACCGAAAGAGACTTTCAATTTTTGTTTTCCTCAGTTGAAGTATCCTTCAATCATTGGAACATGCATACTGGGACACCCGGTATATTGGAATTAAAATAAAAAAGTACTCATGCCTCAAGTAACTCCAGGGTACGATATTCACGAAATTCCGCAAAAATCTGCGGGTTGGCATTCTGAGAGTAAACACCGAGTTTTAATCCGATCAGATTTGTATACTTTGAGTTGGAGGTAGAATCAACAGAATTTTAGATGACTATAACTCCAATACCATTTAGCCGATTATGCCAATTAACGAACATAAATGTCGCATTCGGATGCTCAACCTACCATGAAAATTGCAAGTTGCTATCTTTTTCCGTTCTCAAGTTATCGTGAGATACATTAAATTTTTCGTATTTTTGGCGCTCTAGTCCCTTGGAACAGAGCGCTTATCAATTTGCCCAAATGCCCAAATTGTAATTCTTGATATTTTGGCTGAAAATGGTCTTAAACGATTTGGTTCGACTCACTGATCGAGAATCCGTGCTCGAAATCGATTCTGTCCGGCCGTCCGTCCGTTAACACGATAACTCTCGAACGAAAGGAGTTAGAGGATTGGAATTTGCAGGGTAGGGTTGGCGCATAAATATCTCGGAAGAGTTCGTTAAAGGGCAAAATCCACCAAGCTGTTTCGGAGTTATGGCCGTTTAAAAAAAAAAAAAATTATGAATATTTTCGAAACCAATCACTCGATCTGTCCGAACTTTAGCATCAAATTGTTGAATAGTGACTTTTGTATGCACGCGAAGTTTTGTATTGATCGGGTAGCCGTAAAGTGTCAAAAAAAAATTTTTTAAATTTTAAACTTTTGTTTCTATAATAACTCTTTACCAGAATGAGCTAGGTATTTGAAATTTTCAGAGTAGGTTTGGGAGATAAATATCTCAATTAAGTTCGTTAATCGGCGAAATCGGACAGATGATTTCGGAGTAACAAAAAAAAAAAAATTCCTCCTTACCAATTCAATTTTTTTTAAGATGTAGTTTCACTATAAAAATCCATTGATGTCATTTTCAACTCGGCCAAGCTAATATTTTCGGAGATATGATTTTTCGAAATTTCAATAATGAATCGCACTCCTATGTTTTCACAGAATCCTGTACTTAATTATTCTATCTATGAATTATTATTTGATATGTGTTCTTACATGTCATCTTATTTTCCTATGAGAGCTAAATGTCAAAATTATTTCTGGTTCATTATTCTTGATATAAAATACACCTCCTGTTCTAGAAAACAAAGTATGATTGAATGCAAAATGACCAATGAAATAACCTCAGCTATCGTAGAATTATGAGGATGATATGATATTATACTTTTAAGGTTATAATATAAGGGCCTTGGATAATTCATATGATGATAGAAATATATTCTTTGGTAAGATACATAATCAAATTGGATTCAGAATATCTTCAGTAAAAACAAAACTGCAATATTGTCTGAGTTATAATTGATAAAGTATAATTTTCAGAGTAGATTTGAGGAATGAATATTTCGGATAAGTTCGTTATTGGGGAGAATCGGTCTGTTTCAATTTAATTTCATGATGCAGTTCTATTTTTGTTAAATAACCAGTATAACAGGTGTTCAATTTCATAACAACTCCAAATCGACTTTGATGTAGTCTATACCACGATTTGTTCGCATATTTTCCAGATTTATATTTGAGTTGGTTCTGCAATTATTAGTTTATGACTACAACGATCATGTATTTCTTGATCTGTTGTGAATATGATAGATTCTGTTGTTTTACCGAAATGAAGTCATCTCTTTTTTAATTTAATTTCTTTCATGGTGCAGTTCTATCATAAGAATACAGTGATATCATTCCCAACTCTGTGAAACCAATACTTTCAGAGATGTGTCAAAGTTTGAACAAGAGCGCCAAAGCTCCTGTCCTCAGGGCTTTCCCACTTTTTTTTCTAGTGATACGATTTCCACGAAATTTTGCAAGAATTTTTGGGTCAGCATTCCATAACTAATTAATTTGTTCCAATTTGATCGGATTCGTATTTTTCGAGTTATTGAGGAAATAACAACCAAATTTCAGATGGGTATAAATCCAAAATGTTTGGCCAATTATGCCTATTACCAAGCTTGCATACAGATGCACAAACTACCCTAAAAATTGCAAGTCGCAATCTATTTGCGTTCTCAGGATATCGTGACTTAAATAATCACTATTAAAAGGTTTTTTCTGGGTTTTCTCTCCCAAACTCTGAAAAATATCTATAAAATAAAAATTAATTATTTTCTGATTTGCCCCTGCGTAAGAAACACAAGATATTTGTCAGAAGCAATAGTTGTTTCTTCGTTGATGTTGTTTCGTTGTTGTTTGTTAGGCAACATTGTTCAATTAATTGCTTCTGACAAATATCTTGTGTTTCTTACGCAGAAGCAAATCACAAAATAATTAATTTTTATTTTATAGATATTTTTCAGAGTTTGGGAGAGAAAACCCAGGAAAAAAACTTTTAAAAATGAGTATACCTCCCACAGTATCCTTTAATGATTACTTAAATAATCACAACACAAACGTCTCTGTGTCAGTATTCTACAACTAGCTACCAAGTTTCGATTCGATCGGATCTGTATTATTACCCGGAAACCGTTGGCCCGATTATGCCCATCCACGAACTTTCCGTCGTATTTGGAAGTACCTACCACCTAAGCTGAAAATTTCAAGTCGTTATCAAGTTATCGTGGCAACGGCCGGCCAGACAGAATCAAATTTGACCTCGAATTCTTCATCAGTGAGGCGAACCTAATCGTTTGTGACCATTTGCGGCAAAAAATCGAAAGTTATAGACATTTGGGCAAAATGATAACTCGATGTTTCCCTGATCATGCGCGCAAAAAGACGGCTTTAAGGTTCATGCATTATTACGTGAGGGTGTGAAGAACATGAGCCAAAATGCTGCTGACTTTACGTCAGTACTTTTTGAGAATTCTTCATTAATAAATACGTGGCTTGAAAAAATTTGAAAATTAGATGTTCTGATATGTATAATAGGGGTATATTCCTTACATTCTTGAGGTCGAGTGCCACCAACCCGAAAATTTGGCATGAAAGGTTTCAGTGTGCCAATTGACAGTTCATTTGAAGATGGTTCCTTGCCACCAGTACTGCACCCTTAACATATATTTCTGGGTTTTTCTATCCTAAACTCTGAAAAATATTAATCAAATACAAATTCATTATTTTGTGAATTGCTTCTGCAAAATAATACTTATTTATTTAATAGATATTTTTCAGAGTTTGGGAGAGAAAACCCAAAACGAAACCATTCAACAATGAATATACCTCCCACAGTATATATTGTATATATTGCATATTAGTATACTGATCCTCCTAGGTCTTCCCGAAGGAGATCCTTCATAAGCTCTCGAAGAGTAAGGAGAACCAGTTGTGTTCTGTGTAGGCTTTGTTACTGTGTCCTTATGCCACCTTAGGCACATCACTGTTAATTATAATTATCATTTTGCTATTTAGTTCCTTAACTCTGAAACATCGGGTAACTGCATTATGGCCCAATAATATATTCTTTTTGTGTAGGTACATTAATTTGCTGAGTATCCTAATGTTGAGGGACATTATCCTTTATCACTTTATTTCTGAGGGACTTATCAGACAATAATTAATTCGTAGTGCAGTCAGCCTGTTCTTGTCGAGTTTCTGGTGGTTATTGCCATTTCATAGTGGCATTGAGGTGATACTGAGGTGCCGTCGCCTCTTTCTGTTTCAAAAATCTTCATGTATCTTCTCATTGATGCTCTGTTTCTATTCTGGGGGCATTCTTGAAAGCTTCTTTTTTGCCAAAATGTTTAGCAGATGTTCATCTTGTAAAACTTCCATAGCTGATGCGAAAGTGATGGCTTGACATGTATTTTACGTTTCTGCTCTCTTTTTCCCTCGTCATCAGTCAATTTGACTTTCCTACGGCGTAGAAACACGACAAGCACAGTATTGGTTGGATTGAAGTTGAGTGCGTTCTCCAACCACTATGGGTTTATCATATTGATGACATTAACGTTATTCTGCCAACATTTTCTGCGCCGTTAGTGCCCTTGATTTACGAGCTACGAATTTCAATTATTTTCATTAAAAAATAGTTGTTTCAACCATTTGTCTCAGTCACCGTCCATATTGACGAGTAGATGGTACCATCAGAAGCATCTCCGATGCCATACTACCCATGGTCTCACTTAGCGATCACATTTATTCCAACAAAATATTAGGTAGAGTATTCATCGTGGATTATTTTAAATGTTTGTGCGCCCAAGAAAAGGGTAACCTATGTCATCTAATTGGAGCCCGAACGGAAAATTGTGTCCTGTTTACTCTTCTCTTGAACTGTTGGATATTCTACTACGTAGAAAACACATCAGGTAGAACTCTGATGAACAGAATTCCTAGGATTTGTTAATTGAACTGCACAAGGATGTGCAAATTGTGCAGTCTCGGCACTCCGTGCGTATTTGGCAGCAGCTGCCGTAAATTCTCGTAGCCTCGCGGAGCATCGACCGTAATAATATCTACATAACAAGCACAAGTCGGCAACTGACTGTTGTTGTTAGGATATACATACTTTGGGAGAGAAAACCTAGAAGGAAACCATTCGGTAATGGTCTCGTTTAGTAGTTATTTAAATATGTGATAGACTTGAAGAAATATCCTAGCGTATTTGCAGCGGACAATGTCTGCTACATGCTCCTCCCAGCTGACCAAAGAATCGATAGTCACGCCAAGAAGACACATGAAATTCTTCGTCTGAGGCACCTGATCCTCCATCACAAAGTCAGAAGTCACGAATTGAGTTTTATTAGAAAAACTTGTTAGGTTCTTCGATGCATTAAATCAATCCAGATTACGTTGGTCCCGTTCATTTATATTTTTGAGAGTGATTTCTTTGTTTAATGAAAAGATGTGGTGAGATTTAACGATGCTCAAAAGTATATCACTGCTGAAAGAAGACAGCAGCATACTCTCAATCCCTGAAGCTAACGATGTGTTCTCGGTCGAACTGATTAGATCGTTTATATGGAGTATGAAGAGTATGGGTGACAAAACTGAGCCTTGGGGCAGTTCAGCCTTTCGCTGAAACCCCTGGAACTGACACCATAAATGACCACATGAAGGCTCCTGTTTGTAAGAAAATTTCTCGACCTCTCGCACGCACAATATGAAGAAAACATATTCAGGAGTACCCGATGCCAGACCCGATTGAAAGTTTTGGACATCTCCAGAGCAGGAGAGGACTGACCTAGATTATCCATAGCGCCCAAAAGTCCTTCTCCACACTAGAGCTCATAGCTAGGGAGCTCATCTGTTGATCGGTGTTTGCGTAGCCCATATTTTCTGTCACTGATCAAACCTTTGATTTCTAGGTATCTTAATCTTGATAGCTGCTTCCATGACTTTCGAAAATGGATATTATCACTATTGGGTGGTTCTTTTCCTTGAAATGGGGAAAATTTTTTGCTTGTATGATATGGTTAATATTTTACCCAGAACATGTATAGGCTCTGGTGAACAGTTTTTGGGCAATATACCAGATCTATTACTCGGAATTGAACCTATCAATGCTTTCGATAGTCGAGTTAGCAGCGGAGTTGCAAGTGAACCATGATCTTTCAGCAGCTGGGGAAAACTTGATTTGGAGCAATTTATCTTTTGCGATCTGTCTGCACTCAATCAGGTAGTATCGCATCTGTAGCACACTCAGCAATGCTGTTTATATTTATTTCATTGAAGCATGTCTTTTCCTGGAAAAATGAAGCACTTATCTGAAACTATGGTATTTGAGATTTCATAGTGAGCAGCTCCATTTGCAGGAATAGGAATGAACATCAAGACTCGGTAAATTCGTTCAAATGGGGCATACAGGTCGACAAAGACGGAACCTAGTTCAAATGTGAATAAAAAAATATAAAAAAGTACTGACGTGAAGACAGTATTCTTTGGCGCGCGTCTTCACGTTTGCTAATTTGAATTGAATGATGTGTGTTTCAACCTCAGTGGACAGAGAGTGCCGGAGATCTACCCAGAGGGAAGTGGACACCATTGCCTGTCGGGACAAAAATTAACATTGCTTCATCTAAGTTGGCGCAAAGATAGAGTAACAAAGTTGACAAAGAACACAACTGACTCTCCTTAGTCGCACAAGCTCCTAGAACCTTCTGAGGTATCTCCTTGGGGAAGTCTCAGGAGGGTGAGTATAATCATAATCATGTCTATAACATGCGCATGGTGTTCCTGCCAATAGTGTCTACATAATGGCTTCGTTTAGTTAATATACTTATGCTTATTATATTTCACAAGTCAAACCAACCTCAGGGATTTCATTGATTTGCCGAGAAGCAAGAGCAGAATCGTTTTTGGCTTCCCGACCATCAGTACTCTGTAGCTTCCCACCAAATTAAACTAAACTGAACCATGTCAAGCCTCTTACACCCGGCTTGAGCGGTTTTATATAAACGCCATTATTATTTTCGAAAACGCTGAACAGCGTTAATGGCTATAGGAAGATACTGTCTGAGTTCTGTGGGAGTCGTTTCTCGATTAGGTCGAGCTACAGAGTACTGATGAAGGCCAAGAAGCCAGAAATGCGTCTGCTCTTGCTTCTCGGCAAATCAATGAAATCCCCTCGGGATTATTTGACTTGTGATGTATATGCATGAGTACATTAATTATACGAAGCCATTATATGTAGAGTGGTTGGCTCAGTGGTAGAGCAATTGACTTGGGAGCGGAAGCCCCAGGTTCAATTCCGAGGCTAGGAAAGAAATTTTTTAGTCACGGTAATCGCCACCATTCACTGTTGGGTCAAAAATTAACAGTGCTGTGCCTAAGGTGGCGTAAGGACACAGTAACAAAGCCTACACAGAACACGAACTGGTTCTCCTTACTCGCTCAAGCTCTTCGAGAGCTTATGAGGGGTCTCCTTGGGGAAGACCTAGGAAGGATCAGTATAATCCATATACTATACTATCCATATACTATTATGTAGACCATATTGTCAGGAACGCTCGGGACTTGTTGATTTGTTGATTTTTGACCCGACAGTGCATGGCGTCCTCTACCCTTTGGTTTGAGCTTGAAACACTCATCATTCAATTCAAATTAGCAAAAATAAACACGCGCGCCAAAGAGTACTGACATCACGTCAGTGCTTTTTTTATATTTTTTCAAGTTTCTTCGACAAATCAGGCTATCAATACAGTCTGGTAATTAGTTTAACTATAGGTCAAATAAAAAAAAATTGTGGTTACGAGACCCCCGTTAGGAACGCAATTGCTTCCGCCTATTCTTCAAATCCGAATGTAATTTAATATAGATTTTCCAAATAAAGTTATTTATAAATTGGCCCCAGGGCCAGGGTACAGACATTTCAACTCGGAAAAAACGCTATTTCCTCGAAAATGACTTGTCCGTGCACATGATTTTCTTTTAAAACCTGACTATATTGGCTCAGCACCAAATCCATGACCGCTAGACGTGAACCCCACCCAACATAAGCTGTACAACCCAAAAAGAGCCACTTATCCTCTGCGCATTCGCAACCTACTCGATGCTGAAAGTCGTACCAAAATCACAGACCTCACACAAAACTCTGATTCTTCAACACCATTGGTTAAGGAGATATCTGAGCCTCAATCCAAGCATGCCCAGATACTCCTAAGTGGATTCTATGGAGGAATAGCATCCTCCATTCCAAATCCCCAACCCTCTCAGACGAATACTCCAGCAGTTAAATCACTTTTCATCTGAGCATGCATATAAAGAAAAATGCCTGAAGGGGCAGCATGTACATAAAAAAATAAGTTTCGAAATTTTAAGCACAATATTCCGCAAAATACTGGTGCTGTGATCCCCACCACATGTAGCAAAAGTGTTTCTTTCGGTCTTTTGGATCTAACTACTGAGTTCAAATTCAATCGAATCAGTATTTTTCGAGTTGGAAACAAAATTTTAAAATATTTGAAATATTTCTTGGCACTTTATAGCCATCCGATCGATACAAAACTCTGCATGAATATAAAGGTCAGTATTCTACAATTCGATGCTAAATTTCAGGTAGATCGAGTAATCGGTTCCGGAAATATTCATAAAAAACATTTTAACTCAAAATGGCCATAACTCCGAAACTGTTTGGTGTATTTCGCCCGCTAACGAACTTGTCCGAGACATTTAGGCCCCAAAACTACTCTGCAAATTTCAATTTTCTAACTCCTTTCGTTCGAGTGTTCTAACGGGTGGCCGGGCGCACCGGACAGAGAGAATTGAATTTTACCTCGGATTATTCATCAGTGACTCGAACTCAATCAGACATTGTGACGAAATGTCTGTGAGTGTCTGAATGAAAAATACAGACATTGTGACACGCTGTTCCTTGCAGAACACGCGCGCAAAGATCGAGAAATCCACTGACGTGGAGTTAGGAGCTCTTGCGCGAATGTTCTATTGTCTATAAACGCCTCACAGACCGCAGACATACTGCAGGAAGTTGAGTATGAACAATGGAAGCTCTAACACGTGAAGAAATGCGTTGAGCATGAACTGAATTCAAATTTTAAAATAAAATCATTCCAAAAATACAAAGCCGATCTGGTTAAAATCCGGTAATCAATTGTAAAATGGCGGCTTGAAGGCTTGTGTGAAACTTCAGCGTAATTTGACAGAGAATTTCTGAAATACACAATTTTTGGAGAAAAGTTTTTATTTCTCTTTGAAGAAAAGAATTTGTTTCTAGTGATCATCACGAAATCAGGAGTCAGCATTCTGCAACTAATAACCAGGTTTCGGTCTGATTGGTGTCTGTATTGTTCGAGTCATTGAGGATATAACAACAAACTGTCAGATGGGTATAACTCAGAAACTGTTCTGCGGATTATAATGAACATTTGGATGCGTAACCTACCCTGGAACTTGCAAGTCGCTATCTCTTACCTTCGAAAGATATCGTGGCAAGGTACGGTCGGCCAGACAGAATTGAATTTGACATCGAAGTTTTCAAATTGAAAAATTACAGAAATTTGGGAAAAAACATAGCACGCTGTTTCTTAAAATATGCGTGCAAAAATATCACTGAAGTAGCACCTGTTGATATAGATTCTGAAACCATTTTATCTATTTAAGCCAACAAGACAGATACAGTTAGATAGATTGAAAGAAATCTTACAAAGCTGGATATTTTCAAATTGTCTTCTTGGACGATATACGAAAAAAATATATTTTCGATGAGCTTTTGTAATCCTATGGTTTTTGTGATAGAGATGCCCACTGGTTGTATCCACCACAATGTATAGTCATAATAATGCTGAATCATGAATTTCCAATTCACAAAAATAAAAACGTATGGTTGTATGCCTCAAATGGAAAAAATACAGAAAACGCAGGTTGGAACACATAGACTGGAATCTCATAAACAATACACATAAAGAGAATGTGAATGAACAGTGGAATATCTCGTGATAATTTCTTCAGGTGCTTCTGAACTGACCTATCGTAGAGGGAAAATTTGCTTGCGATAACGTGGACCAGACAATTATTTATACAGGGAGATTATTATAGACTGCAAGAAGAAACTAGATATATTGCAGTTATTCAAGACAATAAATCCCATCTTTACTGGAACACAATAAGAGATAAACTATGAATATGGGCAAAAACTGAGAGAAGAGAAGCACAAGAAATATGAAAACGAATACTGAATTCAGAAAATAAGATATAGATATATATATATATATAGAGTATATATGCTTAGGGAATAGAGGCTCATGTATGATAGGAAAAAAAAAAAGTGGTACTCTTTTTTCTAGCCGAGCTTTCGCAATACTTTATTGCTTCTTCAGGGTGTCTAAAATAAACAGATACAAAACATTAACAAATTTGACGTAGATTAAAATCATCTTAAGAATTACCGAAATTGAGGTTATACATATAATAACAACTGAAGTGGCGAAACATTAATAGACGTAAAGAATGTCTTTTGAAACACAATTGGGTTTGTTGATTCCATCCAATTTTACAATTTAAAATGCACTAGTCTAATGTTAATCTTTACATTTTCTTGGTCGTATTTTGGCTATTTAATATCGTCGTAAAAGGTTTGAAGTAATGTCATTTGTATTCACTCTGTTGAATCACTCATCGAGTGGGCCGTCATAGAATTCAGTTTCATTTTCTTTCTCCAATAGGTAGCTGTATATATTACTCAGTTTGTTTGTGTCAGATTTTTTATTTATAGAATTTTCTTTTTTATTTATTTGTATCATCTCATATATAAGTCTTTTATGATAATTTTTTTCCGTTTTTAAAATTTCCACGTTTTCGAGATCAATCTGATGGTTCAGGCTGTGCGCATGCGTCGCCAATGCACATCTATCCTTATAGGTCCTAATGTCTGATCTGTGTAGAGTTATTCTGCTCTTCACCCACTGGGAAGTTTGACCAACATAAATACCGTGACAATCCCGACAACTCAACTGATACACAACATTACTTTTCAATGTCCTCTGTATAGGGTCCTTGAGCACGCTATATAACGATTTAACGGTTTTCTGGTTGTAAGTTGTCACTAACACTTCCTCATTTCTAAAAATGGATTTGATTTTTGGTGTCAGCCCCTTGATATCAGGAAAAGAAGCATAAAGTTTATTAGTTTGATCATTTTCTATTTGATTCTGTTCACTCGATTCAGGTGTTTCATTTGAAGCATAAATCAGTTTAGTAATCATTGATGTTGGATATCCATTCTGTCTCAAAATCTCAAATAATCTTTTCAGTCCATCTTGTTTGTAGCTTTCATGGCATATTTTGTTTATTCTCTCTTTCATTTGTTTTATAAAATTTATTTTAACATTTAAATTATGATTTGATAGGTAATTTATAAATTTATTCGATGAAGTGGTTTTTCTGTACCAATTTAATTTTACAATATTTTCATGTCGGTGTACTCTGGTATCCAGGAATGGAACTCCCTGATCATGATCTTCCCTCTCGACTGTGAATTGTAAATCTTTGTTGTAGGAGTTGAAGCATTCAAGTGTTTGTTCAATATGCTCCTCAGGTATTGCTGCTATGATGTCATCAACAAATTTTTTCAAAAATGGTATTTTGAAATTCAATTTTCTTATGCACTCATCCAGTAGATCATCCATAACATACAAGGACAAAATCGGGCTCAATTTGGACCCCATAGCACAGCCAAAAATCTGTTGATAAAATCCTCATCGAAAAGTGCAACAGTTATTTTCCAGAATATATTGAATTATTTCCAAGAACAGACCTTTATCCATATTTGTATGATTCTGAATTTTTTCCCAGTTTTTTTCCAAAATTTTGATGATATTGTTTTTATCTAGGTTTCCGAATAGATTTACCACATCAAATGTAAAATTGGATGGAATCAACAAACCCAATTGTGTTTCAAAAGACATTCTTTACGTCTATTAATGTTTCGCCACTTCAGTTGTTATTATATAACCTCAATTTCGGTAATTCTTAAGATGATTTTAATCTACGTCAAATTTGTTAATGTTTTGGATCTGTTTATTTTAGACACCCTGAAGAAGCACTAAAGTATTGCGAAAGCTCGGCTAGAAAAAAGAGTACCACTTTTTTTTTTTCCTATCATACATGAGCCTCTATTCCCTAAGCATATATACTCATAATAAAAAAGGCTCTTATTTTGGATTACTATATATATATATATATATGATTATCTCTGCTCCTTTTGCGGAATTACCCGTTATACTTTTCCATTTTAATAAACTTATCCGCGTTATCCTATTTTCTTATTATATATATATATATACATTTACGTCTTTTCGGGGAAGAATCACGTTTTTAAAAACAAAAATGGTTTATTTGAAAATACTCGATACACTGAGCTTGACAATGTTGATCTAATTCTCAATATAATTAGCGATACAATTCTCTATGCAATTCTCCTCGAGAAAATCTAATAGGGTTCTATTTATAAGATTATCTTATCTAAGGAATGTGTGATGCAGGTCCACGCGCTAGGATGCAAAATGCTAAATAAGCAATATCTAACAAAGTAATATGATTACAGGATGGACCTTTGGAAATAAACCTATCTATTAAATATGGAATTGGAATCATGTAATTCCTCCTCGGCTAAATTAAAGGTATCACCTTTAAGAGGTGTGGCTTTATTAAAAATATTATTTCTTAAATATCTGAGAATGAAATAAATGCTTATTATGAAAATAATTAATACTAATAATATTAACAATGTGAATTTCGAAGGTTGGAAATTCCATTCTTCTAAATCTTCTAATTCGATATTGGGGATTTCCATTTCTTCTTTCTTGAATTCTTCATTTGACAGGTTCTTGGAGGGTAACATCATTTTTGGTAGAATGATGTATTTTTCTACGTCTATGAAAGTAGTGGGAGTAATTTCTTTCTGTAAGTTGCTTATGGTACATTTTGTTCTTAGAATTGCCATGGAAGGGATGAAGTAGTATTTGGTTTGCTGGGGACATTTTTCTTGGATTTTCTTGTTTCCCATTGACAATACATTTCCGTCTTCCAATAATTTTAGATCAGGAGAAATGACCATTCTCGTTCTGGGGCAGTCTTCGGTGTGGTTTTTCAAGATATTCTGCATACATATCGGGGATTCTATAAGGGAGTCTTGATCACATAGATAGTCATCTTCTATCGGATGGCACTGTTTTGTGGACCATTTCAATATTTCCTTTTGTGAGAGCAAATAGGAGTTGGTATAAGGAAGGGAAAGATTTTGTTGAGTTAGGTAGTGAAACTTGTATAAATCATAATTTTCTTTGTATACCAATGGTATTGATATTAGAAACAATAAAACTTTGTTCTTGAAAATAACTTTCGTGTGACATAATTGATAGTAATCTTTCAAATGATGAACAGGTATTATATTAACATTTTCTATTAATTTTGAGAACTTCGAGAAGGGTAAGCTAGATTCATGTAATAATCTCGCAAAGCTTACAGCATTATTAAGTCTGAAATAAAATCTGTACTAGTGTTTCCTTTGCTTTAAAATTTTCTTATGATAAACATGTTTGTTTTTAGTATCTTCAATACGGTTTTCATCAATTTCACGGGCGTCTATTTTCTTATAAACTGGGTCTAATTTGCGTGTTATTGGTTTCTTAATATAAGTGATTTTTATTTAAGGGATGATTTTCTTTCGCTGATCTCTTTTCATTAGTTTTTCTTGAACGTTCAATATTCTTCTGCTTATTTTTCTCCAATTGTTTTGAAATGTCATTAAGATTATCTACGTAACTTTCAACATAATTCTGAATTTGTTCATTATGTGTCCGCTCAATAGGTAGTGAATAATTTAAGTCTGCTTTGATTATTTGCATAGGTGTCATCTCTAAACTTGAGTGATTAGAATTATTATAGCTAAGCAATGCTTGAGAAAGTCTATTTTGAAAAGTATTTTTATTTCCGATCGTTCTTAATTGTTCTATCAACGTAGAATGAAACCGTTCTACTATAGCGTTAGAATTTGGGTTATAATTGGTTATGTAATGAATTTCTATTTTATGAATTTTGGAAAAATCCTGTACAACACTATTTTTGAATTCTAGTCCATTATCGCATGTTATCTTATTGGGGGTACCAAAATGGCTAAAATACATTAATAATTTATCTACTATTTCCGTGCCTGTCTTTTGTGACAGCGGGTAACATTGTCCAAATCTGGAGAATGAGTCTACAATGCTTAGACAATATGTTTGATTAAATCTTATAGTATCACAATAAATGTGTGTGAAAGGATTTGATCCTATTGGGTTTGGTTTAAATTTTAATTGGATTGGGGTTCTTTCGTACTTACTTTTCTGACATATTTCGCAAGAATTTATAAAATTTTGAACATCTTTGTTCATGTTCGGCCAATAATATTTGCGCTTTAAACTAGTTAAATTTTCTTGATATCCACGATGAATAGTTTTGGTTTCGTGATATTGTTGAATTCTTAGAAGTTGTTCTTCTTTATCTTCGACATCCTCTAGATATATTTTAGAGATTTTCAAATTGAATGAATTATAATCGAATTTATTCTGTAAAGTTTGTATAAGAGGTTTTTCTAACTCGGGGGATGCAAAATATATGGTATATGACTTTTTAGGTTGGACATATTCTTTGATAAATTTAAATAGATCATTTTCTATCGAATTTATAGAAACTCGCAATCTCATTTTGTCTCCAAATAATTTTGTTTTTGTGACATGGTAACTTGAGAATTTTCTCATTAATATTTGTAAAGGTGATGAATTTAAACTTCTTTCTGTATAAGGAATTTCGAAAATTGGAATATCAACGTTACTATGAATTGTGGCATCACTGTGAATAATTACATTTCCTGTTTTCAATTTACTTGAATTCGAATTATCTAGGACAGGTATTTCATCACTTGTATTGCCTAAAAAGTCATCTAATTCTTCATCGGTTAATTGATTTTTCATTGCAGGTAGTCTATCATTTGTGTGACCTAATAAATTTAGACATTCGTCTAATTCTTCATCAGTTACTTGATTTGCCATTGAAATAAGATCTTCTTCTATTCCATTAATATCGATTAAATTTTTATTAATAGTAGTTACATTGGAAGTATGTATAGATTTTTCTGGGTGTCTATTGGATAAATAATAGATGATTATTTTCAGATCTGAGTCTGCAAAGATATATTTTATTATTTTTAAGATAATTGACCATTCTAATCGGTCTAATCCACACGCAATTCGCGGCAAAGCTATGTATTTATCATCATTATATTCGCATAATTTTCTAAGGTTTAAGAGTGCTTTGAAAACTTTTTCATATTCAGGTTTATCAGAGTAAAGATTCTTAGTAATTAAGTAATAAATATTACGATTCCCGTTTCGGATCGATGCAATCTCACCTATTGATTTATTTTGAAGTTTAAGTTCGTTTACTTTACCAAACTTCTGTTTGAAATCCAGGGCAATACCTTGGTTCATATAAAAATCATTTGATACGCAGTGTGCTAGAGCATAGTTTTTAGGGCTTTCAAATAGATTACCTTCTTTTTCTATTACATTCGGTGCATCAATAATATTCTTGGATTCATAAAGTTTTAAGAAATTTTGATATGTTAGTTCATCAGTTGAATCCAAAATAATTCGACTTAGGGCGTCTGCATTATTTGTTGAGCCTTTCTTATATTTTATCTCGTAATCGAATTCTTCAAGTTTTATTCTCCATCGCATGAGACGTGAATTTGGTTCCTTAAGGGAAAATAGCCAGGTTAAAGGTTTATGATCGGTATAAATAGTGAATTTTCTTCCATATAGATAAGGTCTAAAATGTTTACACGACCATACAATAGCAAGTAGTTCTTTTTCTATGGTACTATATCTAGATTCTGCTAAATTTAATGTTTTACTTGTGAAAGAAATCGGTAGATCATTTGGTGGATCACCCTGTGATAATACGGAACCTATCGCGAATCCTGATGCGTCCGTTGTTAAAATAAAAGGTTTAGTGAAATCTGGGTATCTTAATACTGGGTGGTTTAATAAATTTCTCTTACATATTTCAAATGCTTCAATATAAATCGGGTCATTAATATTAATTTTCGCATTTTTTTTCAGGCATACAGTTAGGGGTTTAGAAATTTTCGCAAAATTTGGTATAAATTTTCGGTAATATCCGACTAATCCGAGAAATGATTTTATCTCTTTTTGAGTTTTTGGGATAGGAAATTTAATTACTGCTTTTAATTTATTTGGATTTGGTTTAATTCCTTCGGGTGTGATAATATGTCCTAAGAATTCAATTTCAGTCTTGAAAAAGTGACATTTATCTAGTTGAATTTTTAATTTTTCCTCTTTCAGAACTTCGATAATATTATGAATATCGGCCAAATGTTGTTCAACAGTGTCTGAAAATATAATAATATCATCCATGTAAATATAACAAATTTTTCCGATAAATCTTTCTAAGACAGTGTTCATTAATCTTTGAAAAGTTGCCGGGGCGTTTTTGAGTCCAAACGGCATTCTCAGAAACTCATAATGACCATTTTCAACAGTAAAAGCCGTTTTTTCAATGGATTCCTCATGTAACTCAATCTGGTGAAATCCGGAGGCTAAATCTAGCGTTGTAAAGTATTTTTTATTACCAAGTTTATCTAATATACTTTCAATTTGGGGAAGTGGATATTTATCCTCAATTGTTTTATCATTCAATTTTCTGTAATCTATCGCGATACGCCATTTCTTTTTTTCAGATAAGTCTTGTTTTTTAGGCACAATAACTACTGGAAAGGACCATGGTGATATACTAGGTCTAATAATTTTCTTGTCTAACATGTCTCGAATTTGAGTCTGAACTTCTTCTCTATGAACTTCTGGATATCTATAAATTTGACCATGAACGGGATTTTCATCGCTCGTTCTTATCTTATGTTTTATCCTATTTGTAAAATTAAGTGGTTGACCTGGTAACTGAAGAGCATCTACGTTTGTTTCGAATATTTTCTTCAATTGACTACTAATTTTTGGTTCTAAATGAGTAAGGTCTACTGGAATATTCGTAGGTTTTTGACATACTTGTTGGTATTTAAAAGGAATTTCACAAAAGTCATTAGTTAATTTTTGATTTTTGAAATCTAGGTTAAGTTCATATTTATTTAAGAAATCTGCACCAATTAATCCATCATAATTCTTATGAAATTTATACAATACAAAAGGATGACAATCATTCATTTGAAATTCTGAAAATAATGGTACTAACACTTTTTCATTAGAAGTTTCTTGCTTCATGCAAGCAGTTAAGGTAGTATTTTCATTAAAAATATTCTGGTGGAAATTATTATAAGCGAATTTTGGATCCATAAGACAAACGGAACATCCACTATCAATTAGGAGTTTACATTTTGGATTTTTAAATTCAATATACGGTAATTGATTTGTATGATCTAACGAATGATTTAAGTCAATGAATCGTTTAGGGCTAGTTTTCGAAAATTTTCTTTTAAATGTAAATCACGCTCGTTTTCAGGAACTGATTTATGATCAAATCTGGGGTCTTGTGAAGTTGACTGAATATGGGTTAATTCTTCAAATGTAAAGTTGGGTCTTTGTTCACTACTGAAATATTTCTTATTAGGATTTGTTTGATATTGGGTAGAATAATTTTGTCTTTTCTGCGGGTAATTTCTTGTTTGAATTGACATTTCTTCTGGTGGAGTTTGGATTCTCCTATTTGGATCGGGCTTAAATACATTAACATTCTGTTCTCGTGACGTACTAGGTCCAAATACTTGACGGTTCGTCGGGTAATAGGTATTTACTGCGCGTTGTTGAAACTGAATTGGTTGAGAGGGAAATCTCTGTTGAAAACTTTGATTAAAAGGATTTTCTCTATAATTCCTTTGATAATTTTGATATCGATTATTCGTAGGAAAATTTCTAGTGTTATTATAAGAAGAATTTCTATAAACATTTTGAGGAACATTTCTTTGGTTATTTTGATTAAAATTTCTTTGATTATTTTGGGGGATATTTCTCTGGGGTTCACTTTGACGTCTATTCATTTGAGTTTTGTAATGTGAAAATGGCTGTTGATAATAATAATAATCTTGTCTAATAAAAGTAACCATTTCATCATAATTCATAATATGTCGACCTCTAAGGGCTGTTCGTAATTCTGCGTTAATATTATACAAGAGAACGCGGGTTGCTACTCGTGAAGCTATATTTTTCTCTTGTTCTTTTTCTAATACTGGTAATTCTGATAATTCAATCTGAGAATCATATTTGTTTTTCAATTCAACGATCTTTTCCAAAAATTCTAAATCATCTTCGTGTCTAAGTCTTTGGGCATTTTGCAGATCCCAAAATAGAACTGACAGACTAATTTTTTCTTCAAATCTTAATTTCAAAAATATTTTTAAATCATTCCAAGTTTGAGTAATTCTTTCATTGCTACTTACTACTTCGCTCGCTGTTCCAGTTAGTTTACTTTTTATGATATCAATAATTACTTCATTTAACAGTACTTCGGTTGTTTTGAATTTATTATAAAATTTCTCGCAATGATTAATAAAGCGTGCAAGGTTTGCTTGGTTACCATCAAAAGGTAGAATTGGTTTTGCAAATAAATCTATTAGTTTGATTTTATCAAAAAGATTACTTTCTTGAGTCATCTTGGAAATATTATGTTCGAGTTATACAATTATTTAATTCGCGTTAATCGGTTTTTTAATAAGAAACCTAGGAAAAACTATGGTAATCGGTTTTTTGATAAGAAACCTAGAAAAAACTATGGTAATCGGTTTTTTAATAAGAAACCTAGAAAAAACTATGACACAAGTTTTACGCACAAAACTGTGGGGAAAAAGATTGACTAACTTTGACCAGGTTAGGAAAACTGGGGAAAACAGTAAAGGAATTGCTCAATGCTCACCAAGTTGTTTTATTGAAGTCGTTGAAGGGCGCTACTCAATCAATCGGACTCTGGATTCTTCTCCAAATTCTATGTTGTTGTTGAAACTGCTAGCCTCTGGAAGATTCTCCGTGGATGAATTTTAGGGGTTGATTCGTCGCACTTTTCTTCGCACACTGAGACTGGCACAATATTATTTGAGATACAGTTCGTACTCGCTTTTCCTTTTGGAATTTACGTCGCACTTATTCTGAGTTCTCGGGTTCTTTTGTTATTCAAAGAATTAAAATTCACGTGTTTTTTTTTCTTTAAAATCACTTATAACATCACGTCCTCGTCGCCATTTACGTCTTTTCGGGGAAGAATCACGTTTTTAAAAACAAAAATGGTTTATTTGAAAATACTCGATACACTGAGCTTGACAATGTTGATCTAATTCTCAATATAATTAGCGATACAATTCTCTATGCAATTCTCCCCGAGAAAATCTAATAGGGTTCTATTTATAAGATTATCTTATCTAAGGAATGTGTGATGCAGGTCCACGCGCTAGGATGCAAAATGCTAAATAAGCAATATCTAACAAAGTAATATGAATACAGGATGGACCTTTGGAAATAAACCTATCTATTAAATATGGAATTGGAATCATGTAATTATATATATCGGGTGTCCCAAGGTGAGTGGCCTATTAGATTATTATGGAAACTATTTATGGTAAAGATTTTAAATTTTGTGGATCGATATTTGGCCATGTAAGGTACATTTTTAGAATAATTTCACAATTCCAGTGTTGCCGGATGTACGACAATTTGGCAACAACTTTGTTATTTTAAATGGGACATTTGGTATTTCTATTTTTTTTATGATACTCCATAAAATACTGAATCTACTCATTCTACTTTTTCATACCCATCTTTAACGGTTTCTGAGTTATTAATTATTTTTCGAAGTTTTAGATCAAATAGGCGTGTTACGAAAATGACTCTAGTTCGCTCAATATTTGAGATTTGAATCAGAAAATTTAGCAAATCATTAGATATTGATCTGGTATATGTCATTGCTTTTGAATTATAATTGTCAGTTATACAGGATGGACAAATATCGATCCACAAAATTTAAAATCTTTACCATTAATAGTTTCCATAATAATCTAATAGGCCACTCACCTTGGGACACCCGATATATATATATTTATTTATTTTTATATTACCGCAGGGTAGTCACAGACTATCGGGGAGTGACGCCCCCGCGTACCTGAGTCACCCAGCCCCTAGGTTCAGCAGGCCTAGGGAGCTGTAGAAAATCTGCTCCTGTGACTAGAAGCATGAAGCAGGGCGGTAGGGGGCAGCTGGCTGGCCCTCTTCGGAGCCGTCCGGAGAAAGAGCCAGATGGGGTAAGCTGTCGAGCGAGCGGCGCAGCCCCCCGAGATGGCACCGCAAGTCAGATCTCAATATCTTTCAGGAGAGAAAGGAGGAGTGTCAGTTTGGATGGGATTCGCTCCCAGCCCGCTGTGACTTCGAGAAGAGATAGAAGAACACGCTGGAACGAGGAAGAGAATATCCTCTTATTGCGTGTTCATTTCATAGCAAAGGATCTGGAACGTAACACAGGCACGAATTACAGGCAAGCTCTTACTAGTATATGGAACGATATCAACCCACAGAAACAGTCGTACGCCAATTTGTTGAATAATCGGCTGAGATGGATGCTCAACAATGAGAAGTTCACTGACATTGAACTCAACGAGGTCAAGGCCAGTTGTTACCCAAGAGGCTCGGCACAGGATTCTGATGATGAGTCAGATGAATCAGAGGAGGACATTCCTCCCCTTGTACCAACAGAAAGTGAGAACTCCACACTTACACCCGGCCATCTTCAGCAAAAACTTCTGAAGAATTATTTGGTGTACGCAGGAATACCACCAGAAAAAAGGCCGAGAATACCAAAGATCAAGGGCTCCAAAGTCATGCTCCAAAGAGTTCTGGAAATTAATGAGTCGATGAAACACAACTTACCGGCTACTCGAAGGCTTGATGACGTGGTGGATCTTGTGTATGCGGGAGCCATCACGGTATGCTCTGAGCTGAATGTAAAAATAAAGGATTCTGTTCGGCCAATGCGGAAGGTGACAACACCGCCATGGAAACAGCGCCTGCAAAAAAAGATACATAATATCAGGAGAAACTTAGGCATACTGCATACTTACCTGAATACTAGGGCACCGTCCAATAGAGTAAAAAAACTGACTTGTCAGAATTCAAGATCAAATCTCGTGATAGCCATTTCAGGGAAAGTGTAGTAGGAGTCTATGACAGGCTAAAACAGAAAATAAAAGCGTTGGCAAGCAGAATACAACGATACAACGAGCGAGTGAAAAGGTACAACAACAACAACCTTTACTACATAGACAAACAAAAGTTTTTCCGTCAACTAGAGCAAGGAGCATCTGAAGAAGAAAACCCGCCAACAGAAGAAGCAATGCATGCATTTTGGAGGGAAATATGGGAAAGGGAGGAAGTGCATGATGATGGAGCGCACTGGATCAAAGTCGCTGAGGTAGACTCCAATAGATACCAAATGGGAGGAATGGAGATCACCGAAAATGTTATTAAAATGGTCCTAAGAAAGACGAACAACTGGTCAGCCCCAGGATTCGATCAAATTCATAACTACTGGTGGAAGCATTTCACAGCGACGCATGGACTCCTAGCGAAACTGTTCCAGTTATCTCTCGAAGATCCAACCAGAATTCCGGGTTTCATCACGTTGGGTGTTTCGTACACGCTGCCAAAAGGAAATATTACGGCAGATCCGAAAAATTATAGGCCGATCACCTTCCTCCCAACAATATACAAGATCTTAACCGGGGTACTGACGCGACACATATGGAGATACGTAGGCGAAAATAATATACTCGCGCAAGAACAGAATGGGTGCAGAGGAAACGTGAGGGGATGCAAAGAGCTTCTAATAACCGATTACATAGTCACAAAGCAGGTCAAAAAGAAAAAGAGAAACATTTCAATGGCATGGGTGGATTACCAGAAGGCGTTCGACTCGGTACCCCACTCATGGCTCATAAAAATCCTTAAGTTATATGGAATATCAAATCCGATTATTTCTCTCTTGGAACACCTAATGAAGACCTGACGCACACAACTGGTGGTTAATAAAAATAAATCCAATTACAAGACAGCGGAGATAAGGATCAGAAGGGGAATTTTCCAGGGGGACACGCTGAGCCCTCTATGGTTCTGTCTGGCATTAAACCCTCTTAGTAATTTACTAAATAACCAGATATATGGATACACCCTAAACAAGGCAAGAAACATCAAAATTAGCCACCGTTTGTACATTGATGACATCAAGCTCTACGCCGCAAACGAAGATCAATTGAAGAAACAGCTTTGAATAGTGGCATCGTTCTCTGAGTCCATATGTATGAGGATGGGCATAGATAAATGCGCAGTTGTCCATGTGAGGAGAGGCCGAATACAGGAGGGAGCCGGCCTGAAAGTGATAGAGGACATAACAATACCACAGCTGGGAAACGAGGAGTCTTACAAATATCTAGGTGTTCAACAGGCGTTGGACATAAAATCAGTGGAGATGAAAGGAGTGTTTAGAGAAAAACTTTTACACAGAATGAAAAAGGTGGTACAGAGCGGGCTCCATTCCAAATCAATGTTTGAGGCAATCAACATATGGGTAATGCCCTGCATAGTTTATTCGTTTGGGGTAATCAAGTGGACGACCACTGAATTGAAGGAGATAGACAGGAAAATTAGAGCAATACTCACCAGGAATGGCATCCATCACCCGCATGCATCAGTGAACAGGTTGTACATCTCAAGAAATGAAGGAGGCCGAGGGCTTCAGAATCTGGAAATAACACATCATAAAACCCTATGCAGTATGAGAGAATACTTCATCTCTAAGAACTCACCGTTCCACCAAGCTCTACTTAATGAAGACATCAACTTAAGCCCGTTGAACTTATCAGGCCAAATAGATCCACCACAACTCACCATGGAACAGCTCTCCCGGGAATGGCGAGGCAAGGCGCTACACGGGAGATATCCTGGAGTACTGCAAAACAAATCGGAATCACTTACTTACCTTAAGGCAGGATATTTGTTCCCTGAAACAGAAGGAAGGTTAATAGCAATCCAAGATCAAGTGGTTCCGACAAGATCTTATATGAAAAATATTACTGGAAGGAATATACCTACAGATAAATGTCGTAAATGTTCACAAGCAGTGGAGTCCATTCAGCATGTCACTTCGTCCTGTTCTGTGCTGGCACCCACAGACTACACTCACCGCCACAACGAGATGGCGAAGGTTTTCCATTAGGCTATTGCCAAGAAGTATGGCTTGATAAGGAAAGTGGTGAGACCTTTCGAGTACCGGCCGAGCAGCATACTTGAAAACTGCGACAATAAACTGTACTGGGATACTTTCATCACGACGGACAGACCAGTCAAACATAATAGGCCTGATTTATTGTTGCATAATAAAAAAGAACAAGCAATGGTGATTCTCGATGTCGCTATCCCGGCTGACGACAATTTGAGCAAAGCATTCGTTGAGAAGTTAACAAAATATCACGGTCTAGCGTTTGAACTCAAGACCATCTATCGCCTGAAATCAACCTCCATCCTGCCTCTGGTTATGTCGACAAATGGATTGGTTGAGAAACATCTTGATGAAAATACACTTAGACTGGAGTTGGACAAGGAAGTGATTAGTATTGCTCAGAAAGAAGTTCTCCTTGCCAACACGAGACTATTAAGAAAGTTCTTGACATCCGTTTGACCTGCTTTGACAAATACTTGTTCTGGAGATCAGAACACACACATAGATTCCCGGAAGTCCAAAAGAAAATATTCACACATTTTTATCTGATGTATCTGATGGAATAGTAAAGAACATGAAAAATATACCATTCACAGTCACATAATGGATATACCGCCGTATTTCCAAAGCATTCAATCTTCGACCATTCCAGTCACAGAATGGATATACCGCCGTATTTCCAAAGCATTCAATCTTCGTTAAATCCTAACTGGGGTCCTCAGTTAAGGATAAATTTGAATCGCAACCTCCGTTAATGTGAAAATTAACGTGAAACAGGCTTTTTTCGCCACCTTCAAATACGTTATGTGAGGTTGTGATTCAAATTTATCCTTTACTGAGGATCTCAGTTAGGACTTAACGGCGTTTGAATGCATTGTGAATAAGGCAGATAGTAACGAAACTGAAAAATAAAAACAGCTTAGATATCGATGAAATTAAAACAGACGTTTGAGCAAATATGCAAGCCAATCACTTATTATTTACAATAATTGCACAGAATATGACATATTTCCTAATCAACTAAAGCAAGAAGTGATAGTTTCAATCCCCGAGAAAGGAGAAGAAGGTTAATTGGGAAACTTTCTAGAAAATATTCGAGATGTATATCAACTCCACTCCATTTCCAACTCTAACTCTAACTCCAACTCCTACTCCAACTCCAACTCCAACTCTAACTCTAACTCTAACTCTAACTCTAACTCTAACTCTAACACTAACTCTAACTCTAACTCTAACTCTAACTCTAACTCCAACTCCAACTCCAACTCCAACTCCAACTCCAACTCCAACTCCAACTCCAACTCCAACTCCAACTCCAACTCCAACTCCAACTCCAACTCCAACTCCAACTCCAACTCCAACTCCAACTCCAACTCCAACTCCAACTCCAACTCCAACTCCAACTCCAACTCCAACTCCAACTCCAACTCCAACTCCAACTCCAACTCCAACTCCAACTCCAACTCCAACTCCAACTCCAACTCCAACTCCAACTCCAACTCCAACTCCAACTCCAACTCCAACTCCAACTCCAACTCCAACTCCAACTCCAACTCCAACTCCAACTCCAACTCCAACTCCAACTCCAACTCCAACTCCAACTCCAACTCCAACTCCAACTCCAACTCCAACTCCAACTCCAACTCCAACTCCAACTCCAACTCCAACTCCAACTCCAACTCCAACTCCCACTCCCACTCCCACTCCAACTCCAACTCCAACTCCAACTCCAACCCCAACTCCAACTCCAACTCCAACTCCAATTCCAACTTCAACTCCAACTCCAATTCCACATCCAACCCCAACTCCAAGTCCATAACCAACGCAAACCTCAACGACAACACGAGGTGATAATGCAGCATGAATACAACTGATCCTACTTTTAACTGTAAATTGTGAGGAGGTAATACGGCACACTTTTTAAACCTTCTCTGGACTCTGGACACAAATAATTCAAGACCAAAGTTAGCCAAATCGGTCCAGCCGTTCTCGAGTTTTAGTGAGACTGACGAACAGCAATTCATTTTTAACTATACAGAGTGAGTCTTTAAGTTGTACATTAAATTTAACCATAGATTCCTCTCATCAAATAAAACACTTTTGCCATCTACCAATTTTCCAGATTCAGCTAATGAAAACAGATACAGGCTGTTGAAATAAAAAAAAAATGGTTTTTCTTTTGTAGCTTTGACATGGTTATGCAGATTTTAATAAATTTTGGTATGAAGTTTTCTATAACTATGACACATAATCTCCAATTAACAGTTTTTCCCTACTTTTTTTGGTTTCCTCGTTATAGACTCGCGAATTCCTAAAACTATGAGAAATTAGCATAATGAAAGCAGATGAAGGTTATCTTGAGTTGTTTTTGAAATACCCTATCCTTTTAGAAAATTAAATTTTTTTTCATCATTTCTACTAAATGTATCGTTTTCGAGATATTTTTCACTGAATGACATAAAAAATGAAAAAAATTATAGAAATTTACCTGCTTTTATCAATCCGAACCTGGATCACAGATGATCTGCTCGAATAAAGGCATAGACTGAGTATTGAGTTGACACTTAGGCTCACTTCACATCAACGCGACACGGTTTTATGTACGGCAACGACACAAACGCTCGAGCTTTGTGTAAACGACACCGGCATCCGATTCTTGGGTGAATGCTTGAATGATAGCTTTCACAGCTATCCGGCCGAGTCGTGGTCGTTTAAACGACACAAGGCTGCCGTGCACGACTGGAGGGTGTCCAGCAGTCCCCTTGAGCCGTGCCAGGCAGCCGTGTGTCGTTCGCACGACCACGGCTCGGCCGGATAGCTGTGAAAGCTGTCATTCAAGCCTTCACCCAAGAATCGGATGCCGGTGTCGTTTGCACGACTGTGAAGCGTGGCTGTGGGAAAGCTATGGGCGTTTGTGTCGTTGCCGTACATATAACCGTGTCGTGTTGATGTGAAGCGAGCCTTACAGAAATTCAATTCAATCTCGCTTTTTTCTAAATTGATTGGTTATTATTACCATCTGAAAACGGGATAACTTAATAACAACTTATTAAAATAACTTGATTCGCAGGGTAGTTATCTTTTGGGAAATAGGTGAATAGGCTTACCATGATCTGTATTCATCTATGTATTTTTCTCTGGGTATCCCCAATAATGAATATGGAACTTTTAAATTAGGTATCTGTTATCCATGTCATCTAAACATTTATATTCATACTGCTTCAAACATAATTTCATCTTCTTAATTTTCACCAGATATAACTCACGTCACTTCTAATTTTATTATTTTATTCGAAATACATAGTTGAATCTTATGAGTTTGTAGTACATTAGTATGCATGAGGGAAATATTAATTATAAGTATCATTCCTCCTATCCATCCCAATTATTCTCGACAAGAAATTCTTAATCTGGATCTACGGAATTATCCAAACAATAAACATAAATAACAATTAACAACGGACGTTATGTTCTAAGGTTGGACCAACGATATATTCTGTGGCAAACCTAATATTATAATACTTACTAGTGGCCAGCAGTCCATATTTTGGGATTCAGATGAGCCAGCAGATCTACCTAGCCATAGATCCACATTTTTCTGGTAGATCTACATTTTTCCGGTAGATCTTCTTTTTTTTAGTAGATCAATATTATCGGTAGATCAATTGGACCGGTAGTTCACTCAGTCGAAAATGTCGAGGTGCTTTTGAGTTCCTATAAACCGAATATAGCGCTACCTACCGGGTTTTTATTGTAACCTCGACACCCACCCACACAATAATTATAATGTTTATTAAGATTCAGATCACAAAAAGTAACTCAAAAGTAAAGTTGCATCAAAATCGGTCGAGCCATATCTGAGTTCCTATAGACCGATTGCAATGCCACCTACCGGGGTATATTGTGGACCTGACACATCCTCAGATACACACACAAAGTTTAGTTGAAATCGGTCCAGCCGTTCCTCCTATAAACCGGATACAGCGCCAGCTTCCGGTTTCCTATTGTGACTCTAAGATCCACTCAACACACGCACACAAAGTTTGATCAGAATTGGTCAAGCCCTTTTTATGATGTAATTTTTCGAAAAATGCTCTGAGTAGCAGTGGTTTTCCTTTTGCAACGGTTTTACAAAGTTTATAATTGTCCGCATGATAGATATCTCGAGATGACATTTTACTAAAACCGTCCTGTATAGTGGTTTTTCATTTTCGATAGTTAATTTTGTTGAAATATATCCATTCACTGTTGGGAAGAAAATTAACAGTGCTGTGCTAAATATGGCATAAGTTTATAGGTATAAACCAATTACTTAGCAGATCCAGTTTTTAAATCCATATAACTAACTTAATCACATCTACCCACTGGATGAATCAAGAGTTGAAATAGGTTCGTGGAATGGAATATTATATATTTACTGTTGGATCAAAATTGAACAGATATGGCATAGGTGGCCACCATTCACTGTTAGGTCAAAAATTAACAGTGCTGTGCCTAAGCTGGCATAAGAGCACAGTAACAAAGCCTACACAGAACACAACTGGTTCTCCTTACTCGCTCAAGCTCTTCGAGAACTTATGGGGGGGTCTCCTTGGGGAAGGTCTAGGAGGATCAGTATAATAATATACAATAGATGGGAAAATAATCTTACCTAATGTAATTTATATTATCAATTCTTATCATAATTACTAAAAGGTTAGATTTTGGATTGTGTGGGATGAGTAGAAAAATGAAGAACCATCCTGTATGTAATATATTGTTTCAACTTCATGATTTTTACACTTTCCTCTTGTTCTAGGTATATTATATCAAATGGTTTCTCTTTTATTCTCCATTCTGGAAAGATGTGTTGTCTAATGCCTGCTCTGAAACAATTATAAACTGTTAAAATTCGTTTACTTACAACAAATAGGTACTGTTAATCAAAAATTATCACTGAATTTTCCAAATCGTGATGAGAAGAGTCCTATTAGAATGGAGTAAAGAGCTATCCAGTAAAAGATGAAAATCATATTAACAACCATCTTGTCAAGTGTATACATTCAATAACCGAACCAAAGTTAATAGTTTTAAAGTTACTTCACCTAAAAATAACATTATTTATTATTATTAAATACCCTTCGTTTACTACAAAGGTAAGGATAAACTGATCCCACGTGTGATAGGGATGCAACCCGCCCCTACACTGAGACCAATTGTTCTATTGTGGCACACCTATAATCTATACTTCAACCACAAGCTCAAGCCCCTCGATAAGGAATATGAGTTTAGTGGGTGAAAACTTGTCCAGTTCCCTCAGTCTCAGTTTGTGGACTATTAGTTCCTCAAATTTGATCCTGTCCCCAGTGGGGCAGTCACACATGATGTGTTCGATAGACTCGTGGTCCTCCAGGCAGTCTGCACTCGGAGTCCTGAATCAACCGCAGCGTAATTAGCTCATTTCTGAGGTCACAGTGGTCCGTGTACACAGCTGTTAGGATTCTCAGGTATACCCTAGAGAATCTGAGCCATTGTCTGGCTCTTTCAGCTGATGGGCCAGTAATTGTTGAGCGAGCATGTCTGAGTCCAGATTTCCTGGACCTTTTGGCCCAACCATCTGTTGTTCTCCCTCCCCGCTGCCTGAGAGAGATACCAAAGGCCGGTTCAGGTCCAATGAGCCCCATGCAAGAAGGAGGTTACGGTCAATCTGGAATCAGTTCAGTCGGACATCCATTCATGATTGATGTCAGAGAAACGGGAAACTGATTGTATTTCAAGCAGCAAGTTTATGGAATTCGAAGAATCCAATGCATTTTCATCGAGAAGCGACCGTGTAATGTGTTTCGTCAGTCCATTAATCTGGAATCAGTATCATCGTAATCAAGATGACAGACTGAACTGATGCCAAACTTGTGGACAATTTATCTCCCTTCACAGATGAAGCAAATGAATAGCACTAATAATAATAAGTACTTACAGTGTAACATAAACATTATGCATAAATGAAGATATTTAAAAGAGTCATGTTTCCAAGTTCACCATTCTTCTTAGGCATTCCTCACATTTCATCGTTCAATACAACAATACTGTTGCAAATAGATTTTAGTACCTGTTTCCTAAATTGATTTACCTCTATTGGAGATTGGTATCGTTCATTTAAAAGTCAGAATCCTATCCTCGATCCAGAAGAAACACTGACATTTATATTACTTGACCACAGGAAGAAAGTATACTATAGGCGAATTCAAGCGAATAACCATAACACAGTTGTTAAGACCAATCCCTTTCTCTCATGACCAATCGGTTATAATTTAAATGTACTTGAATGTGGAAATAAAGGCATTATTATTATTATATTTGGTAGGGGAACTACTTTGTTTTGGTTATTCGCTTAAATTCCACCAATGTTTAAAAAATACTTACGTATAGAAATAGATAATGTAAATTAACGGAAGTATTCTATATAGGCTGGTTGGTTACTTTCTATCGTGATATATCCTGGAAAACTTCAAAATTTTAGTACCTAATATTTATGTTCATACACTGATGGGAGATCAACTGACCTGAAAATCGTCGAAATCTTTATAAATTTAAGTAAAGTAGTAATTACCTTATAGTACTTACTTATAGAGTTATATTCCAGGTAATTTATAACAGATAATCGTTGATTTCACGAAAACCCATCCGTTCAGTCCATTTTGAGGTTATTCATTTCCACCGGCGAATATGTAACTACCGATCGTGGTAAATATCAATTTCTGTTGCAAGTATCAAATCGAAACCAAAGGTTTTTATCGATTCTGAATAAATCTCGGCACATTTCTGATCCGAAATCGATCGCGGATCGATTTTCCTTAAATTATCCTAAATTTAAATTGACATTCAGACATTTTTGACCTTGGAATGCTTCTAACAGTTCTAACTCAGGGCTTCCCAAACTGTTCGTCGCGACATCGTCTTAGCGGCGTCGCATGTCGATGCGACCGAGTCTAGCGAGCTGATAACGTATATTAACAGGCTAGTACTTAAATTGGTATATATTTTTGGGGGCCGAGTTAAGGGGAGTCGTACAAAAATGGGAATGCCCCAAGGGCGTTACAGTAAAAAAGTTTGGGAAGCACCGGTCTAGCCTATTCCTTTGGAAAAATTAGAGATGTGCAAGTGGGATTTTGTCCATTAATTACTTCGTGAGATAAAACAGAACGCCACCTTCATCCCAAAATCTTGGGGTCGGTCGACTTCGGCCTCGCTCGGGTCGTTTTATTTCTATAGTTCCATAAAAACGGTCGATTTTCCGCATTTTGGCGATTTTCAAACGCTCGTAGAAAACGAACGGAAAAAAAATCGGAAAAAGTGTCTCGCTATTCTATCCGTCTATATTCGGTCTTTCGATCGGTACCGTTAGATACGGTCGGGCGAGAGGAACGAAAAAGCCTTTAGGTTTCGGGCGAGGCCGCTTTTCGCCGTTTCGACGATTTCGCGACTTTTACGGAATTTTTTTAAAATACTCGCGACTTCCCGATCTCGACGAAAATCGCCTTCGGCGATACGTCGGTCCTCGCCCTCGCCGCGGCGATATTCGCCTTTCGCGAGGCTCGCGGCTTCGCCGCTCGCGAAAATTTCTTCGAAACCGCCCGTTTTAGAAAGTTCTCAAAATGTAACTTCTATGGTTCCGACTTTGCTACTTTAATAATATAGCGTTGATTACATTTCTGTGCCTGATGCCTGATTCTGTCACAGTACAATAAAATATTTTTTTACTGTGTCTATACGAGGTCGTCACATAGATAGGTTGTTTTTCTCGATTCAGTAGAGTAGAGGTTAGAATAATTGATATTAGTTGGATATGATATTATATTCATTTATATGATACGAATTGAAATATGTAAGGAATGTGAAAATAGGCGAAGAAGATATTGTAGATAATCTTATAGTGGATATTCAATGAAAATCAATTTGGAGTCGGTTTTAATATTCAGAAGAGTTTTTGCCGAAAATGAAAGACTTCAGTGAGTAAATAAGATTTACAGACGATTTCGTTGAATTCCTATTATCAGATGATAAAGCTTTCATATAAGTATTCGATATTGAATCCAGTAAGTGTTTCTGTGTTCTACACTTAAAGACAGTTCAGGGGTGGCTTTGCACATTGTAAAATCTTTAAACGCTTATAACTTTTTATCTGAGCCGAATCTGGAAAAATAGTAAATGTAAAAGGTGTTCCATTTGAAGAGAGGAATCCATGGTTAAAATTAGTGCACAACTTAAAAACTCACCATGTATATACAGGGTGTCCCAGAAGTCGTCGTCAAGCCGGAAGTGGATGATATTGCAAGTCATGATAGTTATCAGAAAAATATTGAAGAAAAATTAGGTGATGCAATTTCAAAATTATAGGCATTTACAGAAAATAGAAAAAATCTATACTTTGGGATGGTTATTCAATTCCCATTTCTACAGATCTTAATTTTTTTCCAATTTTATTTTTTTTATATCATTCTGATTAATGCGTCTGTATATTATTGCCCAAAATTTCATGACTTTTGCCCCACTTTGGAGCAAAATGTTACTTTATGCACCACTAAATATTCAAACCTCATATTTCGTCCAATTTCAACTGCCTGTTGAAAAAAAATGTACTACGCTATTTCGGCGTGTAACTCTTAAAGTTGGCGCATTTAAGGAGGATTCCAAAATGCTACAACACTTGCTACTTATTTTGCAAATTTCTCGTCTGAGAATTTTTTCTGCAGAGAAACCCATTTACGAAACAATTTTTCCTACTAACTCTAAATGATTTCAGTGCACTTAAGGTGGTTACTTTGAGTTCTTTATTTGAAACAGATGAAGAGAGTTAAAAATAAGCCAACGGTATCTAAAAGTTTCTCACACAGAATATTGAAAAAAAAAAACAGGTTACGCCATTATCACATTCAGAGGGTACAACCCCGAGATTACCTCCCAACAGTTGCATTTTGTCAAATGATGATTTGAAGACACCGGGAGGATCCACGATTCTTGATGAATGTTTCCTGGTCCGATGATTCGACATTCAGTAATGACGGTTACATGGATCTACACAAACTACATGAATGGCATGTAGAAAATCCACATTTAATGAGGAAACATAGATCACAGCATCGATTTAAAATGAACATATGGACCAGTAGTTTGAATGGAAAAATAATTGGACCTTTTGAGCTGCCAGAGATAATTCTTGAAAAATCTATTACTGAATTTATTTGAAGACGTGCCACTAAGCATACGTAGAGATCTGTGGATCACACCTCACGTAATTTATGGACGCCCCCAAAGATTATTAAAAAAGTTCTCTGAATCAGAAAAATCACTTATGCACAGAAAACAAAAACAAAAAATTCAGACTACCTGGAAACAGTAGAAGAGCGCCTTTTATCTGGCATCATTATCTGCATCACTCACACATCGTAGAATTATTAGCTTTCTGTTTAATTGAACCAGAAACCTTACAGTTAAGGGCTCAATTAAAGGAATGGTTACACTAGAATCAATTGAAGTATTTAGGAAAAATTGGATCAAAAATGGGTTTCTCAGAAGAAAAAATTCTAGCCGAAAAACGTGCAGAATTACCTGCAATTGTTGTACCATTTTGGAATCCTCATTAAATGTACCAACTTTTATAGTTACTTGCTGAACAAGCGGAGTACATTTTATTTTTCAGTACAGGCAGTTGAAATTGGACGAGTTATGAGCTTTGAATATTTAGTGGGACAAAAATAAATTTGTCGTAAAATTAAGATTTGTATAAATGGGAATCGAATAACCATCCCAAAGTAAAGATTTTGTCGATTTTCTTTCAATGCCAATAATTTTGGAATTGCATCACCTATTTTTTATTCAATATTTTTCTGATAGCTATCATGATTTGTAATATCATCCGCTTCCGGCTTGACGTCGACTTCTGGGACACTCTGTATAAATAAAGTAAAAATGAAATTTATATATCTATATAAATATAAAAAACTTGCAGCAAAACTGACGAGGGTCTTTCACAAAAATCTATAAACATAAATATACAGGGTGTTTCATCATAAACTGGACAAACGAATACAGCGTGTAGATGACATCGGGAGAATCATTTTTGCCTCATGACATATACCCCGTTTTCGAAGCATAAGCGAGATACAGGGTGTTCAAGGTAATTTTTGAGCAATATTCTATCGAGTGTGGTCAGTTATGTGTAACATTTGAAATAATGGTTTTTGGTCACATCTCAGTATTTTCTTATGCTCAATTCTGAAATGATATAAGATTCTGAAAATAGTATTTAAAAATGGCGGAAAACCTGCAAAGTTCGAAATTTTTTTACGCGGTTGCCAATTTGAGTTTCACTGTATGAATTATCTCAAGTTTTTAAGAAATTCTATGAAAACATTTTTTCAAAATTCGAACACAACTTTTTTTTTACATGTCTACAGCAAAAATAAAATTTCATCCGAAATTGATGAACTTTTCCACGCTTATACTATTCTTCAACCTTAACGAAAATATGAAAACAGAACCGAAAAATATCGATGGGTTTGTTTTTTATAGCCATTCAAAGTTTCCACTCGGATATCTAACTTATTCGTTTTTTGAAAACTGGTTTGGCTATGAGGGCAAAAAGTTTGAAATTGAACTGCCGAAGCATTCCAGATGGAAATTAAAATTTCTCAAAAAAAAATTTTTTTGTTCATATTTCAATAAAACTCTGGCTGGAATCGAACTAGTGACCTTGCGATAGGAATTACTCTTAGCTCTAGATAGAAATTGAAATTATTCGGAACATATTAATTATCGTTACCTAGCAACAGTAATTCACAGAATTTGACAGTATGTTCGAATTCAACTGAATAATATTTCGTTAGTTTCTTATAAAACATTTCAATTCGAGCAGAAATTAAATAATCAATGTTGGAAATAATTATTTGGTTCAGCGAATCAAGAAAATCAAGAAAGTGAGAGAATATTGTCTTATAGCAAAATTTTCTTGAATATTTAATTTTATATTTCACTAACGCAAGAATATAACACAATAGTAGACAAATTTAACAATTAATTGAACAACTAGGACGAAATAATAGATTATAGTTCAGTTTCAAAAATATTCCCATTCATTTGAACACACAGTCTCGCTCTTTTCACCACACTGTTCACCGCTGAACCTATCATTCCTTGATTATGACGAATTTCCTGGGCAGCTGATTCAATTCGTTGAATCAATTCTTCTTTCGATTCTACTGGAGCTCGCTTGTCGTAGACCAGACTTTTCATATGACCCCAGAAATAAAAATCCAGTGGAGTTAGATCTGGACAACGTGGAGGCCATGCAACAGGTCCAAACCGACCAATCCATCGCCGTGGGTATTGGGAGTCTAGAAACTCGCGTACACTCCTGACTGTGTGCGCAGAACAACCATCGTGTTGGTACCAAATACCTCTAAATTGATTCCAAGGAATATTTTCCATGAGATCTGGTAGAGTCTCTCGTAAAAATTGATAGTAACCATTTCCAGTCTATGTTTCAGGGAGAATGAAAGGTCCGATGATGAATCTGTCCTTCATTCCCGCCCAAACATTGACTGAAAACCTTTTTTGACTATTCATCGAAACCGAAGAATGTGGATTATTGATTTGCCATACCACATTTTTTTCTGTTAAAAAATCCATCTCTATGAAAGGTCGCTTCATCGCTGAATAAAATGAGACGTGGAAAATCTCTATTCGCACGCGTTCTTCTTAAAATGAATTCACATAATTCTTTCCTTTTACTGCAATCACCTTCTTCTAATTTTTGACATCTTTGAAAATGATATGGGTGGTAGTGATTCCTCTTTAGAACTCTCCATACAGTCGATTTACTTTGGTTCACACTGGGGTGATTAGATATCATTTTAGTTGATATTTTAGGATTACTCTCAACCAAATCCAGGACACGTTCATCGTGACTTCGTATTGTTTCTTTTTTATTTCGGTTAAGAGTGCCATCTTCACGTAATTTACGTACTGTTGCCATAAATGTTTTAAAGTTTGGTACTGATCAGCTTGGAAATCTGCGGGCGTATATTTCTCTCGCTTTCCTCCCTGAGGAATTCGCTTCATAATAAGCCTGAACCATATCATTTTTCTCCAAGATTGAATATTTCATTTCTGCTCAAATTAAAATGGTTTTCAAGAAACTTGCGAAATAATATTCAGTGAATTCGAATAATCTATCGAGTGCTTTGAATTACCGTTGCTAGGTAACGATAATTAATATGTTCCGAATAATTTCAATTTCTATCAAGAGCTAAGAGTAATTCCTATCGCAAGGTCACTAGTTCGATCCCGGCCAGAGTTTTATTGAAATATGAGCAAAAAAATTTTTTTTTGAGAAATTTTGATTTCCATCTGGAATGCTTCGGCAGTTCAATTTCAAACTTTTTGCCTCATAGCCAAACCAGTTTTCAAAAAACGAACAAGTTAGATATCCGAGTGGAAACTTTGAATGGCTATAAAAAACAAACCCATCTATATTTTTCGGTTCTGTTTTCATATTTTCGTTAAGGTTGAAGAATAGTATAAGCGTGGAAAAGTTCATCAATTTCGGATGAAATTTTATTTTTGCTGTAGACATGTAAAAAAAAAGTTGTGTTCGAATTTTGAAAAAATGTTTTCATAGAATTTCTTAAAAACTTGAGATAATTCATACAGTGAAACTCAAATTGGCAACCGCGTAAAAAAATTTCGAACTTTGCAGGTTTTCCGCCATTTTTAAATACTATTTTCAGAATCTTATATCATTTCAGAATTGAGTATAAGAAAATACTGAGATGTGACCAAAAACCATTATTTCAAATGTTACACATAACTGACCAAACTCGATAGAATATTGCTCAAAAATTACCTTGAACACCCTGTATCTCGCTTATGCTTCGAAAACGGGGTATATGTCATGAGGCAAAAATGATTCTCCCGATGTCATCTACACGCTGTATTCGTTTGTCCACTTTATGATGAAACACCCTGTAGATGATGGCATAGTTTCCCACTATAATTTGACCCCCCCTTTAACTTTGTTACGCATGGAGATACAATCAAATGTCCTTTACAAAGTTGTACGAAATAAACTGAATTTTTTCAGGATGTTTTCACGAATCGAAATATATACAGGGTGGACAAGGTATTGAGTGCGACTTAATTTTTTTAAATGAAACACTATATATTTTTTTATATTGGGCTAGACCTTTCTCTCTTGATTTCGAATATATATGCAGGTGTTGGTTTATCTCTCTTATTTTGAGGATTACAGAGGTTTAAATTCTGGGAACAACCTGGATACTCAGTAGTCAGTTGTCAAGTGGTAGGCTGTGATAAATCAACTAACTGCATTGGTAATGCTTTGTTTTATATTGTTCTTCACATAGAGTGTGAATATTGTTACCAATGGAGTGTGTGATATCGTTACCAATACAGTTAGTTGATGTATCACAGCCTCCCACTTGACAACTGACTACTGAGTTTGCCAGGTGGTTTCCAGAATTCAAGACTCAAAATGAGAGACATAAACCATATGCATATATATTCGAAATCAGGTGAGAAAGAGCTAGCCAAATATAAAAAATATATAGAGTGTTTCATTAAAAAAAAATGAAGTCGCACTCAATATCTTGTCCACCCTGTATATATTTTAATTCATGAAAACATCTCCACTCGTAACAAAGTTAAAGGAGGGGTCAAATTATAGTGGGAAAACCGGTACATTGTCCTGCTCATTTTTTCGTTCGTATACTATGAAGCTTATATCTAGGGAGATGATATCCCTACATTAGGCTTCTGTAGCGGTCCTCGTACATCTGAAGTTCTGAATAATCATCGCTTGGATTGACTAAACCTAGTTTTGAAAAAAAATACTCCTGGCAACGACGTTTTACTCTTTAAATTCAAATATTGAAGGGATTTTTAAGAACAAGAGAGAATTTCTTTCAAAGTAATGGGGGGCGATTATTCTTCAAGAGATCCGTGTGGCTACTGAGGAGAATATTTCTGAGAGGGTGCGCTTGAAAAGTTATGCATTATTTTTAATTTGTTCGTTTTTCTCCTCTTATCTTTTCACTTTTCAGGTTTAGTTTGGGGTACTTTGGAGAAATCACCTCGTTTTTCAACGAAACAATCCATATTGAAGAAAGAAATGCCCCCCAATATTTTAAATTTAAGCTAATTTCGTAAACAAATTCGATTTTTAGATATCACAACACTCACCGCGATACAGTGTTTTTTTGCTGAGGTTTTTCCCTAAGCTATTTATCATACGTCAAATCTAAAGCTTTCAACCAAAAGAATCACACACTTAATTTCTAGGCAACTACATAGATGAAAGGCTATGGATTCACATGTGAAGGCCAATATATCAGCCAAAACAAGATTTTTAAATTGAAAAAATCGTGCCAGAAGAATTTTCAAGATGAGAGTTAAAGGCTCATGTAGTGTAATTTCCGACAATTGCATCAGCAGCACCTATGAACAAATATTTGTTTTTTGTGTTCCAACACGGAGAATTTCAAAGAGAAAACCAAAATGTCATATTATAATACCAGAACACCCCAGCTGAAATATTCTCAAAATAGGCCGACGTTGAATAAACATGTATTCAAATATCCCTCCATTACTCCTTGAACAGAATGTCACCAGAGATAAGAGAATTTTTCTATTATAGGCTTGGTTCCATAATGCTTTTTGATTTCATTTAAAAATGATGCATATTATTATTATTACTGAAAATATGAAATAATATTCGTTATATTATTAATTATAAGAAAATAGGATAACGCGGATAAGTTTATTAAAATGGAAAAGTATAACGGGTATCTCTGCTCCTTTTGCGGAATTACCCGTTATACTTTTCCATATTATTAATTATATTAGGGTCATGCAGTACCATCCATTGTTAGCTAAATATAGATGTAATGAACTTTTGTTTGCAGCCATTGAATTTTCTGCTGTGCTCTACGTTATTTCTTGGAACAATTCTTTTGTTTTCTTCGCAATTATATGAACGAAAAAACAAATTTGATTTCTTTTCACAAATATTCAAATGAGCCTTCTTTGTGCAGCGACCATAATGCAATGTTTGAATACATTCCAAAATAAATTGAAAGAGCCTGTGCAAATATTGTTTTATTTTGCAGCACAGCCTCTCACTACAGGAATTAATAGAGATGGCAGAAGCATGCCTAATATCGTGGGAGTCAAATGCGTCGAAGTCAAGATTTGTCCACAGACGCAATTATGGTTTGAGTCCTCTTCCTCATTTCTTGTATGGCTTGGGACCTTGGAGTGTACCAACAGGCTGTAAATATTCAATTCAAGTAAAGAGGGACCTACATAAAATTATTTCGCAAATATTCTAAATGAGATTCGAATGGCGAGTCTTTGAGTTGTTCATTAATTTCAAGCATAGATTCCTTTCATCAAATGAAAATCTATTTTCAGTACCATTTTTCTAGATTCGGTTCAGGAAAAAAGTTATAAGCGTTTAATGATTTCACAAAGTGCTAATACAGTCTTGCACGGCCTTTAACTGTTGATCACAGAAACTTTTACTGAAATCTTTATTGTATATAGTTATCGAAAAGAATTATCATCTGATGCTTGAAATTCAATGAAGAAACTTAATTACTCACTCAAGTCTTATGAATTGGTTTTGATAATTTGAATACAGGATTTGTGAAAAAAATGTTCCATTCATCCTGAATATCAAAGCACTGAACTTCCACTTGATATCCATATGTATAAGCTTGCTCATACACAATTTCATCATCGCCTATTCTCACAGAATTCTTTAAAAAAAATCTAATATTACTAATTCTCATCATAAAACTGAAAATGAAATGGTTTATTTCTGGGTTTTCTCTCCCAAACTTTGAAAAATATCTATTAAATAAAATTGTGAATTGCTGCTACGTTAGAAACACAAGATATTTGTCAGAAGCAATCTATCGAACAATGTTGCCTCACAAACAATAACGAAACAACATCAACGATAACACAACTATTTAGTAACGTTTCCAACTATATATCAGACTCCTTCGTCAGGCACTAAACGAAAATCTTTATAATTATTTTTTATTGTTAGCTATTCGGAAATTCGAAAAATGTCACATTGATAGTCTTTGATGATCATAATAATATAGTTTCACTTTGAATAGAAATTTTAACTGAATTCAATGATATCCTATAACATGCAACCTCCAATCAGTCTATGACCGAAGATGGCATAGAGGCGAAGTCGTGTTATTAGGGGTGGATTCCACGAAGATAATTTTCTTCCTCAATTAACCAATTTCTCTGTCAAATTCAGTTTAATTAACGGAATTCGGGTTTCGCAAAGCTTTTCGGTGGTATCTAAACTCAAGGTTTCTATAGATACGAAAAACCTTGATCAGGCTAAATTCTAATTGATCTAACATTTTTCTCGTATTCTTCATATGTGAGTCGAATCGAGAAAATAATATTCCAGATGGGTATAACTCCGAAACCGTTTAGCCCGTTATGTCTCACAACAAACGGTAAGTTAACGGTCTCACATGCAGCAACTGAACTCACTCAAGGCTGCTCAGATCATGTTTTTCTTTATTTTTCTAATTTAATTTGAACAAATACTCTCATTTTATTACAACTTTATATGAATGGCTACAAGTCATTACGAATTGAATATGAATTGATTCCTTCCTTGAGTAGGTTATAGATAATTAATTATTTGAAATAGCACTGAAAATTATGTCTTAAGTATTAGCATAATGACTTATATTAAGCATACCTCATATGTTTGAATATTTTATGAATGGAGAAAAAGTTCTGCGTGAGTTTATTGAGAACGTGGAATAGGGAAGTAAAAAAAAACAATAAAATACATTTGAAATTTCTTTAATGAGAAAGTTAAACCAAATGAAATACAGAACAATGTATTTATTTATAATATGGTTAAATTCAATTAGTAATCGTGAGAAATACTGAACAGTTAAGTATAGAGCATACCTCACAAGATGCAAATTTTCAAAACATATATTAAGGACATAAACTTATTTTATTTTAGCTTTCAGGCTCCCAACACCCCTACACCTGAACAAGAATGCAATATTTGTATAAATGGGGTAGTTAATACGTATATCGATTTTTTAAATACTACTTGGCATTCACTGAAATTTTGAGTCTAGACTTATTACAAATACCTATACAAATATTACATTAATCCACACCACAAAAAATATACAATTTGTCAACCACACTATCAATGCATATTCAAAACCTAAGCTACATATAATTGTTATTCACTATCACCTCTCAAATACATTAATAAACTTCATAAGTTGCATAAAAGTGCCTTCACCACAACATTATAATAATATAAATAGGCAGTTAAATGGCTAAGATACATAAATTCATCAATCTTCTCCACCACCTTTCAAACACCTACTTGGACAGTCTCAAAGGTTGGTTGATACATCTTACTTATTTGTAAAGTATGACTGTTTTTCAATTTTCCTCTTCTTACATACCTGCTCATTATCTTTTCCCGTTTTTCTCTCCAATTTCCTTACTTCTGACAAAAATTTTTGCAAACCAGCTCCACTCAGTTGGTTGATCAATTCCATGAATTTCTCTCCAGCAATCTGGAAATATAATTGATATTTTGACTAATTCGAAATCAACAAATTTTCAGATCAAATCCTTTCTTGTTTCTTCATCGGTATTCTGTGATGTATTATTTCGCTTTTGTTGTGTCTCCTGCATGAAATGATTAAGTTTTTCTTGGTAACGTAGCTTAGTTCCTGAAGGGTCGTCAATTATTAAATTATCATTGTCCTCGGAATGTGAAAACCTGAAACACACTCGCTCCTCCGCTCAAGCAGAGATAAGGCATGTATATGTTTACAGAAAACCTTTTTCACAGTATTTTCTGAACATTCACATTCATGTCTATGTAGGCATACCTTACATGAATCACAAATTCCTGCACGGCAGTCATAATCACATATATCTTTCCAACTCACCACATAAACTTAACTTTACTGCTATTTGAACTAGAGGGTACCTTAAAATATCCGGATTGAGTTTCTATGTTACTGAGATCTATTTGCTCAGCTTTCTTGAGTTCTGCCTCTGTAATTTTGTGCTGGTAATTATTTGCATTGAGTCTCTCTTCATGGATGATTTGTTTCCACATTCTCCCTTCCATCAATTCATCTAACAGATCCAGTTATTTTCAACCCTGGAATATGCAGGATTGTGTAATTTTTTTCCAAAATAATAATTATTCTGATATAAGTACCTGAGATTACGTTGTCCCCTCATTTTATTATACTTATTATTATTACTATAATTTTGTTTAAACTTTCTATAGCCATATTCGTATTAAGTCCGGCATTAAATCGATAACAATGAGCCCACATCATTGCTCTCTCTTCTACGAAGGCGATTGAGGGCCACATTCGAAAGAGAAATTTTTTTCTTATAATTCCGACTTCAAACTCGGAATTATACATAATTCCGACTATAAATTCCCACTATGAACTCAGAATTAGCTATAATTCCGACCTTGAACTCAGAATTGGGTATAATTCCGACTTCGAACTCGGAATTATAACTAATTCCGACTTCAAACTCGGATTAAGCTATAATTCCGACTTCAAACTCGGAATTAGGTATAATTCCGACTGAACTCAGAATGAATTAAACAGAAATTTACTTTTGTGTAATTAAAACTTCTGAACTCGGATTTAAGACTAATTCCAACTTTAAACACGGAATTATAAATAATTCCAACTTAAAACTCGGAATTATGACTAATTCCAACTTCAAACTCGGAATTATACCTAATTCTGACTTTGAGCTCGGAATTATACCTAATTCTGACTTTGAGCTCGGAATTATACCTAATTCTGACATCATACTTAGAATTAAGACTAATTTCGAATTCAAACTCGGAATAATACCTAATTCCAAGTTTAAAGTCGGAATTAGAGCTAATTTTGAGTTCAAAGTCGGAATAAGGTATAATTCTGAGTTAAAGTCGGAATCTATATTTATAAAAGAAAGTCGTGTTAGTTACTTCACTTATAACTCAAGAACGGCTATACCGATTTGGCTCAAAATTGGTGGGGAGGTAGCTTAGAACCAGGAGACGGACATAGGATACTTTTTTGTGTTATACAGGGTGTTTTTCTTTTAACGTCAATTAAAACTTGCTGTTTTTCCTGCCATAATCGTACAATTTTAGTCATGTGTGTTTAAAAATAAACTTTCGAGGCATACACCATTGTAAATAAAGCATTACTATACAGGGTGTCCTTTTTCTCATGGCACAATTGTACGTGATTGAAGTGATTTGTGTCACAAACAAAGCATTTACTAAATAGGTACCTTGGATGGATTCTAATAATGTATTCGTCCGAAATCTCCATACAGGGTGTTCTTCTTTTAACGCCAATTGCAACTTGCTGTTTTCCATGCCACAATCGTACAATTTTATTCATTTGTGTTAAAAAATAAACTTTAGAGGGATACATCATTGAAAATAAATCATTACTGTACAGGGTGTTTTTTTTTCTAATTGCACAATTGTAGGCGATTGAAGTGATTTGTACCAATAAAATTAGATAAAAATATAGTGTATTTACTCATATACTTCAAATTGAAATTCCTAAACAACGATTTGTGGGTTGGATCCTTTATGCTTAACTACATCCAATTAACGTTCAATTATTGAGACATAAAGGGATTGTAAAGAAACGGTGAATATAAACTATCTTATTTTATGACAAACGTGTATAATAAAATCTAAAATCTGCTTATTTATTGCCTCTAAGGCGGAACAGAGTTCGCTGGGTCAGCTAGTTAGGTATAATTCCTAGTTTAAACTCGGAATTATACAGAAAAATATTTCTCTCTTAAAAGTGGCCCTTCTACGTCGGAATTAAGACAAATTCCAACTTCAAACTCGGAATTATACCTAATTAATAATAATAAAGTTTATTTCGAAAAATAAACAGAATACATCACAGAGGTGAAATTAGATTACAACCTGTTTGTGACTAAAATTAAAAAATAATTATAATTCTTGATAATGTTCCATGAGGATGAACGTTGAAAGAACACACAAAAAAAAACATAGATATCAATATTCTCCGCAAAAAAAAAGATAAAGCTTGATATCCAAGGGAAGGTTATTTTTTTTTCTGTCATCATCGGGTATAGTTTCATTTTTCTCTGTCGCATTCGAGTCTTTTTGTCATCATCAGGTATTTTTCTTTCGTCGTTGTTTTGCTATGTATGTATGTAGGTTTTCTTTTTTTCCTTTGTTTTTGTTCATTCATTATTTATTAATCTGTGTATTAATTTTCTAAATCCACTGTTCATCCAAGTATTCAATCGTTTCTTAAATTTCTTGATATTTGGCATATTTTTTAGATGATAATAATGAATATAAGAATATTTTATATTCTTATATTCGTCAACAAATTCATCATCTGCGAACAAATTGACATTCATATCTCCGATCAGCATGTGTGTTTTCACCTGACACTTATTCTCCAAATAATCATAAAGATCTTTATTAAAGGTATACACACAGGGCCGTCGCTACCGGGGGGGGGAGGGAGGGGAGCCTCCCCCCCCGGATCATATCTCAAAGGGCGCCAAATTCACCGCGGATAGTGGAAAACTATAGAAGAAGGACATAATAAAAACAGATATTTTTTAACTACTACTTGAATAAGATGAGTATTATTATGGACCGTCAGCATTGTAGAATGCTTTGTTCCTGCTAGAGACTAGATGGCAGGACTGGGGAATTCCCGGCCTTCCCCGGCTATACGTCGAAATCGTTCAATAGAAAGAAACATAACCTTGTACTTCTTATATAAATTATTCGTGAATAGTGAATTAGTGAATCTGAATATTGATTGAAATTTAAAATCGAAAACCGAATACGGATTATGGATCCTTGCCAAAAAAAGTTCAAACCGTCTGTAGCGGAATTCAGAAGGAGAGCGCAGATAAGAAAAATTGAAACGGAAAAAGAAGCAATGTCATGAATACACGGCCAAAGGCGAGTTATTCAAAATATTGGTTCAAGCACTGACGTGAAGTCAGCAGCTTTTGCGTGCATGTTCTATTGTCCATTCTCCTGTATTGGACACTCTTCAACGAATTTACCGATTGTGAACCAATGTGTTTTTATGTAATTTTTTCTAGGGATACGGTTATCACTAAATTTTCAATTCGATCGAGTCTATATTTTTTGAGTTATCGAGGAAACAATAACAACAATAATATTCCAGGTGGGTAATACCCCAAAACCGTTGGGCCGATTATGCCCATAAACGAACTTAACCCTCCCATTCGGATGCGCACCCTACCATGAAAACTGCAAGTCCCAATCAGTTATCGAGGCAACGGTCACACATCCAGCTACTGAACTCACACAGAGCTGCTCGGATCTCTAACACTATAGATCCTATCGTGTTCAAACTTGGAACTTAGCAGTAGAGTTGAGGTCTGAAGGCTCTCGCAAAATTTCACCGATGCCAAACGAATAGTTTCTGATATACCTATAGATTTTTTTTTAATGATTTTTTGAAAATTTTCTAGTGATATGATCCTCACGAAATTTCGCAAGGTTTCGCGTTAACTCCAAAACTGTTTGGCCAATTATGCCTATAAACTGACTCAAATGTCGCATCAAGATGCACAATCTAACCTGAAAATTTCAAGTCGCTATCTCTTTCCGTTCTCAGGTTATCGTGGCATAAATAATATTTTTTAATTATTTATTTAAAATTTTCTAGTGATACGATTCTCACAAAATTTCACCAACGTCCTTACGTTCATATTCTACAACTACTCACCAAGTTTCAATTTGATCGGATTTGTATTGGTTGAAAACAAAATTATTTCTCAGAAACCATTGGGCCGATTATGGCCATTAACGAACTTGTCCGTCGTATTGGGACGCGCCACCTACCCAGAAAATTTCGAGTTGCTATCTCTTTCCGTTCTCAAGTTATAGTCGCAAGAGCCGGCCGGCCGGACAGAATCAAATTTGACCTCGAATTCTTCTTTAGAGAGTCGAACCGAATTGTTTGAGACCATTTTCGTCAAAAAATTCGAAATTTACAGACATTTGGGCAAAATGATAACGCGATTTTACCCAGAACATGTGCGCAAAAAAGAGGACTGTATTTTCGAATAGAGCGAAAAGCGTAAGTTTTGGCGATTGCAGACACATAGTTTTTAAGGAAAGTAGTACCTTGTGAATCTCCATTCAACAACAGCACTGGCAGATTATAAAACTAGACAAGGGTCTTTTTTCGTGAAATTTTCGATCGTGTGACATTGACGATTTAATTTTCTATATACATACTTACTGCAAAAATTTTCAGGGTGATGAGTACAAAAATATTGCGTTAATTCAGGAATTACAAAAAACTCATTCAATATTTCAAATAGCAGATATTCTCGAAGAATTGATGGAATTTTGTCAAGTACAATTCTTTTTTGGTCCTGGATCTTTTGAGAGATGCAACAATTTTTTTCACTCACAAACACAAATTCAGAACGCAGTCTCAATATATGTACACTTAATCCATATATTTGTGTTTTTCGATTTTTGTATATTATTTCAAACTAGGGGCGCCAAAAGCCGTTTCTCCCCCCCCTCGGAAAAGCTCTTAGCTACGGCCCTGTAATACACACATGTATCGGGCGATCTATAAATTGCCGTCAGCGTAAGCTCATTTTGTCCATTTATATTCACTTGTATTGACATGCTTTCGCCCAAGGGTATTAAATTATACGTAAATTCTATTTCTTCCCTTATGTAACCCAAGACCCCGTCATTCCTGTTGAATTTCCCCTCGTTGTAAATTGTTCGATATCCAGTAATATTGAAAATTTCTAAGCTATTTGAAATATGCTAAATTTACTTTGCTTTGAAAGTATCGATTTTCTCGATTATATTTGTATCATATTTACCCTCTTGATATTCTCTTATATATGGATTCATGTTCTCTTGTAATCAATGGATGTACGAATTAAAAAAAAAGAAATTTGAAATTGTGTTACATATCTCTAACCTTAGGATCTCGCAGCCAGATTCAATCTAGTAGAGCTTTCTCAACTTCCTTTTTATCTGTGTTTCTCTCTTGGGTGGTGATTTGTTTTTAGGGCTTTCGTGGGTTTCTGATTTTTTTCGACAGTCAAGAGAAGTCGAACATGGAGTCCTCGCAGTTGGAGCACCAGCCTCCAGAGTATCTTCCACAGTTTCACACTCCATTTCTATATATTCCGAACTCTTGCTTTGTGCACCTTTTCTCGAGACTGATAGACTGTCCGATAATGAGGGTGTCATGGGTGCACTAAGGGGTTTCTTTTCTTGCTGGTGGTTTTGAAGATCTTCAACAGTATATTCCCTTGTTCCAACTACCAGGCAGTCACCACATATGTATGATCTGAGCGATGAGTTTGCTCTTGCTTGGTTAAGATTTGTTTTTAATATTTTGAAATCACTTCGTTGAATCTCAGTCAAATCTTTCGAAATGCTAACAGGCGTTCCTCTCAATTCTTTCGCTTTCGAAAAAATAGTTCTCTTCTTCAATGTTGAAATCAGCTCTACTTTGATAGGGGAATTTCCAGTTTTTCCCAATCTATAGCAGTCACCAATGTCTGCTTCGGTTAATTCAACCTCCAGCAATCTATGTAGCTCATCACAAACTAACCTTCGCCCGACCATACCTTCCGGGGTATTCAACCCGAAGATGATTACATTATTTTTTCTACTTATTCGATCAACACTTTCAATTTTCTCCCTTAGTGAAACATTTTCTCTTTCCAGTTGGTCGATTCTACTTTTTAGGGAATGAATCTCCAACAGTAATCGCGTTTCAGTAGCTGCAATTGAGCTCTTTATTCCTTCTTGCTCCGGATTATTTCATCGTATAATTGCTTCAGTGTGAAGATCTCTTTGATATCGGATGTTCCCTCCGTCATTTCAAAACTGAATACAATCGTGTGTGGTAACCTTTAGGATTTCCCTTTTTCGCACTGTTGGCATATGCAGGTTCAGTTAATTATACGTTGTTTGATTAAAATGCCTTTCCAAAATCAAAACATTCGTAAGTACTTCCTTTTTATAGCAATATTATGCAAATCATTCACAGTAATCTGATCCTCTGCACTATTCATTTCTATATGACGCACACAAATTTAAAATGATTAAATAAGCAACTATATTCTCGACCCATACTACGGAGTGCCACCTAATGATGTTCACCTCATGAAATCTGAATACTTCCGATTAATTCCGACTTCAAACTCGGATTCAGCTATACTGTACTACTACAACTATACTATACCTACCTAATTCCGAGTTTGAAGTCGGAATTAGATATAATTCCGACTTTGAACTCGGAATTAGGGCTAATTCTGACTTTACACTCGGAATTATAGCTAATTCCGACTTTGAACTAGGAATTATACGTAATTCCGACTTGAATCTCGGAATTATACCTAATTCTGACTTTGAACTCGGAATTATACCTAATTGCGACTTCGAACTCAGAATTAGCTATAATTCCGACTTTGAACTCGGAATTATACCTAATTCCGACTTTAAACTCGGAATTAGCTATAATTCCGACTTCAAACTCGGAATTAGGTATAATTCCGACTTTGAACTCGGAATTAAGGCTAATTCAGACTTTAAACTCAGAATTAAACAGAAAAATACTTTTGTGTAATTAGAACTTCTGAACTCGGAATTAAGAGTAATTCCAACTTTAAACACGGAATTATACATAATTCCGACTTAAAACTCGGAATTATGAATAACTAGCTGACCCAGCGAACTCTGCTCCGCCTTAGAGGCAATAAATAACGTACAATTGTGCAATTAGAAAAAAAACACCCTGTACAGTAATGATTTATTTTCAATGATGTATCCCTCTAAAGTTTATTTTTTAACACAAATGAATGAAATTGTATAATTGTGGCATGGAAAACAGCAAGTTGCAATTGGCGTTAAAAGAAGAACACCCTGTGTGGAGATTTCGGACGAATACATTATGAGAATCCATCCAAGGTACCTATTTAGTTAATGCTTTGTTTGTGACACAAATCACTTCAATCATGTACAATTGTGCCATGAGAAAAAGGACACCCTGTATACTATTGCTTTATTTGCAATGGTGTATGCCTCGAAAGTTTATTTTTAAACACACATGACTAAAATTGTACGATTATGGCAGGAAAAACAGAAAGAATTATACCTAATTCCAAGTTGAAAGTCGGAATTATAGCTAATTTTGAGTTCAAAGTCAGAATTAGGTATAATTCTGAGTTTAAAGTCGGAATTAGGAATAATTCCGAGTTTAAACACGGAATTATACAGAAAAATATTTCTCTCTTAGAAGTGGCCCTTCTACGTCGGAATTAAGACAAATTCCGACTTCAAACTCGGAATTATACCTAATTCCGACTTTAAACTCGGAATTATATCTTATTCCGACTTTGAACTCGGAATTAGCTATAATTCCGAGTTGAACTCGGAATTATACCTAATTCTGACTCTAAACTCGGAATTAAAACCAATCCCGACTTTAAACTCGGAATTATACCTAATTCCGTCTTTAAACTCGGAATTATATATAATTCCTAATAAAGTAGAATCTCAGTAATCCGGCACCATTAAAACCCGAGTGAGCCGAATTATTCGAATGTTCGGATTACTGGATTGTAATGAAAAAAATCATAATAAGTAAATGAAAGTTTTTTATAACTATGTAACATATCTCACAATGATATGGAATTAACTAAATAATCTGTAATTGAGGCCTGCTTTTGTGCAAGTCGTAATCCTTATTTAAAAAAGTGGTTCAGCCCTGTGGACAGGAGCTTTCTGGCGCTCTAGTTCAAACAGACAAATTATATCTCCGAAAGTATTGGTTTCTCAGAGTTGGGAATTATATCATATCTTATGATAGAACTGCGTCATAAAGGAAATTCAATTCAAATAATAGTTTATTTATCAAGATCAAATGAGCAATCTGAGAATGAGAACTGCACCGTGGAAGAAATCAAATTAAAATAGCTGCAATGAATTTGACTCTCTCTTATAGAACAGGATGACATGTACGAGTATGAACACATCATATAATAAAGCTTAGATAGAATAATTATAACATTCTGTAAAAACATAGAAGTACGATTCATTATTGAAATTTCGAGAAATCATATCTCCGAAAGTATAAGCTTGTTGGAGTTGAAAATGATGTCAATGGATTTTTATGGTGAAACTGCATCTTGAATAAAAATTGAATTTGAAATTTGTTACATAAAAAAAATTTTTTTTTTCGTTACTCCGAAACTATCTTACCTATTTTGCCCAATAACGAACTTACACGAGATATTCATCTTCCTAACCTACTCTGAAAATTTCAACTGCCTAGCTCATTCCGTTCGAGAGATATTGTAGAATTTTTTTTTTATTTCGAAATTTTTTTTTACACTTTGCGGTAACCCGATCAATACAAAACTTCACATGCATATAGAGGTCATGATTCTACAATTTGATGCTAAATTTCAGATAGATCGGTTCCGGAAATATTCATAAAAAATGTTTTCACTAAAATCGCCATAACTCCGATACGGCTTGATGGATTCCGCCTATTGACGAACTTGTCGGAGATATTCACGCTCCAAACCCACCTTGAAAATTTCAATCCTCTAACTCCTTTCGTTTGAGAGTTATCGCGCCTACGGCCAGCCGGCTGGCCGGACCGGCCGGACAGAATCGATGTGTACCTCGGATTCTTGATCAGTGAGTCGAACCAAATCGTTTGAGACCATTTTCAGCCAAAAATTCGAAAATTACAGATATTTGGGCAAATTGATAAGCACTCTGTTCCGAGAAACTAGAGCGCCAAAAACCTCATCTCGCATGTTTCGAAGAATTATAACATCTTTAGGAGGTTGCCGATTTCTCCAGCCCATGTTATGCAGGTATTGAAAAAATTAAATGTTGTATCTGGTTTAACTTTTTCAGTTGTAGTGTTTGGTTGCTCCAATAAGGTTTTCTTCGTTTTTTACTGCTTCACATATTTCTTCATCTGTCATAATTTGGTATGTTTCTTCAAAGCAAGAATTTCGGCGGAGTGTGCCGGATTATTGGACGTGTCGATCTATTGAAGTGCTGGATTAGTGAGATTCTACTGTAATACTCAAGTCTGGTTTCTTTCCATACCATACTTTTTGTTGGTTGATATTTTCATGCCGATGGTCAATCCATATGATGATGGGAATGGTAATGGTAAGTTAATAATATTGAGTTCAGAATATCTCAACTAAAAAAAAACTGGAATTTTGGTGTATTGGAGTGGATTTGACGAAAGATATATATTATCGTTCATCATAGAATTGAGGAATGAATATCTCGGATGAGTTCGTTGTTGGGTAGAATTCATCTATTGGTTTTGGATTGATAATTTTTGGCACTCTTGTTGAATATAAATTCTTCTATGATGTTTGAATTCAATTTCTGCTAAGATGAAGTTCTTTCGTAAGAATCCATTGATATAGTTCCCAACTCTGAGAAACCAATACAGTCGGAGATATAATTTGTCCGTTCTTAACTCCAACAAGCTTATACTTTCGGAGATATGATTTTTCGAAATTTCAATAATGAATCGTACATCTATGTTTTCACAGAATGCTATAATTATTCTATCTAAGCTTCATTATATGCTCTGTGTTCATACTCGTACATGTCATCCTGTTCTATAAGAGAGAGTCAGATGCATTTCAGCTATTTTAATTTGATTTCTTCCATGGTGCAGTTCTCATTCTCAGATTGCTCATTTAATCTTGATGAATAAATTATTATTTGAATTGAATTTCCTTTATGATGCAGTTCTATCATAAGAATACATTGATATAATTCTCAACGCTGAGAAACCAATACTTTCGGAGATATAATTTGTCTGTTTGAACTAGAGCGCCAGAAAGCTCCTGTCCACAGGGCGTGAACCAATATTTAATGTAGACAGCTGTATTTACTGTTTCTGCCCAGAATTTTTCATCAAGTTTTGCATCGAAAAGTAAGCATCTAGCTTGCTCCACAATTGTTCTATTTGCCCTTTCGCTCACACCGTTATGCTCTGGTGTGTATGCCACAGTTTTCTGATTAATAATTCCCGGCTTTGCTAAGAAATGCTCTATTTCACCATTACAAAACTCACCACCATTGTCTGAGCAAAGTATCTTTATTTTCTTATTTTGCTGGTTCTCAACCATAGGAACTTTTTAAATACTTCATTTTTATGCTTGAGAAAATAAACATAAGTCATCCGACTATAGTCATCTATAAATAAAAGAAAATACTGCGAACTAGCAATCGATTTTGTTTCCATAGGACCACATACATCTGCATGTATTTTTTGAAGTTTTTCAGTACTCCTCTGTCCAATATGAGAAAATGGTAGCCGAATTTGTTTACCTTCACAACATATTACACATTTATCTTTTGTAATATCACTAGTTGTTGGGTATGACAGTCCATCAACAATGCCATTCTTCATTTTGTTTAAATCTTTGCTGTTAATATGTGCTAGTCGCCTGTGCCACCATTTTGCACTTGTTACTGCTGGTGCAGCTAACCTACAATCGGCTCCTTTCATTTTAAGCTTGTAGACTCCATTGTTTAATACAGCAGTTGCTACTAGTACATTCTTCATGTTTCGAATATAACAATGACTTTGACTGAATTCAACATTGCTTCCATTATTGATTAATTCACTTACTGACGGTAAATTTGTTGTCAAGCAGGGTACACATAATACATTTTTAACTGTGATGTGGTAGTTGTAACTAGTAGTTATCTCAGCGTCTCCCGAACACACAACTGGTACTTTTGTGTCGTTTGCAACAGTTATTTCAGATAAGCTCAGTGAAAAATTTGTGTTGTTTATCCAATCCCTGTTTGCCGACATATGTGCGCTGGCGCCGGAATCAACGTACCACTCGTTTTTATTATTTTTTTTTTCTATCCTTTTATGTGCTAGGCAACTGTAGGCCATCTACACAGTTATAACCTTATATATCGCAAACTCTGTCAAATCTATTTTTGGACATTCACACAACCCAACACCACATCCATGCCCTGAGCGGGATTCGAACCCGCGACCCCGGCACCACAGCAGGTCTTTATACCCACTGCACCACCTGAGCCGGCCGTTTTTGGCGCTCTAGTTCCTCGGAACTGAGTGCTTATCAATTTGCCCAAATGTCTGTAATTTTGGAATATTTCGATGAAAATGGTCTTAAACGATTTGGTTCGACTCACTGATCAAGAATCCGTGGTCGGAATTCATTCTGTCCGGCCGGTCCGGCCGGCCGGCCGTAAGCACGATAACTCTCGAACGGAATGAGCTAGAGAGTTGAAATTTTCAGAGTAGGTTTGGGGGATGAATATCTCGGCTGAGTTCGTTATTGGGCAAAATCGGACAGATGGTTTCGGAGTAACAAAAAAAAAAATTTTTTTTTCACGAAACAAATTCCAAATCAAATTTTTTTTAATAAGCAGTTTTATCATAAGAATCCATTCATATCATTTTCAACTCTAACAAGCTAATACTTTCGGAGATATGATTTTTTAAAATTTCAATGTAAATCGTATTTCACAGATTGATATAATTATTATTCTATGTATGAATTATCATGTCAACTTGACAGAAGGGAATATTGTAACTTCAAAAATATTGGGGTTGAAATACTCGTATTTTAGCGATGCAACGGGGACCTCACCCGAAAATGTTTGAAAATATTATGTAAATATTGAAAGCATAATTCTGTAGTTTGGTGAACGTAGATCAGGAAATTTTTGATCGATTACAAGGTAATTTATTATTACTTATCTAATAAACTATTATTTGAATTGAATTTCCTTTATGATGCAGTGATATCATATGAATACATTGATATAATTCCCAACTCTGAGAAACCAATACCAGATATAATTTGTCTGTTTGAACTAGAGCGCCAGAAAGCTCCTGTCCACAGGGCTTGAACCCATTTTTATTATAAGGTCCATTCAGAAACACCACATTGAAATCGTTACTTTCTTTACTTTTCTTCAATAATAACGGACACTGACTTCTGAAATGACCGACTTTATTACATTTGTAACATGTGACCTTATTTTCTGTTATTTTCGATGTCTGTCCGGCATATTTGTTGTTAAAAAATGGGTTCAAGCCCTGTGGACAGGAGCTTTCTGGCGCTCTAGTTCAAACAGACAAATTATATCTCCAAAAGTATTGGTTTCTCAGAGTTGGGAATTATATCAATGTATTCATATGATAGAACTACATCATAAAGGAAATTCAATTTAAATAATAGTTTATTTATCAAGATTAAATGAGCAATCATGAGCATGAGAACTGCACCATGGAAGAAATCAAATTAAATCTGGCCAATTTTACCCAATAACGAACTTAACCGAGATATTCATCTACCTAAACTACTCTGAAAATTTCAACTACCTACCTCATTCCGTTCGAGAGTTATATGAGTTATATGAGTTATATGTCTATGGATGAAAGGCAGTCTCACTACTCTCAGATCTCTTACTTCATGTTCCGTTCCGAAATGTAAGAATTTTCTGAGAAAACCTAATTTCGGATCAAACAACTGAGATTTTTCTCACTTCGCTCACAAGTCTTCGATTGATTAGATAATGTCATGTCTCAGGAACATCATTTGACATTATGACAATTCATACATAGAATAATATCATTCTGTGACAACGTTGAAATACGATTTATTATTGAAATTTTGAAAAATCATATCTCGAAAGTATTAGCTTGTAAGAGTTAAAAATGATATCATTGGATTCTTATGGTGAAACAGCTCATTCAAAAAAATTTAATTTGGAATTTGCCTTGTAAAAAAAAATTTTTTTTGTTACTCCGAAACCGTCTGTCCGATTTTGCCCAAACCTACTCTGAAAATTTCAACTGTCTAGCACATTCCGTTCGAGAGTTATCGTGCCTACTGCCTGCTGGCCGGCCGGACCGGCCGGACGGCCGGACAAAATGAATTTCGACCACGGATTCTTGATCAGTGAGTCGAACCAAATCGTTTAAGATCATTTTCATCGAAAAGTTCGAAAATTACAGACATTTGGGCAAATTGATAAGCACTCAGTTCCGAGGAACTAGACCGCCAAAAAATTACCTTGTAATCGATCAAAAATTTCCTGATCTACGTTCACCAAATTTTCTCCTCTCTCGAACTACAGAATTATGCTTTCAATATTTACGTAATATTTTCAAACATTTTCGGGTGAGGTCCCCGTTGCATCGCTAAAATACAAGTATTTCAACCCCAATATTTTTGAAGTTACAATATTCCCTTCTGTCAGTCCCGTCATAAATTGAGAGAACTGAGCATTCGTCTATGGATGAAAAGCAGTCTCACTACTCTCAGATCTCTTACTTCATGTTCCGTTCCGAAATGTAAGACTTTTCTGAGAAAAACTAATTTCGGAGAAAACAACTGAAATTTTTCTCACTTCGCTCACATTTCGGAATACATTTTATTCTCATAATTCTTCGATTGATTAGATAATGTCATGTCATGTCATAAGTTGACATTATGACAATTCATACATAGAATAATTATATCAATCTGTGAAATACGATTTACATTGAAATTTTGAAAAATCATATCTCCGAAAGTATTAGCTTGTTAGAGTTGAAAATGATATGAATGGATTCTTATGATAAAACTGCTTATAAAAAAAAATTAATTTCGAATTTGTTATGTAAAAAAAAAATTTTTTTTTACTCCGAAACTATCTGTCCGATTTTGCGCAATAACGAACTTAGATGAGATATTTATCTCCCAAACCTACTCTGAAAATTTCAACTCTCTAGCTCATTCCGTTCGAGAGTTATCGTGCCTACGGCCGGACGGCCGGACAGAATGAATTTCGACCACGGATTCTTGATCAGTGAGTCGAACCAAATCGTTTATGACCATTTTCATCGAAAAATTCGAAAATTACAGACATTTGGGCAAATTGATAAGCACTCAGTTCTGAGGAACTAGAGCGCCAAAAAAGCTTAAAGCTCCTCTTTTATTGTGCTCGGCGTGAGCCATGTGCACATATTATAGTGACAATCACAAACATCCATACTACATCCATGCACTGAGCGGGATTCGAACCCGCGACTCCGGCACCCTAGCTAGTTCTTCAACCGCTAGACCACCGGGCCGGCATATTTGTTGTTGTTGTTGTTATTCGACTTTGACAGCCATTTTCTGACAGCGAATGCAGCGCTACTGGAGTCTGTGTCGGTGGATCTCGCAACTTCGATATCGATTAATTTCGATTTTATTGCGTCCGTGGTGATCTGAATACCTGAATGCTCTATGGCCATAATCATGGGTGAACATTTTTCAGACAATCCTGCTAATAATAACGATCCAATCCATTCATCCGTGATTGCAAACCCTGTGCCTTTTAATCTTTGCGCTGTATCGACTAACTCTGTCACATATGAGGTCATTTAATTACAGTTTTCTTGCCCTATCGAGATTAAATGTCGAATAAGACTGATCTTTCTGGTATCTTTCTGGAGTCATCGAACAAGTTCTTTAGTTTCGTCCACAGCTCTTTTGAACTGGTTGCTTCCTTGATATGCACTCAAGCACCAACAGGTTCTCTGCCGCAAAACACCACTCGTCATAATTTTCTCTACCTTTTAGTTTTGGAATACTTTGTACGTAGTTCACGGCCATATTTAATACGAAACTTCAACACTATTTCAACTGTACTAAACAAAATACTTGAAATTTCTTTTAAAACAGATAGCCCATAACCTAATAACACACGTTGATTTTCATTTAGCAACTAACTTCTTTAATAAAAAAAAATTGGTTCAAGCACTGACGTGAAGTCAGAAGCTTTTGCGCGTATGTTCTATTGTCCATTCTTCTGTATTGGACACCCTTAATCGAATTTACCATGGTAAATTAGATTGTCCATTCTCCTGTATTGGACACTTAATTCGAATTTACCATGGTAAATTCGAATTAAGGCTAATAATTTCGGAGATATGATTCTTCAAAATTTCAATGTAAATCGTATTTCACAGATTGATATAATTATTCACCGGCGTGAACTTGGCAGGTTGAACTGGCAGGTAAAAGTTACGGAAATGCCCTATCGCGATCTTCATTGGCGTGCATGAATATATTTCTACTTGAGTAATCGGAATAATTATAAGAGGATGTAATTCGAAGTGAGTCCACATTCCTATAGTACCTATATAAGATTTCAAACCCAGAAATTGAGCATAGGAATGATCAAATTTAAACGTTCATTGTAACGAAGAGGTAATTTATATCTGCATATGATATATAGATAATATCCCATGACAATTTTCAAAGAATATAACATACAAAAATCAGCATCAAATTTTGCCAAAATTTTCTAATTGAATCATGGTCGATAAAGACAATTCTGAAAAATAATAATAAGCATAATGGAATAATAAAAAATTTTAGAGTAAGTATCAGGAAACTAGATGGAACTTTTTAACTTAGTTCAGGATAAACAGTATTTTATAAGGTATCTATAATTAAAAGCAGCATAACTGCCAAAGAGTATTAAGGGAGGAGATAAACCCTCGGAATTATGTATGTAAAGATATACCAAATGGTTCATAGGAAAAAAAGTAACACTTTTTAATATGGGATTATTGAAACTGTATAATAAAATGAATCTACGTTCTAAAGCAGAAGTACTTCCCAAGGGTCTAAGGAGTCGAAATAACCCCTCATATATATACCTAAAACTATCCAAAGTAGATCTTGGGGAAAAAAAGATCACTTTTTAATATAGGATTGTCGAAACTGTGTTACATAAGGAATCTATGTTCCGAAGCAGAATTACTTCCCAAGGGTCTAAGGGGTGGAAATCACCCCTCGAATATATACATAAAACTATCCAGAATGGGTCTTGGAAAAAAAAACACTTTTTAATATGGAATTGTCGAAACTGTATAACATAACGAATCTACATTCCGAAGCAGAATTACTTCCCAAGGGTCTAAGGGGTGGAAATCACCCCTCGAATATATACATAAAACTATCCAAAATGGGTCTTGGGGAAAAAAAGGACACTTTTTAATATTGAATTGTCGAAACTGTATAATATAAGGAATCTACGTTCCGAAGCAGAATTACTTCCCAAGGGTCTAAGGGGTGGAAATCACCCCTCGAATATATACATAAAACTATCCAAAATGGGTCTTGGGGAGAAAAAGAACACTTTTCAATATGGAATCATCGAAACTGTATAACATAATGAATCTACGTTCTTAAGCAGAATTACTTCCCAAGGGTCTAAGGGGTGGAAATCACCCAACGTATATATAAATAAAACTATCCAAAATGGGTCTTGGGGAAAAAAAGAACAATTTTTAATATGGAATTGTCGAAACTGTATAACATAAGGAATCTACGTTTCGAAACAGAATTATCTCCCAAGGGTCTAGGAGTGGAAATTACCCCTCGAATATATACATAAAACTATCCTAAATGGGTCTTGGGGAAAAAAAGAACACTTTTTAACATGGAATTGTCGAAACTGTATAATATAACGAATCTACTTTCCGAAGCAGAATTACTTCCCAAGGGTCTAAGGGGTGGAAATCACCCCTCGAATATATACATAAAACTATCCAAAATGGGCCTTGGGGAAGAAAAGAACACTTTTTAATATGGAATTGTCGTAACTGTATAACATAACGAATCTACGTTCCAAAGCAGAATTACTTCCCAAGGGTCTAAGGGGTGGAAATCACCCCTCGAATATAAACATAAAACTATCCAAAATGGGTCTTGGGGAAAAAAGAACACTTTTTAATATGGAATTGTTGAAACAGTATAATATAACGAATCTACGTTCCAAAACTGAATTACTTCCCAAGGGTCTAAGAGGTGGAAATCACCCCTCGAATATATACATAAAACTATCCAAAATGGGTCTTGGGGAAAAAAAGAACAAGTTTTAATATGGAATTGTCGAAACTGTATAACATAAGGAATCTACGTTCCGAAGCAGAATTACTTCCCAAGGGTCTAAGGGGTGGAAATCACCCCTCGAATATATACATTAAACTATCCAAAATGGGTCTTGGGGAAAAAGAACACTTTTTTTTATGGAATTGTTGAATCAGTGTAACATAACGAATCTACGTTCCAAAGCAGAATTACTTCCCAAGGGTCTAAGGGGTGGAAATCACCCCCCGAATATATACATAAAACTATCCAAAATGGGTCTTGGGGAAAAAAAGAACACCTTTTTATATGGAATTGTTGAAACAGTATAACATAACGAATCTACGTTCCAAAGCTGAATTACTTCCCAAGGGTCTAAGGGGTGGAAATTACCCCTCGAATATATACATAAAACCATCCAAAATGGGTCTTGGGGAAAAAAAGAACACTTTTTAATATGGAATCATCGAAACTGTATAACATAACGAATCTACGTTCCCAAACAGAATTACTTCCCAAGGGTCTAAGGGGTGGAAATCACCCTACGTATTATTCAATAAAACTATCCAAAATGGGTCTTGGGAAAAAAAAACACTTTTTAATATGGAATTGTCGAAACTGTATAACATAAGGAATCTACGTTCCGAAACAGAATTACTTCCCAAGGGTCTAAGGGGTAGAAATTACCCCTCGAATATATACATAAAACTATCCAAAATGGGTCTTGGGAAAAAAAAGAACACTTTTTAAAATGGAATTGTCGAAACTGTATAATATAACGAATCTACGTTCCAAAGCAGAATTACTTCCCAAGTGTCTAAAGGGTAGAAATCACCCCTCGAATATATACATAAAACCATCCAAAATGGTTCTTGGGGAAAAAAATAACACTTTTTAATATGGAATCATCGAAACTGTATAACATATCGAATCTACGTTCCCAAGCAGAATTACTTCCCAAGGGTCTAAGGGGTGGAATTCACCCTACGTATATATAAATAAAACTATCCAAAATGGGTCTTGGGGAAAAAAAGAACACTTTTTAATATGGAATTGTCGAAACTGTATAACATAAGGAATTTACGTTCCGAAACAGAATTACTTCCCAAGGGTCTACGGGGTGAAAATCACCCCTCGAATATGTACATAAAACTATCCAAAATGAGTCTTGGGGAAAAAAGAACACCTTATAATATGGAATTGTCGAAACTGTATAACATAAGGAATCTACGTTCCGAAGCAGAATTACATCCCAAGGGTCTAAGGGGTGGAAATCACATAAATCACATAATCACATAAATCTATCCAAAATGGGTCTTGGGGAAAAAAAGAACACTTTTTAATATGGAATCATCGAAACTGTATAACATAATGAATCTACGTTCCCAAGCAGAATTACTTCCCAAGGGTCTAAGGGGTGGAAATCACCCCTCGTATACATATATACATAGAAGAGAACAAAATAGTTTGAAAACGTAAACTGAATCGATTACACTTAATTTCTACTAAGTAGACAAAAGTTGAAATTTTTCGTACTTCTAGTTATGAAGTAAACACTTCATATACCAAATATCGACTATATCTTAAAAAATACAGGAATAATCTGAAAATCTTAAGAGGATAAAATGCTTAGAAAACGCAAACTCTATAGATTGTAGTTAATTTCTACTAACTAGATAAAATATGAATTTTGTCGAGCACGGGGTTATCAGGTAAAATTCTCATATACAAATGTCCAACTAAACTTCAAAACTAAGGGATAAATCCGAAATACTCAAGAGAACAAAATGGTTTAAAAACGCAAACTAAATCGATTTCACTTAATTTCTACTGAGTAGGCAAAAGTTGACATTTTTCGAACTCCTAGTTATGAAGTACAAACACTTCATATACCAAATATCGACTATAACTGAAAAAATACAGGAATAATCTGAAACTCTCAAGAGGATAATATGGTTTGAAAACGCAAACTGAATAGATCGTAGTTAATTTCTACTATAAGTAGATAAAAGATGAATTTTGTCGAGCACGGGGTTATCAGGAAACTTCTGATATACAAATGTCCAACTATAACTTCAAAACTAAGGGATAAATCCGAAATACTCAAGAGAACCAAATGGTTTGAAAACTCAAACTAAATTTATTTCACTTAATTTTTACTAAGTAGAGAAAAGTTGAATTTTTTCGACCTCCTGGCTATTAGGTAAATATTTTATATTGAATGGTTTCTTTCTGGGTTTTTTCTCCCAAACTCTGAAAAATATCTCTCAAATAAAAAATTAATTATTTTGTGATTTGCTTCTGCGTAAGAAACATAAGATATTTGTCAGAAGCAATCAATTGAACAATGTTGCCTAACAAATAACAACGAAACAACATCAACGGAGAAACAACTATATCGTAACGTTTCGGAGTCTATATCAGACTCCTTCTTCAGACGCTTAACGAATAACAATGAACAAACTATATAGTTCTGAAAAGATTTTTTCGTTGAGCGTCTGAAGAAGGAGTCTGATATAGACTCCGAAACGTTACGATATAGTTGTTCTTCGTAAATGTTGTTTCGTTGTTATTTGTTAGGCTACATTGTTCAATTGATTGCTTCTGACAAATATCTTATGTTTCTTACGCAGAGGCAAATCACAAAATAATTATTTTTTTATTTTATAGATATTTTTCAGAGTTTGGGAGAGAAAACACAGAAAGAAACCACTCAATAATGGATACACCTCCCACAGTATCCTTTAATGATTACTTAAAATATTTGATATACTAAAAACCGAGTATGACTTTGAAAATAGAGGATAATATGAAAATCTCAAGAGACTAAGATTGTTTGAAAACGGAATAGATTACACTTAGTTTCTACTAAGTAGATAAAAGTTGAACTTTTTCGAACACGTGGTAATGAGGTAAACTTCTGATATACGAATTGTCCGACTATAACTATGGGTATAAATACGATATAGTAAAGAGAATAAAATGGTTTGAAAATAAAAACTGGAACGATTTAACTTAATTTCTACAATGTAAATAAAAGGTTGAATGTTTTCAAATTCATAGTTGAGGGGTAAACATTTGACATTGTACAAAACGGCTAAAACTGTAAAAATACGGGTTCAAACATGAAAATCTCAAGAAACAAAAATTGGTTTTAAATCGCAAACTGAAACGATTATACCAAATCAGACAAATTTTGATTTTTTTCAAACCCTTAGTTTTGAGGTAAGCTTTTGATATTAAAATGATCGACTTTAACTTTTGAATATGGAATGAAACTGAAACACCCATATACTTAAAATGGTTCGGGAACTCAAATTCAAACGACATCACTTATTATTAGCTCAATATATAAAAATTAATCATTTTGTTTTCCAGGAATTGATTTACACCCCTTATACCCTCCACAGTAATTCTGCACGTGAACGTAGATTAAATATTTTCACGTTAATTTTCTTTTTCCAACATACAGTTTGCATAGTTTTATTTAGGTAAATACTTTCGAGGGGTGATCTCCGCCCCTCATTCTGTTTTCGAACGTAGATTCCTCATATTATACAGTTACGATAATTCCATATCAAAAAATTTTTTTTCCACCCCTTCGACCCTTAGGAAGTAATTCTGCTTTGGAACGTAGATTCGTTATGTTATACAGTTTCGACAATTCCATATTAAAAAGTGTTCTTTTTTTCCACAAGACCCATTTTGGATAGTTTAATGTATATATTCGAGGGGTGATTTCCACCCCTTAGACCCTTGGGAAGTAATTCTGCTTTGGAACGTAGATTCGTTATGTTATACAGTTTCGACAATTCCCTATTAAAAAGTGTTCTTTTTTTCCCCAAGACCCATTTTGGATAGTTTAATGTATATATTCGAGGGGTGATTTCCACCCCTTAGACCCTTGGGAAGTAATTCTGCTTCGGAACGTAGATTCCTTATGTTATACAGTTTCGACAGTTCCAAATTAAAAATTGTTCTTTTTTCCCCAAGACCCATTTTGGATAGTTTTATGTATATATTCGAGGGGTGATTTCCACTCCTTAGACCCTTGGGAAGTAATTCTGCTTTGGAACGTAGATTCGTTATGTTATACAGTTTTGACAATTCCATATTAAAAAGTGTTCTTTTTTCTCCAAGGCCCATTTTGGATAGTGTTATGTATATATTCGAGGGGTGATTTCCACCCCTTAGACCCTTGGGAAGTAATTCTGCTTCAGAACGTAGATTCATTATGTTATACAGTTTCGACAATTCCATATTAAAAAGTGTTCTTTTTTTCCCCTAGACCCATTTTGGATAGTTTTATGTATATATTCGAGGGGTGATTTCCACCCCTTAGACCCTTGGGAAGTAAATCAGCGTTGGAACGTAGATTCGTTATGTTATACAGTTTCGACAATTCCATATTAAAAAGTGTTCTTTTTTCCCCAAGACCCATTTTGGATAGTTTTATGTATATATTCGAGGGGTGATTTCCACCTCGTAGACCCTTGGGAAGTAATTCTGCTTCGCAACGTAGATTCCTTATGTTATACAGTTTTGACAATTCCATATTAAAAAGTGTTCTTTTTTTCCCCAAGACCCATTTTGGATAGTTTTATGTATATATTCGAGGGGTGATTTCCACCCCTTAGACCCTTGGGAAGTAATTCTGCTTGGGAACGTAGATTCGTTATGTTATATAGTTTCGATGATTCCATATTAAAAAGTGTTCTTTTTTTCCCCAAGACCCATTTTGGATAGTTTTATGTATATATTCGAGGGGTGGTTTCCACCCCTTAGACCCTTGGGAAGTAATTTTTTTTTCGGAACGTAGATTCCTTATGTTATACAGTTTCGACAATTCCATATTAAAAAGTGTTTATTTTTTCCCCAAGACCCATTTTGGATAGTTTTATGTTCATATTCGAGGGGAGATTTTCCACCCCTTAGACCCTTGGGAAGTAATTCTGCTTGGGAACGTAGTTTCGTTTGTTATACAGTTTTGACAATTCCCTATTAAAAAGTGTTCTTTTTTCCCTAAGACCCCTTTTGGATAGTTTTATGTATATATTCGAGGGGTGATTTCCACCCCTTAGACCCTTGGGAAGTAATTCAGCTTTGGAACGTAGATTCGTTATGTTATACTGTTTCAACAATTCCATATTAAAAAGTGTTCTTTTTTTCCCCAAGACCCATTTTGGATAGTTTTTTGTATATATTCGAGGGGTGATTTCCACCCCTTAGACCCTTGGCAAGTAATTCTGCTTCGGAACGTAGATTCCTTATGTTATACAGTTTCGACAATTCCATATTAAAAAGTGTTCTTTTTTCTCCAAGACCCATTTTGGATAGTTTTATGTATATATTCGAGGGGCGATTTCCACCCATTAGACCCTTGGGAAGTATTCAGCTTTGGAACGTAGATTCGTTATGTTATACTGTTGCGACAATTCCATATTAAAAAGTGTTCTTTTTTTACCCAAGACCCATTTTGGATAGATTTATGTATATATTCTAGGGGTGATTTCCACCCCTTAGACCCTTGGGAAGTAATTCTGCTTGGGAACGTAGATTCGTTATGTTATACAGTTTCGACAATTCCATATCAAAAAGTGATATTTTTTCCCAAGGCCCATATTGGATAGGCTTATGTATATATCCGAGGGGTGATTTCCACCCCTTGGACCCTTGGGAAGTAATTCTGCTTTGGATTGTAGATTCCTTATGTTACACAGTTTCGACAATTCCATATTAAAAAGTGTTATTTTGTAACGTTCGTTTGTTTACCTTCGGCGGGCGATGAGGTTATCGTTCGTGTTGATATTGAATTTGAGGTTGGGTCTCAGTGGTACCAATCGACGCTAAATAATTATTTTATTTGAAGGGCCGAATGACTGTTGGCAATATTGTTGAATTATGACAGTCGGACATTTAGTGAGTGCGTCGGTCAGGTGAAGTCGTCCATTTTGTGAACAGTCAACGAAGACAGCATAGGTTAAAACGTATTTTCGGAACTCTAGTAGAATTATTGGAATCTTCTTAATTGGATATAGTTTCGAAAATCGGGTTAAGAGTGAGAGTTATATTGGTTTGATTGGGAAGGATAACAGATAACCATCACTTGTCTCGAAAGAGGATATAAAAGCCTTTTGCAGATCCGAGTTGAGCACGTGAACGATCTTGGCGGCTTGGTCAGGTATGTGTTGGATGTTTTATTCTCGTCATTTCTAGTGGAAGCAATTCAGGTCGTAATTATATTTCTATATCCAGAACATCGCTGTGTGCCTGAAGAATTATTTGGTGGAGGCACGGCCAGATTTGATATTCGAAGCAAACGTGTGCGAGACAACCCCGAACATCAGGGTATGTACGAATTCTATAACTATTACATAACAACGAATAAATGTTCTGATTAATATTCTGATAACCGAAATTATTATGTGTTGGGAAAATTCATTTGTTTCTTATCCGAGAGAAGTCACTGATGGTTTCTTTTCTGTCATCAGGGTTTTTGTGGCAGCACGAGTTTTTGTGGCAGCCCGAATTTTTGTGCCAGCACGATTTTTTTTGTGTCAGGAAGAGAGGGATTTTTACGTCAAGAAGAGTAGCACTGAGGCATTCGAGTATATACAAGGTGGTCCATAAGTAACGCTGTGAGACAGCCAACGCAGGGTTGCAGATCCCGAGTATATACAAGGTGGTCAGTAAGCAACGCTGTGGGACATTCAATCGAGGAGTGCAGACTACGAGCACAGAGAGAAAGAGGACAGTATTGCGAGACCATCGACGCAGTACTACGTTCAGGAATAAGGATAATCAGCACGCAAGTTATAGGAAACATATCTCGAAACATATCTTATACCTGCTATATATATAACGTGAACTTATTATTATCAATTATATAAATTATTATTGTTGTTGTAAAGCGGAAATTGGGGAAAGATTTGTGGTAGTCATATATGATCATAGATAAGAAACGTGGATGCGCCTGAGCTCAAGCGACGCGTATTTGAATCAAATAATAATATTATCTACGTACAATTTCCGCCACCCTTATTCAGGGTTTCACAGTAGTTTTACTTTATTGAAGCTAAAGACCTGGGTTGTAAGCTACTGGAATAAATTGTTTGTTTTCAGCGTGAATATTTTTTTGGTGAATTTAGGAATTATTACATTACGCTGGGGTATCTGGGAGACTTAAATTTACCTGGCGCCCATTTACTAGGTTCCCTTTTTAGAAACCCACTCCCATCTCCACTGGAGCTAGACCGCGGATCCCCGAGTTCTAGTAGCTCCGAATTTAACCACTGCGACTTGGGAACAGTCGCATGTCATTATAAATTGGCGCCCAACGTGATTTTTGAATTTGAGTAGTTGTATTGGACAAATTTACACCAAAATTGATGTAAATAGTGGTATTCTAGATATTTTTTTTGGGACTTGCTGTATCGTGCTTCACATTGTGCAAAATTGACGTAATTTTTTATATAGGTTTGATTGTATCGAATAATTGTACAGGTTAGTTGAAAGGTGGTTATTTGATTCGCAAAATGGGAGAATTTAAATTGATTATCAATAGGTTGGATAAAAATCAGTTGATATATGAATTGGTTATTCGGGGTATGTCAGCTGGTACAGTTGAGCATATGCGCAGTAACTTGGCTTTGTTAGTTAAGCAGGAGAAGAAGAAAGTTAGTTTCATATACCCAGAGCATCCTTTTTCGTTTCAGGATGATAAAGTTGCAATTTCCAACCTGTTAGAACGCTTAGTAAACGAATTTGAAACCTTAGATTTAAATTCACCAAATATAGCGAATAAATTCACCACTGATTTGGTACATGTAATGGGTAGGATAGATAGAAGTGTCCCTGTTAAGGAGGATGAAGTCAGTTGTAAGAGTGAATTCGGCAGGAAAGCAGACAATTTAAAGACAGCATTTACATCTAAATTTTTGAAACTTAAAGCATCAGCACCCGATACGTTAGAGGAGAGTAGTGATAATGAAACTGATGATGATAGTGACGAACCTGACAGAGATATACATTTTTCTCCCTTCATGCGACATTCGTCTCCTCCAAGGGGAAATTCTACGGTTATTACATCGGTAATGAAGTCAATTCCAGTCGAAAAATGGAATTTAAAGTTTTCTGGCGATAAAAAGAGTCTATCAGTAAGCGCATTTTTAGAGAGGGTGGAAGAATTGAGGTTAGCCCGAGGTATTTCAAAATCGCAATTACTTGGTAGTGGAATAGATCTTTTCACGGGGGTAGCATTGCATTGGTTCAGGGAAGTTAGGAAATCTACGGCTACATGGGATGATCTGATTACTAAGTTAAGAGAAGATTGGCAACCATCAGATTATGATGATAAATTATGGGATGAAATCAAAAATAGAAAACAAGGTCCTAATGAGGATATTATAAGTTTTATGTCAATAATGTCATCTATGTTTGATCGGTTGTCTCATACTGTCAAAGAAAAAGACAAATTAAAAATCGTTAGGAAAAATTTGCATCCTTATTATTTAGATCGGGTCAACCTAAGTAAAATCAATACATGGTCTGAATTAAAATCAGCTTGTCGGCAGATTGAAGATCAGAAGCGATTGGTAGAGTCATATTCAGTACCTTCCAGAAAGGGTTGTTTAGAACCGGATTTAGCCTATATTGATACATTGCCTTCCACGTCCACCAACGATGGCACCGACCCTATCGTATGGACAGAGCCAACCACATATGGTGGATTCGCAAACATATAATGTTATAACTGTGGCATGGCAGGCCATAAAATTAGGGGTTGTCTCAAGCCGAGAATTTTAAAATGTTACCGTTGTTCAAGGGAAGGGTTCACTACTAAAACTTGCCCATCTTGTAATTCTGGTCGTGGACGCAATCCTTCGGGAAACGGGGGGAATCGTCACTGACCTGTCGCAACAGTGACGATGCTTTTGGCGACCCATATTCTTCATGTAACACCGTTGATAGCTATAAAGAGGAAAATACTCAACCGTCATTCATACCAGTATTGAGTTATTTAGCAAGCCAGGCGGAAGGGGATAATAGACCCCATCTTAAGATGGAAATTTTGGGAAAAGGTTTCTTGGGTTTACTGGACTCTGGTTCTTGCAGATCAATAATGGGAAAACCGGGATGGAATATTATTAAGAATATGGGAATATCTATCCGAACCTCTAATACCAAGTACTGTAGAGTGGCGAATGGAAATTTATGTACCGTCCTGGGAAGTTGTGACCTACCGGTAAAGTTTAAAAATAAAGTGGTACTCGTAGAAATGTTAGTAATACCAGAACTCCCACAGACTTTAATTTTGGGTTGGGATTACTGGAATTTGATAGGACTGATTCCATCGTTTAACGAGTGGCAATTCTGTAAGAATGATATGGACGTTAATTGTGTGGATGTAGTACAAGGTGAGGAAATTTTGGATCAAAAACAGAGAGAAATCCTAGAATCGATAGTTGAGGAAAATTTTAGGTCTATGGGGGAAGGATTAGGATGTTATCAGTTCGGTTGTGTAGATATTAAGATCGATCCGGATTGTGAACCGATAAAGCAGCGGTACTATAGGGTGTCTCCGGTAATGCAACAACATATAGACCGGGAATTGGAAGAAATGTTGAAATTGGGAGTAGTTGAAAAGTCGGAAAGTCCATGGGCATCACCGATTGTATTGGTCAGGAAAAAGGCGGGATACAGGTTTTGCGTTGATTTCAGGAAAGTAAATTCTGTGACGAGGAAGGATAGTTACCCTCTCCCGATGGTATCCGATACATTAGATAAATTAAGAAATGCGAAATATTGTTCGACAATAGATATCAAGAGCGCATATTGGCAGGTACCCCTTTCAGAGTCATCGAAACAATACACCGCCTTCACTATCCCAAATCGTGGTTTGTTCCAGTTTACTAGACTGCCATTCGGATTAGTGACTAGTGGGTCAAAATTCCAACGCATCATGGATGGAGTGATCGGAGCTGATCTTGAACCTTACGTATTCGTATACTTAGACGATATAGTGATCATTTCAGAAACTTTCCAACATCACTTGGAAATATTAGGGGATATATTTCGTCGTGTTAGGAAAGCAGGGTTCACTTTAAGTAGGGAGAAATGCGAATTTTGCAAGCCACAACTTAAATATCTGGGATATGTGATTGATAGGTACGGATTACATGTAGACCCCGAAAAAATTAATGCTATGCTTTCATTACCAACACCTACCAATGTCAAAGAAGTTCGCAGAGTCGTGGGTACTCTATCTTGGTATAGACGTTTTGTCCCAAATTTTAGTGACCTTATTTCACCTCTCACCTTTTTGCTCCAGAAGAATGTAAAATTTAGATGGAATCCCGAATGCGAGGAGGCCTTTCGGAAAATAAAGCAGTGTTTGGTTTCTGCTCAGGTGTTGAGTTGTCCGAATTACGAGCAACCTTTCCAAATTCAGACTGACGCTTCCGGCTTTGGAATAGCCGCGGTATTATCACAACCTCAACCCGATGGGGGAGAAAAGGTTATAGCATATATGAGTAAGTCTTTGACGAAACCCGAACGAAACTACTCTACTACGGAAAGGGAATGCTTGGCAGTAGTATGGGCAATTGAAAAGCTTAGGCCGTATATCGAGGGTATCCCATTCACGGTTATTACGGACCATCATTCGTTGATTTGGCTTCATAATCTGAAGGATCCTGCGGGTAGATTGGCGAGATGGAGCGTTAAACTCCAACAATATGATTTTAAGATTGTGCATAGAAAGGGAAAGGAACATGTTGTACCGGATATGTTATCTAGAGCCGTTCCTATGATAGATACGATACAGGTGGATAATGAAGTCGAGGTAACTGATAGGTGGTATAAAGAAATGTTCAGTAAAGTTTCAAATAAACCCGCGAAATATCCCCAGTGGAGGATTTCAGTGGATGGTGGGACTTTGTTTAAATACGTAAAGCACGATTATTCGGATTTAGCTTCGGGATCTGACGAATGGAAAATAGTATTACCCAAATCGGAACGTAGAAGGGTGATTTCGAGTTCTCATGACCCACCATTAGCTGGTCACCCCGGTGTATACAAGACGTATTATCGTGTTCGGGAGAAGTATTACTGGCCTAAAATGAAACAGGACATCGCTAAGTATGTGAGGAAATGCGCTATATGTGGTGCTCATAAAGTTCCAAACCAGACACCGGCTGATAAAATGGCATCTCACCCTAAACCGAACTTACCATGGGAAATGATTTCTATAGATCTTATGGGACCATATCCTAGGTCGAAGAGTGGCTTCACGTTTATATTAGTGATCACCGATTATTTGACTAAATTCCCAATAATTGTTCCGTTGAGAAAGGCGACGGCCGTGAATGTAATTAAGGTTTTGGAGAATTCAGTTTTCCTAATGTTTGGGGTTCCGAGAATAATTATAGCCGACAATGGCGTACAATTTTCGGGAAATAAATTCAGACAGTTTCTTGAGGAATATAGGGTGAAGAAAAAATTCTGTGCCCTTTATCATCCCAGGTCGAACCCAACCGAACGTATAAATCGTTCCTTGAAAACTATGATTAGAATGTATGTGTCGGACAATCATAAGGATTGGGATAAACATCTATCCGAAATTTCTTGTGCAATACGAACCGCGAAACATGAAACGATGAAGGTAACCCCATTTTTCGCTAATTTCGGGAGATCTTTCAAAGGTTCTGGAGAGGATTATGACCATGATTTAAGAGATAGCTCGGAACCTATAGATTTCAAAACTCGAAATATTGCCTTTCAACGAGTTTGGGATGATATCAAGAAAAGGTTAGAAAAGGCCAACAATAAGGCGGTTCACGACTATAATTTAAGGCGTCGGTATGTAGAATTTCTACCGAATGAACTAGTATGGCGTAAAAACTTTGTATTATCGGATGCCTCGAAAAATCTGGTGGGGAAACTTACTCCTCGTTATATAGGGCCATTTAGGGTTAGTCGTAGAATCTCGCCTTGGATGTACGAACTTAAAGATGACAAAGATAATATGAGGGGAGTATGGCATATCAAAGATCTGAAGGCCTATGAATTGCCGGAAGGATAAATAGGATATGTTTATTTTGAAATAGGAAATTTTTGGAGAATGCTTGGCATTTGGTGAATCGGATATATTTGTGAATCGGGTGATTTTTTTTGATGGGTTGCTAGTTTTGTTTTTGTTTTTGATTGCCGATTGATCGCGAGTGAAAGAGCGAGCGCTTGGGGGCTACCTTGACTATTTTGTGGGCGGTCGTCTGCGTGATCCCGAGTGAGTTTTCAGAGTGGGATCGACTTTAATTTTTTTTTATATTCAAAATTTCTTAGTGTTGAGCAGACGAGGTGGGAGCTGAACATCTAGCCCCACGCACTGTTCAACTGGTAAGCGACCATTTTCTTACCATTTTCTGGCCTTAAATTATATATTTTTTTTGTGTGGCTGGTCCCATGTTGATTTCTACATTCGCGGATCATTGCTGGCGGTCATCCCTGAATAGGTTTTGGGGTGGTACCGGGTTGCTTGCGTGTGGGCGAATGAAGGCTATAGGCTATGGTTGATGGAGGCTGAAACCCGAAACTCACCACCTATAGACCTGATGCACATCCGGGTTAGCACAGGCGTCCTGGACTATACCGGGAGCTAGGGGGGTCTGACTTGGCTGTCTTCGATGACAGGGATGCGACGGTACGGCACTCGTTCTTTGGGGGAACCACTTGCCAGGCTTGGGATGGTGACCGGCTAACCTTGCCGCTCGTGTGGGGGGTTCCTGCTCGTCTGTGGTGACCTCGTCGTATCTTGCCTTGTCTGGGCAGCTTCTGGCTGTGGTGTGGCTCAGGGCCGGCGAGTCCCTCCACAAGGGTTAGGCCCTTGGGACCGGATGTTGCCAGTCGTGGGGCTAACTGGTGAGAGTCGATGAATGAAAGGAATGAGTGTTGATGTGTATGATGGAGTATGAACTGAAATTGTAATGGCTGGAATTGGAATGGAAGAGGTGTAGTTTTTTTTTATGGTTGCTCTTGGTACCTATCCACGCTCGATGACCCGAACTCTTTGGTTTTCTTTTTTTTGCTAAGTATTTTAAATCCATAAGTAAAATTTACTAGGTAAATTTTTTTAGGCAAGGGGGGATTTTGTAACGTTCGTTTGTTTACCTTCGGCGGGCGATGAGGTTATCGTTCGTGTTGATATTGAATTTGAGGTTGGGTCTCAGTGGTACCAATCGACGCTAAATAATTATTTTATTTGAAGGGCCGAATGACTGTTGGCAATATTGTTGCATTATGACAGTCGGACATTTAGTGAGTGCGTCGGTCAGGTGAAGTCGTCCATTTTGTGAACAGTCAACGAAGACAGCATAGGTTAAAACGTATTTTCGGAACTCTAGTAGAATTATTGGAATCTTCTTAATTGGATATAGTTTCGAAAATCGGGTTAAGAGTGAGAGTTATATTGGTTTGATTGGGAAGGATAACAGATAACCATCACTTGTCTCGAAAGAGGATATAAAAGCCTTTTGCAGATCCGAGTTGAGCACGTGAACGATCTTGGCGGCTTGGTCAGGTATGTGTTGGATGTTTTATTCTCGTCATTTCTAGTGGAAGCAATTCAGGTCGTAATTATATTTCTATATCCAGAACATCGCTGTGTGCCTGAAGAATTATTTGGTGGAGGCACGGCCAGATTTGATATTCGAAGCAAACGTGTGCGAGACAACCCCGAACATCAGGGTATGTACGAATTCTATAACTATTACATAACAACGAATAAATGTTCTGATTAATATTCTGATAACCGAAATTATTATGTGTTGGGAAAATTCATTTGTTTCTTATCCGAGAGAAGTCACTGATGGTTTCTTTTCTGTCATCAGGGTTTTTGTGGCAGCACGAGTTTTTGTGGCAGCCCGAATTTTTGTGCCAGCACGATTTTTTTTGTGTCAGGAAGAGAGGGATTTTTACGTCAAGAAGAGTAGCACTGAGGCATTCGAGTATATACAAGGTGGTCCATAAGTAACGCTGTGAGACAGCCAACGCAGGGTTGCAGATCCCGAGTATATACAAGGTGGTCAGTAAGCAACGCTGTGGGACATTCAATCGAGGAGTGCAGACTACGAGCACAGAGAGAAAGAGGACAGTATTGCGAGACCATCGACGCAGTACTACGTTCAGGAATAAGGATAATCAGCACGCAAGTTATAGGAAACATATCTCGAAACATATCTTATACCTGCTATATATATAACGTGAACTTATTATTATCAATTATATAAATTATTATTGTTGTTGTAAAGCGGAAATTGGGGAAAGATTTGTGGTAGTCATATATGATCATAGATAAGAAACGTGGATGCGCCTGAGCTCAAGCGACGCGTATTTGAATCAAATAATAATATTATCTACGTACAATTTCCGCCACCCTTATTCAGGGTTTCACAGTAGTTTTACTTTATTGAAGCTAAAGACCTGGGTTGTAAGCTACTGGAATAAATTGTTTGTTTTCAGCGTGAATATTCTTTTGGTGAATTTAGGAATTATTACATTACGCTGGGGTATCTGGGAGACTTAAATTTACCTGGCGCCCATTTACTAGGTTCCCTTTTTAGAAACCCACTCCCATCTCCACTGGAGCTAGACCGCGGATCCCCGAGTTCTAGTAGCTCCGAATTTAACCACTGCGACTTGGGAACAGTCGTATGTCGTTATACGTTTTTTCCCCAAGAATCATTTTGGATAGTTTTATGCGAGGTTTTATGTATATATTCGAGGGGTTATTTCCACTCCTTAGACCCTTGGGAAGTAATTCTGCTTTGGAACGTAGATTCATTTCATTATACAGTTTCAATAATCCCATATTAAAAAGTGTTACTTTTTTTCCTATGAACCATTTGGTATATCTTTACATACATAATTCCGAGGGTTTATCTCCTCCCTTAATATTCTTTGGCAGTTATGCTGCTTTTAATTATAGATACCTTATAAAATACTGTTTATCCTGAACTAAGTTAAAAAGTTCCATCTAGTTTCCTGATACTTACTCTAGAATTGTTTATTATTTCATTATCCTTATTATTATTTTTCAGAATTGTCTTTATTGACCATGATTCAATTAGAAAATTTTGGAAAAACTTGATGCTGATTTTTGTATGTTATATTCTTCGAAAATTGTCATGGGTTATTATCTATATTGCATATGCAGATATAAATTACCTCTTCGTTACAATGAACGTTTAAATTTGATCATTCCTACGCTCAATTTCTGGGTTTGAAATCTGATATAGGTACTATAGGAATGTGGACTCAGTTCGAATTACATCCTCTTATAATTATTCCGAATACTCAAGTAGAAATATATTCATGCACGCCAATGAAGATCGCGATCGGGCATTTCCGTAACTTTTACCTGCCAATTTAACCTGCCAAGTTCACGCCGGTTAATTATTCTATGTATGAATTGTCATAATGTCGACAGAAGGGAATATTGTAACTTCAAAAATATTGGGGTTGAAATACTCGTATTTTAGCGATGCAACGGGGACCTCACCCGAAAATGTTTGAAAATATTACGTAAATATTGAAAGCATAAGTCTGTAGTTCGAGAGAGGAGAAAATTTGGTGAACGTAGATCATGAAATTTTTGATCGATTACAAGGTAATTTTTTATTATTACTTATCTTCTTTCATACATGTTTTATGGAATACCTACTGTTTGTAGGTACTTTAAACCTGTTTTGGGCAATTGTCATACGAAACTTGTTTATTTGGCGCTCTAGTTCCTCGGAACAGAGTGCTTATCAATTTGCCCAAGTGTCTGTAATTTTGGAATTTTTGGCTGAAAATGGTCTCAAACGATTTGGTTTGACTCACTGATCAAGAGTCCGAGTGCGAAATCGATTCTGTCCGGCCGGACGACCGGCCGTAGACTCGATAACTCTCGAACGAAAGGAGTTAGCGGATTGAAAATTGCAAGGTGGTTTTGGAGCGTAAATATCTCGGACAGGTTCGTTAATGGGCGAAATCCATCAAGGGGTTTCAGAGTTATGGCTGATTTTAGTAAAAATATTTTTTATGAATATTTCCGAAACCGATCGCTCGATCTATCTGAAATTTAGCATCAAATTGTACAATCATGACCTTTATACGCATGTGGAGTTTTGTATTGACCAGATTACCGCGAAGTGGCAAAAAAAAATTTTGAAAATGTGGTGCTGTTCTCATTCTCATGATTGCTCATTTAATCTTGATAAATAAACTATTATTTGAATTGAATTTCCTTTATGATGCAGTTCTATCATATGAATACATTGATATAATTCCCAACTCTGAGAAACCAATACCAGATATAATTTGTCTGTTTGAACTATAGCGCCAGAAAGCTCCCGTCCACAGGGCTTGAAACAATTTTTTAAATAAGAAAGTAAAATTTTCCTCTGATGGTACCATTCTTCCACTTTTGAAGCTGTCGCTACCATATCATCATCATGCCTTATTTTGTTTATATTATGTTTTCTCACCAAATATACTAAATATGCTCTTGTTATAACATTGAATCTTTCCTGTTTTCCATTCTCTATTGTATCCCTAGCATGTTTCATTATTCTGTCTTTAGATATTCCAGCAGTTAATTTTTCAACTATAAGGTTCTGTTGAGGTTGTGTCAGTCTTTTTGTCCTTAGTTCATCTTCCCACGTGTGTTTCAACAAATGTAACTGAATACAAGCCTAAAAAGAGAGTGATTAGATTGACTTTGAAATGTTACAGATATGAAATAACCGTCTGTTGATATTTTGACTGTTATTCGTGAAGGACATATTTCCCGAACATGTATATGTATATATACCTACTGCCTCCAATCTTTCTCTTTCGTTTCTCACAAACACTTTTGTATTCTGAAATGTACAACTATAGTATCTTAAGGAGCTCTGTAAATAAACATTTTATCTCTGTAATCACCTCTATTGCAATAGTAATATGTAGTTGTATCTCCTTTCACTTTTTTACTTACTCACTCACTTACTCACTGTTAAGTCCTTATGCAAACATAATCCACTTCTCGGTTTTCTTGACCTCTCCAAGCCTCAAACTCTACACAACTCGTAAAATTAAAAGTATTTGTTATGATAAATATACTATGAGTGGTTGACAAATGATTTTCATAATTTGTATAACTGGAGAACTTTTCGCCATTCTCAACAGGACAAAGGCAACACATTATATGTTGATTTTTGTTCATGGAAAGGTCCTGATTATGGATTTCCCGAAAATGCTCATTCTTCACCGACACACTGCTAAATTCCTTTTCGCATAGTTCGCAAATCATAGGATTCTTTCTGCAAGAAATTCAGCATTGACCACAAATTGACATTAAAAGATGATATGAAGTCACTTCTAGTGAAAACTTTACCTCAAGGATTCCATATTTGAATGATAATTCACTGAAATTCGAATAAACAGGTATATCAAAATTGCTTTTAACAGAGATATTAGCAATGAAAATGGCTTTTTTAGAATTCTCGTTCACTATTTGCAATGAAATTATCCAAAAATTCACAGGTCAATTCTCAATTATATCAACAAGTGTAGTGCGGAGTATCGCGCCATTATCCAGTTGACGTTCGAACAAACGACTTTCGTCGATTTCACACGAGAGAGACCGCTTGTGATTGGTCCCGCACCAGTGAGAAATAATGTATGCTATAAATGACGAAGCATTTTGAAATCCAAAGTATTTTGTTGTGTTTTTGGATCCAATAGTTGTGACAACATGGACATCGTTTTATTTCATTTTTATGTCCCAAATATAAAGTTGGATGTTGCATAGTTGAAATAATCCACAAAAATTAATTAGCGTGAAGTTACCCACACATTTCCATCCACAGTTTATGACGTGCAGACTGTCGATTATGAGTCATACGGAATTATTCGAACAGTGTTGCCACGTCAACCATGATTTCCTATTATCTCGCATAACTATATGTGTAGTGTACCTACATCTTATGTAGTTAGAAATTAGTACACATGACTGATTGGATATTGAACATTAATTACATAGTAAACAAAACTAGCTTAATAATACAAAACTGAAGCGAATTACCGAGCGTGCTCCAGGTAAAAAGGTATAATTTGATTCTAGATAATGTACCCCTCTCGGCATGGATTACAAGATTTTTTTTGTTTGATTAGGACTGATATCTATTTATGTTACACATAACAGAACTACAAGAATTTTTGATCGACGAACCGTACAGGGTGAGAAAAAAACTATACAAATAATAATATTTTTTTTTGACTGAAAACGATGTGTGCATCGGTGGAGAAAATAAGACTGATATCTATTTATGTTACACATAACAGCATCACAAGAATTTTTGATCGACGAACCGTACAGGGTGAGAAAAAAACTATACAAATAATAATATTTTTTTTTTACTGAACGACGAAGTGTGCATCGGTGGAGAAAATAAGACTGATATCTATTTATGTTACACATAACAGCATCACAAGAATTTTTGATCGACGAACCGTACAGGGTGAGCAAAAAACTATACAAATAATAATATTTTTTTTTGACTGAAGGACGATGTGTGCATCGGTGGAGAAAATAAGACTGATAACTTTTTATGTTACACATAACAGGATTACAAGAATTTTTGATCGACGAACCGTACAGGGTGAGCAAAAAACAATACAAATAATAATATTTTTTTTTGACTGAACGACGATGTGTGCATCGGTGGAGAAACCAATATTGATATCTATTTATGTTACACATAACAGGATTACAAGAATTTTTGATTGACGAACCGTTCAGGGTGAGAAAAAAACTATACAAATAATAATATTTTTTTTTCACTGAACGACGATGTGTGCATCGGTGGAGAGAATAATATTGACATCTATTTATGTTACACATAACAGGATCACAAGAATTTTTGATCGACGAACCGTACAGGGTGAGCAAAAAACTATACAAATAATAATTTTTTTTTTTTGACTGAACGACGATGTGTGCATCGGTGGAGAAAATAAGATTGATATCTATTTATGTTACACATAACAGGATGACAAGAAATTTTGATTGACGAACCGTACAGGGTGAGCAAAATACTATACAAATAATAATATTTTTTTTTGCTGAACGACGATGTGTGCATCGGTGGAGAAACCAATATTGATATCTATTTATGTTACACATAACAGGATTACAAGAATTTTTGATCGACGAACCGTACAGGGTGAGAAAAAATCTATACAAATAATAATATTTTTTTTTTACTGAACGACGATGTGTCCATACGTGGAGAAAATAAGACTGATATCTTTTTATGTTACACATAACAGGATCACTAGAAATTTTGATCGACGAACCGTACAGGGTGAGCAAAATACTATAAAAATAATAATATTTTTTTTGACTGAACGACGATGTGTGCATCGGTGGAGAAACCAATATTGATATCTATTTATGTTACACATAACAGGATTACAAGAATTTTTGATTGACGAACCGTACAGGGTGAGAAAAAAACTATACAAATAATAATATTTTTTTTTCACTGAACGACGATGTGTGTATCGGTGGAGAAAATAATATTGACATCTATTTATGTTACACATAACAGGATCACAAGAATTTTTGATCGACGAACCGTACAGGGTGAGCAAAAAACTATACAAATAATAATATTTTTTTTTGACTGAACGACGATGTGTGCATCGGTGAGGAAAATAAGATTGATATCTATTTATGTTACACATAACAGGATGACAAGAAATTTTGATTGACGAACCGTACAGGGTGAGCAAAATACTACACAAATAATAATATTTTTTTTTGCTGAACGACGATGTGTGCATCGGTGGAGAAACCAATATTGATATCTATTTATGTTACACATAACAGGATTACAAGAATTTTTGATCGGCGAACCGTACAGGGTGAGAAAAAATCTATACAAATAATAATATTTTTTTTTTACTGAACGACGATGTGTCCATAGGTGGAGAAAATAAGACTGATATCTATTTATGTTACACATAACAGGATCACTAGAAATTTTGATCGATGAACCGTACAGGGTGAGCATAATACTATGAAATTAATAATATTTTTTTTTGACTGAACGACGATGTGTGCATCGGTGGAGAAACCAATATTGATATCTATTTATGTTACACATAACAGGATTACAAGAATTTTTGATCGACGAACCGTACAGGGTGAGAAAAAATCTATACAAATAATAATATTTGTTTTTACTGAACGACGATGTGTGCATCGGTGGAGAAAATAAGACTGATATCTATTTATGTTACACATAACAGGATCACTAGAAATTTTGATCGACGAACCGTACAGGGTGAGCAAAATACTATAAAACTAATAATATTTTTTTTTGACTGAACGACGATGTGTGCATCGGTGGAGAAACCAATATTGATATCTATTTATGTTACACATAACAGGATTACAAGAATTTTTGATTGACCAACCGTACAGGGTGAGAAAAAAACTATACAAATAATAATATTTTTTTTTCACTGATCGACGATGTGTGCATCGGTGGAGAAAATAAGATTGATATCTATTTATGTTACACATAACAGGATGACAAGAAATTTTGATTGACGAACCGTACAGGGTGAGCAAAATACTATACAAATAATAATATTTTTTTTTGACTGAACGACGATGTGTGCATCGGTGGAGAAAATAAGATTGATATCTATTTATCTTACACATAACAGGATAACAAGAATTTTTTATCGAAGAACCGTACAGGGTGAGAAAAAAACTATACAAATAATAAAAATTTTTTTTACTGAACGACGATGTGTGCATAGGTGGAGAAAATAAGACTGATATCTATTTATGTTACACTTAACAGGATCACTAGAAATTTTGATCGTATAGTTTTTTGCTCACCCTGTACGGTTCGTCGATCAAAAATTCTTGTGATCCTGTTATGTGTAACATAAATAGATGTCAATATTATTTTCTCCACCGATGCACACATCGTCGTTCAGTGAAAAAAAAAAATTATTATTTGTATAGTTTTTTCTCACCCTGTACGGTTCGTCAATCAAAAATTCTTGTAATCCTGTTATGTGTAACATAAATAGATATCAATATTGGTTTCTCCACCGATGCACACATCGTCGTTCAGTCAAAAAAAAAATATTATTATTTTTATAGTATTTTGCTCACCCTGTACGGTTCGTCGATCAAAATTTCTAGTGATCCTGTTATGTGTAACATAAATAGATATCAGTCTTATTTTCACCACCTATGCACACATCGTCGTTCAGTAAAAAAAAATATTATTATTTGTATAGATTTTTTCTCACCCTGTACGGTTCGTCGATTAAAAATTCTTGTAATCCTGTTATGTGTAACATAAATAGATATCAATCATATTTTCTCCACCGATGCACACATCGTCGTTCAGCAAAAAAAAATATTATTATTTGTATAGTATTTTGCTCACCCTGTACGGTTCGTCAACCAAAAATTCTTGTGATCCTGTTATGTGTAACATAAATAGATGTCAATATTATTTTCTCCACCGATGCACACATCGTCGTTCAGTGAAAAAAAAGTATTATTATTTGTATAGTTTTTTTCTCACCCTGTACGGTTCGTCAATCAAAAATTCGTGTAATCCTGTTATGTGTAACATAAATAGATATGAATATTGGTTTCTCCACCGATGCACACATCGTCGTTCAGTAAAAAAAAAATATTATTATTTTTATAGTATTTTGCTCACCCTGTACGGTTCGTCGATCAAAATTTCTAGTGATCCTGTTATGTGTAACATAAATAGATATCAGTCTTATTTTCTCCACCTATGCACACATCGTCGTTCAGTAAAAAAAAAATATTATTATTTGTATAGATTTTTTCTCACCCTGTACGGTTCGTCGATCAAAAATTCTTGTAATCCTGTTATGTGTAACATAAATAGATATCAATCTTATTTTCTCCATCGATGCACACATCGTCGTTCAGCAAAAAAAAATATTATTATTTGTATAGTATTTTGCTCACCCTGTACGGTTCGTCAATCAAAATTTCTTGTGATCCTGTTATGTGTAACATAAATATATATCAATCTTATTTTCTCCACCGATGCACACATCGTCGTTCAGTCAAAAAAAAAATATTATTATTTGTATAGTTTTTTGCTCACCCTGTACGGTTCGTCGATCAAAAATTCTTGTAATCCTGTTATGTGTAACATAAATAGATATCAATCTTATTTTCTCCACCGATGCACACATCGTCGTTCAGCAAAAAAAAATATTATTATTTGTATAGTATTTTGCTCACCCTGTACGGATCGTCAATCAACATTTCTTGTGATCCTGTTATGTGTAACATAAATAGATATCAATCTTATTTTCTCCACCGATGCACACATCGTCGTTCAGTCAAAAAAAAAATATTATTATTTGTATAGTTTTTTGCTCACCCTGTACGGTTCGTCGATCAAAAATTCTTGTGATCCTGTTATGTGTAACATAAATAGATGTCAATATTATTTTCTCCACCGATGCACACATCGTCGTTCAGTAAAAAAAAATATTATTATTTGTATAGTTTTTTTCTCACCCTGTACGGTTCGTCGATCAAAAATTCTTGTAGTTCTGTTATGTGTTACATAAATAGATATCAGTCCTAATCAAAAAAAAAATTATTGTAATCCTTGCTGAGAGGGGTACATTATCTAGAATCAAATTATACCTTTTTAACTGGAGCACGCTCGGTAATTCGCTTCAGTTTTGTATTATTAAGCTAGTTTTGTTTACTATGTAATTAATGTTCAATATCCAATCAGTCATGTGTACTAATTTCTAACTACATAAGATGTACACTACACATATAGTTATGTGAGATAATAGGAAATCATGGTTGACCTGGCAACACTGTTCGAATAATTCCGTATGTCTCATAATCGACAGTCTGCACGTCATAAACTGTGGATGGGAATGTGTGGGTAACTTCACGCTAATCAAAAATTATGATACAAACATTTACAAAATGAAGATTGGTTCAAGCCCTGAGGACAGGAGCTTTGGCGCTCTTGTTCAAACTTTGACAAATCATATCATCTCCGAAATTATTGGTCTCAGGGAATGATATAAATGGATTCTTACGATAGAACCGCTTCAGGAAAGAAATTAAATGCAAACAGACCGATTCTCCCCAATAACTAATTTATCCCAGATATTCATTCCTCAAATCTACTCTGAAAATGATATTATTTGCAGTATCGTTTTTACTGAAGATATTCTGAACCCAATTTGATGATGTATTTTACCAAAGAATATATTTCCATCACCATAATATGATGATGGAATAATCCATATTTTGGATTATCCACGGGCATTATATTATCACCTTAAAAGTATAATATCATATCATCCCCATAATTCTACGATACCTGAGGTTATTTCATTGGTCATTCTCCATTCAATCATACTTTGTTTTCTAGAACAAGAGGTGTATTTTATATCAAGAATAACGAACCAGAAATAATTTTGACATTTATCTCTCATAGGAATATGAGATGACATCTAAGAACACAGATCATATAATAATTCATAGATACAATAATTAAGTACAGCATTCTGTGGAAACAGAAGTATGATCCATTATTGAAATTTTCAAAATTCATATTTCCGAAAGTATTAGCTTGTTAGAGTTGAAAATTATATCAATGGATTTTTATGGTGAAACTGCATCTTAAAAAAATTGAATTTGAAATTTGTGATCTAAAAAAAATATTTTTTTTCGTTTCTCCGAAACCATCAGGCCAATTTTGCCCTGTAACAAACTTGACCAAGATATTTAACTCTCAAACCTACTCTGGAAATTTGAACTGCCTAGCTCATTCTGTTCGAGAGTTATTGTAGAAACAAAATTAAAAAAAAAACTGATTGAGACCTTACGGCAACCCGATCAATACAACACTTCGAAAGCATATAGAGGTCATTATCCTACAATTTGATGCTAAACTTCAGATAGATCGAGTGATCAGTTTCGGAAATATTCATAAAAAATATATTTACTAAAAAGGGCCATAAATCCGAAACCGCTTGGTGGATTTGGCCCATTAACGAACTAGTCCGAGATATTTACGCTACAAACCTACTCTGCAAATTTCAATCCACTGACTCCTTTTGTTCGAGAGTTATCGTGCCAACGGCCGGCCGGCCGGTGAAGATCATATTAGTAGAACATTTAGAAAAATTCACTGAAACAAATTTTATGTATCAGAAAGTATTTGACAGAATTAAAAAAAGGTTTCAATACTGCTGCTAATACAATTAGCATGTCGTAAAAAAATTTTTTTGAGATTTTGTGAATTTATGTTTCCAAAGATTAATCACAAAAATAAATACCCAGCTTGTAACATTTTTGGCGCTGTTGTTCCTCGGAACAGAGTGCTTATCAATTTGCCCCAATGTCTGTTATTTTCGAATTTTTGGCTCAAAATGGTCTTAAACGATTTGGTTCGACTCACCGATCGATAATCCGTGGTCGGAATCAATTCTGTCCGGCCGGCCGTCCGTATGCACGATAACTCTCGAACGAAAGGAGTTAGAGGATTGAAATTTTCAGAGTAGGTTTTTAGCAAAAGTATCTCGGACGAGTTTGTTAACAGGCGAAATCCACCAAGCGGTTTCGGAGCTATGGCCCTTTTTGGTAAAAACATTTTTTATGAATATTTCCGTAACCAATTACTCGATCTATCTGAAATTTAGCAAAAAATTGTAGAATATTGACCTCTATATGCATGCGAAGTTTTGTATTGATCGGGTTGCAGTAAGTAATCGAATTTTTTTTAAATTTTATTTTCAAATTTTGTTTCTACAATAACTCTCGAATAGAATGAAATTTTCAGAGTAGGTTTAAGTGGTGAATATCTCGGTTAAGTTCGTTACTGGCTTGACGGTTTCGGGGAAACGAAAAAAATTTTTTTTTCTTCACAAATTTCAAATTAAAATTTTTTAAGATGCAGTTTCACCATACAATTCCATTGATATCATTTTAAACTGTAACTTTCGGAAATATGATTTTTCGAAAAAAAAAAAACATTTTTTTATGAATATTTCCGAAAGCAATTACTCGATCTATCTGAAATTTAGCAACAAATTGTAGAATAATGACCTCTATATGCATGCGAAGTTTTGTATTGATCGGGTTGCCGTAAGTAATCGAATTTTTTTTTATTGTATTTTAAAATTTTGTTTCTACAATAAATCTCGAATAGAATGAAATTTTCAGAGTAGGTTTAAGTGGTGAATATCTCGGTTAAGTTCGTTACTGGCTTGACGGTTTCGGGGAAACGAAAAAAAAAATTTTTTTTCATCACAAATTTCAAATTAAATATTTTTTAAGATGCAGTTTCACCATAAAAATCCATTGATATCATTTTAAACTGCAACTTTCGGAGATATGATTTTTCGAAATCTCAATAATGAATCGTACTTCTATGTTTCCACAGAATGCTGTACTTAATTATTATATCTATGAATTATTATATGATATGTGCTCTTACATGACATATTATTTCCCTATGAGAAATAAATGTCAAAATTATTTCTGGTTCGTTATTCTGAATGCAAAATGACCAATGAAATAACCTCCGGTATCGTAGAATTATGAGGATGCTATGATAATATACTTTTAGGGTGATAATATAATGCCCGTGGATAATCTATAAAATGGATTATACCATCATCATATTATGATGATGGAAATATATTCTTTGGTAAAATACATCATCTAATTGGGCTCAGAATATCTCCAGTAAAAACAAAACAAAATAGTGTCTAAGTTATAATTGATATGATATAATTTTCAGAGTAGATTCGAGGAATGAATATCTCGGATAAGTTCGTTATTGGGGAGAATTGGTCTGTTTGAATTTAATTTCTTTCATGATGCAGTTGTATCGTAGGAATCCATTTATATCATTCCCAGGGATCAATAATTTCGGAGATAATTTGATTTGTCAAACTTTGAACAAGAGCGCCAAAGCTCCTGTCCACAGGGCTTGAACCAATTTCTTTTAATATTCGCTGAATCAGAATCATCCAATTCATCTACAAATAAGAGGGCTGCAACTGCATTGCGTTTTAGCATTTTATGAATTTGCCTTCCACTGTTCCGTTTTTGGCGCTCTAGTTCCTCGGAACTGAGTGCTTATCAATTTGCCCAAATGTCTGTAATTTTCGAATTTTTCGATGAAAATGGTCTTAAACGATTTGGTTCGAATCACTGATCAAGAATCCGTGGTGGAAATTCATTCTGTCCGGCCGGCCGTAGGCACGATAACTCTCGAACGGAATGAGCTAGAGAGTTGAAATTTTCAGAGTAGGTTTGGGGGATGAATATCTCGGCTAAGTTCGTTACTGGGCAAAATCGGACAGAAGGTTTCGGAGTAATAAAAAAAATTTTTTTTTTTACAAAACAAATTCCGAATTAATTTTTTTTAATAAGCAGATTTATCATAAGAATCCATTCATATCATTTTTAACTCTGACAAGCTAATACTTTCGGAAATATGGTTTTTCAAAATTTCAATGTAAATCGTATTTCACAGATTGATATAATTATTTTCTATGTATGAATTGTCAACTTGACAGAAGGGAATATTGTAACTTCAAAAATATTGGGGTTGAAATACTCGTATTTTAGCGATGCAACGGGGACCCCACCCGAAAATGTTTGAAAATATTACGTAAATATTGAAAGCATAATTCTGTAGTTCGAGAGAGGAGAACATTTGGTGACGTAGATCAGGAAATTTTTGATCGATTACAAGGTAATTTTTTATTATTACTTATCTTCTTTAATACATGTTTTATGGAATACCTACTATTTGTAGGTACTTCAAACATGTTTTGGGCAATTGTCATAGGAAACTTGTTTTTTTGGCGCTCTAGTTCCTCGGAACAGAGTGCTTATCAATTTGCCCAAGTGTCTGTAATTTTGGAATTTTTGGCTGAAAATGGTCTCAAACGATTTGGTTCGACTCACTGATCAAGAATCCGAGTGCGAAATCGATTCTGTCCGGCCGGCCGACCGGCCGTAGGCACGATAACTCTCGAACGAAAGGAGTTAGCGGATTGAAAATTGCAAGGTGGTTTTGGAGCGTAAATATCTCGGACAAGTTCGTTCGATCTATCTGAAATTTAGCATCAAATTGTAGAATCATGACCTTTATACGCATGTGAAGTTTTGTATTGACCAGATTACCGCAAAGTGTAAAAAAAAAATTTTGAAAATTTAAAAAAAGTTTGTCCACAATAACTCTCGAACGGAATGAGCTAGGTAGTTGAAATTTTCAGAGTAGGTTGGGGAGATGAATATCTCGGTTAAGTTCGTTATTGGGCAAAATTGGCCAGATTTAATTCGATTTCTTCCATGGTGCAGTTCTCATTCTCATAATTGCTCATTTAATCTTGATAAATAAACTATTATTTGAATTGAATTTCCTTTATGATGCAGCTCTATCATATGTATACATTGATATAATTCCCAACTCGGAGAAAACAATACTTTCGGAGATATAATTTGTCTGTTTGAACTAGAGCGCCAGAAAGCTCCTGTCCACAGGGCTTGAACCCATTTTTTTACAAAAACAAACTGAATACTGAACTGAATTACACTACTTGAAAGCAAATTTTGAAATTGACCAACCGTTTCTTTTAGGAAAAATTCGAATGGGTTGCAACCAACCGAGGCTGGGACTTCATTGTATATGAACCGACCGGTCAACCATTAACCAATCAAAAAAGGCATTCGAAATCGCTTAAGTAGTCCCGTCGTTCGTTTAGTCATTTGAACGACGTCGTTGAGATGCTGGATTAATCTAGCTTTCCTCCGACCATACATAACATACCTGTGACAGCTGCAAAAACTAAAATTGGTTCAAGCACTGACGTGAAGTCAGGAGCTTTTTTTCATCTCTATTGGACACTCTTAATTGAATTTACAATCGATGTAGACCGTTTTCTCAGTTTTTTATGATATGAATTCATTTCGGATAATTTTATGAACTCGAGTAATGAAAGAATCGTCTAAAATCAAAGAATTTTGAAATTTTTAAATCTGACAAATACTTTCTGATATAAAAAATGTTTTTCAGTGAATTTTTAAAAATTTTCTTCTAATATGATCTTCACGGAATTTTGAAAAAAAAGGGTTGAATAGAATCGGCATTGTGTTTGTATGAGTTATTGAGGAAATAACAATAAAAATTTAGATCAATATAACTCCGAAAATGATAGGTTGATTATGCCTTTTAGCGAACTCAAATGTCGCATTAGGATGCACAACGTACTCTAAAAGGTTCAAGTCGCTAGGTCTTTCCGTTCTCAAGTAATCGTGAGATAAATAATATTTTCAATAATTTTTTTTCAAATTTTAAGATATATGATCCTCACAAAATCCTAGTATTCTACGACTATTTACCAAGTTTCAATTCGATCTATATTTCTTATCGAGAAAATAATATTCCTGAGGTCTATAACCCTGAAACCATTTGGCCGATTATACCCAATAATCAAAATAACTGTCCCATTCTGATTCTCAGCCTACTCTGAAAAGTGTAAGTCGCTATTTCTTTCTGTTTGAAAGTTATCGTGGCCACGGTCACCCATCCAGCTACTGAACTCGCCTAATGCTGCTCAGATCTCCAACAATATGAATCTGACCGTGTTTAGATTTGGAACTTGGCTGTAAAGTTAGGTTTTGAAGACTTCCGCAAAATTTCAGTGATACCAGACGGAAAGATACTTCTAGAATTTTATTCAAAGATTTCCAATGATATTTAAAAAAATTTCTGACGATACGATTCTCACGAGATCTCGTAAAAATTCGCGAGCTTACAAACTAATTACCATGTTCGAATTGGATTGGTTCATATTTTTTGAGTTGAGGAGGAAATAAAAACAAAATTTCAGATAGGTATAACTGAGGGGGAAACCACTGACAAAAATGTGTACACCAGAATTCCAACTCAACCGGAATTCCATAGGAATTCATTAGGAATTCAATAGGAATTCATTAGGAATTCAATAGGAATTCTTTTGAAATTTTATTGGAATTATCGAAACAGGTTTCAATAGTAAAATGAAAACAGGAACAGCATTTGTGGATTTGTCGGCAGCATATGACACGGTATGGAAAGATGGTTTGATTTTTAAACTTTGTACTCATTTAAAGTGTGGCAAAATGGTTCGTTTACTCGAAAATATGCTCTCGGATAGAAGGTTTCGTGTTTTTATTGATAATAATAGTGGTAAATTCAAGAATTTGAATAATGGTCTCCCACAAGGTTCAGTTGTAGCACCTCTTCTTTTCAATTTATATCTGTGTGATATTCCTGCTACTTCGTCTGCGAAATTCATATACGCTGATGACATTGCCCTTGCATTTCGTCATTCTGATTTCGAAAGTATAGAAAATAATCTATCTGCAGATTTAGATATTCTGAAAAAGTACCTATTTCAGTGGCGTTTGTGTCCGAATCCGAATAAAACTGAGGTTTCTTGCTTTAATTTGAACAATCACCAAAAATATAGAACATTGAGTGTAACTTTTGGTGATTCTTTCTTGAGACATAATATTTATCCTAAATATCTAGGAGTGAAACTAGATTCATCTTTGAATTTCAAAGCTCATTTGGATGACTTGCGTCTGAAGTTGAAAACGAGAAATAATATTCTTCAGAAATTAGCTGGTACTTCATGGGGTGCTGATGCAGCTACTCTTCGAACGGCAGCCTTAGCCTTGGTTTTTTGTGCCGCTGAATATTGTTGCCCTGTCTGGTTTAATAGTGCTCATACTCAAAAAATTGATGCACAGTTGAATTCGTCTATGCGAATCCTCACTGGAACTATTCGATCTACACCTATTCATTGGTTGCCAGTTCTTTCAAACATTGTCCCGCCCCACATTCGCAGGCAAACTGCTGTTTCAAATTCTTGGAATAATTTTCATTATTTTCCGAATTCATTTCCGATTATCTCCTACATTCCAGGCAATAAGATTTCCAGATTGAAGTCACGAAACCCTTTATGGTCCAACTGTTTTCTTAATTCGAATAAAAGTGACAAGGAAGATTGGCGGTCTGAATGGACTTCTTGCAATTTATTCAACAAAGATTTAATTTCTGATCCTTCAAATAGAGTTCCGGGGTTTGATCTTCCCAGGAGAATATGGTCTATTCTAAATCGTCTTAGAACCGTTCATGGTCGTTGCAACAGCATGCTTTTCAGGTGGAATTCAGTTGAGAGTCCTAGTTGTGAATGCGGGGAAGCAGAGGAAACCATTTATTTATTTATTTATTTATTTATTATACATTTAGGTCGCAAACAGTACAACGTACCAACAAAGCAACCACCTATTACAATTAACATAGGTCGAATTTACAACAATCTCTAACAAATCTTCAACAACAACAACAAAACACTATGTGTGCTCAATGGCACGATAAAAAAGTTCTTTATGAATTTTTTCACATTTTCAAATTTGTCGTGAAAAATGTCCACGCGTTCGGTCAGACCGAGCGAGTTGAACGTGGCCTGCAGGCGTCTCATCGGAAAGAGCTGTCCAGTATTTGTTCTGCGATACGGAATATTAAAAAGAGTTTTGTCTCGAAGACCTCTTCCAGGCACCCTAAAGGAAATCCTCCAGAGCAGATAAGGGGAATCTATTTGATGGTTAACAATTTTATAGAGTGCACAAATATCCGCTACGGATCTGTTATCTTCTAGTGCGAGAATTTTGAATTTTGATCTCAGAACGTTGTAGTCTCTGTTTTCTATTTGTGTTTTGTTTTGATGGCCAGAAATTTCAAGAATTTGTTTTGCACTCGTTGAATTCTATTAATATGTATGTTATATTGTGGACTCCATATTACAGATGCGAAGGACAATAGATCATTTAGTTAATGATTGTCGCATATATAGATTCAAAGATGGTTTTAGGGCTATTCATAATGTTTCTGAATCTTTTTTAGAATGGGTAGCGAGTTTCAAATCTATTTAAGGAAATATAGAATATTCCATTTTTAATTTGTTCGTTTTCTCCCTTAGTCTTTTCCTTTTCCAGATTGGGTTTCGGGTACCTTGGAGAATCTTCTCTGCTTGTTGAAGGAAGAAGCGATAATAAAGAAAAAGATGCCCTTCAATATTTAATATTTCAGCATATTTTGTTAACAATTTCAATTTTCATAAATCACAACACTAACGGGGAGATAGGGTTTTTTTGCTGAGGTTTCTTCCCGAAGCTCTAGTATCATATATCAATTTATATGGTACCCCGTTACACTAACCTCTGCTAACACTTTTTTCATGCACATGCTTTATTGTTAGATAAAAAACAAATTGTAATGCTCAAGTTCAAAAGAATAGATATATATATATATATACAGGGTGAGTCTTTGACCACTGCATTAATTTTAACCAAACATTCCTCTCATCAAATGAAACACTTTTTTCATTTACCATTTTTCCAGATTCGGCTCAGGTAAAAAGTTACAAGCGTTTAAAGATTTCACAATGTGCTAATACACTCCCGCATATAAATTACCTATGACATTGTTGGCGGACGAGAATAAGCATGGTAACGTGGTTTACAGCTTGATTCGGGATTCCAACGCTCAGGGACGGATCCATAAAAGTAGTGAAATTTCTGGAGTTTTCCATTTTAAAACATTCAATGAAGAATATCTCGAAAACGGTGTGTTTAAGGAGAAATGATGATGAATAATATAATGTTCTAAAACGATGGAATATTCTTGAAACGACTCAAGAAAAACTTTATATGCTTTCTTTATGCTAATTTCTTTTAGTTTTATGAATCCACGAGTCCATAACTAGAAAACCAGTAGAAGTAGAAAATGACTAATATTTGGGAAATATGCATCATAGTTAAAAGAAACTTTACGCCAACATTCATTTTATTCGAAAAAGGGATGTCAAAGCTACAAAATAAAAACTGATTTTTTTTTCAAAATTTCAACAAACTGTATCTTTTTACCTGAGCTGAATTTGGAAAAATGTTAAATGAAAAAAGTGTTTCATTTGATGAGAGGAATCTTTGGTTAAAATTAATGCAGTGGTCAAAGACTCACCCTGTATATATATATTCTTGTACACCAGAATTCCTAGCGGTTTACCCCTTGGTTAAAACCAACTATTTGGAGCTGTATACATGACTGCCCGATAGGTGTCGCACTCTAACATCAATAGGAATTCTTAATAATTCAATTGGAATTCTGCGGAATTCCATGGAATTCAATAGGAATTCCACGGAATTCAATAGAAATTTCATCAGGTACCATCGTCTCAAAGTAAATGAGCCATGACAAAGTGCACATACTGAAAACCTCTTTGAACTAACTATTATTCGAAAAAGAAAAATTTTTTCTTGAAAATTTCTGCACGCCTGTAAAGAAGATACAAAGACCTTGCCAAAAAAATACCGCATGACCCACTTTCCCTTTAAAAAAAAATAGAGGGTTGATGGGGATGGCACAGGGTGCAACAGAAATCCTTCAAAAATGCATAAAAATTTGGTAAAAGTGAAACAAAAATTGACAATTTTCGGGATTTTGCTGTTCTTCTGAGAAAATGAATTTGTTCCTTAATTTTGAAGCGTACTGTACATTTAAATATCTGATTTAGAAAAAAAAGAATCCAAACTATTTTTGTACATATGAGAACACTAACAGAACAAGTGTTCATCATCGTATTCATCTCTGTCTTCCACCAATTTGTTTTCTTTCAGTAACACAAAAGAATGTGGGATACATCTACATTAAGATTCTTAACAAACTACCAAAGAGAAGAGAGTGCTTAGAACCATGCTCGGCTTAACGCTCGGATCATTGTATCGCGGATTATTTGAGAGGCAGGAAATACTGACAACCATCGGACTCCATATATTTAAATGTTTGATTTTCTTAAAAAAGAATCCAAACTATTTTTGTACATATGAGAACACTAACAGAACAAGTAATCATCATCGTATTCATCCCTGTCTTCCACCAATTTTTTTCTTTCACTAACACAAAAAAATGTGCGATACATCTGCATTAGGATTCTTACCAAACTACCAAAAAATTAGCAGATCATCGATAACTTCAACAAATTCAAAATTTCACTAATGAAAGTTTTAATTGATCAAGATCCATACACAATCTCGGAATATCTAATGGTCGATTCAGATCTCAGAGTTCTCTGTCATTTGTCTCTGTCATTCCAAATGTATTGTTGATTATGAACATGCATGGTATTATTATTATTATTATTATTTTTTTTTGTATTTATTTATTTATTTATTTAGCAAATATGGGATACAAACAGACTAAAGTCCAATACAGCATCCACTTGGTAACAAAAATAAATTCTGGTTAACAATCACAATCAAATTAATGTATAGTCTTCCTTACGTAACAAAAAAAAATACAACAACAATGACAATATCACACCAAAATATTTTTAATCAGTCCTTTGAAAGAACTCAAAGAAACGCCATAAAAGTCTATGATGAGAGTGTGTGAATCACATAATCTCTGAGTCCTAACCAGTGGGGAATTAAAACCTACATTTGTCCTTCTGTAGGCAATCGAGAACGTTTCGTGTCGTCTGGTTGTCCGGGAACAGATGTTAAATTCGAGCATTGATAATAATAAATCGGGTTAATCAATATGTGAATCAATTATTTTGAATATAAAAATCATATCCTTTAGCTTTCTGCGTTTGATTAGATTGAGAATTTTATATTGACTTTGAATCGTCGAGTAGCCACTATTGAGTATAGGTTGGTTCGTTTTGTGCGCAATGTACCTCAAGAATTTATTCTGAATTCTTTGCAGTCTAGTGATATATTTCGCGTATATTGGGTTCCATACTACGGAGGCGTATAGCATAATTTACTGTCAATGAATGCGTAGTAAAGCAGTATCAAAGGTCGTACGTCTGAGAAGTTCTTACAATTTCTTATGATGAACCCTGTCATTTTGGAGCAATCGATTGCTATGCTATTTATGTGATTACTAAAACTCAGTTTTTCATCAATCAGGATTCCTAAATCCTTCACGTTTTGAGTTCTTTCAATTTTGTTGGTGCCGATGTTGCATTCGTGCGATATTTTGTTTTTGTTGTTAGTGAAAGTTATTGATTTACATTTCTCGATGTTGATGAAAATATTGTTCTGTGTGCAGTATGCCACCAATCGATCAAGATCGCTTTGAATTTTGTAACAGTCCTCCAGCACCTCCACCCTACGAAAAAGCTTGACGTCATCTGCCTACAATAATACGAATGAGTACCGGAAACAGTTTATAATATCGTTTATAAATATCAAAAATAGTGACTACCTTGTGGAACGCCGGATGTGCTGGCATATTCGGACGATTCATGTCCATTCACTATTACTTTTTGTGTTCTTCCGCTTATATATGATCTAATGTAATCAGGCAGACACGCAGATTCACAGACATCAGCGAGTTTGTTTATGAGCAGCACGTGATCGATTTTGTCGAATGCTTTGCTGAAGTCCGTGTAAATCGAGTCCACCTAACAACCAGCGTCAATTGATTGAGAAATGTACTCAACATATGAGGTTCGTTTCTACTGACCGTCCGGGATAAAATCCGTGTTGTTGAGATATTATGTGTTTTTTAGTTACACTTAGAAGTATATCGTAAACAATTTGCTCCAAAACTTTACCGAGTATTGAAAGTTTGCTGATTGGTCGGTAGTTAGTGACCGTGTTTTTTTACCACTTTTATGAATCGGTACCACATGACTCAACTTCCACTTCGTGGGGTAGTAAGATGAAAGTGATAAGTTGTATATGATAGTGAGCGGAGTAGTGAGGCTTTCTATAAAGTTCTTTATAAATAGAGGTGGTATCCCCTCAGGACCAGCAGATTTATCCAATTCAATATTTTTTAGAACGTTCCCAACTTCATCCTCCGTTACTATACTACAGCCAACGGATATTGCGGCGTATCAGGGATGTGAGAACTGCTAACGTTTCGAGGAGCCTCGAATGTACTTTGGAAAAATGAAGCAAACAAATTGCAAATCTCACCATCTCACTATCAGCAGCAAGGTTATCGAAAGTCATATTTTTTGGAATGAAAATTTTTGATTTCCGTTTGTTGGACATAATCTTCCAGAAGCTTTTTCCGCTGCTGCCCCCGACGATTTCCGACTGAATATGCTCTAAATAACTGGTATAGTCTCTCTCTATCAAGCGCTTCGACGTCTTCCTCATTTGTGAATATTTAACATAATCGGAAAAGTTATTATATTTTTTGAATAATTTTTTGTAGTACAGAAGTTTTTGTTTGATACAGTTGATTGTTTCTTTTTTAAAATAAATAGGGTACTTTGTGTCGATTTTATAGGTAGGAACGTGTTTATCAATCAGTTCATTGATTTTTTCGTAAAAAATCTGGACAGCATCATCAGTATCGCGGTTCTCAAACAACTTGTTCCAGTTCAATTTTGAAAATTCTTCGTTTATCACTCTGTAGTCCGCTTTTTTAAAGTTTTTCATGAGTTTTTTAGAATGACAGAGTGGTTTCAATCTACTATATTTACATGTGACTTCAAATGCAGGATGGTGTCTATCTTCTTTAACTAGAGGATCCTTCGAATCGAATACAGTGTCTATCAACTGCATATCGTTACAGAATACCAGATCTAAAATTTTGCCGTTCGTGTTTTTTATGGAATTGAACTGGGTGAAGCCCAAGAGTGAAAATAAATCGATAAGTTCAGCTGATTCCTGATAGATATTAGTGGGATCTAAAATTTCCTGATTCACAGAGCTAGTCCACATTAATTTTGACAAATTAAAGTCACCAACTATTATAACAGTGTTATTCTGTAATATATTTTCGTGAGACCGTATGCTATCCAGAAAATTATCGTAGGAGAGTCTATTATTGGGTGGAAGATATGCACATACTATATAAACTAGTTTATCACCCAATCGCAGTGAAATCCACAAGTCCTCTGCAACAGACTGAAGTTCTGGATGGTGAGTAGCCTCGATGTTCGAATCCACCGCAATCAGAACACCACCCCCATCCTTCTTTCGCGAATCAGTGTCACCACGGTCACGTCTAAAACTCGATTGCACTCCACTCTTCAGCCAAGTTTCGGTTAGACACACCACACTAAATTCGTTTGCAGTGAGATTTTGGAAAAATTGCTCAGTTTTTGACCTAAGTCCTCTCGTGTTCTGGTAGTATAGTCTGATCTCAGATGGAACCAACATAGAGATAAAATGAACTTAACACTTTTTTTTATTTTCTTTTCAACGTAGTCGAGTATATTTACTTCAAGTTAGTTAGATCATAATGTGACCTTATGTGGAGTATACGAGAGGTATCGTCTTTCTTCATGTAAATATTACAATGTTTTATTCAAACATATTTGTAGTGTTTTGTTTTAGCTATTTCACGAGCCACCTTGAATATAAGTTTGTTGGCAATTGTAAAGTGTTCGTTTATATATAGTTATTCGGAAATACCATCAATCCTCAAAGCGCTGGACTTTGCCTTTTGTTTCGACAGTTTAATTGCGGCTAGTAGATTTTCTTTGATCTTTCTCGAATTCAATCTAACAACGATGTTTTTGATTTGACCGCTGCCGTTTCTGTTTAAGGGGACTCGATGAATATCATCGATGTCAGCAGCTCTTATTTTGCAGTTCACCTCATCAGTGATTTTTTCTAATATTTGTACCAGGTTTTCGTTCTGATTTTCCGATACTCCGACGAGCTCCAAGTTGTTAATTCGAGATGATTGCTCCAGGCTGTTCAGTCTTCCATTGACTAGTTCTAATGTAGCCTTCAATATACGGTTTTCAGCTACGATGTCGTCAATCTTAGAGGTGCTCCATTTCATTTCCAACAGTTGCCGTTCGAAATCGGTTATTTTATCGGAGCAAAAGTTAACGGACGTCAATAGCTAGGTTTGCTGGATGCGTATATTGTGAAGTTCAGTTCTCATTGCGTTTATTGCTGCAACCAGTTCAGCCTGGTCAGCCTCCGCAGTAAGTGACGAATAACCCGCCACTGATGACCTGCCTGGTGATGTTGGACCCCGATAGTCGGAACACATCCAGGTGACCCCCTCGGACCGCAGTGCGTGAAACTTATCGGGTATCATTGATAAACATGTTCGGTGATAAGATTGGCGACAAAAACCATGACACTCGAGGCCCGGATTTCGGCGTCCTACTTGTTGTTTACAAATTTTACAATTTTTGGACATAATGACGGTAAAAATGAAACTTCCAATAGCACCTAAGAGAGCACTTGTTACTACTTGAAATGGTTTCCTCTCAGTCACTTTCAATTTCGACTGTTAACCGCTTGAAATGATCGCATTTACAACGAGAACAGAAAACACGTCTACGTCGTACCACGACTTATGGTAAACTTGTAAACTTTTAAATAACAGTTTCTATACCACAACATAATTCAAACAACATAATTCGTTGAAATAATCACTCATTTTGTTTATATTTGGTTGTAATATTAACACTCAATAGGATATGTTTGAATTTGTTTAAAAGCTGTCGTTGTGATTTCGTCGCTCCTTGCAAAGGGTAGAAGGGAAATTTTTGTGGCAACATTGTCACGTAAATAATCGTCGTTGCGATTTGGTCATCTCATGAATTTTAGCCTTTATTCTCTACTCTAGTTAAACTAACTCGCTATTTTAATTGAGGTTAAAGGATTTCCGATTTCACCACCTTAAACGCAGGCGTGGTAAACTAAGATTTCTTAATCGAGATTAAAGACTCCAAACATCGTGGCAACTCTGCAATACCTAATATATCTATGAGTACACCATAGAACATCTGAATTTAACCTATATTATAAATAAAATGCTTCTTATTGTATACTTCTGTATTCAGCTTGTGTCTGTGGAAACGCTATATTATTTTGCCTCATATGTTAGCAATAGCAATGCTGACTTTATGTATGATTCGATATGCAGTTGATTTACATAAACCAGGAACATCAGTTTGGTTTGGGAGCTCCCGGTGGCATAAAATCTTGGAGCACAGAGTAATTCGTTTATTGGAGAAACAGAACAGTTCTTACCTGTTGTGTACTCAACCATATTTTCAATTGCATTAAAACGAAAAGGGCAGATTGCTTGGATAGCCGTATCTCAGTATAAAGTATGTATCATCTAGATTTTATATCATCAAGATGTTGGATGTTGGATGTTCATATCCATCTTGGACGAAGAGCTAAAAGTTCTCCGTCACTTCACTTTCACTATCTTCAATGGCTAATGCATAAGCTCACAGCATCTCTTATTTAGAAATGACACGAATTAATTAAAATTAATAATACCTACTCCTATTTCATAAAATATTTTGAACTCATGGGGAATTCTCCTTCGGAAGAAAATGAACTTATGACACAAAATATAACCTATAAATTCAATTGGCATTTCTTTAACTCTAATTAAAATGCTAAGCCTCGTTTAATATACATGGTGAAATTCGACATCAAGGTTAACCAAAGTTAGTTCATGATAACCTGAGTTCAGAGTGGTGGTGAAATTAGCCCTTAGGCCTCCGAAATGTGTGAATTTACCTATAGATAGTTACCCAACAGATTATCTTATCAACTGTTGAATTACATTTATGCATCCCTCACATTCTAATGGTATCAGGCAATATCAGAAGGAAATATTTTGCGATGTCGACGAAATGAATAGTAATCTATTCAGGAGATTTTCAATTCTGTTAGACAAATTCCCAGAGTATAATTTCTCTGTCAAATTAACTAAATCCTCCTTTCTTTCCAGAAAACATTTTGATTTTTGATCGTGCAGGTAATTCATCATAGCCTTCGTGGACTGTCAAAAGATTTGCATTGTCCAGGTGATATTGTACAAAAAAATATGTACCTGTAGATAACGAAAACTTTTATCTGATTAAAATACGGAGTTTGCAGAAAATGTTTTTACCAGTGGCAACAGAAATAGATTATCACATCCCGCCCGAACTATCAGAACGTGTGGAAAGTAAGATGTCTAGCCTTTTTTGGAACACCATGTATACTTCTTAATATCTTGAAAATATGGAGACTATGTTCCCTAACGACACCCGCAAGAGAAAAAAAAATCAATATTGTAATGGGAAGCAGGAAAATGCATATCTGTATGTAGTGCTCTACCCTGTTATCGAAAATGTTGTGTGTTCGTGACATTCTTTTGATAACATCTTTGTAACCGCTTGTGCTCCAGGTGTGAAAGATACACCAAATGAAAGGTAAAAGATCGTAGTTTTGGAATCTAATTTATTATGAGTACGTTACCGTGGAAATAAATGATTTATATTAAAATGTACCCCCAACCCCTAACATAAGTTTTAGTGGGGGTTACAAAAAATTATTTTACCAGAGTTTCAGAATACTTGAGCTGCTTACTCAAACCGTCAAATTTTATTTCTCCATCTCAACTGATCTCTAAAATATTTGCAAAATGAGGAAACTCACCCCTGGCTCAAACCATCCATAACTTCCATCAAAAGACCCGGAGGGCACTTTAACACCAGGAAGTGTGACACCCTAATGGTACCCCATCATCTCCTTGCCCGTGTCGGTGTAGTGGCCTCGGACCTTGTATATTATAATTAATATATTCAGAGTCTTGGGTAGGTATAGATACATAGTTTTGTTAAGGGTATAATGACTCGTTTGATCGGAAAAAAAGGAAGTACTCTTTTTTCTTTCACCAAGCTTTAGCAATCAGTTTATAGCTTCATCAGGGTCTCTACAATGCAAAATACAGCCATATTACAAAGAGTTTAACATACACAATTAACAGTAACAGTTTTCTATACAGAACGGTGTAATGCAGGATTGTATTAGCACATTGTGAAATCTTTAAAGGCTTGTAACTTGTTACCTGTGCCGAATCTAGAAAAAAGTTAAAGGGAAAAATTGTTTTTCTTGGTGGGAGGAATCTAGGGATAAAATTAACGTACAACTTAAAAACTCACCCTGTATATACAGGGTGAAGTACTTTGACAAACTTCAGGAGGTGATTCCTGACAATATTCTAATATGAATTGTCCCAATAAATAAATGTCCGGAAACGCTTCGTTCCCAAGATACAAGGTGTTAAAGTTTTACTTTTGCGCGCGTGTTCCGCAAGGAACAGCTTGCTATCATTTCGTCACAATGTCTGTATTCTTCGAATTTTTTTCCGAAAATGGTCGCAAACGATTCAGCTCGACTCACTGATGAATAATCTAGGGTCAAATTCGATTATGTCCGTCCGGCCACCGGACCGGCCGTTTTGTTTCCACGATAACTCGAAAAATACTGATCTGATTGAATTGGAACTCAGTAGTTAGATGCAAAAGACCAAAGCAAACACTTTTGCGAAATTTCGTGAAGATCACGTGACATGAAAAAATTCAACAAATTACTACTATATTGTGAAATATTTTGCTTGAAATTCCGAAACCTATATTTATGAAGTAGGTGCATGCTGCCCTTTCCGGGCATTTTTCGTTATGTGCATGCGCAGATGAGATGTCATTTAACTGCTGGTGTATCCGCCAGAGAGGTTTGGGGTTTTGGGGAGGCGGATGCTATTCCTCCATAGAATCAACTGGTGAGGGACTTTCAGCCGCGAGTAGATTGCGCATGCCCAGAAGAGAAGTAGCTGTTGTTGGGTTGTACGGGTTATGTTGGGAGTGCTGAGCCGATATTGTGAGGTTTTAAAAGAATATTCATGGCAATTCAGTGCACGGACAAGTCAGTTTGGGGGATGTAGCGTTGTTTCCGAGTTGAAGTGTCCGTACCGTGGCCCTGGGGCAAATTTCTGAATTGATGTTACCCCCTACGGGCATTTCTCGTTATGCGCATGAGCAGAACGTCAGTGATTTAACTGCTGCTGTTTTCGTCAGAGAGGATTGGGGTTTGGGGGTGGCGGATGCTATTCCTCCATAGAATCCCTGGGTGAGGGTCTGCGTATGCGTGGATTGAAGATGCGATATCTAACGAACCACTAGTGTTGGAGAATCGTAGTCTTTTGTAAGGTGTGTGATTTTGGGAGAACGAGTAGATTGCGCATGCGCAGAAGAGAAGTGAATGCTCTTGGATGGTATGGGTTATGTTGGGAGCGCTGACTTGACATGGTGAGGTTTTAAAAGAATATTCACGTTAATTCAGTGCACGTACACGAGTCAGTTTAGGGGAAATAGCGTTGTTTCCGAGTTGAAGTGTCCGTACCAAGGCCCTGGGGCTAATTTTGAAATTGATGTTACCCCTTACGGGCATTTTTCGTAATGCGCATGAGCAGACCATCAGTAATTTAACTGCTGGTGTTTTCGCCAGATAGGTTTGGGGTTTTGGAGAGGCGGATGCTATTCTTCCATAGAATCACCTGGTGAGGGTCAGCGCATGCGTGGATTGAAGATGCGATATCTCCTGAACCACTAGTTTTGGAGAATCGGAGTTTATGCGCGTATGTTCTGAGGAACATCACGTTATCATTTTGGCCAAATGTCTGTATTTTTAGAATTTTTCGCCGAAAATGGTCTCAAACGATGGTGTTCGACTCCCTGATCAAGAATTCGAGGTCAAATTTGATTCTGTCTGGCCAGCTGTCCGTTGCCAGGATAACTTGAGAACGGAAATAGATAGCGAGTAGAAATTTTCAGGGTAGGTGGCGCATCCCAATACGACGGACAAGTTTGTTAATGGGCATAATGGGCCCAATGGTTTCCGAGTAATAATTTTTTCTACAACCAATACTAATCGGAGTGAATTGAAACTTGGTGAGTGGTTGTAGAATATAAACAAAAGGCAGCTCGTGAAATTTTGTGAGAATCGAATTGCTAGAAAATTTTAAAAAAAGTATTGAAAAATATTATTCACGCCACGATAACCCAAGACCGAAAAGAGATAGCAACTTGAAATTTTCAGGTTTCGTTGATAATCTGAATGCGCTTTTTGATTTTGTTTATTGCCATAATTGGCAAAACGATTTTGTAGTTATACCAATCTGAAATTTGGTTCATAATTCCTCAATAACTCGAAAAATAGAAAACCATCCAATTCAAACATGAATATTAGTTGTAGAATGACAACGCAAAAATTCTGGCACAATTTCGTGAGGATCGTATCACAAGAATATTTTTAAAAAATCATAGAAAATTATTGAAAAAAATTCTATATATCAAAAACTCTTCGTCCGACATCGCTGAAATTTTGTGAGAGCCTTCAGAACCTAATTCTACTACCAAGTTTCAAGTTTGAACATGATCGGATCTATAATGTTGGAGATCCGAGCAGCCTTGTGTGAGTTCAGTAGCTGGATGGGTGATCGTTGCCTCGACAACTCTTGAACGAAAGGAGATAGAGACTTGCAATTATGATGATAGGTTGCACATCTGAATGGTAGAGTGAAGTTCGCTGTTGGCCATAACCGGCCCAACGGTTTCGGCGTTATACCCATCAGAAATATTATTTCCTCAATAACTTGAAATATAGACTTGATCGAGTTGAAGCTTGGTAACTAGTTGTAGAATATCGACATGAAGACGTGTGTAAAATTTTGTAAGGACCGTACCACTAGAAAGTTTTCAAAAAATCACGATAAAATATTATGTATCTCATGATTCCTTGAGAACGGAAAGAAATAGCGACTTGCTGTTTTCAGGGTAGATTGCGCATCTGAATACGTGTTCGTTAACTAGCATAATCGGCCAAATGGTTTTGGAGTTATATCAATCTGAAATTTAGTTGTTATTTGCTCAATAACTGAAAAAGTTACGAATCCGATCCAATTCAAATATGGTTTTTAGTTGTAGAATGCCAGCCTGAAAATTCTGGCAAAATTTCGTGAGGATCGTAGCACTAGTAAATTTTTAAAAAATCATCGAAAAAAAAATGTTTCATGCGCTGACGTGAAGTCAGAAGCTTTTGCGCGTATGTTCTCTTGTCCATTCTCCTGCATTGGAGACATACAGGAGAATGGACAATATGCGCAAAAGCTTCTGACTTCACGTCATTGCTTGAACCAATTTTTGTAAGGTGTATGATTTTGAGAGGAGTTTCAGCCGCGAGTAGATTGCACATGCGCAGAAAAAAGTGACTGTTGTTGAGTTGTATGGATTATGTTGGGAGTGCTGATCCGATATTGTGAGGTTTTAAAAGAATATTCATGGCATTTCAGTGCACGGACAAGTCAGTTTGGGGGATGTAGCGTTGTTTCCGAGTTGAAATGTCCGTACCGTGGCCCTGGGGCTAATTTCTGAATTGATGTTAGCCCTTACGGGCATTTCTGGTTATGCGCATGAGCAGACCATCAGTGATTTAACTGCTGGTGTTTTCGTCAGATAGGATTGGGGTTTGGGGGTGACGGATACTATTCCTCCATAGAATCCCCTGGTGAGGGTCTGCGCGCATGCGTGGATTAAAGATACGATATCTCCAGAATCACTAGTGTTGGAGAATCGAAGTTTTTTGTAAGGTGTGTAATTTTGGGAGGACTTTCAGCCGTGGGTTGTATAGGTTATGTTGGGAGTAAAGAGCCGATATTCTGAGGTTTTAAAGATTATTAATGTCAATTCATTGCTCGGAATAAGTCAGTTTGGGGGAAATAGCGTTGTTTCCGAGTTCAAGTGTGCTTACCGTGGCCCTGGGGCTAACTTTGAAATTGATGTCACCCCTTACGGGCATTGTTCGTTATGCGCATGAGCAGACCGTCAGTAATTTAACTGGTGGTGTTTTTTTCAGGGAGGATTGGGGTTTGGGGGTGACAGATGCTATTACTTCACAGAATCCCCTTGAGAGTATACGCGCATGCGTGGATTGATGATGATTATCTCTCCTGAACCAATGGTTTTGAAGAATCTGAGTTTTGTGTGAGGTGTGTGATTTTGAGTGGACTTTCAGACACGAGTGGATTGCGCATGCGCAGAGGTGATGTGGCTCTTTTTGGGTTGTATGGCTTATGTTGGGTGCGGTTTACGTCTAGCGGCCATGGATTTTGGGCTGAGCCAAAATTGTGAGGTTTTAAAAGAAAATTCAAGGCAATTCTGTGAACGAACAAGTCAGTTTCGAGGAAATAGGGTTGTTTTCGAGTTGAAGTGTCTGTATCGTGGACCTGGGGCCAATTCATAAATAACTATATTTGTATGATCTATTTTAAATTACGTTCGGATTTGGAGAATAAGCGAAGAAATGGCGTTTCTAATTCGATATTCATGTAACCCCTTTCGGAGGGGATTGGGGTTTTGAGGTGCTGAATGCTATTCCTCTATAGAATCCCCTTGGAAGTGTCTGCGCACGCGTGGATTGGACCACGAGTAGATTTCGCATGCGCAGAGGAGATGTTTGAAATGTATGGCTCATGTTGGGAGTGGTTTGCGTCTATCGGTGATGGATTTTATGCTGAGCCGTCATTTTAAGGTTTTAAGAGAAATTTCATGGCAATTATGTGCACGGACAAGTCAATTTCGAGGAAATAGCGTTGTTTCCGAGTACAAATGTCTGTATCGGGGCCATGGGGCGAAATTATAAATAACTATATTCTGTATTAAACTACGTTCGGATTTCTAGAAGAGGCCATTGCGTTCCTAACGGGGGTCTCATAACTGCCATTTATTTTTATTTCGATCCACGGTAAAGCTAACAGCCAAACTGTATTGATATCCATATTTGTTAAAGTAACTTGAAAAAATATTAAAAAGCACTGACGTGAACTCAGTACTTTTTGGTGCACGTGTTCACGTTGGCTAATTTGAATTGAATGATGAGTACTTCAAGCTCAGTGGACTCTCTCTCCTCATTCGCACAAGCTCCAAGGAGATTCTGAGGGATCTCCTTGGGAAAGACTTGGGAGGGTCAGTATAAAGGTAGAAACAGACTATGCCCACGTACGCAACGTACGCGACGCAACGTGGGAGAGCTTGTATGCACACTTGTCCCACGTATGCAACGCATATTGGCATCAAACGTTGTCATTTATCAGTGTGGGTACTATGTTTTTTGATTATTGGGTGAGGAAGATATATTAAGTTTGTTAATTTTACATGAATATCTCCGTCGTATGCAACGCATATTGACATCAGACGTTGTGGTCAATTCTCAGGTGCATTATAGTGTACTACGAGTATGTTTTCTGATTCTGAGAGTGAATTTGAGGACGATATATTATGTTTGTTATTTATTTTTACTTCGATATGTCCATGCCACAGGAACAAAAATAATAGAAGATATTGGATACACGGTATAAATAGAGAAACAGGTACCCACACATATTAATTTATTCACCTACATAGTGGATAAATATAAATACTTAAAACATCTTCCCAATTCATACAGAACAAATATGTTAAAGGAAAATATAGTAGCAGGTAGGTACTTGGTAGGCTCGCACTGTTGTTTTGCTATATCTTCCCGTGCTGCATTGCGTAATGTTCTGTCACGAAATTCAGTGCATTTAATATTATCAATGACATATCGTCTAACCAAATCAATGAATTGTTCATCTCCATAGACAATTTAATTCATCTCCCATTTTTGCGCGTATGTTCTGGGGAACATCGCGTTATCATTTTGCCCAAATGTCTGTAACTTTCGAATTTTTTGACGAAAATGGTCTCAAACGATTTGGTTCGACTCCCCAATGAAGAATTCGAGGTCAAATTTGATTCTGTCCGGCCGGCCGTCCGTCCGGCCGTTGACACGATAACTTGAGAACGGAAAGAGCTAGCGACTTGAAATTTTAAGGGTAGGTGGAGCATTTCAATACGACGGACAATTTCGTTAACGGGCATAATCGGCCCAGTGGTTTCCGAGAAATAAATTTGTTTTCAACCAATATGGATCCGATCGAATTGAAACTTGGTGAATAGTTGTAGAATATAAACCTAAGCACGTTTGTGAAATTTTGTGAGAATCGTATCGCTAGAAAATAATTAAAAAATATTTTTGTTGTCACGATAACCTGAGAACGGAAAAAGATAGCGGCTTGAAAATTTCAGGTAAGGTTGTGCATCTGAATGCGACATTTGAGTTTGTTTATGAGCATAATCGGCCAAACGGTTTTAGAATTATAGCCATCTGAAATTTTCTGAAATTTGGTGGTGATTTGTACCTCATTAACTCGAAAAATACTGAACCGATTGAATTCAAACATGGTTATTAAATGTAGAATACCAACGCGAAAATGTTTGTAAAATTTGGTGAGGATAGCATTTGTAGAAAATTTTTAATAAATCATAGAAAATAAAAAAAAAATTCTATATATCAGTAACTATTCGTTTGAAATTGCTGAAATTTTGCAAGAGCCTACATAACCTAACTCACTGCCAAGTTTCAAGTTTTAATACGATCGGTTAAATATTGTTGGAGATTCGAGCATTCTTGTGTGAGTTCAGTAGATGGGTGACCGTTGCCTCGATAACTTTCGAGCGAAAGGAGATAGGGACTTGCAATTTTCAGGGTAGCTTGCGTATCCGAAAGGGAGAGTTGAGTTCTTTTTTGGGCATAATCGGTCTACAAGTTTCCGAGTTATACCCACCTGGAATATTATTCCCTTGATAACTCAAAAAATAAATATTCGATCGAATTGAAGCTTGGTAACTAGTAGTAGAAAATCAACATAAAGAATTTAATAAGAACCGTACCCCTATAAAATTTGAAAAAAATGACGAAAAAAAAAAATTTAAGAACCGCACCCCTAGAAAATTTCAAAAAAATCACGAAAAAAAAAATTGGTTCAAGCACTGACGTGAAGTCAGAAGCTTTTGCGCGTATTTTCTTTTGTCCATTCTTCTGTATTGGACACCCTTAATCGAATTTACCATGGTAAATTATGTTGTCCATTCTCCTGTATTGGACACTCTTAATTCGAATATACCACGGTAAATTCGACTGGGGGGTGTCCAATACAGAAGAATGTATTTACCATGGTAAATTCGAATTAAGAGTGTCCAATACAGGAGAATGGACAACATAATTTACCATAGTAAATTCGATTAAGGGTGTCCAAAAGAGAAGAATGGACAATAGAACATACGCGCAAAAGCTGACTTCACGTCAGTGCTTGAACCAATTTTTTCAAAATTCAAATTGACGCATTGCGAATGTAAGTTTCTATAGAACACACTAGCAATCCCCTCCACCTTCCCACGTCGATATGGATCGGCGGATACCGCGTTGCGTACGCTGCGTGGGATAGCGTTGCGTATGATAGCGTCTGTGTAGTGTGTTTCTAGGCATGTAAATTCAAGGGTCCAGATATCATAATGCGTTGCGTACGTGGGTATAGTCTATTTCTACCTTAATCATAATCATGTTTATTGCACGTGCGTCAAATGCAAATTGACTTAACAATGAAAGAAAAAGTGTGAAAAAGCATTGACCAGGGGTCAATCTGCTTTGGCGCGCGTGCTATAAACATGATTATGATTATACTGACCCTCCCAAGTCATTTCCAAGGAGATCCCTCAGAATCTCCTAGGAGCTTGTGCGGCTAAGGAGAGTCAGTTGTGTTCTTTTTCAACCATGTTACTCTACCCTTATGGCAGCTAAGATACAGCACTGTTAATTTTTGAACCGACAGTTGATGGTGTCCACTATCCTCTTGGTTTATCTACGGCTCGCTCTATCCACTGAGCTTGAAGTACTCATCATTCAATTCTAATTAGCCAACGTGAACACGCGCGCCCTAAGGTACTGACTGCACGTCAGTGCGTTTTTATATTTTTATTATCCTTTTTGGCGCTCTTGTTCCTCGGAACAGAGTGCTTATAAATTTGCCCAAATGTCTGTAATTTTCGAATTTTTTGATGAAAATGGTCTTAAACGATTCGGTTCTACTCACTGATCAAGAATCCGTGGTCGAAAAAGATTCTGTCCGGTCCACCGCTAACACGATAACTCTCGAACGGAATGAGCTAGACACGTTATGCGAATGAGCAGACGAGAAGTGATATAACTGCTGGAGTGTCCGAGGATGCGCGGATTGAAGTTGCGATATCTCCTAAACCAATGGTGTTGTGTTAGGTGCGTGATTTTGAGAGAACTTTCAGCCACGAGTAGATTGTACATGCGCATGTGCGAAGTCGCTCTTTTTGGGTTTGTATGGCTGACGTTGGGAGTGATTTGCGTCTAGTGGTCATGGATTTAGTGCTGAATCGATATTGTGAGGTTTTAAGAGAAATTTCATGCCAATTCTGTGCACCGATAAGTCTGTTTCGGGGAAAAAGCGTTGTTTATGAGTTGAATTGGCTATATGTCATATATGCACTGACTGTAAGTTGCATTCTCATATGAAATGGTGATTGCTCCCGTTTAATTTGATTTTCATGGTGTGAATTCTAATATTTTTGGTTCGTTTCGAGACAGAAGTGGTGGCAAGTACCTATACCTACAATATATCTGATATTAAACTCAGAATATAATTCACTGTTTATTCCACTTTTGTTTTGTTGAATTCATAATATTTATTTCGTTTCGTTATTATCTAGACTCCGGTGACACGTGTGGTACATGGCTACCAGTTATTTATCATATCTGTGTCAGCTGGTGTGCGTTTCTCGTTCTTTGTATACGGGGTACGTTAATTTTTGGTATCGTATTATTACTATTCAAATCTAGTTGCGAAGTTTTCTTTCTATTTTTGTTTTTTATTTAAAACTGGTGTAACCTATCCATTCCTGCTTTGTGTTTTCCGTGGTCCTCTTGTGTGTCTGTTAGTCACCCCAAGATCTTTCAGTTAATTAATGAGCTGAGGGATGAGATACGCGAGCTGAAACAGGCTGGTGCGGTGGATGTTTCCGTGACACAGTTGCCTGCGCCGGTACCATCGAGTGAACAGGTGATTGCGGAAGTTGTTGAAAGAACAAAACGTGCTAATAATGTAGTAATTCATGGCAGCTCTGAGGGGGGCTCCAGCAGGCTGGAACAGGTAAGGGAGGACGTGGCGCTTGTGCAGTCGCTGTTGAAGGAGTGTAATATTCCTGATCAAGTTGTTACTCCCATTAGACTAGGAAAATTCGATCCCACCAAACAGGTACGATCTCGTCCCATGAAGGTGCGTTTGTCTTCCCCGGAGTTGGTTCCTATGGTTTTGCGCAGGTTTCAGAAAATCAAGGATAAATGTGCGGGAGTATTCATAACTCCGGACAGGACGCTACAGCAAATGGAGATGTTTATGGCCGTTAAGGCTGAGGTGGAGCTGCGCGTGGCCGAGGGTGAGACTGGTCTCAAAATAAAACATGTAAGGGGTGTTCCTACGATAGTTGGGCCTTCTTGTCCTAAGTCGGTGCTGTTCAGAAATTTTTGTGACCTCCTCAAGTTGCAGCAGTTCAACTTCATCTACAACAGAGACCAAAAATTGCTTGACTTGGTCCTTGCCAGAGATACTGTCGAGGTGTCTGTGGCTCATTCTGAGTCGCCCTTTGTCCCGGAGGATCTGTATCATCCCACACTGAGCATGATTGTGAGCCGAAGCTCCTTTGAACGCCAAATACATTTTTCAACACGCAACAATACGTTTTATAACTTCAGGAAAGCTGATTTTCCGGCCTTGCGTTCGTCGCTCGGTTCCGTTGATTGGAATATTCTCCAAACATTCAATAATGTTGATGACGCTCTGCGCTATTTTTATGATAAATTGTTCGAAATCATAAAAGATCATGTACTTACTGGAACTTATACCTCTGGGAAACGCTACTTTCCAGTGTGGTTTACTCCTGACTTGAAGCGCAATATCCGATTAAAGAATTATTATCGTTCAAAATGGTGGTCCACAGGAGGAACTAAATATCTCTGAGAATTCAGGCGTTTGCGGTCGTTGGTCAAATCTGGAATTTCTTCGGCGTACGACGATTACTTGGCTGAGGTGCAATGCGATTTGGAGTCAAATCCTTCCTCTTTCTGGGGATACATCAACCATAGGAAGAGTGGCACAAGAATTCCTGGTGTATTTCATAGCGACGGAAGATCACATGACGATCCAAGAGATATAGTCGATTTGTTCGCAAAGCATTTTTCAAATGTTCGTATGCCAGACGCAGTCAGGGATTATAGCGAGACTCAGTTTTCCCAATTCCCTCCAGTTGTCTTACCCTCTATAACTGAAGATGAAATTAGATCTATTAGGGATAAATTTCCTGATAAAACAACTGCTGGTGACGATCAACTACCCTCATTTTTCATCAGAAACTGTGGTTCTGTGCTTGCTGAGCCTCTACATCGCATCATCTCTGTCAGCTTGCGTACTTCCATTTTTCCCACCATTTGGAAGAGAGCCCGAGTAATTCCAATTTTCAAAAAAGGCGATAAATCACAATTAGGGAACTATAGACCAATTTCTGTACTGTGTAACTTTGCAAAAGTATATGAAGAAGCTTTATACGCTTATATCAGTCATAATGTTAGACCACATATATCAGCAATGCAACACGGTTTCATGAGGGGCAGGTCTACGGTCACGAATTTGGCAACATTGTCGCAGTTTATCGCGGAGACTCTGGATGATGGAGGTCAGGTCGACGTAATTTATACAGACTTTTCAAGAGCCTTCGACTCGGTGGATCACCGTATGTTGCTGAATAAACTTTCTTTTTTTGGCTTCAGTCCAGCATATGTCGACCTGATGAGATCTTACTTCGAGGAAAGAATGAGTCATGTGTTTTATAATGGCATCAAGTCTTTCGAATTTTGTCTGTCACCTGGTGTGCCGCAAGGATCTAATCTTGGACCATTGTTATTCATAATTTTTATCAACGATCTTCTGGCTGTTCTCAGTTGCTTAGCCTTGGCCTATGCAGATGACTTCAAACTTTACCTGAGGATACGCGGAATTGCTGATTTGGAGCTGTTCCAGTCCAGCTTGGAGTTAGTTAATGTTTGGTGCTCGCGCAATGGACTCATTTTAAATACACAAAAGTGTTTTAAGGTGACTTTCACGAGAAGTTTACGTCCTCTCACCTTCAATTATTCTATTGGTAATTGTCTTGTCGCTAGTGGATATCGGTTTCGCGATTTGGGGGTGTTATTCGATTCGACGTTCAGCTTTGTTCCTCACATCGAGGAGCTTTGTTCTTCGGCTAGTCGATCTTTAGGCTTTGTGTTCCGGTGTTCCAGGGAGTTCCCTGATGTTTCAGTCCTCAGAATTCTCTATTTTTCTCTTGTCGTCAGCAAATTAGAGTACGCCAACTTGGTTTGGTTTCCGATATACAGTTCCCACCTAACATCACTTGAACGCATTCATAGAAAATTCTTGAAGTGTGCTGAATATAGAAAGACCGGCAGGTATCCTGAACGTGGTGCGGATTTGTCGGAGATCATGCGGGAAATGCGAATTTCAACGTTGCAGGAGAGACAGAAGCGACAGTGCGCTAAATTTGCGCAAAAGCTTGTCACTGGAAGAATTGATTCACCTCATCTACTGTCCAGGGTTGACATTCGTGTACCAAGAATTGAAACGTGGACCACATCAACTTTTCGACTCCCTAAACCTCGGACTAACATACTTGAGCAAGCTCCGGTCTATCGATTGTGCAGGGCTGCTGATGAACTTAAGTTTAATTTGTTTTTCTAGTTCCGGGCGGTTATTGTTTATTGTTGTATCATTGAATGTGTAATTTTGTTTGAATAATTGTTCATATTATTCATTGTCAATATGTTACCCTGTTATTGGGAAATTTCCTGTTGGGTAAAATAAAATATTATTATTATTATTATTATTATTATTATTGTAGCCCTGAGGCCAATTTGTAAGTAACTTTATTTGGAGATAAGCAAATGCGTTCCCAACGGGGGTCCCATAACCGCATTTTTCTTTATTTCTATCTACTTTAGATTTAATAGCCAGATTGGCATAAGGATACTGTAACAAAGTTGACAAAGAACACAACTGACTTCCCTTAGTCACATAAGCTCCTAGGAGCTTCTGAGGGAAGACTTGGGAGGATCAGTATAATAATAATAATGTTCATAGCACGCGCATCAACTGCAGATTGACTTCATAATGAAAGAAAAACGCTAAAAGACAATTGACGTGGAGTCAATCTGCTTTGGCGCGCGTGCTATAAACATGATTATGATTATACTAACCCTCCCAAGTCTTCTCCAAGAAGATATCTCAGAAGCTCCTAGGAGCTTGTGCGACTAAGGAAAGTCAGTTGTGTTCTTTGTCAACGTTGTTACTGTATCCTTATTCCAGCTTAGACCCAGCATTCTTATTTATGACCCGGCAGTGATAGGTGTCCACTACCTTCTGGGTAAATCTCCGACTCGTTCTTTCCACTGAGATTGAAACACTAATCATTCAATTGATATTAGCCAACGTGAACACGCGCGCCAAAGAGTACCGACTTCACGTCACTAATTTTTTATATTTTTTTATTTCATGGAGATTCATATCTTTTTTAGCACATTTTTCAGCAAAATAATCGATTCCTTTATGATATGTACGTAAAAAGCTACCCTTGTTACAAGTCGTTATAAGCAACCATTTTGCATTTTTCACAAGAATTGTTAGGAAATGAATTTGACGTTAAAGTAATTGATTACATAATATGCGACAGTTAAACGTTTTGTTGAAGTTTCTGTAAGTTCAAAAACACTGATTGTGAAAAAATGGATTATTAAAATAAAAATGCTCATTTAGCCGATATGCATTTCGTGTATGGCCTTGCGGATGGCAATTTGCGCGAAGCAAGACGTATTTACCAGGATGAGCGATTTCCTTATCGAGTACTGCCTTCAGCAGTACTCTCCAGCATCGTTTGGCAGAAACAGGTAGCTTTTAGAGGGCAGCTGATATTATTGGAAGAACACGAGCAGTCCGAACCCCAGAATTGGATGAAGCTGTTTTGAACGTTCTCGAGGATCATCCAGACAAAAGTACAAGAATAATTACTGAAGCTCTCAATTCTACTCAGTCCACAGTTTGGAGAATTATCTTCGATCAGAATTTTATCCATACCATATTCAAAGGGTACAAGCTATTTTGCCACTAGACTTTCCCTTACGCATTACTACGTGTCAGTGGTGTTTGAGAAAATTGGCTGGAAATCCTTATTTTTTAAGGACGAGGCAACCTTCTCCCGAAATGCTATCACCAACTTTTATAACAACCATGTTTGGGCTCTGGAAAATCCGCATCAATATCAGTATCAATTTTCTGTGAATATACGTGCGGCAATAATTGATAATACTTGATAGGTCCTTTATTTCTTCTGCTCCGACTGAATGGCGCAAATTACAGAGAATTATTAGAAAATGAATTCCTGGGACTATTTCAGAATGTACCACTAGAAATTCGTATCCGCATGTAGTTTATGCATGATGGGGATCCGGCCCATTTTAGTGTTGTAGCCAAGGAATTCCTCAACACTGTCTATCCAAATCGATAGATCAGTAGGGGTGTGGAAGAAAATAACCAGGCGTGGACACCAAGGTTCCCAGATCTAAACCCACTAGATTTTTATTTTTAGGGACATTTTAAGTCATTTATTTATACAACTCCAGTAGCAAACGACGAAGATCTAAGGAACCGAATAGTAGACGCCTGTGAAACAATAAGAAACACACCAATAATGTTTGAGCGGGTACGAGATTCAATGACTAGAAGACTGAATGCCTGTATCTTCGCTGAAGGTGGACACTTTCAACAATTTATTTGAACACAATTTAGTTTGGTTTTTTTTATTTTACATATTCAAAATTTCTTGAAATGGAATGTTGATATTTCTTGCAAATTTTATTAAAACAAATACAGATTTTTCACCCTTGATACAAAAATAACTACTTCGTTTAAGGATGTCATACACGGATGTACCCGAAAGTAACCCCTTCAAAGGAGAAAACAGTAATTGAATAGGTGACACACCCCAAAAAAATACCAAAACTAGTTACTCAAATGTCAAATTCATTTTCCTTCTTGTGAAAAATGCAAAACAATGGTAATAACTTAAACACACATTCATTATCAGACATGAAATATCTAGAAAACGGCTGCTTATAGCAACTTCGGACAAGGGTTGCTCTCTTATGTAGGTATGATAGAGAAATCGATTATTTTACTGAAAAATGTGCTAGAAGTACACTGAAGAAAGTTATGAATCTCTATAGAAGAAAAAGAGGTGCGGGTGGCGCCCCCTAAGAATGAGAGCAATAATAACATCAGGTCCAAATTTGAAAAAACCTCTTAATACCAATTTTCGTTTAATTAAGGATTTCTAAAGGTATGTCGAAAGTTATTAAAAAAAAAACAAAAAAAAAATAGAACTTAATCACCTTGTATCTTGGAAACGAAGCGTTTGCGCACATATATTTATTTGGAAAATTCATATTAGAATATCACCTCCTGAAGTTTGACAAATTACGCTTGAATCACTCTGTTGTATATTATTTTGATATTTCAAATTACATTTTGTGCTTCGAACAATAAAGCATGTGTATGATTAATGATGACAATTCAATTTTTCAAAATTCCATATATACTCCATTCACTTTTATAAAGTCTCCCGGTTGGCCATGAAATTTTGACACATTTCACCGTGTATATTTTGAGAATGTTAGGTTATGCTCATTTTCCTGTCAGATAACTACGCAACGATGTCCTCTCTACATAGAAGTCGTAGTAATTACGTATTTTTTCACAACGTGAATTTTCTTAGGTAAAATAATGAATTTGAGAAGATATTATGTGAATTCAACAATTCCAAAGACCTGGCGACTGCTCAAGAAAATTTTTCATCTGTTGTTACTATGGAAAATATTTCACGTATGTAAAATGGTAAAACTGGTTGGAAGATTCAGTTATGCTATTTTTTTGCACGGAAATCAAGAATCACGTGTGGAAATTTTGTTGAAAAATAATAGATGCAGTAGTCCGTTTCTTTGTGATAGTTCATTTGAAGAAAGAATTTCCCGGTAGAACTTCTAAACGAACAGACGTGCCTATGGAATTCCCCACTTTTCGAAATTCTCAAGAAATAAGCCTACAGAAGACATAAATACCTTGTTGCACAACTTGAAATACACCATTTTAAAAATGTAGTAGTCACTGTTAAAGCTTCATAAAATATAGTGATAGGATAGGAAACTAAATAATTTCATTCGAGAGTTCAATATGTCCTAAGACAGAAAAAAGTTTTCCTATTGCAGATTTCAGTTCTGTATATCACTTCCTGATGTATACTTTGTCTCTGGTTCCGGCATTTTCAATTTCAAAGCGAAGAGTTCTTTATTTTTCGAAGATAATGATATGTGATAATATTTTGTCTAAGTTAGAACATTATGTTGATTGTTGAGAGTAGAAATTGGCAACGTCTGAGAGAATTATTTTGACATTGACAATATTTCAGAAGTGTCAACCTGCCTTTGTTTTATAGTTACAAAAACCTGACAGACCTACATCATGGCCAACCGGGAGACTTTATAAAAGTGAATGGAGTATACATGATAATCGAAAAGATATTTACAGAATTTTCTGTTCCTCAATTGTTGAACTGATACCTTTTTTTATTCTTAGGTGCCTGATACGTGATTGAAATATGTACATCATATTATCATCTTAATACATGTAGCCAACGCAGAGAAAAGTTCAGTTCTTGAATAATTTTCGTATTTTTCAGGTGAAAAGAGCCGTATCCGCAGTGAAGATAAAAAGACAACCAGCTGATAGTGACCTGAGGCTTCCGATTTCGAGAAGACAACTGCTGGCTACTATATCATACGACGACTTAAATGCTGAGCGTTTTATTGACAGATCGTTAGTAACATAGAAACAGAAATTGAGGTTATTTTTGGATGGCGTAAACTAACGATTACTTTTCAGTGGATCAAATGGTTCACCGGTACTGCTATTCTGGACACCCTGCTATTGGTACCGGCCTAGAACTGCCAAGTATGCCTATGACGAGTTACAAGTTCTCCTTATCAGCATAAAGGAACGGCGAGAAAATCAAGCCAGTAGAAGTGAGTAATAATACTGACAGCTCGTCGGGGCGTTTTCGTGGGTGACTTATGTTCAGAAATCTCCTAGCTATGTTCAATTACATAATTTATACCCTTTTTGCGCGCGTGTTCCGCAAGGAACAGCGTGCTATCATTTCGTCACAATGTCTGTATTTTTCGAATTTTTTTTCGAAAATGGTCTCAAACGATTGGGTTCGACTCCCTGATGAAGAATTCGAGGTCAAATTCAATTCTGTCCGTCCGGTTCGAACGGCCGGTCCGGCCGTTAGCACGATAACTCTCGAACGGAACGACTTAGAGTGTTGAAATTTGCAGGGTAGTTTCGTAGCGTAAATATCTCGGACAAGTTCGTTAACGGGCGAAATCGACCGAGCGGTTTCGGAGTTAAGGCCGTTTTTAGTAAAAACGTTTTTTATGAATATTTCCGGACCTGATCACTCGATCTTTTGGAAATTTGGCATCAGATTGTAGAATCATGACCTTTATATGCCTGCGAAGTTTTGTGTTGAACGGACGGCCCTAAAGTGGCAAAAAAAGATCACGTGACATGAAAAAAATAAAAAAATTACTACTATTTTGCGGAATACTTTGCTTTTAATGCCTAAACATATGTTTTTGAAGTTCATGCAGCCCTTTCCGGGCATTTTCCGTATTGCGCATGCGCAGATGAGAAGTCCTTTAACTGCTGTAGTTTTCGTCAGAGAGGATTGGGGTTTTGGGGTGGCGGATGCTATTCCTCCATAGAATTCAGATCCCTGATGAGGATTTGCGCATGCGTAGATTGAAGATGCGATATCTTCCGAACCACTAGTGTTGGAGAATCGGAGTGTTTTCTAAGGTGTGATATTTTGAGAGGACTTTTAGCCGCCAGTAGATTGCGCATGCGCAGAAGAGAAGTGACTGTTTTTGGGTTGGATGGGTTATGTTGGGAGTGCTGAGACGATATTATGAGGTTTTAAAATAATATTCATAGCAATTCAGTGCAAGGACAAGTCAATTTGGGGGATGTAGCGTTGTTTCCGAGTTAAAGTGTCCGTACCGTGGCCCTGGGGCTAATTTTGAAATTGATGTTACCCCTTACAGGCATTTTTCGTTATGCGCATGAGCAGACCATCAGTGATTTAACTGGTGGTGTTTTCGTCAGAGAGGATTAGGGTTTTGGGGTGGCGGATGCTATTCCTCTATAGAATCCCCTGTTGAGTGTCTGCGCATGCGTGGATTAAAGATGTGATATCTCCTGAAACACTAGTGTTGGAGAATCGGAGTTTTTTGTAAGGTGTGTTATTTTGAGAGGACTTTTAGCCGCGAGTAGATTGCGCATGCGCAGAAGAGAAGTGACTGTTTTTGGGTTGGATGGGTTATGTTGGGAGTGCTGAGTCGATATCATGAGGTTTTAAACGAATATTCATAGCAATTCAGTGCAAGGACAAGTCAGTTTGGGGGATGTAGCGTTGTTTCCGAGTTAAAGTGTCCGTACCGTGTTCCTGGGGCTAAATTTGAAATTGATGTTACCCCTTACAGGCATTTTTTGTTATGCGCATGAGCAGACCATCAGTGATTTAACTGGTGGTGTTTTCGTCAGAGAGGATTAGGGTTTTGGGGTGGCGGATGCTATTCCTCTATAGAATCCCCTGTTGAGGGTCTGCGCATGCGTGGATTAAAGATGTGATATCTCCTGAACCACTAGTGCTGGAGAATCGGAGTTTTTTGTAAGGTGTGTTATTTTTAGAGGACTTTTAGCCGCAAGTAGATTGCGCATGCGCAGAAGAGAAGTGACTGTTTTTGGGTTGGATGGGTTATGTTGGGAGTGCTGAGTCGATATTATGAGGTTTTAAAAGAATATTCATAGCAATTCAGTGCAAGGACAAGTCAGTTTGGGGGATGTAGCGTTGTTTCAGAGTTAAAGTGTCCGTACCGTGGCCCTGGGGCTAATTTCGAAATTGATGTAACCCCTTACGGGCATTTTTCGTTATGCGCATGAGCAGACCATCAGTGATTTAACTGCTGGTGCTTTCGTCAGAGAGGATTGGGGTTTTGGGGTGGCGGATGCTATTCCGCTATAGAATCCCCTGGTGAGGGTCTGCGCATGCGTGGATTCAAGAAGCGATATCTCCTGAACCACTAGTGTTGGAAAATGGGAGTTTTTTGTGAGGTGTGTAATTTTGGGAGGACTTGCAGCCACGAGAATACTGCGCTTGCGCAGACGAGAAGTGAATGGTTTTGGGTTGTTTGGGATATGTTGGGAGTAATGAGCCGATATTGTGAGGTTTTAAAAGAATATTCATGTCAATTCAGTGCACGGACACAAGTCAGTTTGGGGGAAATAGCGTTGTTTCCGATTTGAAATGTCTGTATGGTGGCCCTGAGGCGAATTTATAAATAACTATATTCGGTAGATCTATATTAAAATACGTTCGGATTTGGAGAAGATGCAATTGCGTCCCTAACGGAGGACCCACAACCGCATTTTTTTCCGATCTACGGTAAAGCTAACAGCCAAACTGTATTGATAGCTATATTTGTTAAAGGAACTTGAAAAAAAAAGCACTGACGTGAAGTCAGTACCCTTTGGCGCGCGTGTTCACGGTGGCTAATTTGAATTGAATGATGAGTACTTCAAGCTCAGTGGATAGAGCGAGCCGAAGATCTACCCAAAGGATAGTGGACACCATTCACTGTCGGTTCAAAAATTAACAGTGCTGTATCTAAGCTGCCATCAGGATAGAGTAACAAAGTTGGAAAAGAACACAAGTGACTCTCCTTAGTCGCACAAGCTCCTAGAAGATTTGGGAGGGTCAGTATAATCCTAATCATGTTTATAGCACGCGCGCAAAAGCAGATTGACTTAGCAATGAAAGAAAAAGTGTAAAAAGTCAATCTGCTTTGGCGCGCGTGCTATAAAAGAACACAAGTGACTCTCCTTAGTCGCACAAGCTCCTAGAAGATTTGGGAGGGTCAGTATAATCCTAATCATGTTTATAGCACGCGCGCAAAAGCAGATTGACTAAGCAATGAAAGAAAAAGTGTAAAAAGTCAATCTGCTTTGGCGCGCGTGCTATAAACATGATTAGGATTATACTGACCCTCCCAAATCTTCTAGGAGCTTGTGCGACTAAGGAGAGTCACTTGTGTTCTTTTCCAACTTTGTTACTCTATCCTGATGGCAGCTTAGATACAGCACTGTTAATTTTTGAACCGACAGTGAATGGTGTCCACTATCTTTTGGGTAGATCTTCGGCTGGCTCTATCCACTGAGTTTGAAGTACTCATCATTCAATTCAAATTAGCCACCGTGAACACGCGCGCCAAAGAGTACTGACTTCACGTCAGTGCTTTTTTTTTTGTATATAAGTACGCATTATGATATAACACATAATAACCCAGGTAAAACAGACCTCGCATGGAGGTCTCTGAGAGGTTACAATGTGGATGAAAATGCGAGCTCCCAATGTGAGATCCTCAAGATATCACACAGAAAACCAGAATAAGATATTCCTATTGCGAGCTCCTAAAGATATCCCACAGATAACCAGACTAAGACATCCTGTTGCGAGATCCTCAAGATATCACATATGTAACCAGAAGAAGACATTCCCATTGCAAGCTCCTAAAGATATCACGCAGATAACTAGAAAAAGACATTCCTATTGCGAGCTCCTTAAGATATCACAAGTGTAACGAGAATAACACATTCCATTGCGAGGTCCTAAAAACCACGCAAATTCAACAAGAATAGGAAATCAGGTGGCGTGTTGCAGGGGGTCTACTCCATCCCTACTCTGCACTTCTCTCCACCGGTAGATGGCGCAATCATCTACTCTGTACCCGGAAGAACAACCCCATCGCTAATAACCCGAGTGGAATATCGACCTACGCATCGAAGTGATGTATTCGGCGCCACACATGTACTGCACATTTGGAGGATATATAGGTTATAGATCCATATCGCAGCCATCTTCTCTCAGTACTGCCCCGGTTGAGCAGCTTGAGAACTTCCCCATGTGATATCTCTGAGATGTTACTGGGATCATCCCCTGTGGCGGACATTTTGAGGTGATAGGGAGGTCTGGGCGACCTCCCTGCGATATCGCAATAAACCTCTCGAAATATTCCCCAGGGTGAGTAGTTTGAGAACTTGCCCATGCGATATCTCCGAGATGTTACTGGGCTCATCCCCTGTGGCGGACATTTGGAGGTGATAGGGAGGTCTGGGAAGCTCCCTGCGATATCGCAATAAATCTCTCAAAATATTCCCCAGGGTGAGCAGTTTGAAAAGTTCCCCATGCGATATCTCTGAGATGTTACTGGGCTCATCCCCTGTGGCGGACATTTGGAGGTGATAGGGAGCTCTTGGCGACCTCCAAGCGATATCGCAATAGGCGTCACATTATCCCGGCAAGAGCTCGCCGAGACATCTCTGGGAGGTCCCTGTGTTAACTGGGAATATGTCTTGTATCATATTATGATCCATATGTACAGGTGTGCCACGGTCGCTGGTACCGTAGACTAGACCGGAGAACGGGATGTACGATTTTATTGATAATTTGGTTTCTTGGCTAGGAAGTAGGAACCACTGTTCTATCGATCTAAAATATTTTCAGCGCTACGGTGTTGCCGCTTGTATCAAAATGTACTAACAACTTTGATATTTCAAATGGAACATCCTATATATTATTGCTTTTTTCGATCGACGTGGTCTCTTGATTATTTCTGTATTAACTTCCTCATCCCTATCTCTGGCGGTTTTCGAGTAATTAATTGATTTAATTCCTTTTTTGTGCGAAATATAGCTTCAATTCAGCATTCATTACTTCTTTACTTGGAATACTAGAAAGCCTAAATTTTGGGTGTGGATTACCAATATCCCGTGTATAATTTACGTATAATGACATACGTCCCTAATCATACAGAGTTGTTCAAAATACGAAGCGTTTCCGAGACATACCGAGAAATTGTAAAGAATTGCTGAATTTATTAACGGAGATTTGATTGAAAAATGATTCAAATGGAAGGCAATAACAATACAAATGAAGTTTTGATGAAATTGTTTATTCTTCAGGGTCAATGCGATCAAACTGTTGCAAGAACATGTAGAATGTTTAATCCTGAATATAAGTTCTGGTTAGGTCTAAATTTTAAAGCTACGGCATTGTTCGTCCCGCATTAAGTTTTGATCTATAATGGTTGGAATATTTCTGCAATCCTACAAATTTTCTCATGTTCAATGGTTTTGAGTAAGGATACCTACATCTCATTAAATATTCTCCATCTTCTTGCTACAATTTCATCGCATTGACCGTGAAGAATAAGCAATTTCATCAAAACTTCATTTGTATAATAATTGCCTTCCATTTGAATCATTTTTGGCGCTCTAGTTCCTCGGAACTGAGTGCTTATCAATTTGCCCAAATGTCTGTAATTTTCGAATATTTCGATGAAAATGGTCTTAAACGATTTGGTTCGACTCACTGATCAAGAATCCGTGGTCGAAATTCATTCTGTCCGGCCGGTCCGGCCGGTCCGGCCGGCCGTAGGCACGATAACTCTCGAACGGAACGAGCTAGAGAGTTGAAATTTTCAGAGTAGGCTTGGGGGATAAATATCTCGGCTAAGTTCGTTATTGGGCAAAATCGGACAGATGGTTTCGGAGTAACAAAAAAAAAAATTTTTTTTTACGAAACAAATTCCAAATTAAATTTTTTTTAATTAAAAGTTTTATCATAAGAATCCACTCATATCACTTTTAACTCTAACAAGCTAATACTTTCGGAGATATAATTTTTCAAAATTTCAATAATAAATCGTATTTTAACGTTGTCACAGAATGATATTATTCTATGTATGAATATGAATTGTCATAATGTCAAATGATGTTCCTGAGATATTATCTAATCAATCAAAGAATTGTGAGCGAAGTGAGAAAAATCTCAGTTGTTTGCTCCGAAATTAGTTTTTCTCAGAAAATTCTTACATTTCGGAACTGAACATGAAGTAAGAGATCTGAGAGTAGTTAGACTGCTTTTCATCCATAGACATAGATATAACTCTCGAACGGAATGAGGTAGGTAGTTGAAATTTTCAGAGTAGTTTAGGGAGATGAATATCTCGGTTAAGTTCGTTATTGGGCAAAATTGGCCAGATTTAATTTGATTTCTTCCATGGTGCTTTTCTCATTCTCATGATTGCTCATTTAATCTTGATAAATAAACTATTATTTGAATTGTATTTCCTTTAGGATGCAGTTCTATTATATGAATACATTGATATAATTCCCAACTCTGAGAAACCAATACTTTCGGAGATATAATTTGTCTGTTTGAACTAGAGCGCCAGAAAGCTACTGTCCACAGGGCTTGAACCCATTTTTCAATCAAATCATAATTTACATGTTCTATGATATTTCATGAATACCTAATACAAATTTAGTTCAATATTCCCATTGGCATGAAAACTTGCCTCAATTCGAAAATCTTATAATTTAGGTTTAGGAACATGTTATATCGTTTGATTGGAAATGTAATTCTGTATCAATGTATCTTATGATATACAGGTCATTCATTTGAAACAAAGGACTTTATATCGTTTAACTATGTCTCGGAAACGCCTCGAATTTTGAACAACCCTGTATGGTAAGGGACCTATGTTATCACACGCAATTGATACACGGGATATTAGTAATCCATACCCGAAATTTCGACATTCTAGGATTCCATGTAACGAAGTGATGAATAATGAATTGAAGCTAGAAAGTAAATCAATTAATTAATCGAAAACCGCTAGAGATAGGGTTGAGGAAGTTAATCCAGAATTAATAAGGAGACTACGTCAAATTGAAAAAATTGGTTCAAGCCCTGAGGACAGCAGCTTTGGCGCTCTTGTTCAAACTTTGACAAATCATATCTTCGAAAGTATTGGTAAGAGTAGGGAATTATACCAATGGATTCTTATGATAGAACTTCTTATAGCAGAAATTAAATGCAAACATCATAAAAGAATTTGAATTCAACAAGAGTGCCAAAAATGATTAATCCAAAACCAATAGACCAATTCTACCCAACAACAAACTCATCCGAGATATTCGTTCCTCAATTCCATGATGATCATAGAATTGAGGAACGAATATCTCGGATGAGTTTGTTGTTGTAAATTGGTCCATTTGTAGTTCTTTTGGAGTTTATAGGCATAAGACTCTACTCTTATTTGTATTTTGAATAAATAAATAAATTAATGATATGTCAAATTTTTATAGTTAATGCCCATGGTTAATCCATATTATGGATTAACCATGGGCATTAACTATCAAAATTTGACATATCATTAATTTATTTATTTATTCAAAATACAAATAAGAGTAGAGGCTTATGCCTATAAACTCCAAAAGAACTACAAATGACCAATTTACAGACTATACATCAGTTCAGAAATCAAATAGAAAAGGAAATAAAAACACTGAAAACTCAATATAAACTCAAAAATAATCAGCAAAAAAAACATCAAAGCGAATGCCTTCGAATCAGCTTAACTGGTGTTGAATTCGACTCAGATTGTCCATGCGTTTTTTTGAACGAATTGTCGATGCGCTGTCCACAATCGAAGCCGGAAGCCCATTCCATAAATCAAATACAGGGTTGCTCAAAAATATCTGTCTTTGAGTAGTTCTAAACTTCTCCTTTGCATGCTTGTAGCCATGACCCCGAAGATTGTTGGTATTCTTCTGAAATATAGCTTGTACCTGTCATGTCTCATCATATCTCAGCAGAATAAGTTGACTTGTATCAACACAGATCATATTATAAGAATTCATAGATAGAATAATTATCGCATTCTGTGGAAACACAGAAGTACGATTTATTATTGAAATTTTGAAAAATCATATCTCCGAAAGTATTAGCTTGTTAGAGTTAGAAATAACATCAATGGATTCCTATGGTGAAACTGCATCTTGATAAAGACTTATTTTGAAATTTGCAATTAAAAAAAAAAAATTTTTTCTTACTCCGACACCATCTGACCAATTTTGCCCCATAACGAACTTAGCCGAATTTTATCTCCCAAACCTATTCTGAAAATTTCAGCTGTCTAGCTCATTCCGTCATAAGTTATAGTGTTAACGGCCAGCCGGAAGGCCGGACAGAATCGATTTCGACCACGTATTCTAGATCAGTGAGTTGATCCAAATCGTTTAAGACCATTTGCAGCCAAAAATTCGAAAATTACAGACATTTGTGCCAATTGATAAGCAGTCTCTTCCGAGGAACAAGAGCGCTAAAAAGCAGTAATATATAGAGTGTTCAATTTAAATTATCAAAGTTGTTAGTACTTATTGATATAAGCGCCAACACCGTAGTGCTGAAAATATTCTAGATCGATAGAGCAGTGGTTCCTAGCCAAGAAACCAAATTTGCCATAAAATCGTACATCCCGTTCTCCTTAAAAGTCCAGGGTACCATCGACCGTGGCCCATCCTGTATATTGTCAGATCATGTCGAACATAAATACAAAAGTCTAAAAGATACCTATGAGGATTACTCAAGAATCTGTATTTGATAGGATATATTATGGGACAATAATCATTCCCTGAATTCTGCTACTACGGTAATGGTGAAGCTCCTTCAGCTTCTATATAGACGAGCCGAAAAGTTTTTGTCGGTATGTACTACACAAGGTGTCCCAACGAAAAGGATAGATTTCATATTACTTGTAAACTTTGCAATGTTAAACCTTGGGCTGTACATCTATACTCCTATCGAAAACGATAAAGTCAACATAAAAACTGAACAGCTCATTAGAACACTCAAATAAGCCCTATACCTCACTTATTTACTTACTCTCATCCGTTCCTTCAAGTGAAAACTACAAACGTAGTAAGGAGAATTTAATGCTTATTGATACGAGACGTAACATGGCCCCACTTCCTTATGATGAATTCAGAGGGGGTGGCTAATCCTCTGTACGATTTACAGGCATGTGTCATCATTTTGCTTCCTCCTTCTCATCAACAACAACAACAACCATATCTATATTTCAAATCAAATTCATGTAACAAGTCAAACGTGCATGAAGAAAACAGTGTCAAAAAAATCAATATAATTTAGCATTTCAACGCTACTCATCGAAGCTGTAAGGTTCTGAATTTACAATATAATTTATTCTTGAAAAGTTTTGTTTCCTTTATCATCTTTATATTTTTGGCGCTCTTGTTCCTTGGAACAGAGTGGTTATCAATTTGCCCAAATGTCCTGTAATTTTCGAATTTTTGGCTGAAAATAGTCTTAAAAGATTTGGTTCGACTCACTGATCAAGACTCCGTGGTCGAAATCGAGTCTGGCAAGCCGGCCGTTAACACGATAACTCTCGAACGAAAAGAGTTAGACGATTGAAATTCACAGGGTAGGTTTGGAGCGTAAATATCACGGACGAGTTCGTTAACAGGCAAAATCCACCAAGCGGTTTCGGAGTTACGGCCGTTTTTAGTAAAAACATTTTTTATTAATATTTCCGGAACCAATCAATCGATCTATCTGAAACTAAGCATCAAATTGTAGAATAATGACATTTACATACACGTGAAGTTTTGTGTTTGATCCGATTGCAGTGAAGTGGTGAAAAACTACGGCCGGCTGGTCCGGCCGGCGGTGGGCACGATAACTCTCGAACGGAATGGGCTACAGGGTTGAAATTTTCAGAGTGGATTTGAGAGATAAATATCTCGGCTGAGATCGTTATTCGGCTAAATCGGCCTTATGGTACCGGACTAACGAAAAAAAAATTTACATTAAAAATTTCAATTTCTTTTTTTTTAAGATGCAGTTCCATCATATGAATCCATTGATGTAATTTTCAACGCTAACAAGCTAACACTTTCGGAGATTTGAATTTCCAAAATTTCAATAATACATCGAACTTCTGTTTTCACAGAATGCGAGTTCTATCTGTCTATGTTCCCTGTGCATTCATGTCATCTTATTTGGTTACATAATTCGTACTCTGAAAATATTTTGTGTGGGAAAACAAGGTTCTGCATCTTGAATTTTTGAATAGTCTTGTATTTGTATATATACGAATACAAGACTGTTTTGATACCAATAATTTATGTGCAAATATTGGGGATAATGTTTCAGAAGATTTCGAATTGGATCATTTTATAGATGCAGTTCGTTAATCAAAATCGGTCTAATAGTTTCAGAGTAACGAAAAAAAAAATTTTTTTTTACATTACAACTTTTGAATTCAAATTTTTTTAAGATGCAGTTTCATTATAAGAATCCATTGTTATCATTTTCAACTCTAACAAGCTAATTCTTTCGAAGATATGATGTTTCAAAGATTCAATAATACATCGTAAGTTCTATGTATTCACAGAATTTGAACACAGAATCTGTCTGTGATCACTATTCATACATGTCATCTTTTCTAGCTATTAAAGATTGTCAATTCATAGTCGTTATTTTCTCTTGGAAAGAAAGTATTCGATTCTTGAATTTGTGAATATATACAAGACTGTTTTGATGTAGTTTATGGAGGGAATAGGAAAGAGCAACATAATGGAATCATCAAAAGAAATTACTGTTCGTTGATCACCGAGGTCAGTATTACCTTTTACTTCCTTAAGTAGTGAGACATGTTCCTATATACAGTATTTTCATAATGTTGCTAGCAAATAAAGCTGAAATATTGATCTACATTTATGTATCAAAAAATATTTTTTCTTGAGTTAAGGTTCATAATACAGAATGAATGTGTTAGCAATAGGACTTCTAGAAATCAGTCCAGAAGTGAAAATCCAGAGGCAAAATTTATAAAGTATCTTGGAATAATGATTGATGTAAATCTGAAATGGGACCAACATATTGAACATGTAGTTAAGAAACTTAGAGGTCTTCTGAGTAAGTTCAGATATATGAAGAAATATTTGAATAGCTCTACACATTTAATTATGTTGTTCAATGCACTGGTTCAGTCCCAGATCAATTATGGCATCTTGGGATGGGGTGGAGTTTACGACGTTCATCTGAGAAAACTAATTATTATGCAAAAATGGATAGTGAGAATAATTCATGGAAAAAAAATTACATATCCGAGTGAACCACTATATCAGAAATCAAAAATTCTAGACACAAGGCAACTCTACACACTCAAAATAATAATAAGTATTTTCAAAAGAAACATAATATTGAGAAGAAAAGAACATACATATACTACAAGAAATAAAGATAAAACTTACCAGACATTGAGATCAAAAAAAAAGAATAGGGCAAAGATACTTCACCTATCTCGCACCGCGCATATATGAGAAAATTCCCGAAGATCTGGCAAAAATTAGAAACTATAAACAGTTCAAACAATTGATTAATCAAGACTAAGAAATAGATGTGTGAATGGATAACTTACACCCCGATTTGCGGATACTCTAACTCTACCCGATATTTGACATCTCACCCACGATTTGTGAAAAAAAAAATTATTATGTTCCGCAATTGATTTGTGACGCGAACTACCGGAACTGCTGACAAAAAAAGACATTTATTAATTAGGATGAAACAGAAATTATTATTATTATGTCATGAGTGTGATTTGTATTTAGGGCTGTTATGTTATTGTTTAGTTGTAAAAAAAAATATCCACAGGTTTAAAAAGAGGGAAAATGTTAATTTATAGTTACGCACAGGTAGTCTATTCAAAAACCTCTGTAACTTACCATGTTTATTCATTTATTGAATAAACATTATTATTATTATTATTATTAATTAAATTATGAAATGAGGATTCTATTTTTGTGTTAATACATTTTGAACTATTAAAATAACTTCTTCGTCAGCCTATACCTATTCAAATATCAGGAAAATGGACAATCTGCTATGATTGTATCCAGCCTTGCTCTAGCAAGACGTTTCGATCATTCTTTCCTTAGGGTTTTCGAGTTGTGAAAAGTATGCACCGAGTGTGAGTTGCAAAACCCGTTCCACGAGGTTAAATCATTGCAGATTGCTCATTTAGTCTTGATAAATAATCTATTATTTGAATTTAATTTTTTTATGGTGCAGTTCTATTATAAGATTCCATTGGAATCATTCCCAACTCTGCGAAACCAATACATTCGGAGATATGGTTTGTCAAAAATTGAACAAGAGTGCCAAATCTCCAGCAACTGGGCTTTCCCCCTTTTTTGGCGCTCTAGTTCCTCGGAACTGAGTGCTTATCAATTTGCCCAAATGTCTGTAATTTTCGAATATTTCGATGAAAATGGTCTTAAACGATTTGGTTCGATTCACTGATCAAGAATCCGTGGTCGAAATTCATTATGTCCGGCCGGCCGTAGGCACGATAACTCTCGAACGGAATGAGCTAGAGAGCTGAAATTTTCAGAGTAGGTTTGGGGGATAAATATCTCGGCCAAGTTCGTTATTGGGCAAAATCAGACAGATGGTTTCGGAGTAACAAAAAAAAAATTTTTTTTTACGAAACAAATTCCAAATTAAATTTTTTTTAATAAGAAGTTTTATCATAAGAATCCATTCATATCATTTTTAACTCTAACAAGCTAATACTTTCTGAGATATGATTCTTCAAAATTTCAATGTAAATCGAATTTCATACATTGATATAATTATTCTATGTATGAATTGACATAATGTCAACTTGACAGAAGGGAATATTGTAACTTCAAAAATATTGGGGTTGAAATACTCGTATTTTAGCGATGCAGCGGGGACCTCACCCGAAAATGTTTGAAAATATTACGTAAATATTGAAAGCATAATTCTGTAGTTCGAGAGAGGAGAAAATTTGGTGAACGTAGATCAGGAAATTTTTGATCGATTACAAGGTATTTATCTATTACTCATCTTCTTTCATATTATTACTCATCTTCTTTCATACATGTTTTATGGAATACCTACTATTTGTAGGTACTTTAAACCTGTTTTGGGCAATTGTCATACGAAACTTGTTTTTTTGGCGCTCTAGTTCCTCGGAACAGAGTGCTTATCAATTTGCCAAAGTGTCTGTAATTTTGAAATTTTTGGCTGAAAATGGTCTCAAACGATTTGGTTCGACTCACTGATCAAGAATCCGAGTGCGAAATCGATTCTGTCCGGCCGGCCGACCGGCCGTAGGCACGATAACTCTCGAACGAAAGGAGTTAGCGGATTGAAAATTGCAATGTGGTTTTGGAGCATATATATCTCGGACAAGTTCGTTCGATCTATCTGAAATTTAGCTCAAATTGTAGAATCATGACCTTTATAAGCAAGTGAAGTTTTGTATTGACCAGATTACCGCAAAGTGTAAAAAAAAAATTTAGAAAATTTAAAAAAAGTTTTTCCACAATAACTCTCCAACGGAATGAGCTAGGTAGTTGAAATTTTCAGAGTAGGTTAGGGAGATGAATATCTCGGTTAAGTTCGTTATTGGGCAAAATTGGCCATATTTAATTCGATTTCTTCCATGGTGCAGTTCTCATTCTCATTGATAAATAAACTATTATTTGAATTGAATTTCCTTTATGATGCAGCTCTATCATATGTATACATTGATATAATTCCCAACTCAGAGAAACCAATACTTTAGGAGATATAATTTTTCTGTTTGAACTAGAGCGCCAGAAAGCTCCTGTCCACAGGGCTTGAACCCATTTTTTTGATAAAGTACCTATTGTAGATTTTCATGCATCTATAGTTGGCCTCTTTCTGACTAGTTGTTAATTTGAATTTGGGATGTAGTCTTCATTTCTTGCTTCATAAAAAGTTATTTGATTAACCTGTTCTTCAAATAGTGATTTATTCCTATTAATGAAAAATGCACATTCTTGCATATAAGTGGCCTATTTGTTAACATTCCTCTTTACTTGAAAACACTTCTACATGATTGATCATATTCGATATTGCTTAGTATGCTCTTTGCTTTTTCCTCTAATGTAAATAGAGGTGTAATGTTTCCTGATCCATAGAATGTTATACCGAATCTTAATTTAGCTTCTAGATTTTAAAATCTTGTTTCCACAATATCTCCAAGAATACTGATCTGATTGAATTGAAACTCAGTAATTAGACGCAAGAGACCGAAACAAACACTTTTGCAAAATTTCGTGATGATCACATAAAAATTACTACTAATTTGCGGAATATTTTGCTTGAAATTTCGAAACCTATTTTTGCGCGTATGTTCTGGGAAAAATCACGTTATCATTTTGCCCAAATGTCTGTAATTATCGATTTTTTTTCCGAAAACGTCTCAAATGATTAGATTCGACCCCATGATGAAGAATTCGAGACCAAATTTGATTCTGTCCGGCCGGCCGGCTGGCCGTTGCCACGATAACTTGAGAACGGAAAGAGATAGCGATTTGAAATTTTCAGGGTAGCTGGTGTATCTCAAAATGACGGACAAGTACGTTAATCGGCCCAATGGTTCCCGAGTAATAAGAAGAAAAAAAAAACTTCATCTTGGCTTTCCCCATATTTTCTCTCTCTTTTTTTGGCGCCCTTGTTCCTCGGAACAGAGTGCTTATCAATTTGCCCAAATGCCTGTAATTTTCGAATTTTTGGCAGAAAATGGTCTTAAACTGATCAAGAATGGTCGAGATAATCAATGGATTCCTATGGTGAAATTGCATCTTAAGAAAAACTTATTTTGAAATTTGTAATGTAAAAAAAATATTTTTTTGTTGTTACTCTGAAACCATCTGACCGATTTTGCCCAGTAACGAACTCAGCCGAGATAGTTATCTCCCAAACCTTTTCTAAAAATTTCAACTGTCTAGCTCATTCCGTTCGAGTGTTATCGTGTTAACGGCCGGACGGACGGCCGGCCGGACATAATCGATTTCGACCACGTATTCTTGATCAGTTTAAGACCATTTTCAGCCAAAAATTCGAAAATTACAGACATTTGGGCAAATTGCACTCTGTTCCGAGGAACAAGAGCGCCAACAAAAGAGAGAGAAAATATGGGGAAAGCCAAGATGAATTTTTTACAAAATGTGACAAATTATTGAACTTATCTAAACCCTCAAAAAGCATGCTCCTCTTTATTTTTGACAAATTACAAGTGGCCATATGATATGACATATGATATGTTTTCCGTCAGATATGTTGGTACCAAATCATTTTTTATTGGCGCTCTTGTTCCTAGGAACAGAGTGCTTATCAATTTGCCCAAATGTATGTAAGTTTCGAATTTTTGGCTGAAAATGTTCTTGAACGATTTGGTTTGACTCACTGATCAAGAATCCGTGGTCGAAATCGATTCTGTCCGGCCGTCCGTCCGTCCGGCCGTCCGGCCGTTAACACGATAACTCTCGAACGGAATGAGCTAGACTGTTGAAATTTTCAGAGTAGGTTTGAGGAATAAATATCTCGGTTGAGTTCGTTACTGGGCAAAATCGGTCTAATAGTTTCAGAGTAACGAAAAAAAAATTTTTTTTACATTAAAACTTTTGAATTCAAATTTTTTTAAGATGCAGTTTCATTATAATAATCCATTGTTATCATTTTCAACTCTAACGAGCTAATACTTTCGAAGATATGATGTTTCAAAATTTCAATAATACATCGTAAGTTCTATGTATTCACAGAATGTGAACACAGCATCTGTCGGTGATCACTATTCATAAATGTCATCTTTTCTAGCTATTAAAGATTGTCAATTCATAGTTGTTATTTTTTCTTGGAAAGCAAGTATTCGATTCTTGAATTTGTGAATATACACAAGATTGTTTTGATGTAGTTTATGGAGGCGATAGGAAAGAAGAACATAATGGAATCATGAAAAGATATTACTGTTCGTTGACCACTGAGGTTAATATTACCTTTTACTTCCTCAAGTAGTGAGACATATTCCTATATACAGTATTTTCATAATGTTGCTAGCAAAAAACTACTGAAATATGGATCTACATTTGTGTATCAATCATTTTTTCTGAGTTAAGGTTCATAATACAGAAAAGAATGTGTTAAAGGTATGAACTATTTAATTTTAAATTATGAAAAGAGTAGGTATACTATGTTATTAATATATTTTGAACTAAATAAATTGTTCGTGATCCACTACCTACTCAAATATCAGTAATAAATGGACAATCTGCTATGATTGCCTTGCTCTAGACATTTGGATGATACTTTCCTCAGGTATTTCGAGATGTGAAAACTATGCACCGAGTGTAAGTTGCAACAACCCATTCCACGAGGTTGAATCATTGCAGATTGCTCATTTAATCTTGATAAATAAATTTAATGACAATTTTTGAAGCATTAAAGCATTGAAGCATTGTAGATTGCTCTTTCTTTTTAAAGATAATTTTTGGAGCATTTCTTTCAAATGACAATTTTTTTAAATTTAATTTCTTTCATGTAATATCATATCCATTGATATAATTCCCAACTTTGAAAAACCAATACTTTTTGAGATATAATTTGTCAAGAGCGCCAAAAAGCTCCTGTCCACAGGGCTTTGAACAATTTTTTTATTTATCATCATGAGAGTTCTATATATCACTTTCTGATGTACTGACATAATCATTAATGTGTTCTGCATAAGTCTGATTGGTGTGGTTAAAATTCAGGTACGTACGCCTTGCGCGATTCTGAACTTTTTGCAGCCTCTGAATACCTTCCTTCAATATGCCATAGAGCAACGTGGAATAATACTCTATAAGTGGGACTACTATTGATTTAAACAACAACTTGCTGAATAATGACAGTTGTTTACCAATTCTTTTCATGAAGTTAACTTTCTTTGGCATCAAGAAGCAAGAATTTAACATGGTAAATTCGATTAACAGTATCCAATAAATTAGAATGGACAATAGAACATACGCGTAAAAGCTCCTAACTTCACGTTAGTGCTTGAACCAATTTTTTTTAAGTTAATGCTACCCCTTTCAGTCATTGCGCATGCGCAGATGAGAAGTGATTTGACTGCTGGAGTTTTCGTCTGAGAGTATTGGGGTTTTGGGGTAGAGGATGCTATTCCTCCATAGAATCCCCTGGTGAGCTTCCGCGTATGCGTTGATTCCAGATGCGATATCTCCTGAACCACTGGTGTTGGAGAATGGGAGTTTTTTGTGAGGTGTTTGATTTTGAGAGGACTTTTAGCCGCGAGTGGATTGCCCATGCGCAGAGTAGAAATGACTGTTTTTGCATTGTATGGATTATGTTGGGAGTATCGGTCATTTTGAAATTCATATTATCTCTTTCAAACAATTTTCGTTATGCGCTTGAGCAGACGAGAAGTAATTTAACTGCTGGAGTTTTCTTCTGAGAGGATTATGATTTTGAGGTGTAGGATGCTATTCCTGCATAGCCCTTGGGGGTGTCCGCGCATGCGTGGATTGAAGCTGCGATATCTCCTGAACCAATGGTGTTGAAGAATCAGAGTTTTGTGTGAGGTGTGTGATTCTGAGAGGACTTTCAGCCACGAGTAGATTGCGCAGAGGAGAAGTGGCTCTTTTTGGGTTGTATGGCTTTTGTTGGGTGCGGTCTACGTCTAGCGATCATGGACTTGGTGCTGAGCCGATATTGTGAGGTTTTGAAAGAAAATTCAAGGCAATGATGTGCATGGACAGGGCAGTTGAAATTTATGTACCGTGGCCCTGGGGCCAATTTAAATATAACTATATTTGGAAGATCTATATAAAATTACATTCGGATTTAAGCATAGGCGAAGAAATTGCGTTCTTTATTCGAAATTCATGCAACCTCTTTCGTGCATTTTTCGTTTCGCGCATGAGCAGCAACAAGAAGTGACTTAACTGCTGGAATTTTCGTCTGAAAGGATTGGGGTTTTGAGGCGGAGGATGCAATTCCTCCATATAATCCTTTGGAAGAGTCTGCGCATGCAAGGATTAAACCTGCAATACCTCCTGAACCACTGGTGTTGAAGAATCAAAATTTTCTATCAAGTGGGTGATTTTGAGAGGACCTTAATCCACGAGTTGATTGCGCATGCACAGATTGTAACGTTTCCTTTTCATCCAGGCAGAGGTTTGTTTATGTTTTGCTTGCGATAAATTTGTCGATTGTATTGACATTGAATTTGAGGTGTAGTCTCAGTGGTACCAAGTGACGTAAAGGTAATTGTGTTCAGGAAACCGGATGGGTTGGCAATATTGTTTCGTTTTGACGTTCTGAAATTTTGTCAGAGTCGGCGTCGGTCAGATAAGATCATCCGGATGGTACGGGGTGCAACAAAAATCCTTCGAAAATGCATAAAAATTTGGTAAAAGTGGAACAAAAATTGACCTGTTTAAGGATTTTGTGGCCAAATATTTTTCTTCTGAGAAAATTAATTTGTTCCATAATTTTGAGCCTGGTCCTCTCTTACCAGGTACATTTCATCAGCCAATCTTCCTAGTGACGAAATGATCAAGAAAGTAAGCATCGAAAAACACTTTACTACGGTGCTTAGTATGAAAAAAGATTGAGACAGGAAATCCACCACCCAAGTTCTTAAAAGAAATGCCATTAAATGGTAAACAGACGGCTCAAAAACCACTACAGGAGCTGGCGCAGGAGTATATGGGCCAGGCATAAAATGCTCACTATCGCTAGGCTCTAGTCCGAGCATCTTTCAGGCAGAAGTATTTGCAATAGGAAGATGCGTGGAAATGAACCTACAAATAAACTATCAGAGTTGTGACATAGCAAGCCACTCTGACAGTCAAGCTGCTATTAAAGCTAAAGCTCTGAGCTCCAATGTTATCGAATCCAAGCTAATATGGGAGTGTTGAAGAAAACTCAATGAATTAGGCAAGAACAGCAGGGTCTCCTTTGTTTGGGTTCCTGGTCACGTGGGAATCATAGGAAATGAGGAGGCCAACATACTTGCCAAGAAGGAGCACATTTCCCCTTTATTGGCCCGAAACCTTATTGTAGGGTCGGTGACACACCTACAAAAGTGAATTCCAGACGAAAGAAGAAACTGAGAGAGGTACTTTCTGGAGATCTGTCCCCGGAATGCATCACTCCAAGAAATTCCTCCAGAACTTTGATACTGTCAGATCCAAGAAATACTTGGACCTCAGTAAGAACAAGCTGCACCTCCCGAGGCACCTCCTCACTGGCTTCCTCACAGGGCACTGTGGCCTCAGGAAGCATATGATGAGATTAGGGCTAGCAGAAACTGACGAGTGCAGATTCTGTTGGGAGGAGGATGAAACTCCTGATCACCTGACAACGGAATGCCTCGTCATCTCAAATCAACGCAAGGAATGCTTTGGGCAAGAAATTTGCAGGAGCGAAGACCTAGCCTCCTTGAAGCCATCCCAGATACTGGAGTTCATCAGAACTCTGGAACTGGAAGGCGAGCTGTAGATGGTAATTACATCGACAACTCTGAAGGGGGGGCACAATAGACTTTAAGGTCACAGTGCAACGTTACCCCCTACAACAATATACAATATAAAACTATTTTTCAGAAAAGAAAATTTTTTTCTTGAAAATTTCTGCACGCCTGTAATGAAGATACACAGACCTTGCCAAAAAAGTACCACATGACTCACTTTCCCTATTCAAAAAATGTAAAGGGTTGATGGGGGTGGCACAGGGTACAACAAAAATCCTTCAAAAATCCATAAAAAATTGGTAGAAGTGAAACAAACATTGACCTGTTTCAGGATTTTGTTGCCAACTATTGTTCTTCTGAGAAAATGAATTTGTTCCATAATTTTGACGCGCACTGTATAGGTACTGAGGAAGGGGCTCGAGATCGCGCCTCACTTCAGTGCTCAATACATGCAATTTTGACAGGACAATTTCTTAATATCTCCATAATTGACTTTTATATTGTTTTCCAGAATTAGAGTGACCTATTTCGGTTAGCGATATCAATTTTTTTTGAATTAGTAGTGTTTAATCTATGCCATCAAGGAATAGATTTTTGATTTTTTTTTATATTTGAGTAAGAATGTTGTTGTACCTTCATGAGAAGTGCAAATCTGAAAGTTTCTATGATACTTATGTCCTACTGGTTTTGGAAAGTCTTTCTGGTTTTTTTTTCAGGTTGTTTTTTCAAGGTTCTCGAGTATATACACTATACAGATATCCTCTATGATAAAGTAGACATATTCCTGAGGAACAAGGTCGAATGTTATATTTTGCTACATCGAAAATCTGATATCCTTGAAATGATTCAATGAAGAAAGTTGTCTAGAAAATCACGAGGTGAATACATTTTTGAAGTATTCATTACATGTTGTTTTATTTCGACCTGAATCCACCAATATCAACTAATTTAATTTGAAGGTTCATTGTTATGAACAGTTGGGTCTGATTATAATAATAATAATAATAATATTCTCTGGGGCTCTAGGTATTGTCCCTGAGTACGGGCTTAGCAAACCCAAGGTACCCTAGCTATACCTACTTAGTAGCATAAGGGTGTGAAAAACCCGCGGACCCCTGTCACTCTCAACCGAGGATGCATGGGGATCACAAGGGCACGACTGTGGTTGATGCTGGACTTGACAGCATGTGGACCACCAACGGCAGGATGCTGAGGAGGCGGGCACTTGTAATGCAAGAAATTACAGCTTCCGACAAGGATATCGACGAGGAGAGAGAACAAGTTGTCGGTCGCATATGGACTCAGCGCTCGCAAGAGCAACCCGTAGTCAGACCCGGCAACAGGAACAAGACCGTTCAAAGGGAACGCCACAAATGGATACCCGAGGAACATGAACAACTTTCTGTGTTATACCAAAGATCTATACCAGAAAGAAGGGGGTAGTAATAATATGGGTAGACTGCATGGTCTGTGGTGTGAGAATCACCCAGATCTCAACGTCATGATGCAGCAAAACCTACGAGACCAGGTTAGCCATCTCAAAAATGTTTCAGGAGTTTCAAGAGTCAGAGTGGATAGAAGAGCCGGTTATTCAGCATAATGCAACGGGCGAAGAACGGAACAGGTGAGAGATGTTCCAGTGCTAGTCGTCAACAGAAGGCAAGCATTTGAGGCTGCAGTAAGGAATCCTAACAAGATAAACACAAGGCAAAAATTGGGACCACTGGCTGAAGACCTAGCCGTGATGACTAATATAATCGACGATCACCTAAAGAAGGACTGTTCGCTAAAATATGTCGTGCACGCAGTGAGAGCTGCTACTTAACTTATGTGCCCACCAGGAAGAACAAAAACAAAGAAGGACAAACATGGGTCAAGATTGAATAATCTAGACTAGAAGATAACAACCGTAAGACAGCAAGCATCTTTGTACCAATGCATCATAAATATTATGAAAGGACAAATGAAGCCGAGCAAGAAAATAGAGGTCATGATGGGTGAGCTGCATGCATTGCATCGTGCGATGAGCTTGCCAACCATCAATCTACTGAAGCAGAACGCTGTCGATAAAATAAGATCACTTACGGCATCAAGGTAGAAGCTGAACAAGAGACAAAAGTGGATAGAAGATAACAACACCTTCACCGCTGAACCTTCAAAGTTATTGCAACCCAAACAAGTACATGCAAAGAACTCACTATCACCGGAAGAATTCGGAATGTTCTGGAAAAATGTGTACGGGAAACCAGAGGAAACCAGGGACACTCCAGCAATTCACAGATTCCTGATATTATGCGATCAAAATATACAACAGACCAAAGAGCTGACTGAAATAACAACCGAAGAAATTAGACATACCCTGAAGAACTGCTACCCACCAACACATAGCTAGATTATTTAGTGAGATAATAATTCACCATGAGCCAATTCCTTCATAGTTGGTAGAGGGCAGAACTGTACTGATACCGAAATCAGGTGACCTAGAACTGTCAAATAACTACCGCCCAATCACATTTCTCCACACGCTGTATAAAATTCTCACAAGTGTTCTTCAACATCGGATTCTGGAGTTCATAGGACCAGTGTAGAATCAAATCTACGAATAAAGAGGAGCAAGGAAAGGAGTACAGTGGTTCAAGGACAACACTCTTATAGAAAAGAGCATTTGTCAAGATGCGAGACATTAAAAGCGTGACCTACATACTCAATGGTTGGATTACGCAAAATCATTTGACACATTGGAGCGCAGCTTGATAATATAGCTGCTTGAGATGCTCGAAATCTACCCTAATATCGTCCTATCGATGGAAAACATTATGGCGCTATGAAAACTAAGTTCACCGTTCGATCCAACGGTCTTATGCCGGATAGGTGAGATACAGGCGAGCCCTATTTCAAGAAGAGTCGCTACCCAGATAACACAGGATATCAATTGGTTGCAATTGATGAAGATAAGGACAGGGAATGGAAGGTGGTCAGCCGCAAGAGATCTTTTCGGAGAACCCGTAAATCTTTGGTCACAGGTACCTATTCAGGAGAGGCAGAGGTTGAGGGATTGGACAGGTTTATAGCCCTTCACGTCTCAAATTTGAAGCCGGGGACTTCTGCGGAAAATTTGGAGAATTTCCTGAATCGAAGATTTTCTTACGTTAAGTGTGAGAAGTTAAGTTCTAAGTACCCTGATTCATATTCCTCATTTAAGGTACTTGTATTGAGTTCCGAATATGAGAAGGCTCTGGATGGTGCAAACTGGCCAGATAAGGTTAATGTGAATCATTATTTTCATCAAAGAAGTGCGGCACAATTTTCGGCGGATTAGATTCCGGTTCGAGGGTTGCAGGTGCGGGTGCTTTCAGGATTCTTCAGTTGAACCTGCAGGGTGTTTCGAATAAATTCGACGGTTTGGAGGTTCTTGTGAATGAAATTAAGCCTGAAGTGGTGAGTTTAGTGGAACACTGGTGCAACGTAGACAGTGTGAACTCTGCGAGAATTCCGGGGTATGTCCAGGCTGATTTTTTTTGCCGAAGTCACAGGCAACGTGGTGGTTCGATGATATTCGCCAAGTCGGGTTTAAAAGTGAAAAATTTGTCGATCTCAAAATTTTCTGTTGAAATGCATGTAGAAATTTCTGGCATAATAGTTTCATTGGAAAACAACCGTTTAGGCATCATTACTGTTTACAGACCCTGCTCGGGTAACTTTGAGATATTCCTTGAGAAACTGTTTTGTGCACTTCAGAGTTGTTTCAACAATTTTGATAATGTTTTTCTGTGTGGGGATTTTAATGTGAACTATTTGAATATGAATTGTCCTAGTACAAAATTGTTTATCGAATTACTTGATTGTTTTAACCTAACTGTTACATCTAAAGAGCCTACCAGAGTATTCACTAACATTACAGGCTATACTTCTGTTTCTAAAGTGGATTACATTATAACTAATTTCGAATCAGTTCGTGACTGTGAGACTGTTGTTTTTGAACCCAATCTAAGCGATCATAGAGCACTGTCTCTTGAATTAAAAATTGATCTTGGTCGGATGCAAACATCTAAATTACAAATTATAAGGAAATTGAATGAGGACAATCTTAACAGTTTAGTGAACTGTTTGTGTGGGTACGATTTTTCTGATATGTTTCTTGAAACTAATGTGAACAAATGTTTTGATACCTTTAGTAACGCCCTTCAATATTGCTTAGATTTGTGTTGTCCCCTGAGGAGGGTCACTTCCGCATCAACTAGATCTAACTGGATTACTCCAGAAATTGTCCAAAGCAAGAAAAATCTTCTGAACTTGTATTGGCTTCATTCAATTGCCAGAACTACTGAAACTTACAACAAGTATAAAAATGCGAAATACCTACATAATGCTCTCTTAAAATCGACAAAACTTGAATATTACTCCTCTCTTATTGCTAATTCTGTAAACCGAAATAAGACGGTGTAGAATGTTGTCAGGACATACACTGGAGGACTCGAGAAAGATAACAATTCCATTACCATTGATATTGACGGTATATCATATGTTGAACCTAACAAAGTAGCTGATTTATTCGGTGAGTATTTCTCCTCAGTGGCAAATAAAAAATTGGACACCTATTATGGTGACGACATATCACTTTCCTGTACAGTCTCTCCACCTCTTGTGTGTAATTTCTTCTTTCAACCAGTTTTATGTTTTGAAATTGAGGAAATTATTAAAAGTCTGAAAAATAAAAAATGTGTTGGCGTGGATAACATCTCAACGAGAATATTAAAGAAGATTGCTCCAATAATAAGTGTACATCTTGCTCATATTATTAATCTGTCTGTCACATCTGGTGAATTTCCAAATGCTTTAAAAAAATCTGTTGTCGTACCAATTCATAAAAAGGGGAATTTAAATGAAATAACCAACTATCGACCAATATCAATTCTCAGTATTCTTTCTAAAGTTTTTGAGAAAGTTGTTTTCAAGAGGATGATGTCATATTTAAGTAAATTCAATATTCTAGATAAAGTCCAGCATGGTTTCAGAGTTGGCTGCTCTACTCAAACAGCCGCACTCAGGTTCGTGGAGTCAGTTTATGATTGCTTGGATTCAAATTTGCATGTTTCGGGGATTTTTTTCGATCTTTCTTGCGCGTTTGATACTTTATCTTTTCAGTTTATCATCGACAAATGTTACAACTTAGGTTTTAGAGGAATTTTTTCCGATTGGCTGCGTAGTTATCTCCATCACATAACTATGTCAGTAAAAAATGACAAATGTTATTCCAGGGAATTCAATATGAATATGGGTGTTCCACAGGGTTCTGTATTAGGACCTCTGTTATTTTTGTTGTTTATAAATGACTTGCCTCCTCATTTATCCTGCTTATTGGTCATATTATTCGCTGATGACACGTCTGTCATCATCGCGGCACGAAGTTGTGATGAGCTCCAGAGAGCTTGTGAAAAAATTATGGCAGAATTCACATCATGGTGTCGTCGTAACAATTTAATTGTAAATATAGGCAAAACATCCTGCCTGTATTTCGGTTTAAGAAACAGTGAAAAAGGACTTTTGAAAATAGATTGTCTGGGTACAACTATAATTCCATCATATTGTACTAAATTCCTCGGGATCCATATGGATCAAAGTCTTAATTGGTCAACTCACGTTGACGTCTTATGCAAAAAAATAAATAGTTCATATTTCGCTATAAATAGACTCAAAAGTACCTTACCACCTAGTTCTCTTATTGATATTTATTACAGCCTTGTTTACTGTCACATGTCATATAATGTTTTGCTCTGGGGAGACTGTAGTTCCTTCTCAAGAGTTTTTGTTGCACAAAAAAGAGTAATACGTCTGATTTTTGATATGAATTATCGAGCATCATGCAAACCTGTATTTATTGCCAATAGGTTACTGTCACTGCCTTGTATCTATATATTAAAATGTCTCATATACGCGAAGGATAATGAGAGTATTTGGAAAAAACTTGGTAGTTCGCAAGAACATAAAACTCGCAATACACAGGTGCTTCTGTTTCCTAAACATCGGACTCACAGTTTCGAACGATCTCCAATGTATCGGAGCATAAAATTGTTCAACCATTTACCTCCTCATCTCAAATCTTTGAACAAACGAATTTTCAAAAAAGAAATCAAGGAGCTGTTACTAAGGAAATGCTTCTATTCGGTTAGGGAGTTCCTGTCTGACTCTTTAACAGCTTAGTAAGTAGGATTGTATTGTTATTGGTATTTTGACTTATCCTATACACATTGTAGTGTCCCAAAGGATCAATAAAGATTATTATCCTATGGACGTCCATTTCATATCCAAATCAAGTCGGGATATCCGTGGATTTGAATTGGACATCCATTGGATATCCATCGAAGGATTAGGAATGGATATCCTTCAGTGAATATCCTATGGATATCCATAGGATATCCACTGAGGGATATCCGATTCAGATCCTCCAATGGACATCCATGAGATATCCATCGAAGGATTTGAAATGGATATCCTTCAGTGAATATCCTATGGATATTCATAAGATATCCATTAAAGGATATCCATTTCAAATCCTTCTATGGATATCTCATGGATGTTCATCGGAGGATTTGAATCGGATATCCTTCAATGGATATCTTATGGATATCCATAGGATAGTCACTGAAGGATATCCATTTCAAATCCTTCGATGGATATCTCATGGATGTCCATCGGAGGATTTGAATTGGATATCCTTCAACGGATGTCTTATGAATATCCATAAGATATTCATTGAAGGATATCCATTTCACATCCTTCGATGGATATCTTATGGATGTCTATCGGAGGATTTGAATTGGATATCCTTCAACGGATATCTTATGGAGAGCCATAGGATAGTCACTGAGGGATATCCATTTCTCATCCTTCGATGGATATCTTATGGATGTCCATCGGAGGATTTGAATAGAATATCCATCAACGGATATCTTCTGGATATCCATAGGATATTCAATGAAGGATATCCATTTCAAATCCTTCGATGGATAGCATATGGATGTCCATCGGAGGATTTGAATCGGATATCCTTCAACGGATATCTTCTGGATTTCCATAGGATAATCACTGAAGGATTTCCATTTCACATCCTTCGATGGATATCATATGGATGTCCATCGGAGGATTCGAATCGGATATCCTTCAACGGATATCTTCTGGATATCCATAGGATAATCACTGAAGGATGTCCATTTCACATCCTTCGATGGATATCATTATGGATGTCCATCGGAGGATTTGAATCGGACATCCATGAACAGATATCTTATGGATATCCATAGGATATTCACTGAAGGATATCCAATTCACATCCTTCGATGGATATCTTATGGATATCCAACGGAGGATTTGAATTGGATATCCTTCAACGGATATCTTATGGATATCCATAGGATATTCACTGAAGGATATCCATTTCACATCCTTCGATGGATATCTTATGGATGTCCATTGGATGATTTGAATAGGATATCCATTTCAGATCCTTTTATGGATATCTTATGGATGTCCATCGGAGGATTTGAATCGGATATCCTTCAACGGAATCCATCGAAAGAATAAAAATGGATATCCTCTGGATCAATTATATATAATTCGGAACTAATGCTCGAAACTAATATATCGGAAAATCATCACATAGTTCTTCCGTCCTATAGGCCATGATCCGCGATTGGATAACCTGTAGCTGCTGAACGAAATAATAAAAGCGTTATGATGCTGGGAAGAAGTATAAGATCTGTAGTTCCGTCTCCGCGTCAATTGACAGTTTCACGGGCTGACACTGTTGGGTTCTACCGCTTGATGGGACATATTACGTTCTATGATTTAACCGTTAACGGTCGTCGTGAACGAGTCGTGACGTGTTGTGAGTTACTAAGTTGAGTTGTTTGTTAATGTCCTTTGCTAGTGGGATTTTGCTGAGTTTTAAGATTCATTCGTACGTGGAAGGAGTAAGAGGTAAATTGATTTATAATAATTAATCATCTTCCTTGGATATTTTGTATATATCAAATAATTGTTTCAAATATAATATACAACTAGGTAAAATTACTGTTCATATATCATAATATATATATTCAGATGTGAGTAATAAAAAAATTGGATACCTATACTTAACGTGAACAAACGACGAAATGAAGAATTGATTGTATTATGATAATGAGAATTCGAAGGAAACCATACTGATTACTTCCTCGGAATTTTTTGATAAATTTCAACATCAATAATATTATACCCGTTAAAATACTGATCTGTGTTCAAATAATTTCAGATGCTGCTCACCTAAGTGATATGTGGCGACTAGCTCCATAAAGAAATCAACAAGACAATATATTATATGATATTATATTTTAGTATAAACTCAATTTTTTTGTTTTCAGGATTGTGTTAATAAATTATTTTTCTTCAAAATACGGATATTTCATTTCCCTACAGATTGCTAACAGTAAGTTTCATCTTCTATGGATTTCTTTTGAACATCTATTTAACATATTCCATGGATATTCCTTATGGATATGTCTTATGGATATTCTCAAAAGATATCTTTTAAAGATGTCTTATGGATATCCTTCATGGATTCCATTTGGATATCCTTCAAAGATGTCCTATAGATATCCTTGAAGGATGTTCTATGGATATCCTCGAAGGATGTCTTATGGACATCCTTGGTGGATATTCTATGGATATACTTGACGGATATCCTATGGATGTACAGGTTGTTCCATTTGGACATCCTATGGACGTCCATAAGATATCTTTTGGATATTATTGGATGTCCATTGGACATCCTTCAAGAATGTCCTATGGATATCCTTGAAGGATGTTCTATGGATATCCTTGAAGGATGTCTTATGGACATCATTGAGGGATATCCTATGGATATCCTAGAAGGATATCTTATGGATGTACAGGTTGTTCCATTTGGACATCCTATGGAGGTCCATAAGATATCTATTGGATGTTATTGGATGTCCATTGGACATCCTACAAACATGTCCTATGGATATCCTTGAACTATGTTCTATGGATATCCTTGAAGGATGTCTTATGGACATCCTTGGGGGATATTCTATGGATATCCGTCAAGGATATCCTATGGATGTACAGGTTGTTCCATTCGGATATCCTATGGACGTTCATAAGATATCTTTTGGATATTATTGGATGTCCATTGGACATCCGAACAATTCATGAAGGATGTCCTATGGATATCCATCGGATGTCCTTGTGTTATCTGAAGTCCTCTTTTGTTCTATATGACACTTCTTCCATTAACAACTGAGTTGAGGCCAAGCAGAATGGGGTACAATGCTGGCCCACCAGGCAGAAGGGAACATCTGGTCACACATATCCTGTACATGGACGACTTAAAACTGTACGCTCCTTCCAGAGCAGCACTACAACAACTACTGAATATCATTGCCGAATATATCACAGCAATAGGAAAGCAAGAACTGAAAAAAAAAACAGGAGAATACATCGAACTAGAAGGGGAAATCAGCATTCAACACCTCGAAGAGGAAGAAATATACAAATGTCCCGGAAAGCAACAAGGAGGCGCACTGGAAACAATCAATCAAGGATGCCTTAACAGCTAGCTACAAACAAAGAACCTCTGACATATGTGAAAATCAGAGCTGTCCGGTAAAAATAAAGTGTCTGCTACGAACAGCTTAGTAGTACCGATAGTCACCTACTCTTTTGGGGTAGTTAACACGTGAAGTAATGAACATGAACCGTAGCCTGCATCCCAATGGTCTATACAAAGAGTATACCTTCCACGAACGCAGGGAGGCAGGGGTTTGCAAAGTTTGGAATACCAACACCTTCAACAAAATTTGGAAATGCCAATAAGGATATTGAGAAGTGAAGGCCCGCTTCTGAAAATGGTGGCTCATCATGCAATTAGGAACCACTGAGCTTTCCTATCAGAGAGCCAGTCAGAGAGCTTTGGAGAAGCTCAGTAAAAGTGGCATATCCAGCCATCATGAGGTAGCAGGAATTCCTATCACGCCAACAGACCAAAGAAGAGTTGACCGAGAGATAAGACAGGCGCAACAAAAGGCACTACTCGAAGAGCACTTGAGTACCTGCACTCCAAATATTTCAGGAGTTTGATATATCAGGGCCTGTCGGAAGAACAATCCTTCGCCTTTTTGAGGCTAGCTGGGCTCAAGTGAGAAACGGAGGGATTTGTTATGGCCTATCAAGATGATAAATACCAGATGGTATAAACAGAACATCATGAATGTAGACACCCCATAAACTTGCAGAGCACGCCGCAATCAGCAGGAAACTGTTATGCACATTCCTTCTGCTTACAGAGTCTATGCTTCATCAGGATATGTGGAAATACACAATGCGGAACTCCGAATTCTCTACTTCCATCTGAGAGAGGTTTATGGTATAGACAGCGAACCTGTGCTAGCATAGGCACCTATGGAGATTGAAGCAGTTGTTGAGAATGACAGAGCTCGCATCTACTGGAACTATGCGATATCAACAACTGGCAGATCCACGCCATAAAGTCAGATATACTCCTGGCTGAAACAAAAAACTTAAAGAATTGTTTGTAGTCGAAATTTCCTATCCCGCAGAAAATAATGTATTGATAAAAGAACAACAAAAGAGGAAAAAATACAAGGTTTAAATTTTCAAACTGGGGATCCTGTATCCAAGGCATAAATTTAGGATGTTCGTAGTAATCAAAGGATGCCTAGGCGGAATGAGAGCGAACTACTTGTCTGAATTCTACCTACAAATCCCTTGCCAAGGATTTAGCGCACATATTGCAGAAAGCGGTGTTGCTCAGATCACTTCGAGTCATCAGGTCCAATCAACTGTGAAGGTCGCTTGCAGCTAATCTCTTTTGTTGAGGGAGGCTGTAAGGGCAGGACGAAGAACTACTCCAAGATACGTGCAGAAGGTGTTCAGTGCGAAACCAATCAACAAGTCTCACACTCCCGAGAGGAGCGAACCCTCTCAGGGTGGACCTACATATAAGCGGTTTTTCCTCTCGAGAGGAAAAAAAGGACTTTATTTATTCTGTATCTAATGCATAAAGTAAGGATCTCTTTTATTGAGGGACGCTGTGAGGGCAGGACGAAGAACTTATCCAAGGAACCTGCAAGAGGTTTAGTGAGTAACCAATCAGTCTTGAGTGGAAAAAAATTAAAATATAAAAGACTTTTATTCAATGAAAAATAAATGTTTACAACATATTTTAACATTTGTAGTGGGTGAGGTCAAGTTCGCCCGGGGTATAGGAGCTATCCATATGCAAGTATAACCAGAACGTCTGTTCAACTAACCCATTATTATATTTTAGTTTGGGTTGTTTTAACCTGTCGGTAACTACTGCACTCATTTTGATTCAAATTAAATATTATAAATCGCCATATTAAGTCAAAATAAATTCCAACAGAAATTTCCGAATATCAGGACCGTATTGGAAAAATAAAGATTTGTCCGATTTGGGTCCAGAAAACACACTGTAAATGATTTTCAAAATAACTGATCATCACAATCGAAGCAGGAAACTCAAAGCTTTGTTTTTTGGATTAAGAAGTTTTTCGAAAAAATCAAGAATTTTCTTTAAGTCGCTCAAATTGGTGGATCTAGTAACTTTGAACTAAGTAACAAAGATTACTTAATATATTACAGCATGATAATTTTCTAAGGAACATTCATGATGAGATTTTGTTGACCCTAACCTCTCTGTCGGGTCATAAATTGGGAGTGCTGTGCCTAAGCTGGCATTAGGATAGAGTAACAAAGTTGACAAAGAACAAAACTGACATTCTTCAATCACACAAACTCCCATGAGCTTCTTGGTGAACATTTGGTAGGGTCAGTATAATCATAATCATGTTTGTAGCATGCGTGCCAATTGCAGATTTACTTCATAATGAAAGAAAATGGCTAAAACAGCATTGACGTGTGGTCAATCTACTTTGACGCGCGTGCTATAAACATAATTATGATTATACTGACCCACCCAAGTCTTCCCCAAGAAGATACCTCAGAAGCTCATGGGAGGTTGTGTGACTATAAGGAAAGTCAGTTGGGTTCTTTGTCAACTTTGTAACTCTATCCTTATGCCAACCGAGAGACAGCACTCTCAATGCATGACCCGACAGTGACTGGTGTCCACTTTCCTCTGGGTAGATCTTCAGATCGTTCTATCCACTGAGCTTGAAACACTCATCATTCAATTCATATTATAATAGTAGTAATAGTAATAGTAATAGTAATCTTTATTCATGCTTTACAATTAGATATACATTGTTTGCACTCGTCGATATAATAGAGAGAGAAAAAAATATCACAGTATATAGTCACATACACAAATATATATATACATTATACGTGTATACATAGTATACACATATGACAATTTTTAAAAGAATATAATAATAAATATAACATAATAATAAATTAATCACAACACAAATAAAAGCCCTCAGAGGTATTGTATATTATCACAGTTTAATATCACAGTTTAAAAACTCATCTATGTCGTAAAATGCACCCCTAATTAAAAAATTTCTTACCGCTTTTTTGAAACTATCAAAAGACATGTTCTTGTATTGTCCTGGAACTTTGTTATATAGTTTTATCGACATATAAGATGAGCATGTCTGAGATAAAGTCAATCTACAAAAATCCGGTTTTAAAAGATTCCTGCCTCTAGTGCCATACTCGTGGCTGCTTCCAATTTGAGTATACTTATGTTTGTTTTTATGGCAGCGTACTAATGCTTCCAAAATATAGAGACAAGGAAAGGTCAGTATCTTGAGCTCAATAAACGCGGATTTACAATTTTCCCTGTAATTCAGACCAGCAATGAGTCTGATTGCCCTTCTTTGGAGAGCAAAAATACGATGACGTGAGGAACAGTTTCCCCATGCTAAAATTCCGTATCTCAGGACAGATTCAATCAGTGAAAAATAGGCAAACCTCAGCACTTTAGCCGACAACATATTCGACATGGACCTGAGTAAAAATATATTCCCGACCAGTTTTGCAGCCAGACGGCCAGCGTGGACATCCCAACGGAGGGAGGTATCAACAATCACACCTAAGAACTTTGTAGACCCGCCGATATCTAGGTCATCAGTCTTCTTCAGAGAAAATATCAATTCAACTGTTTTCTCTGGTTTTGCAACTAGCTCATTTGACGTAAACCATTCAAAGGCTCTAACCCGAGCTGAAGCACTCTTCTCCAACACCGTAACCAAATCATCCGAACTCGTACAAATAGTTGTGTCATCAGCAAAGAGGATACTATAGAACATATTTAAAAAATTTGGAAGGTCGTTTATGAAAACTAAAAACAAAACAGGTCCAAAAACTGAACCTTGTGGAACACCCAATGAAATTTTCCGTTCGTCAGACCAGTCATCATTATAATATACTGTTTGAGTTCTATCTGAGAGATATGAAGCGATAAGAGCACAACTATTCCCAGAGCATCCATACGCATCAAGCTTTCCGAGCAGAATAGAGGAGGAAACGCAGTCGAAGGCTTTTGCCAAGTCCAAGAACAATGAACACGACCATTTACCCCTCTCAAAAGAACTCAAAGTACAATCAACAAAACCCATAATTGCGTCCAATGTACTTCTCCCCCTTCTAAATCCAAATTGGGCGTCACTAAACAAATTGTTGGTTTCAAAATAGTCCACTAATTGGGAACAAAGTAATTTCTCGAAAACTTTGGACAGAACTGGCACTAGAGATATTGGCCTATAGTTTTCCACCTGTTCAACATTACCTTTCTTAAATAATGGAATGGTTTTAGAAATTTTGAGGCAACTAGGATATGTGTTGTTGACAATACATAAGTTAAAGAGTTTTGTCAGTGGTACCACAAGATTATTTATGTTTTTTTTATCAACACCGAGGAGAAACCATAAAAATCCGTACTTGTACTATTTTTCAGCTTCATTATGGCATCTCTCACGTCGTTAAAAGAAACCTCAGAAAAATAAAAGGGTCTTTTACCCTTAACCGAGATTAAACTTATGGGATCATGAACTTTATTCGATATCACCTTAATGGTTTCCTTTGCAATCGATGTGAAATAGTCATTGAAATCTCGAGGAGATATTGAAGGGTTTTGATTTTTCTTCACAGTGTTTCTCTTATTATTGATTATATTCCACATTGTACGAGAATGATTATTAGAGTTCTTTATAATTTTATCATTAGCCTCTATCTTTGCCTGCTTAATCTTATATTTATAAATTTTCTTCAAATTATTACGAGCATTGAGGAGTTCATTAGTTTGGCAACTTTCATACATATCATTCAACAGCTTTAAGCGATTGCGTAAATCATGTAATTCTGAAGAAAACCACTTCACTCCCCCGTCACTTTTCCTGGCCTTGATTTTCCTTGAGGGAAAAGAAGTTAAAAATGAATCTGCTAAAATTTTATTAAAAATATTGAAACGTTCATCAATATTTGTACCGTCGTCATCTATAAAATCCCATGAAAGACCACACAAAATGTTATGAAAAGTGTTTAAACCTCTCTGAGTCAAAGGGCGAACTCTTCTTGTCACATCGACTTTAAAATCCCCTTCAGTCTCAACATCCACGCTAACCACCTGGGCTCTGTGATCGGAAAATTCAAAATCCATAACCTGAGAACTGAAACTATCAACTGAAAAATTGACAAACACATTATCTATACAATTTGGACCTCTTGTGGGCCAATAAACACAACGAACAAAGCCATCAGTTTATGTCAGGGGCATTAAAATACAAATTAAAATCATTTTCAGTTAAGTTTTTAAGATTACTAAAAATTTTCTCAAAAACATCCAAAAATACATGGAAATCACCACTGGGCGATCTATATACCGAAATCACTGTTATTTTACGATCTATTAGTTTAATTGACGAAATTTCGCAACTAGTTTCAATGGAAAGTTCATTCAGGACATCACAGCAAACATGACTTACAGATGGACGACAGAGAGTTATCACACCTCCCCTAATTTTTCTTCTTCTACTGAAGTGATGTCCTGTTATCCACCCCTGTAGCGAAAATGATGCCACTTCTTCCTCAGACATCCAGTGTTCGGAGATACTAACGATTTGTAGATCCTTCCATTTGTCCAGAAAAACCTCCAAAGCTCCCTCTTTCCCTGAAACTCCTTGAGTATTCAGATGGAAAACACTGATTCTATTTCCGATATTATCACTAACCTTGGGAGTTACTATTTTGTGGTCTCCTTTTTTGGATTCCTCCAAAAAAACCTGGAAATATAAGAACCAATAGGCCAATTTTCAGCATTTTGTGCTTTTTCCCAATTTGATTCAACCACGGATACCCTAAAGGAGCTATAAACATCAGGGTATTTGGAATTCAATTTCATACAATTCGCCTCAGGGAAATTGTTTCTGATTACGGTTGTGAAGTCTTCAATTGTCGTTGTGGGATCTATCCTCGATACAAACAAATCGACCTTTTTGGACACACTTTTTATGGGAAGTTTGTTCGAAGCACCCATTATTCACCAAGATTTGCTTTTTGAAGATTGTTGTGTTAGGGACTGTTTAGTTTTCGATGTCCCTGATTGGGCTGGTTTAACCTCACTAACAGAGTTGTTTTGATGACTCAAATTTGAATTACTGCGTGTATTTACGTGATATTTCAGTGACGTCTGCGTCGCATGCGTTTGCCCATGCTTTGCCCCACTTCCACTTGTTTTACTACCTCCGATAGTGACGTCAGCATAAGTTTTATTTACTCCAGAATTCTTATCAGTTATAGGATGTTTTTTGTTGCGGCCGTCAACAGTCTCCATATTCTGTTCATTTACATGATCATCGAATTTTTTACTATACACTTCAACTTGTGTGCGTAATAAACTTATGATTTCATCTTTACTTGAAATAATGATAGATTTCTCAGAAATAATTTTCTCCTTTTCACTCATAAGCTGATGGAGTAATTTCACTTTCATTTTCAAGTGTGCTATCATGAAGGTGTCGTCAACAGAATTACCATTCGAAGCATCATGGAACTCCTCGTCATCACTTGCACAACACACAAATTCTTCCTTATCGTCCTCAAATAGAGCATTATTTTTACTGCAACAACTTTTATGGAACATCTGTTCACACTTTATGCATTTAATCGTATTTTTCAAAGCCTTTCTACCACAAAACAGACACTTCATCGTAAGATCGCCCGAAACGTGATCATCATTCGGCGCCATGTTTGATAAGACTACGTGAACACAAGCGCCAAAGAGTACTGACTTTTTTATATTTTATATACTTAAATTATGAGTCGATTATTAGGTGACAGATCATAAATAACTTTCTAGTGGAGAGTGAACAATGAATAATCATAAAAAAAATATAAAATAGCACAGACGTGAAGTCAGTACTCTTAGGCACGTGTATTCACGTTTGCTAATTTGAATTGAATGATGAGTACTTCAAGCTCAGTTGATAGAGCGAGCCGTAGATTAACCCAGAGGATAGTGGACACCATTCACTGTCTGTTCAAAAATTAATAGTGCTGTATCTAAGCTGCCATAAGGATAGAGTAACATTGTTGAAAATTAACGCAACTGACTCTCCTTAGTCGCACAAGCTCCTAGGAGATTCTGAAGGATCTCCTTGGGAAAGACTTGGGAGGGTCGGTATAATCATAATCATGTTTATAGCCCGCGTGCCAAAGCAGATTGACCCCATGTCAATGCTTCTTTACACTTTTTCTTTCATTTTTAAGTCAATCTGCAGTTGGCGCGAGTGCTATAAACATGATTATGATTATACTAACCCTCCCAAGTCTTTCCCAAGGAGATTCCTCAGAATCTCCTAGGAGCTTGTGCGACTGGTAGAGTCAGTTGCGTTTTTTTCAACATTACTATATCCTCATGGCAGCTTAGATACAGCACTGTTAATTTTTGAACCGAGAGTGAATGGTGTCCACTATCCTCTGGGTTTATCTACGGCTCTCTCTATCCACTGAGCCTGAAGTACTCATCATTCAATTCGAATTAGCCAAAGTGAACACGCGTGCCAAAGAATACTGACTTCACGTCAGTGCTATTTTATATTTTTTCAAGTTACTTTAACAATTATGACTATCTATACAGTTTGGCTGTTAGCTAGACCGAAGTAAAAAAAAAATTGTGGTTATGGGACCTCCGTTAGGATAGCAATGGCCTCTTCTAAAAATCCGAACGTAATTCAATATAGATCTACCGAATTTAGTTCTTTATAAATTCACCCCAGGGCCACGATAAAGACATTTCAATTAGGAAACAACGCTATTTCCTCGAAACCGACTTGTCCGTGCACAGAATTGCCATGAAATTTCTCTTAAAACCTTAAAATGACGGCTCAGCACCAATTCCATCACCGCTAGACGCAAACCACTCCCAACATTAACCATACAATCCATACGTCTCCTCTGCGCGTACGCAATCTACTCGTGGCTTGAAGTCCCTTCAAAATCACATACTTCACACAAAATTATTATTCTTCAACACAATTGGTTCAGGAGATATCACAGCTCCAATATACGCATGCGTAGACACTACCAAGGGGATTCTATGGAGGAATAGCATCCAGCACCTCAAAACACCAATCCTCTCAGACGAAAACTCCAGCAGTTAAATCACTTCTTGTCTGCTCATGCATGAAACGAAAAATCTCCGAATGGGGATACATGAATTTCGAATAAGCAACGCAATTTCCTCGCTTATTGTCCAAATCCGAATGTAATTTAAAATAGATGATTCAAATATAGTCATTTATAAATTGGCCCCAGGGCCATGATACAGTCATTTCAACTCGAAATCAACGCTATTTCCTCGAAACTGACTTGTTCGTTCATAGAATTGCCTTGAATTTTCTTTTAAAACCTCACAATATTGGCTCAGCACAAAATCCATGACCGCTAGACGTGAACCGCACCCAACATAAGTCATACAACTCAAAAAGGGCCACGTCACCTCTGCGCATGCGCAGTATCTGAAAGACCACTCAAAATCACACACCTCACACAAAACTCCGATTCTTCAAAACCATTGGTTCAGGAGAGATCGCACCTTCAATACACGCATGCACCGATACTCCCAAGGGGATTATGTAAAGTAATAGCATCCTGCACCTCAAATCCCCAATTCTCTCAGACGAAAACTCCAACAGTTAATTCACTTATCGTCTGCTAATGCGCATAACGAAAAATGCCAGTACGGGGTAACATCAATTTCAAGGATAGCCCCAGGGCCACGGTACGCACACTTCAACTCGGAAACGACGCTATTTCCCTCAACTGACTTGTGTCCGTGCACTGAATATAATGAATATTCTTTTAAAACCTCAAAATATTGGCTAAGTACTCCCAACATAACCCATACATCCCAAAAACTGTCACTTCTCTTCTGCACATGCGCAATCTATTCGCGGCTGAAAGTCTTCCCAAAATCATACACCTTACAAATAACTTCGATTCTCCAACACTAGGGGTTCAGCCCAGGTAACACAGGGACCTCCCAGAGATGTCTCGGCGAGCTCTTGCCGGGATATTGTGATGCCTATTGCGATATCACAGGAAGGTCGCCCAGACCTCCCTATCACCTCCAAATGTCCGCCACAGGGGATAATACCAGTAACATATCAGAGATATCACATGGGGAAGTTCTCAAACTGCTCACCCTGGGGAAAATTTTGAGAGATTTATTGCGATATCGCAGGGGAATCGACCAGCCTCCCTATCACCTCCAAATGTCCGCCACAGGGGATGAGCCCTGTAACATCTCAGATATATCGCATGGGGATGTTCTCAAACTGCTCACGCTGGGGAATATTTTGACAGGTCTATTGTGATATCGCAGAGAGGTCGCTCGGAGCTCCCTATCACCTCCAAATGTCTGCCACAGGGGATGAGTCCAATAAAATCTCAGAGATATTGCATGGAAAAATTCTCAAACTGCTCACCCATAGGAATATTTTGAGATGTGTACTGCGATATCGCAGGAAGGTCGCCAAGACCTCTTTTCCTCCTCCACAGGGGATGATCCCAGTAACATGGGAGATAGCACATGGGGAAGTTCTCAGGCTGCTAAACCGGGGCAGCACTGAGAGAAGATGGCTCCAAATGTGCAGTACATGTGTGGCGCCGAATACATCACTTCGTTGCGTAGATCGATCTTCCACTCGGGTTATTAGCGATGGGGTTGTTCTTCCGGGTACAGAGTAGACGATTGCGCCATTTACCGGTGGAAACGAGAAGTGCAGAGTAGGGATGGAGTAGATCCCTGCATCACGCCACCTGATTTCCTATTCTTGTTGAATTTGCGAGGTTTTTAGGACCTCGCAATGGAATGCGTTATTCTCGTCACACTTGTGATATCTTGAGGAGCTTGCAATAGGAATGTCCTTTTCTAGTTATCTGCGTGATATCTTTAGGAGCTCGCAATGGGAATGTCTCATTCTGATTACATATGTGATATCTTGAGGATCTCGCAACAGAATGTCTTAGTCTGGTTATCTGTGGGATATCTTTCGGAGCTCACAATAGGAATATCTTATTCTGGTTATCTGTGTGATATCTTGAGGATCTCACATTGGGAGCTTGGCTTTTCATCCACATTGTAACCTCTCCGAGACCTCTATGCGAGGTCTGTGCTACCTGGGAGGAGATATGGCATATTTTATCCACGCATGCGCAGACCCTCACCAGTTGATTTTATGGAGGAATAGCATCCGCCATTCCCAAACCCCAATCCTATCTGACAAAAACAACAGCAGTTAAATGACTGCGCATGCGCATAACGAAAAATGCCCGGAAAGGGCAGCATGAACTTCAAAAATTGGTTCAAGTCCTGTGGACAGGAGTTTTCTGGTTTTGGTTTCTCAGAGTTGGGAATTATATCAATGGATTCTTATGACAGAACTGCATCATGAAGGAAATTCAATTCAAATAATAGTTTATTTATCAAGATTAAATGAGCAATATGAGAATGAGAACTGCACCATGGAAGAAATCAAATTAAAATACCTGAAATGAATTTGACTCTCTCTTATAGAACAGGATGACATATACGAGTATGAATACAGATCATGTAATAAATCATAGATAGAATAATTATAGCATTGTGTGGAAACATAGAAGTACGATTCATTATTGAAATTTCGAAATATCATATCCCCGAAAGTACTAGCTTGTTGGAGTTAAAAATGATATAAATGGATTTTTGGGATGAAACTGCATCTTGAAAAAAATGTATTTTGAAATTTGTAAGTTAAAAAAGAAATGTTTTTTCCTTACTCCGAAACCATCTCGCCTATTTTGCCCAATAGCGCAAATAGTTATTGTAGAAACAAAATTTAAAAATTTTCAATTTTTTTTTTTTACATTTTACGGTAACCCGATCACTAAAAAACTTCATATGCGTTTTAAGGTCATGCTTATACAATTTGATGCTAAATTTCAAATAGATCGAGTCATCGGTTTCGAAAATATTCATAAAAAACGTTTTTAGTAAAAACGGCCATAACTCCGAAACCTCTTGATGTTTTTCGCCCGTTAACGAAATCGTCCGAGTTATTTACGCTCCTAACCTCCCCTGCAAATTTCAATCCTCTAACTCCTTTCGTTCGAGAGTTATCGCCTTAACGGACGGCCGGATAGAATCGATTTCGACCACGGATTTTTGATCAGTGAGTCGAACCAAATCGTTTGATACCATTTTCAGCCAAAAGTTCGACAATTACAGACATTTGGGCAAATTGATAAGCACTCTGTTCCGAGGAACAAGAGCGCCAAAAAATAGGTTTCGGAATTTCAAGCAAAATATTCCGCAAAATAGTAGTAATTTTTTGAATTTTTTCATGTCAAGTGATCTTCACGAAATTTCGCGAAAGTGTTTGCTTTGGTCTTTTGCTTTTAACTACAGAGTTCTAATTCAATCAGATCAGTATTTTTCGAGTTATCGTGGAAACAAAATTTTAAAATTTTTGAAATTTTTTTTTTCCACTTATGGCCTTCCGGTCAGTACAAAACTTCGCAGACGTATGAAAGTCATGATTCTACAATTTGATGAAAATTTTCATATAGATCGAGTGATCGGTTGCGGAAATATTCATAAAAAACATTTTTACTAAAAATGGCCTTAACTCCGAAACCACTTGGTGGATTTCGCCCGTTTACGAATTTGTCTGAGATATTTACGCTAAAAAAACTACCCTGCAAATTTCAACGTTTTAACTCGTTCCGTTCGAGTCTTGACGTGGTAACGACCGGACCGGACGGACGGACAGAATGGAATTTGACCCCGGATTATTCATCAGTGAGTCAAACTGAATCGCTTGCGACCATTTTCGGAAAAAAATTCGAAAAATACAGACATTGAGACTAAATGATAGCACGCTGTTCCCTACGGAACACGCGCGCAAAAAACAAAAATTATAGGACATAAAAATTTCTTTGAAAAACTTAGTTAAGTTGAATAACTCCGTTATTTGACTGCACTTTTATATCGAAGCGAAGTTACTGTAAATGCTTTTTCAACATTTTCTGTTCCATTGTTCTTCTTACTATGTTTTTGTAGTGAAAGCGCTGAGGAAGTTTTGCTGTAGAAGAAAGTTCAGGTTAGGAAGTGCAACGAATTCTGATAAGGATATAGATTCATCCAACACCAGGAAAAAGATGCCTTCTACTGATCGTTATGGTTTCGTGAAGAGCGTAGGTAAATCCAATAAAAGTAAACATACTACTAATTTCTAATAGGTCGGTGTTGCTGGTCTTTCATTGCAGATTTCTGCAAGAAAAAGAACGATACACCTCTGCAGAAGTTGAAAAAATCTCTCAAGATGGACCTTATACTATCTGCTTGGGATTTTGATTCTACTACTTTAGCACAACAGTTGACACTAATCGACAAGGAGCTTTTATTGAGGGTCAGAAATATAGAGCTTGGCATTATAGTTTGGCAGCAGTCTTCCAAGAACACTCCAAATATATCTGCGATCATAGCGTTCGCACATAGGATAAGCTGTTTGGTGACCAGTGAAATCCTCAAAGAAGATTCAGAAAAGGTATTTCGACAGTATGATATATTAATTTATGTTAACTTCTCTATCAATTTTATTGGGATGCTTTTGCTAGAAGTGCCAACGGGACATGATATAAATTGATGCCTTTAGCAAAGCAAAAATCTGAATGGAAAAAGTATGGTTGAACGGTAGAATGATTCAAGGAAATTGGGCGAATAGAAAATTATCTGAATATGGTATTAACATGACATTCAGGAATAGAAACATGGATTCTTTCATTTACTCTGAATTTCCTTTCGTATCAACAAGTTTCAATATTATTGGAAATCCCTATTTTCCGTATTCATTAGAGTATAGAGTACATAAATAAAGTAATATAAAGGGTCTGCCTCGAGGAATGGTCCAAAATTTACTGGGATATTGTGGATATCTACAGGGTAATTTACGATTTCGGCCAAAATTTTGATCCGCCATATTTCCGTTATGAATTTACCGAATTGAATGAATTATTGCAGATGTTGCGTACTGGATGTTTTCGCACAAAATATCTTGCTCCCTGCTGTAAATTAGTTTCGGAGAATGATTAAAATTGTGTTGTATATGTGCAAAAAACATCACCTTTTATATACATTTTGATTAAACAGTCAGGAAAAAGATGAGAAAACTAATTGAAATCAATTTCCAGTTCTATTGGAGAATTGGATGCAGCTAATGTCATGCAAAATTGCGTTTTAGACATTTGCGACTCATATTTATAATGGAGAAACAGTACCCACCAAAATTATTCCACGTAAATTTCTCACAAGAAACATTCATTGTGAAAAAGTTGTCAGAACTTTTAAAGAGCCAAGCTGCCCACTTCAAAAGATAATTCTCTACAAAGCTTAATTCTACAAATCCTACATCTAGGTCGAAAAGAATGTCTTGGCTGTTCTATCGAAATTGAATGCTTGAGGATTTTACTTAATACAAATATATATATTAATTCAAATGTAAAATTATAAACGATTCGAAGTAATTTATTTAATATATTGTGATGCGTTTCGTCGACACATTGACTTCATCGGACTACATCATACTGAATTCTCAACAACTAATCAATCAACCAATTAAATTTATTTTACCTAATTCATAACAATATCATTCCAGAAACACTGTCAATCAAAGCTGAGACAAAGCATTGTGCTTAGTGCTTGTGAAAGTGCTTGAAGCCTTTTTGTGCTCCCGAGTACTGTGCTCCCGAGCACTTTCTAAAACCAGTGCCCAGTGCTTAGTAATTCAAGCACTTCTTAAAAAGGCTTAGTGCTTAGTAATCCCTTGAGTGCTCCCGAGCACTTCCGAGGATTACTAAGCACTAAGCCTTTCCGAAATCATATCGTAACACGAATAGACGCTGGTTAGACGGTTAGACGGAACTTGTAAACCTTGTAATTATCAGTTGTTGGTTATTGATTCATGGAATGGGACGTGGATATGTGAATATTACAAACTCCTGAAAATTGTTCAGTATCAAAGCATTATTATGAGGATTGTCCATCAAGAAGATATAAGTGATTGGTCATGTGAATTCAGATTTATCGGATAAAACCATTTTTAAATTTCCATTGCTTAATTGCTTATGAATACAATCACAATAGAAAATAATGTTATCCGGTTTCTGCAGATTATATTTTCGACATTTTGAAAAATTTAAAATAGCATTTATGTCATGTTGATCAATTCGAATTAAATTATGAATTAATGGAAAACTGCCCCAAAAAGCACTGAATTCACTTCAGTGTTTTTGGCGCTCTTGCTCCTCGGAACAGAGTGCTTATCAATTTGCCCAAATGTCTGTTATTTTCGAATTTTTGGCTGAAAATGGTATCAAACGATTTGGTTCGAATCACTGATCAAGAATCCGTGGTCGAAATCGATTCTGTCCGGCCGTCCGTTAACACGATACTCTCGAACGAAAGGAGTTAGAGGATTGAAATTTTCAGGGTAGGTTTGTAGCGGAAATATCTCAGACGAATTCGTTAACGGGCGAAATCCATCGAGCGGTTTCGGAGTTATGGCCGTTTTTACTAAAAAAGTTTCTTATGAATATTTCCGAAACCGATCACTTGATCTATCTGAAATTTAGCATCAAATTGTAGAATCATGACCTTTAAGGGCATGTGAAGTTTTGTATTGATCGGGTCACCGTAAAGTGTCAAAAAAATTTGTTTTATTTTGTTTCTACAATAACTCTCGAACGGAATGAGCTAGGCAGTTGAAATTTTCAGAGTAGGTTAGGGAGATAAATATCTCAGTTAAGTTCGCTATTGGCCAAAATCGGCGAGATGATTTCGGAGTAACGAAAAAAAATGTTTTTTTTTTAACTTTCGAATTTCAAAATATATAAATATAAATATAAATATGATTTTTCGAAATTTCAATAATGAATGGTACTTCTATGTTTACACAGAATGCTTTAATTATTCTATCTATGATTCATTATATGATCTGTGTTTATACTCGTATATGTTATCCTGTTCTATAAGAGAGAGTCAAATTCATTTCAGGTATTTTAACTTGATTTCTTCCATGGTGCAGTTCTCATTCTCAGATTGCTCATTTAATCTTGATAAATAAACTATTATTTGAATTGAATTTCCTTTATGATGCAGTTCTATCATAAGAATGCATTGATATAATTATCAACTCTGAGAACCCAATACTTTCGGAGATATATTTTTATTAGTAAGGGAAAGAAAACACTAAGCCCAAGTTCCATAATATAATACGATATTGTTGTCATATATGTTTCAGGTATTATCTGATTTTGACATTGGGAAATACATTCAACATGTGCTGAAAAAACTGAGATGCTTATAGAATTCATATTTCCATTCATTGTATCATCATATCCTAAAATAATAAAGACCTTTTCAAACTGTTTGAGAAAAGGACTAATTTTGAGTTCGTTAGTTCTATAGAAATTTGTTTCACTCAATTCCTCATCTGTCAATGATGAATATGGAGAATGCAAGTTTGCTTTTTTACATATTTCTCCAATAGCATACAATTTTATATAGCAATTTGTAACGTTTCTTTTTGACCCGGGCAAGGGTTTGTTTACGTTTGGTTGGCGAGTGTCGTTTATGTCGTTTGTGTTGACGTCGAATTTGAGGTTGGATCTCAGTGGTGCCAGTCGACGCTGAATAGTAATTGTTGGATTCGAAGAACCGATTAAGTTGGCAATATTGTTGAATTGTGACAGTCTGAAATTTGTGAGGGTCTGCGCCAGTCAGGGACATGAGGTCGTCCATTTTTGTCAACATTCGACGGAGGAGCAGTAGGTTAGGCGTATTTTCGGAACTTCGTAAGAATTGGTGATTTCTTCTTAATTGGATATCGTTTCGAAAATCGAATTAGGAGTGAGCGTTACATTGGTTTGATTTGGGAAGATAACAGGTAACTTGCACTCGTCTCGAAAGAGGATATAAAGACCTTTCTGCAAATCTAAGAGTTGACCACGTGAACGATCTTGGCGACTTTGACAGGTATGTGTTAGATGTTCTATTCTCGTCATTTATAATGGAATCAATTCAGGTCGTAATTATATTTCTATATCCAGAACATCGCTGTGTGCTTGAAGAATTATTTGGTGGAGGCACGACAAGATTTGGTTTCGAAGAAAACGTGTGCAGGACAACCCCGAACATCAGGGTATGTACGAATTCTATAACTGTTGCATAACAACGAATAATTGGTCTGATTAATATTATGATAACCGAAATTATTATGTATTGCGAAAATTCATTTGTTTCTTATCCGAGAGAAGTCACTGATGATTTCTTTTCTGTCATCAGGGTTTTCTTAACATCAGGAGTTTTTGTGTGCCAGCACGATTTTTATATCAAGAGGAATAGAAGTTTTTGTGGCAGTCCGAAGTTTTTGTGGCAGTCCGAAGTTTATGGTGGCAGGAGTTTTTGAGGCCAGCACGATTTTTTTATATCAGGAAGAGTGTAACTGAGACATTCGAATATATACAAGGTGGTCCATAAGTAGCACTGTGAGACAGCCAACGCAGTGTTACCGATCCCGAGTATATACAAGGTGGTCAGGAAGCAGCGCTGGGGGACATTCAGTCAAAAGTCGCAGACGGCGAGTACAAAGGGAAGCGAGAACGGTATTGCGAGACCATCGAGGCAATAATACGTTCAGGCACAAGGAATAGCACGCAAGTTATAGAAAACATATCCCGAATCATCGTATACCTACTATATATATAACTTGAACATATATTGTTATCAATTATCTAGGTTATTGTTATTGGAAAGCGGAAATTGGGGGCAAGATTTGTAGTAATCATATATGATCATAGAGGAGAAACGTGAATGCGCCTGAGCTCACGCGACGCGTATTTGAATCCAAGAATAATATCTACGTACAATTTCCGCCACCCTTATTCAGGGTTTCATAATAGTTAAATTTTGCTGGATCTAAAGACCTGGGTTGTATGCTATTAGAATAAACTGTTTGTTATTAGCGTTCTTTTGGTGAATTTAGGAATTAGTACATTACGCAGGGGTATCTGGGAGACTTAAATTTACCTGGCGCCCATTTACTAGGTTCCCTTTTTAGGAATCCACTCCCATCTCCACTGGAGCTAGACCGCGGATCCCTGAGTTCTAGTAGCTCCGATCTTAACCACTGCGACTTGGGAACAGTCGTATGTCGTTATAAATTCGGAGTAAATATCCTCAGTTCTTTGTACACATTTACGATAATTCATTCCTAACGACGGTTTTATAAATTGATTCTCTATTTGAATAGATTGAGTAACTGAGAAAAATTTAGATCTAATTGTTCACTAACTAAATTACCCGTATGTTTTTCTCCAAAAAATTAATTGCACCATTATTTTCCATTTTCTGTTGTGAATTCACAACAGAAATGGAAAATAATGGTGCAATAAATTTTTTTGCATTCAACAATAACGCGGAAAAACAATAAGCATGATTCTTCAATATTTAGGAAACCATCCCATATGGATACAATCATTCATCGATCCTCGTGTCATCCATTCGAACATAAAGAATTATAAATTATCGAACAAATAGCAAAAATTTTCGAAAGTTCAGTACATAGAGAAATTCAATTAACTCTTTAATTTTTGCTTTCGGAAAAACCCCTTCTATTCCTTTTCCACACGCATATGCGTGCGAATTTTGAAAGGTGCTATTTTCGAACGTTAATGCGTAACGCTATAAACTAGTATAAAAAATACTAGTATAAAAAATATAATACACTCACTTTTTTTTATCTAATGTATCAGAAATATCACACCCCAAAACTCATTCATTTATACTGATACAACTAATTTGCAGCACTGCGCTATCAATGATGGAGTATATATTATATACTTTAGCCTAGGTTTTAATATATGAAATGCGATTCATATTAATGATTCATTGAGTCATTTCTGTTAGCATGCGTACATATCAATGAATGATTTGATTCGTTATAGAATGGAGAGAGAGAGAGAGAGAAAGAGAGAGTACACCAAAATTTCAACTCATATTGTAAAATTCAAATACATAATACATACATATGTATACACAGAACTATAAAGAATATAATATTGTACGAGTATGCACATACTTGATGACAATTCAGATCAGTTTCACAGTAAGTGACCAGCTACTGATTTGCTGCTATATTTTCTAGATTCTGATTTTTTCTTTTTTGAGTTTATTTTCAATCGAAATGAAATAAACCTTTTTGTGGTTTTATCCTTCAAATTGTGGCAATTTGGAATATCTAATTCCAACTTAGCCATTTCTTTGAAATAAAATTCTTTTAGATTCACATTCTGTTTAGAAATATGCTCAAAATACTTTCTAAATATGTTTTCCATATCTAGGAAGAAATAATATGCTACTTCTGATACAAAAAATAAAGAATCTTCTTTAAAGCGCTTAATTATGCTGAACTTAGTGATTCTTTTGTATGTAGGCATTTTTGAACCTACAGAATTCAAACATGTGGTATTTGTCTTAGATGTGTTCTTTATACTTTTAAGGATATAATCACAAATATTATATAAAGAATTTACTTCGCTGAAGGACAGTTTGAATGTATAGTTATCTACATCAATTGGTAATTTCACATCCTCATATTTATATTGTTCTCTTACATCCAATATATCTATGAAATCGCTCAAAAATTCCCTATCATCATCGCTATAGCTACTTGAGGATACACTTTTCAAATATTGTGATACACATATTATTTTCAAATTTTTTTTGACCTGTATGGCATTGGGAATTACCTGTTTACTCCTCAAAACACAGAAGAGATTTTCAAGGCAACCTTGTGAAAATCTACTTGTCAATATGAATTCAAATACCATTTCATTTAATAATATAGGATGCAGTTGCAGCATCGACTCTGTCGAAATGAGAACTCCTGACTGGCAGGGTTTCCAAATTTTCTTTACAACTTTTATTGAAGAAAAAAGCTCTATGAATTCTTTGAGAAATGAAATTGGTATTTTGTAACATCCAATTTACTGAGTGCGCTAGATGGATGCCTAGAGTTCATCAAATAAAACCATTTCTCCACTTCATCCAAAAACCATGCTGTTGATAAATACTCTGGCTTACCCATTTCTTCAGCTAAAAATTTTAGTGCACTACTAACCGAGTGACTTATAACATTGGTCGATGTGCTAACCTTCATTTTGGCAAAATGAGAAGGGAGAAGATCTTCTTCTGTTAGTTTTGTGGCCAATTTGAAAAGATTATTTTCTTGGTGTTTGACCAGTTCATGTATATGACCAGATGAGACAGTATTTGATAGCAGATTATATTTTTCAACAAAGAAATGTGGCAGCTCAATTATCTTTTTGACCATCAACATTGACTTGATGTTTTTGAAAAGGTGAGGTACATCGGCAAAAACAAACACATTCTTGTCTGGATCAATCGGGAGGATAATGCTGCATTTGACTGGAGAATGTTTGCTTGCCCCCACTCCCCATGACCTCCACAGAGCTAGATTTGAAGGACCCATATCTGACGTGATGCTCACAATTTTTAAATTGATTTCTTCGCACTTTTTAAAGATCTCTTTTATGATGCCATCAAATACTGCACCTTTCACAGAATCTCCAGTGAAATAATATCCAACAACTTGCTTCCAATGTGTGCAACTCCCCCTAGCATAAAAACTAATACATGTGTTGCCATTCCTTCATGTTCAGGAAGAGTAATATCTCCAAAATACTTGCTTAATGAAGTATCATAACTTCTTCCAGGAGTTATGGTCTCATCCAACACTAAAACACAGTACCTGTCTTTCTCACTGAATGACTGAACATTCAAATCAAGAAATTCAAATACTTCGTACAGAATTCCAGAATCAAATTTTAAATTTTGGAGTCGTCGTTGAAGTGTTCGCAAAGATGGTAATGGATATCCTTGTTTCAGTAATTCTTGATAGCCTTTATTTCCGCAGCTAAATTTAAGTTTTAGTGACTTTATTACGGTCTCTTTACTCTACTTCATTAGTTAAGTGGATTTGCCACTTCTTTTTTTCTTCAATGCAGAAAGTTGATCAGTGCTAAAAAACGTACTCTCTTCGTTGCAAGCACAAGTTACTCTAGTTTTCAATAAATTGTATTTTTGGCGCTCTAGTTCCTCGGAACTGAGTGCTTATCAATTTGCCCAAATGTCTGTAATTTTCGAATTTTTCGATGAAAATGGTCTTAAACGATTTGGTTCGACTCACTGATCTAGAATCCGTGGTCGAAATTCATTCTGTCCGGCCGTCCGGCCGTAGGCACGATAACTCTCGAACGGAATGAGCTAGACAGTTGAAATTTTCAGAGTAGGTTTGGGAGATAAATATCTCGGATAAGTTCGTTACTGGGCAAAATCGGACAGATGGTTTCGGAGTAACAAAAAAAAATTTTTTTTTTTACAGAACAAATTCCAAATTAAATTTTTTTCAATAAGCAGTTTTACCATAAGAATCCAACGATATCATTTTTACCTCTAACAAGCTAATACTTTCGGAGATATGATTTTTCAAAATTTCAATAATAAATCGTATTTCACAGAATGATATATTATTCTATGTATGAATTGTCATAATGTCAACATGACATTATCTAATCAATCGAAGAATTATGAGATTAAAGTCTATTCCGAAATGTGAGCGAAGTGAGAAAAATCTCAGAGTAGTGAGACTGCTTTTCATCCATAGACATAGAATGTAAATATTGAAAGCATAATTCTGTAGTTCGAGAGAGGAGAAAATTTGGTGAAAGTAGATCAGGAAATTTTTGATCGATTACAAGGTAATTTTTCATTATTACTCTTCTTTCATAAATGTTTTATGAAATATCTACTATTTGTAGGTACTTTAAACCTGTTTTGGGCAATTGTCATACGAAACTTGTTGGCGCTCTAGTTCCTCGGAACTGAGTGCTCATCAATTTACCCAAATGTCTGTAATTTTCGAATTTTTCGATGAAACTGGTCTTAAACGATTTGGTTCGACTCACTGATCAAGAATCCGAGGTCGAAATCGATTCTGTTCGGCCGGCCGGCCGTAGGCACGATAACTCTCGAACGAAAGGAGTTAGCGGATTGAAATTTGCAAGGTGGGTTTGGAGCGTAAATATCTCGGACGAGCTCGTTAATGGGCGAAATCCATCAGGTGGTTTCGGAGTTATGGCCGATTTTAGTAAAAATATTTTTTTTATGAATATTTCCGAAACCGATCACTCGATCTATCTAAAATTTAGCATCAAATTGTAGAATCATGACCTTTATACGCATGTGAAGTTTTGTATTGACCAGATTACCGCAAAGTGTAAAAAAAAAAATTTGAAAATTTAAAAAAGTTTTTCTACAATAACTCTCGAACGGAATGAGCTAGGTAGTTGAAATTTTCAGAGTAGGTTAGGGAGATGAATATCTCGGTTAAGTTCGTTATTGGGCAAAATTGGGCAGATTTAATTCGATTTCTTCCATGGTGCAGTTCTCATTCTCAGATTGCTCATTTAATCTTGATAAATAAACTATTATTTGAATTATTAGCCTACACAGAACACAACTGGTTCTCCTAACTCAGGGCAAGCTCTTAGAGCTTATGAGGGGTCTCCTTGTGGAAGACCCAGGAGGATCAGTATAATAATAATAATAATAATAATAATAATAATAATAATAATAATAATAAATAAGAAGAACATCATGAAAGTGGACACCCCAACAACTTGCAGAGCATGCCACAGTCAGCAGGAAACTGTCATGCACATCTTGTCTGCTTGCAGAGTCCACGCTCCATCAGGATACACAGAAAGACACAATGCGGCGCTTCGGATTCTCTACTTCCATCTGAGAGAAGTTTATGATATAGACAAGGAGCCAGTGCTACCATTTGTGCCTCTGGAAATTGAATCAGTCATCGAAAATGATAGAGCTCGAATCTACTGGAACTATGCTTTTCCAACAACTCGGCAGATCCATGCCATAAAGCCAGATATAGTACTGGTGGACAAAGATCTCAGGGAATTATTTGTTGTCGAATTTTCCTCCCCCGCTGAAAGTAATGTGGTGATGAAAGAACAACAGAAGAGGGAGAAATACAAGGATTTGCTGTTTGAGCTGGGAACCCTATATCCAGGGTATAAAGTAAAAATGGTCGTTCTGATCATAGGATGCCTTGGCGGAATGAGAGCGAACTATGTGACAGAATTGAAGATTATTCCGGCCTGTACATCCTTGGCCGAGGTTTTGGCGAACAGAATGCAAAAAGCAGTGTTGCTCGGGTCACTACGAGTGATGAGGTCCCATCAACTATGAAGGCCACTTGCAGCTCATCTCTTTTGTTAAGGGACGCTGTAAGGGCAGGACGAAGAACAGTCCAAGAATAGTGAGAGGTTTTTTAGTGAGTAACCAAATAACATCTGGAGTCTCACACTGCCGCTTGCGGCGCCTATAAAAAGTTTTTCCTCTGACGTGACAAAAAAAAAAATAATAATAATAATAATAATAATAATAATAATAATAATAATAATAATAACACTAACACTAACACTAACACTAACACTAACACTAACACTAACACTAACACTAACACTAACACTAACACTAACACTAACACTAACACTAACACTAACACTAACACTAACACTAACACAAACACTAACACTAACACTAACACTAACACTAACACTAACACTAACTCTAACACTAACACTTACATTAACACTAACACTAACACTAACACTACACTAACACTAACACTAACACTGACACTAACACTAACACTAACACTAACACTAACACTTACACTAACACTTACACTAACACTAACACTAACAATAACAACCCCTCAGGGGCTCTGGGATGTGTCTCAGAGTACGGGCTTAGCAAACCCGAGGTATCTTAGCTACCTGGCAGTAGGTATAAAACGCAAAATCGCACGGGGGTACTACTTAGTAGCATACGGGTGTGACAAGCCCGCGAACCCCGGTTGTATCTCAACCAATGATGAGTAACCAACTAAGAGGCCTCGGAAAACAGCTGCTGCCTGGGGATCACCAGGGCACGTCTGGGGTTGGTGCTAGGCGTGACAGCATGCGAACCACCAACGGCAGGATGCTGAGGAGGCGGGCGCCTGTCATACAAGAAACTACAGCTTCCGACGAGGACATCGAGGAGGAGAGAGAAGTTGCCGGTCGCATAGGGAATCTGCGCTCGCAAGAGCAACCCGTAGTCGGACCCGGCAACAGGAACAAGACCACGCAAAGGGGACGCCACAAGTGGACACCCGAGCAACATGAAAAACTGACTGTTTTATACCGAAGATCCAGACCAGAAAGAAGGGGATATATGGGTAGACTGCATGGTCTGTGGTGTGAAAATAATCCAGATCTTAGTTTTATGACTCAGCAAAACCTGCGAGACCAGGTGAGCCATCTGAAGAAGAGAGGAATCTTGCAGCAGCTTCAAGAGCCAGAAGGAACAGAAGAACAAGCTGAAGAGCAGGTGAGAGATGCTCGGAACCAACAGCAGCAATCCACGATTCAAAGGAGAGAAGAACAGGATGGAAGGCAGGTGAGAGATGCCGCAAACATCCAACCTCCAATGCCTGGATCGCAAGTCAAAGCACTGGACATGGAGCAGGTGACAGCTGCCCCATTCCGAGTGGAACATCCTGCACAGTGCAACAGGCGAAGAACGGAACAAGTGAGAGATGTTCCGGAACCAGTCATCAACAGAAAGGAAGCATTCGAGGCTGCAGTAGGGGATCCGAACAAAACGACTGCACGGTTGAAAACGAGACTCCAGGCTGAAGACCTAGCCATGATGAATAATATCATCAACGATCACCTAAAGGAGGACTGCTCACTAGAAGATGTCGTGGCTGCAGTGAGAGCTGCTACTTCACTTCTATGCCCTCCAGGTAGAACAACAACAAGGGATGACAAACATAGGTCAAGAATGAAGAAGCTAGATAAGAAGATGAAGATCGTGAGGCAGCAAGCATCTTGGTACCAATGTATCATAGATGTTATGAAAGGACAACTGAAGCCTAGCATGAAGATAGAGGTCATGATGGGGGAGCTACGTGCGTTGCACCGTACGATTAGCTTGCCCATCATCAATCTACTGAAGCAGAAAGCTGTCGATAAGATAAGATCACTAGCGGCAGCGAGGAAGAAGCTGATCAGGAAGCAGAAATGGATAGAGGACAACAACACATTCACCGCAGAACCCTCAAAGCTATTTCAGCCTAAACAAATAGAGGCAAAAAACTCACCATCGCCAGAAGAAGTCGAACGGTTCTGGAAGAAACTGTACGAGCGACCAGTGGAAACCAGGGATACTCCAGCACTTCACAGATTCCAGACATTATGCGATCAAAGTCTGCAACCGACAGAAGAAATGACTGAAGTAACAACCGAAGAAGTTAGACAAGCCCTAAAGAACAAAAATGATTTCACGGCACCTGGACTGGATGGGATCCAAAACTACTGGTGGAAGAACTTTCCAGCTACTCATCAACACGTAGCCAGATTATTCAGTGGGATAATAATTCACCGTGAGGCAATTCCATCATGGTTGGTAGAGGGCAGAACTGTACTGATACCAAAATCAGGCGATCTAGGACAGCCAAAGAACTATCGCCCTATCACGTGTCTCAATACGCTGTATAAAATACTCACAAGTGTCCTTCAAAACCGGATTCTGGAGGCTAGTGCACCAGTGTGGAACCAAATCTACGAGCAAAGAGGAGCACGGAAAGGAGTACAGGGGTGCAAGGACAACCTACTCATAGACAAGAGCATTTGTCAAGATGCAAAACACTACAAGCGCGATCTACATACATCCTGGCTGGATTACGCGAAAGCATTTGACACATCGTCGCACAGCTTGATATTACAGCTGCTTGAGATGCTCAAAGTCCACACAAATATCGTCCATGTGATGAAAAACATCATGGCGCTATGGAAGACCAAGTTCGCCGTTCGATCGGAAGGTCGAACCACGTATACGGGATGGGTGAAATACAGGCGAGGCGTATTTCAAGGAGACTCGCTAAGCCCTTTACTGTTCTGCATAACACTCCTACCATTAACAACGGAGTTGAGGGAAAGCAGAATAGGGTACAAGGCCGGGCCACCAGGCAGAAGGGAACATCTGGTTTCACATCTCCTGTACATGGACGACTTAAAACTGTACGCTCCCTCCAAGGCAGCGCTACAACAACTTCTTAACATCGTTGCGGAATACACCACAGCAATAGGAATGTCATTCGGTTTGGAAAAATGTGCTGTTTTCCATCTGAGCAGAGGAAGAACTGAAGAAGTAGGAGAAGACATCGAACTGGAAGGAGGAATAATCATTCGGCACCTCGATGAAGAGGAAAATTACAAATTCCTTGGAATGCAACAAAGAGGCGCACTGGAGACAACTCGAATCAAGGATGCTTTAACAGCCAGCTACAAAAAGAAGATCCGAGATATATGGAAATCACAGCTGTCTGGTAAAAACAAGGTGTCAGCTACGAACATCTTGGCAGTTCCGATAGTCACATACTCTTTCGGAATAATCAACTGGAGAGTTAATGAGATTCTCGAACTAGACAGGGCCACACGTAAAGGGATGAACATGAATCGGAGCCTGCATCCCAACTGCTCGGTTCAAAGAATATATCTCCCACGAACGCAGGGTGGCAGAGGTTTGCAGAGTTTGGAATACCAACACCATCAACAAACGTTGGAAATGGCAATAAGGATATTGAGAAGTGAAGACCCGCTCCTCAAAATGGTAGCTCATCATGAAATCAGGAACCAAGGAGCTTTCCTATTTAGAGCTGGACGGAGAGCCTTGGAAAAACTCAGCATAACTGGAGTATCCATCGACTATGAGCTAGTGGGAACACCTATCACGCCAACAGACCAGAGAAGAGTAGGCAGAGAGATCAGACAGGCACAACTGAAGACGTTACTCGAAGACCACATGAGTAAAAGTCTGCACTCTATATATTTCAGGAGTTTGAAAGATCAGGGCCTATCAGAGGAACTATCCTTTGCGTTTTTGAAGTCGGCTGGTCTAAAGTCGGAAACGGAGGGATTCGTTATGGCTTGTCAAGATGGAGTGATAAATACAAGATGGTATAAGAAGAACATCATGAAAGTGGACACCCCAACAACTTGCAGAGCATGCCACAGTCAGCAGGAAACTGTCATGCATATCTTGTCTGCTTGCAGAGTCCACGTTCCATCAGGATACACAGAAAGACACAATGCGGCGCTTCGGATTCTCTACTTCCATCTGAGAGAAGTTTATGATATAGACAAGGAGCCAGTGCTACCATTTGTGCCTCTGGAAATTGAATCAGTCATCGAAAATGATAGAGCTCGAATCTACTGGAACTATGCTTTTCCAACAACTCGGCAGATCCATGCCATAAAGCCAGATATAGTACTGGTGGACAAAGATCTCAGGGAATTATTTGTTGTCGAATTTTCCTCCCCCGCTGAAAATAATGTGGTGATGAAAGAACAACAGAAGAGGGAGAAATACAAGGATTTGCTGTTTGAGCTGGGAACCCTATATCCAGGGTATAAAGTAAAAATGGTCGTTCTGATCATAGGATGCCTTGGCGGAATGAGAGCGAACTATGTGACAGAATTGAAGATTATTCCGGCCTGTACATCCTTGGCCGAGGTTTTGGCGAACAGAATGCAAAAAGTAGTGTTGCTCGGGTCACTACGAGTGATGAGGTCCCATCAACTATGAAGGCCACTTGCAGCTCATCTCTTTTGTTAAGGGACGCTGTAAGGGCAGGACGAAGAACAGTCCAAGAATAGTGAGAGGTTTTTTAGTGAGTAACCAAATAACATCTGGAGTCTCACACTGCCGCTTGCGGCGCCTATAAAAGGCTTTTCCTCTTACGTGACAAAAAAAAAAAAAAAAATAATAATAATAATAATAATAATAATAATAATAATAATAATAATTGAATTTCCTTTATGATGCAGTTCTATCATAAGAATACATTGATATAATTCCCAACTCTAAGAAACCAATACTTTCGGAGATATAATTTGTCTGTTCGAACTAGAGCGCCAGAAAGCTCCTGTCCACAAGGCTTGAACCCATTTTTTCGTACAATTTCTCAGAAGTTTTTTGTACTTCCTAGCCTTGAGTTTCTCTTAGGTACATTTTCTTTAATTTATTGAAGGATCCCTCCTGTGAATCTGATGTGATATTTTGGACTGTAGTATCATCGCTACTGGTCTTAGAGGTGTCACCAATCTTATTCAAATCAGTTAGGGTAGTAGATGGTGTATTTATATCAACGTTGATCATATCAGGGTTGCCTGATGACATATCACCTGGGAATAAAATGTCTTTTAATATCATTATTATAAGTACAAGTTAATTTTTGTGACATTGAATAAAGTACAGAATTTGAAATCGTAGAGTTATCGAAACTCAAATACAGGCCCAACTTTATTAAAGAATCCAGTAATAAAAGATCCCTTAATGTTGGTCTGAAATTTAAACTATAGAAGCGACTTGTGCCCTGTTAATTTTAGAATAGCCGTACGTTCTTAATCTCAACATAAAAGTTTGATGAATTCAATCACTATCCATAAAAAATCAACTTAATCAGGATCAAATCTCGATTAGTTTAGTGGGTTGGATTTGTTGGGTTGTAGTTGAAACTGAAAATCCTCGAGTAAATTGTAAAAGGTAAAGTAGATTAAATTATGTAAACCAAAATATATTTCTGATTGATCGATTAGCTTATTTGATGTGAATAAAAACGCACCATAGTTTTCATGAATGCATAGACTAACTGAACACTTTTTCTATGGTACTTTTCAAAAAGCTGTGAACCAAAATGCATTGCCTCAATGTGAATCCATAAAATATCGAAAATGAAATGTGTAATAATCAAATTTGAAACTGGAAAAAATTGGTTTGATAATAACTATATAATTTCAAACTGAAAAAATATGAACAATTTCTATATAAACTTTTCGATTCGTATCACAAAATTCACGAATATCAATCAGCCATACTAATTATTATTTGACATGAAACAATACTGAAGGTGAATGTTAGAAATGAAGGATTTTTTGCTTATTAATCCCTTTAAAGATGTAGGTGCGCATGCGAATGTGTTAAAATAGAGGTACTTCATATAAGGATCAACAAAAAAGGCCTTTCGATAAATCTCTAGTTTCATAAGGATCTATCTTTGCAAGTTTAAGTACTTACCTGAATGCAAAACATCCGGTTTTTAGGAGATATTGGTTTTCTTATTTTTTGTGGTTTTCTAACTTTCACAGGTTGTGAAAATGAAAAGATAGTAGGTTCAGCACTGGATTTTAAAGCTCGCTTACCATCTACTCTTGTTTTCTCCCACATTTCTGGAGCAAAGTGGACCTAAAATTCATGTTTTGTTACTTAAGTAATTACTATCGATACAATCGGTATCTTACCTCACACAAACAAGAATAATCCGTAGGTTTCCAATTAACTCTCTTCATTTTAATCAACCACTGTTTCCTCTTCAATGGATCTTTAGGGAAATGTTTCATTAAATCCTTTCTTTGCAGAATTGCTGCACAACCTGGCATGATCTGTTGACAAGTACAAGTATTTATTTGGATTGAATTTAGTAATACCTCAATTCCAGCATACAACACTGTATATTTCAATATAAAGAATTGTATGTTGATATCATCATGTAACTTACCAATGAAACGAAAACAGTCTCCAAAAATACAGTAAAATAGTTGTGAGAAGAAAAATGTCTGTTTCCAATATAGAAATTGCACTCACAAATAATCTGAAGGTTCAAAATATTAGCTCAAAGACACAAAACACGCCAAACACAAGAGGACTTTACTACTAATAGTACTAATACACGATGTAAACAAAGAAATTTAGCAATTTAATGGCGGATTTCATCACGTGAGACCACTGACCAATCAAAAACGTGACACTCCATTGTCGCCACTGTCTTATTAGAGTCACTGTAGTTTTAAATAGGTATCTGTGTCCATGTCATCTAGGTATAGGGAGATCATTACTTTTTAAGAAATTAGTATGATGTAGTCTGATGAAGTCACTGTGTCGACTAAACGCGTCGCAATATTAAATAAATTAGTATAAATCGCATATAATGTTTCATTGAGTTAATATGAATTTGCATCAAGTAAAAGCCACAACCATTACATTCTCCTGATTAAGGCGTTCTACAATCGTATCCCTATGTGTAAGGCATGTTTTTGAGAAATTGTTTTCTGTATTTTCGATATCTGTGTTTGACTCTGGAATTGATTTCTAGTAGGTACTATAAGGATGCTCATACTTTACATAACTTGTTTACAGATCATCAACAGAGCATTCTTGTGGAATAACCTATCAATTGTGTACACTTTAGCTTCCTTTAACAGAGAGAGCGAGGAGCAGAAATGATCCCTTTACATTGTTATCCTCAGAATGAATTTCTGAGTGGTTTCCAAACTTTCGAGATGGGTTCTATAAGCTGCGCTCCAACAGATTATATTGTTCGTTGTGATAATATATTGACTGGTAGCTTGAATTCTGGTAGTGTACCTACACCTAAGTAATTTTACAATATTCTTAATATGCTCATTTCATACCTCACAATCATAGAGTCATCTTGTTCTTCTTTTACTTCCTTCATATTTGTTCAAAGCTAGTTAGTATTTAGTTAATTGAAAATATTTTGAGCATCTATTGAAGAAACATATTTGAGTTGATATCAGATAGGTCAGTAGATCCGATTTTTTCCCCTTCGAACTTAATAAGTTTGTTATTTGGTACGCATTCATAACTTTATACACCCCTTAAGAATAGACATAAAAATTGAAATTGCCATTTAATGAAATTATGGATGACGTCATATCTCCAATTTGGGACATGTGTATAATATTTTCTTACATCAAAAAGGGCACAATTTAAAATACTAGTCGACTTTTTCGAGCATATTTACAAAAAAAAAACTTTCATTTACCGAATTTATTCCAAGTTATACCGCCGTATTCATAAAGTATTCAATCTCCGTTAAGTCCTAACTGAGGTCCTCAGTTAAAGATAAATAAGAATCGCAACCTCAGTTAACGTATGTAACGGTGGCGAAACAGGTCTGTTTCACGTTAACTGAGGTTGCGATTCATATTTATCCTTAACTGAGGACCTCAGTTAGGACTTAACGAAGATTGAATGCTTTGTGAATACGGCGGATAGACTCGCATTGTCTAAAAGAAACCACATGGCTACGTATATCCCTGATGCCGTAATGTGACCTCATCTCCTGGCTCATCCTTTCTGATAAGTTACTGCCTTTTCATCATTTAGGTAATTAGCTTCGAATGGAAATCATTATTTTCAGATCAGGGCACGTCTCATAGCAAGGTTCATCAACGTAGCCAATAAGTGTCATCGTATGTCAAACTATCAGTCTTGTAAGACTATGCTGTGTGGTTTACAGAGCCTGGCCGTTTATAGATTAAGAAGAACTTGGGGATATGTCCGTAAAAAGCACTGGTCATCTTACCGGTTAGTCAAAAATGTATTGTACTAGTTGGCACTTTAATCATTCCGTCATTTTATTTTCAGGGCTTTCCAGTACCTCAGTAAATTATATAGAGATATCAGACTTTCTAGGTATCAAACATCTTCTAACAGAGCAGCATTGCAGGATGCACCTTATCTACCTCAGATTGCTGATATATTAGGCCAGTTACTGGATCGTGTCCCTGACTATAAAATGCTAGCAATAAGGAATGGCAAAAAACACGCTAAGAGTAAGTTGCTGAGATATAATAGCCTAATTATTCTGAACCGATTTTTGTTCAACTGAAATTTTACAAAGTGTTCATAGCGATTCTAAATTCCTTACATAGCGAACAATTTTGGAAACACATTAGAGCTCCAAGCAAGGGAATACTCCTGCTGATCATTCAATGAGGTGAAGTGTGGCTAATTGCCAATAACCGAAGAAGACATTGATTTTAACCATCAATAAATATTTCGCGTGAGCCGAGCTAGGCCACCCCATCGTTCAGTGTTCCCTCAAAGGGGAAAACGTCATTCAAGAGCAAACACGAACCGCAGTTTCATGGTTGTTACTAGGAAACAACGCTGCATCCGCCAAACTGACTTGTCCTTGCACTGAATTGCCATGAATAATCTTTTAAAACCTCACAATATCGGCTCAGCACTCCCAACATAACCCATACATCCCAAAAACAGTCACTTCTCTTCTGCGCATGCGCAATCTTCTCGCGGCTAAAAGTCCTCTCAAAATCACACCCCTTACAAAAAACTCCGATTCTCCAGCACTAGTAGTTCAGGAGATATCGTATCTTGAATTCACGCATGCGCAGACCCTCACCAGGGGATTCTATGAAGGCATCCGCACCCCAAAACCCCAATCCTCTCTGACGAAAACACAACCTGATAAATCATTGATGGTCTGCTCATGCGCATAAGGAAAAATCCCTGTAAGGGGTAACATCAATTTCAAAATTAGCCCCAGGGCCACGGTACGGAAACTCCAACTCGGAAACAACGGTGTATCCGCCAAACTGACTTGTCCTTGCACTGAATTGCCATGAATATTATTTTAAAACCTCACAATATCGACTCAGCATTCCCAACATAACCCATCCAACCCAAAAAAAATTACTTCTCTTATGCGCATGCGCAATCTACTCGTGGCTAAAGGTCCTCTCAAAATCACACACCCTACAAAAAACTCCGATTCTCCAACGCTAGTGGTTCGGGAGATATCGCATCTTTAATCCAGGCATGCGCAGACCCTCCCCAAGGATCTGGATTCTATGGAGGAATAGCATCCGCCACCCCAAAACCCCAATCCTCTCTGACGAAAACTACAGCAGTTAAATGACATCTGCGCATGCGCACAACGAAAAATGCCCGGAAAGGGCAGCATGAACCTCAAAAACATAGGTTCCGGCATTAAAAGCAAATTATTCCGCAAAATAGTAGTAATTTTTGGATTTTTTTCATGTCACGTGATCTTCACGAAATTTTGCAAAAGTGTTTGCTTTGGTCTTTTGCATCTAAATACTGAGTTCCAATTTAATCAGATAAGTATTATTCGAGATATTGTGAAAACAAAATTTTCAAATTTTCGCAGCCATATAAAGGTCATGATTCTACAATTTGATGCCAAATTTCAAAAAGATCGAGTGATCGTTGCCGGAAATATTCATAAAAAACGTTTTTACTAAAACCGGCCTTAACTCCGAAACCGCTCGGTCGATTTCGCCCGTTAACAAACATTTCCGAGATATTTACGCTACGAAACTACCCTGCAAATTTCAACGCTCTAAGTCGTTCCATTCGAGAGTTATCGTGCTAACGGCCGGCCGGACCGGACGGACAGAATTGAATTTGACCTCGAATTCTTCATGAGGGAGTCGAACCCAATCGTTTGAGACCATTTTCGAAAAAAAATTCGAAAAATACAGACATTGTGACGAAATGATAGCACGCTGTTCCTTGCGGAACACGTGCGCAAAAACTACAAAATTTCAGATGGGTCAACTCGAAAACCTGTTATCACGCAGTTCCCCAGAACATGCCCGCAAAAATGTATGATAGTATGCACATTTGCCAAAAAAATGGAGTGTGACCGGTGGCGCTGGGAGAAACAGTGAACTTCCTGAATAACTAGGAACTGACATATGACTGACCTGACATCCATTGGAGGTTATGTGAACTCTTGTGGAGTGCGAAGCAGAAAACTATGAAATGTTTCTAGTAATAATTTACCGAGTAGACCGTAGCGGTAGGTGTTTCAGTTATCAGCCATCAGATGTCGACGTAGGTTGACAATTTTGATTACCTATAATGATGATTCTCTGAGAAAACCATTAATTCTTCGGACAGACAAAATTTGAAAGAAAGCTGACAAACCCCTTCCCGTTAGTCACTTTAGCGAATAAAGGACAATTCGGACACAGTTTTTGGCTTTACCTATTTCTGAAATTTCCGAAATGTTCAATTTCGACAAAAGGGGATCAGATCCGTATGACTATGGAGTATGGACTGAGAAATTTGAATTTCCTGATTGTAGTAAGTCATTGTAGTAAGGATAGTGTATTACAAATTTCTCTAGCTTCGTATTTGTTGGTGTTTTCTTTGACTCTTTCTGAAAATTTCCGACCAGTCAGCTATCGTAGAATTATGAGGATTATAATATGATATCATACTTTTTGGGTGATATTTTAATGCCCATGGTTAATCCATATGATGATGGGAATGGTAATGGTAAGTTAATAATATTGAGTTCAGAATATCTCCAGTAAAAACAAAACTGGAGTATTGGATAGGTTTCAATTGATATAATATAATTTTCAGAGTGAATTTGAGGAATGAATATCTCGTTCATCATAGATTTGAGGAATGAATATCTCGAATAAGTTCGTTGTTGGGTAGAATTGGTCTGTTGGTTTCGGATTAATAATTTTTGGCACTCTTGATGAATTTAATTTATTTTATGATGTTTGAATTAAATTTCTGTTATGATGAGGTGCAATTCACACAATAATATATTTTTTTATTTTATAGATATAGAGTTTGGGAGAGAAAACACATAAAGGAACCATTTAATAATAAATGTAACTCCTGAAGTACAAATGATTTCTGTTTATTTTCGGACCAATAGTAAATGTATGTATTAGAATGGGTCCTCACGCCACGACAGACACAGGTATTTGGGTCGAAACTATTCGTTTGAGACGTTAGTTTTTGGAGTCGAATTTATATTCTTGAAAATATTGAGAATTTTTTTTTTCTGGAGCTAAGTAGCTTTGGGTGACCGCGCGGGCTATAAATTCGAACCGTGTGCAAAAGCTTTTGTCAACAGGGCTTTACAGTTTTTTCAGTATGAGATGGAAATCTGAAATGAATATTCACTTTACCTACGACACTGGAGTAGTGAAATATGAGATATGTTTACTCACTACTTGCGAAAAGATAAATCATTATGAGAATTATCACTTTTGATTCAAATTTCACATTGTTTCGTCAATGTGAAATTTGAAAACCCACAGAAAACGGCTAAATGCTACAAAAACAGTTCCAAACACAATAGTTATTCTCCTATCTAGAGCGGAAAGTTGTACTTTTCCGTTCGAGATTGCCGTTGCCCGAACGACGCGAAGCGAAGTTCGGGCAAGCAATCGAGTGCGGGAAAGATACTTTACGCTCGAGATAGGAACAATATTTGTTCTACGACAGTGCGTTTTAACCCACTTTCCCGCACTCATTTTAGTTCAGAAAGTGTCACTTTCCCGCACTAGTGTGGGAACACTCACTTTCCCGCACTAGTGCGGGAAAGTAAAATATGTCAATTTATCGTTATTGAATGTACATTTCATGGATTTCACCTGTATATTACTATTCAAACTAATATAAGTTTTAAAATTAAATCTAACTCATACTATTTTTCATTCATTGGAATGAAAAAATTGTGATACTTTTATATATCCTATACATTTTTCACTTTTCCCGCACTAGTGCGGGAAATAACAAATTTCAGCGATTTGCTCATGCATGAGAGTGTTTAATTTTTTTACTCGGAAACGGTGCCTCGTACGTCAAAAAGTCAGAAGAATGAATTTGCTTCAAATTAAATAAGGATTTCAAGAATAAATTTTATTGTTGGAAAAACCAGTGGCGTATCATTTTTTGTCCAAAAATATTCAGTCTCGATGCAGTACGGACACCATTGGTGAAATAAAAAAAAATATTGTATTCAAAAAGTGCCTCTTGATCCTTAAAACCTCTGTCCCAAATTTCATAAAAATATTTTAAGAAGTGTAAAAGTTATTGATAAAAAACATTTTTTTTTCTATAATTTCAACACCCTGTATCTCGTAGAGAAGGCATTTCTCGACATATGACAAACTAGGGCTTATTTTTGACGTAGAATACGTGGTTAAGGTTTCTTGGTTACGATCTGGACCACCCTGTATACCCTATAAATTTTTTATAACAATCAAACTAAGCTGAGTCAAATGGTTTGGTGTGGTAACCAAAGATTTATTATGGCAACTAATGTGTCATCAAGACGTCAAAGTTTCAAATCGAAGCGTTGTCGAAGTGTCCGATTCTGGTATTTTCAAATTACTTTCAATAAAAGCCATATTTTAATGGATTCGTCAGACGAAAAGCTCCCAGAAGCAATATTAAAGGCCGCAGATGAGGTAAATTCAGACTTGTTACCAAGTAAATCACGAGAAAGATACGAACAGCAATACAACCACTTTTTAAACTGGTGTAAGGAAAAAGGAGTGAATAGCTTCAGAGAAGAGGTTTTTTTGGCGTATTTTTCCGAGCTGTGTAAGGTACTGAAATCCAATACCCTATGGTCGCATTACTCGATGGTGAAACGTTTAGTTAAAATAAAACAAAACCTGGACATAAGCAAGTTTCATAAATTGACATCGTTCCCAAGAAAGCAAAATGTTGTTTTCCGACCACAGAAAGCGCAGATTTTTACCAAAGAAGACATATCCAAGTTTATGCTAGCCCCTGATGAGATATATCATATGATTAAAGTAGGTACCATTTTTGCTTTAGCCGGAGCTCTTCGCAGAGCGGAGCTTGTGAAAATCACGCTTGACGATATTCAAGATAAAGGAAACCTAATTATTGTGAAAATTTCCGATTCGAAAAACCATACCTCAAGATCCTTTGTTATATCTGAAGACATAAATAATGGAATCTTTTTGAAGCTCTATAGAAAGTATGCAAATTTACGGCCTCCTACCACCACGCACCGTCGTTTTTTTATCAATTACAAAAGAGGCAAATGTTCTGTTCAGTGCGTAGGCATAAACACATTCGGTAAAATGCCGGTAAAATGATCGCCGGTAAAATGATCGCTTCCTACTTAGGCCTACCTAACCCAGAACGTTACACAGGTCACAGTTTTAGACGATCCTCGGCAACGTTTCTAGCAGATTCAGGCGAAAGGATAACCAACATAAAACGTCTTGGAGGCTGGAAGTCAACTGCTGTTGCTGAGGGTTATTTGGAGGACTCTGTAGAACAGAAAAAGACATTTCCAATATAATTCTTTCTGGTACTGGCAACTTGCAACCGATGCCGTCTCCGTCATCTTCATGCACGTTGCAATCCACGAGTGTTACTCTTAAAAGCCAGTTACCACCAACAAATTACTCTGGACCGGCTATTCTGACGCATTTGCAGAATGCAACAAATTGTGTTTTCAACATTAATATTAATAGTAAATAAATAAATAGTGGATTTTCATGAAATGTTTTGTATGTTGAAATAAAATATGTATTTTCAATCAGGCCTATTCGCTAAAGGTTGACTTGGAAGTCAACGTTGATTATTTGACATTAGATTGTCAAATTTCATATGAATCAACCTAAAGTCAACTTTTCCTATTCTGTATCAGTTGAAATCATATCAATTGTTGACTTCAAGTCAAGACGAAGTCAAGAATCTACAAATATCAACATGTTCATAGTTTTGGTATTCACTAACCATAATTTAAGTTGATTTGTAGATATATGTTGACAAATGTCAATTGACTCCAGGCAAGTACTTCGAAGCACTTGCCAAGATATAAATTGTTGACTTGAACCAAAATAAATACAGTGGTAATTAGTGTTGTTACTATATATATGGATTATTTAATATTTTTTTATCTTATAAGAGAAGAATTATAATAGTAAGTTCTATATTTAATTGAAGATATATTCATAAAATGAAATGAGAATGCATTTTGTAATCAACATAGTATGAATTCGGTAGAAGAGCTCTGCATATAAACTGCTGGTAATTAAGGAACGCAAATAAACCTCTTACATTTTCTGATGGCCACTTAAACAATTTTTTTTTGCATTTCCAAAGAAGTATTTTGGCTAAATTACTACAGGCTTCTTATTTCACACTAGGCTCACCTTTTCCATATCTAAGCACCTCATTGCTCTCAATAAAAGCGATTAGGGCTCTTAGTTGTTGAGTACTGGGTTTTTTCCTGTTGGGGCCATTTACCAATAATATTATTAATCAACTAGTATTTATTTGTACGAACTGTACTATATTTATATCAAATTGAACGTTTGTCAAAATAGTGTTCCCTCCGTACTTTCTTCCGCCTCTAAAAACTTCAGAGTATTTGATTTGAATAATTCGAAAACTATAGGTTAGAATACACAGTAAAACCCATAGACATAGAATAATATTTTATGTCTATGGTAAAACCAAAGAGTACAACTGATAAAACATAAAATATTATGATACTTAAGAACTACTACGCTGTTGTCAGATTTATTTATTGAGTTTTCTTGTCAATGTTGACTTGTTGTTGACTTTGGTTTCAACATGAGTTAGTGAATAGGAAATCAAGTCAATGTTGTTATGAAAATGAGGTATATCAACTTGACTTCAAGTCAACATTGATAAATGTCAATAGATAGTGAATAGGCCTGATTGTGCTTTTTGAATCTTTATGCGGTCGTAGAAAAAAAAAATATATTGTTCCTAACTCGTGCGGAAAGTGTCTTTCCCACACTTGACTGCTTGCCCGAACTCCGCTTCGCGTCGTTCGGGTCAACGGCAGTCGCGTGCGGGAAAGTATCACTTTCCACACTTGTTAGGAAAATAACTATTTCCTACAACCGTATTATAGAATAAAAAAAAATTAATTCACGCATGTATTCTTACTTTTGCACCAGTTCAGATAATGGGCATATTGTTTCCCGTACCTTTCTTTAGATTTTTCTGGCAATAAATCCAAGCATGCTGTCTCAGCTGCTTCCAGAATGTATACCGGTAGTTCCTCATCAGATGAATACATTTATTTTCTTATCTCGTTTTAATATTGGAAGAAAAATTCAATGGGGATAAATAACTTGACAGGTATTCGTTTTGACGAATTAATTAACTCAGTAACCAGTTGCTATGGAAAATCTTAGGCCAGGACATAGAAATAGAACAGATCCATCATTTTGAAATGAACACCTGCATTAATAATCATGCTAACATAGTTGAAATTGCATAATTCATAATTATGAACTAATTATATGAGTAAGCAGATAAATTGATCTCATTTTAAAGGTATTATAATCTACAAATTTAACAAACATTTACTTGTCCGAAATGTGTGCGGGAATTTAACTTTCTCGCACAACGTTCGGAAAAGCAATACTTTCGTAGACGAAAACAGAGCGAGAAGGTAGTTATTTAGGCACAGCTGTAGGAAAAATAAATATCCACTCTATTCCTTAGAATAAAGAAATATCACACTGTTCACCTTTGCAACCATACGAGATTTTCCAGATTATGGCCGACTTACGACATTGATGGTTATCATACCCTTCATCAAAACTAAGCAACGTTGCCATATGGTCACCAGAATTTTAATGTATAGACGTAATGAGCACGAAGTTTCGCACTGAAAAATTTTCCCGAATGACTAATCTGGCCACAATGGCTTTAAAAGTAGACCAAGACGCACATTCTATTGGACCGGTTGGACCAAGGAATGTTGGTTCAACTCCGAAATTCAAGCAATGGAGTCTGTGGTTTAACTTCACTTCTTTTTGGCGCTGTTGTTTAATCTTAACGTAGAGGAACCGTGCACTGGATCACTGTCGTGTTGGAATTTTCGTTAAGTGAGGTACCTTTACGAGGATATGAATAACACAGATCTCTACAATCTCATTATTCACACTCTTGATGTAGGTATTATACCAAGCGACTTATAAAACAACAACGAACAGAAAGGGAATAAGTATGGCGATGTTCGACCTTGGTAGGTCAACCTGATTCCGCAGTGGACCAAGTACTAATCACAGAGTATACGTTTCAGCGCGTATGTTCTGGGGAACATCGCGTTATCATTTTGCCCAAATATCTGTAATTTTCGAATTTTTCGCCGAAAATGGTCTCAACCGATTAGGTTCGACTCCCTGATCAAGAATTCGAGGTCAAATTTGATTTTGTCCGGCCGGCCGTTGCCACGATAACTTGAGAACGGAATGAGAAAGCGACTTGAAATTTTCAGGGTAGGTGGTGCATGCCAATACGACGGATAAGTTCGTTAATGGGCATAATCGGTCCAAAGATTTCCGAGTAATAATTTTGTCTACAACCAATATTAATCCGATCGAAATGAAACTTGGTGAGTAGTTGTAGAATATGAACCTAAAGACGTTTGTGAAATGTTGTGAACATCGTACTGCTAGAAAATTTTTAAAAAATTATTGAAAAATGAAATTTACGTCACGATAACCTAAGAACGGAAGGAGATAGTGACTTGAAATTTTCAGGTAAGGTTGCGAATCTGAATGCGTCATTTGAGTTTATTTATAGGTACAATCAACAGAACGGTTTTGGAGTTATACCCATCTGAAATTTGGTTGATTTTTCCTCAATAAAAATAATAGAACCGATCCAATTCATACATGGTTATTAGTTGTAGAATGGCAACGCGAAAATGTTTGCAAAATTTTGTGAGGATCGTATGAGTAGAAAATTTTTGAAAAATCATAGAAAATTATTGAAACAATTTTTATATATCAGAAACTATTCGTCCGGTATCGCGAGAGCCTTCAGAACCTAACTCTACTACCAAGTTCCAAGTTTGAACGTGATCGGATCTATATTGTTGGAGATCCGAGCAGCCTTGTGTGAGTTCAGTAGCTGGATGGGTGAGCGTTGCCTCGACAACTTTCGAACGAAAGGAGATAGGGACTTGTAATTTTCAGGATAGGTTGCACATCTGAATGGGAGAGTAAAATTTGCTGTTGGCCATAATCGGCCCAACGGTTTCGGAGTTATACCCATCTGGAATATTATTTCCTCGATAACTCAAAAAATATAGATTCGATCGAATTGAAGCTTGGTAACTAGTTGTAGAATATCGACATGAAGACGTGTGTAAAATATTGTGAGGACCGTACCACTAGAAAAGTTTCAAAAAATTACGAAAAAATATTATGTATCTCATGATTCCTTGAGAACGGAGAGAAATAGTGTCTTGCAATTTTCAGGGTAGATTACGCATCTGAATATGACATTTGAGTTCGTTAACTAGCATAATCAGCCAAATGGTTTTGGAGTTATATCAATCTGAAATTTGGTTGTTATTTCCTCAATAACTCAAAAGTGCAAATCCGATTCAATTCAAATATGGTTATTAATTGTAGAATGCCAACGCGAAAATTCTTGCAGAATTTCATGAGGGTCGTGCACTAAAAAATTCAAATGAAATCATTTAAAAAAAATTGATTCAAGCACTGACGTGAAGTCAGAAGTGCGCGAATGTTCTATAGTCCATTCTCCTTTATTGGACACTCTTAATGGAATTTACCACGGTGAATTCTATTGTCTATTTTCCTGTATTGGAGACTCCGAATTTACCATGGTAACTTCGATTAAGAGTGTCCAATGCAGGAGAACAGACAATATAATTCACCATGGTAAATAAGATGAAGAGTGTCCAATAGAGGAGAATGGACAATAGAACATATGCGCAAAAGCTCCTGACTTCACGAAAAAAAAAATGGTTCAAACACTGACGTGAAGCCATGAGCTTTTGCGCATATGTTCTATTGGCCATTCTCCTCTATTGGACACTCTCATCTAATTTACCATGGTGAATTATATTATCTGTTCTCCTGCATTGGACACTCTTAATCGAAGTTGCCATGGTAAATTCAGAGTGACAAACAATAGAATTCACCATGGTAAATTCGATTAAGAGTGTCCAATAAAGGACAATGGACTAGAGAACATACGCGCAAAAGCTTCTGACTTCACGTCAGTGCTTGAATCAATATTTTTGCGCATATGTTCTGGGGAACATCGCGCTATCTTTTTGCCAAATGTCTGTAATTTTCTAATTTTTCGCCGAAAATGGTCTCTCACGATTGGGTTCGACTCCCTGATCAAGAATTCTAGATCAAATTGTATTCTGTCCGGCCGGCCGTCCGTTGCCACGAACACTTCAGAACAAAAAGAGATATCGACTTGAAACTTCCAGGGTAGGTGGCGCATCCCAATATGACGGACAATTTCGTTAATGGGCAAAATCCGCCCAACGGTTTCTGAGTAATAATTTTGTTTTGAACCAATGCAAATCCAATCGAATTGAAACTTGTTGAGTAGTTGTAGAATGCAGAACTAAGGACGCTTGTAAAATTTTGTGAGAATTATATCACTTGAAAATTTTAAAGAAATTATCAAAAAATACTATTCATCTCACCATAACCTGAGAACGGAAAGAGATAGTGACTTGAAATTTTCGGGTACGTTTGTGCTTCTGAATGGGACATTCGTGTTCATTCTGTAGATATAATCGGCCAAACGGTTTTGGAGTTATACCCATCTGAAATTTGGTTGTTATTTCCTCAATAAAAACTAGAAAAATATGAATGCGATCCAAATCAAACATGGCTGTCAGTTCTAGAATGCCAACGCGAAAATTCTTGCAAAATTTCGTGAGGATCGTATAACTCGAAAATTTTTAAAAAATCTTTAAAAAAAATTCTATACATCAGAAACTATTCGTCCGAAATCGCTGAAATTATACGAGAACCTTCAAAACCTAACGCTTCTGCCAAGTTCCAAGTTTGAACACCATCGGATCTATATTGTTGGAGATCCGACCAGCCTTGTGTGAGTTCAGTAGCTGGATGGGCGACCGTTGCCTCAATAACTTTCGAACAGAAGGAGATAGGGACTTGCAATTTTCAGGGTAGGTTTCACATTCCAATGGAAGAGATAAGTTCGTTTTTGGGCATAATCGGTCCATCGGTTTCGGAGTTATACCCACCTAGAATATTATTTCCTCGATAACTCAAGAAATTTAGACTCGATCGAATTTAAGCCTGGTTACTAGTTGCAGAATATCGACATAAAGGCGTGTGTAAAATTTCGTGAGAACCGTAACCCTAGAAAATTTTTCAAAATTAGGAAAAAAAAATTGGTTCAAACACTCACGTAAAGTCAGGTACTTTTGCACGTATGTTCTGTTGTCGATTCTCCTGTATTGAACAGTCTTAATCGAATTTACCATGGTGAATTCTATTGTCCGTTCTCCTGTATTGGAAACTCTTAATCAATTGTAAATTAGATTAAGAGTGTCCAATACATGATGTATGCATGTTCGCACCACTCATGGCCATCTAAAACATTCTAGCTTAGCCATCTAACGTCAGGGTGTAGTATTGGTTGCCGACTCGTAAAACAAGATTCTAACAATATCCTTCTGTCCTTATTCCGAATCCCCTAAATCCTGTCTATTTGTTGCGGGTTCAACAAATTCTGAAAAGTTAATATATGTAGATGCATATGTGCACAACTTCAACCAAAAGAGCAACCAAAAATGCCGTTGTGGGACGTGGACAATTTTGAAAAAATATGATTGCAACCAAATTGACTGAAACTGGTTCGTTATAGTAGGGGAGCCCAAGCGGGGCTTTTGGGATTTACTAAAGCGTGGCAGATTAATATATAGGGGGATACCTTGTACCTGGTTAAGTTTTTCCACCAAACATGAGCCATATATATATGGCCGCCCGTCAAGGATAAAGCATCAGATTAGTAAAAAAAAGTTGATCATCGGAAATTCTCGAGCGCGTCAGATTAAGGTAGGGTGAGTTAGTTACATGCTAAAAAGTGTATGTTCCATTAATCTGACAATTTGAGAGTGACGTAAAGAAGGGGGAGGGTTACAAAGTTGTAAAAAAAAAACGACATCTTGACATTCTCGAGCGTGGTAAATTTTTTTTTTATTTTGAAGGGAATAATGCAAGAATTACGAAAAATATATAATCTGACGATTTTCACAAGCCGAAGTAATAAAAATTAATTGATAAAGTTTAATGCGTGCAGCTATGCCATGCCTATATTCCCCTCCCCGTGTTTCTATTCTCCTCTCACTCTTTCTCTATCTATTGCTCTCTCACTCCGTCCCACTCCGGTTTCTGTTGCCATGACAGCTGGTCACGCAGACTCGTTCGCGGTATGATCTTGTTTACAACGGATCCAACGTATTAGGTTATTTTGCGATTTTAATAAAAGTTAGGTATGTGAATTATAGTTAATAAATAATTACTATGAGTGATTGATTGATATTAATGTGAATTGTGTATTTTGTGGTGAAAGTACTTTACAAAAAACAATCAAATTTTCATAAGAAACTTTACAAAAATGTATCATTACTTTGGAATATCGTCGGAGCTAACCGATTCTTCGAAAATCACGAAAAAATTAAAAATTAAATTTTGTATAATTAATATTTGTATAAATATTCTCCTCAAAACAACATAAGCTTTTTCATTTGCACGCTATTCTCTGAGCTTTTCGATTAATTAAGTTCAATGATTTAAAAAAACTAAAAAAAAAAATTTTTATTGTCAGATTTAGCGAATCCCTCCAGACAATCGTCAGATTAGGAGACAGCAGGTCTAGGCCATATTGATGAACCACATATATCTTAATCTGACGCGCTTGAGTATTTCTAAATGGCAATTTTTTTTTGCATATTCTAATAATGACCACGAGTTTGCGTTACATCCCAATCGTCAGATTATTATACAAGAGCATCTTTTAAGGTTCACTAAACGCCCCCTCAGAAAATCAGACGACCTCGAAAAAAATTTTTTTTTTTCATTTTCAACCCTTACGTATGATCACCTCCATCATGGAAACGGTCAGATTAACATATGTACATGTTTTAAAATACGTAGGACACAGATGCTATCAATATCTGACGCGCTCGAGTATGTCCACGTAATGGTTTTTTTTTACATTTTTGAAAATTTATATCCGCTCACCCCACCGATGAACAGGTATATATTATATAACATTTTTTTCTTCTTATCATCTAAGCTTGACAACCCAATAGCTCTCTATGACGCTCGAGTAAATCCCGAATTAGCTACGTGGGCTCCCCTACTATTAGGATATCAGCTGTCATACCGGGATTTATTAAAAATGACAGTGCTGGAAACTTGGACAAACCTTCTACAGAGTGAGTCTCCAATTAACAGTTGTTCCCTACTTCTACAGGTTTCTTCGTTATAGACTCGCGATTTCATAATACTACGAGAAATTAGCATAATGGAAGCAGATGAAGATTATTTTGAGTCGTTTTTGCATTGAAAATAAAAAAAAAAATCTATATATCAGTAACTATTCGTTTGAAATTGCTGAAGTTTTGCAAGAGCCTTCATAACCTAACTTTACTGCTAAGTTTCAAGTTTTAATACGATCGGTTAAATATTGTTTGAGATTCGAGCATTCTTGTGTGAGTTCAGTAGATGGGTGACCGTTGGCTCGATAACTTTCGAACGAAAGCAGATAGGGACTTGCAATTTTCAGGGTAGGTTGCGTATCCGAAAGGGAGAGTTGAGTTCGTTTTTGGGCATAATCGGTCCAACGGTTTCCGAGTTATACCCACCTGGAATATTATTTCCTTCATGACTCAGAAAATAAATATTCGATCGAATTGAAGCTTGGTAACTAGTAGTAGAAAATCAACATGAAGACGTGATTTAAATTTTGTAAGAACCGCACCCCTAGAAAATTTGAAAATAATGACGAAAAAAAAATTTTAAGAACCGTACCCCTAGAAAATTAAAAAAAAAAACGAAAAAAAAAAATTGGTTCAAGCACTGACGTGAAGTCAGAAGCTTTTGCGCGTATGTTCTATTGTCCATTCTTCTGTATTGGACACCCTTAATCGAATTTACCATGGTAAATTATGTTGTCAATTCTCCTGTATTGGACACTCTTAATTCGAATTTACCATGGTAAATTCGATTTACCATGGTAAATTCGAATTAAGAGTGTCCAATACAGGAGAATGGACAACATAATTTACCATGGTAAGTTCGATTAAGGGTGTCCAATACAGAAGAATGGACAATAGAACATACGCGCAAAAGCTTCTGACTTCACGTCAGTGCTTGAACCAATTTTTGAAATACTCAATCCCTTTTGAAAATAAAATTATTCCAATCATTTATCCTAAAACGAACCGTTTTCAAGATAATCGTCATTGAATGTCATAAAATATGAAAAAAAGTACAGAAATTTACCTGCTTTTATCTATCCGAACCTGGAATACACAGATGATCTGGTCGAATAAAGGCATAGACTGATTATTGATTTCCAAGTTGACACTTGTGGAAATTCAATTAAATTTCGCTTGTTTCCAAATTGATATAATTACCATCTTAAAACGGGATAAGTTAATTACAACTCATTCAAACAGTTCGTAGTGTAGTTATCATTTGGGAAATAGATGCATAGGCTTACCATGATATGTATTCATCTATGTATTCTCAATTGTGAATATGAAACTTTTAAATTATCTGCTATCCATGTCATCTAAATATTTATTTTCATACTGCATCGATTCTGTACAATAATTCAAAGGATTTCTCTAATATATGGAACATAATTTCATCAAATTAATTTACAACAGATATAATGTCGCTACTATTTTATTCGAACTACATAGTTGAATCTTATAAGTTTGTAGTATATTAGTATGCATAAGGGAAATATCAATCATAAGTATAATTCCACTTATTCATCCCAATTATTCTTGAAGAGAAATTCTTAATCTGGATTCTGGATATAAGTACGTTATAAGGATTCAAGTAAACAAATAAATACATTTAGTAGCACCGGCGTTATATTCTAAGGTTAGATCACACAACATATAATATAACCAACGATATATTATGTGGCTAACCTAATATTATTACATTTCTGTGCCTGCTTCTTATACTGTATCTATACGAGGTCGTCACTGGCATAATAATAATCACAGAATCACAGATTGTTTTTCTCGATTCTGTAAATTCTGTAGATTAAAGGATATAATAGATGTTAATAAAAGTTGGATATTGATATTATAATTATATTCAATTAAAACATGTATGGAATGTGAAAATAGGCGGAGAAGATAATGTGGATAATTTTATAGTGGATATTCAATGAAAATCAAGTTGGAGTCAGTTTTAATATCCAAGGAGAGTTTTTTTAGAAAATGCACCATAAAGTTGATTTAAACCCATTTTAAAAGACTTCAGTGAGTAAATAAGATTTCTCAGACAATTTCGTTGAATTTCGAGCATCAGATGATGAAGCTTTCATATAATTATGTAATATTGAATTTTAGGAGTTTCTATGTTAAACACTAGAAGACAGTTCAGAGCTGGCTTTGCACATAATAAAATCTTTAAACGCTCATAACTTTTTACCTGAACCGAATCTGGAATAATGGTACATTAAAAAAGTGTTTTATTTGATGAGAGGAATATCTGGTTAAAATTAATGTACAACTTAAAGACTCACTCTGTATATTTGGTAAAGCACCTGGTTTCTCCAAGTGACTTTGAACACACTATACCTATGCAATGAAATATTTAAAAAATTTTAGTTTGAAAGTTTATTTTGACACATCGTATTTTTCAGCAGATTCAAGCATATTTCAACCACCTCCATTTCCACTCGCTCCACGAACTGAAAACAACAATTTCTTCAAGTTCATTAAGAATATGATGCAACTCAAGATGAATGATGCAGGAACTATAAGAATTGGGAGCATGAATACACGGAATCCTTTTACTTTCAAGACGCTCCACAACTATTTCAAGCCCGTGCAATCTTGTGAAGACAATAAAATCAGGCGCCTTCAGGAAACCACTAGCTTTCTGCTGGATAGTCAACTCACAGTCGGTGGTTATTCGTTCGATATAAATGAACTGGCTAGAAGTTACCTCCTGAAAGCACGATACAAGGAAGACAGGGAAAATTTTTACATCTCCTTGACTTTAGAACCTCCAATATCTAATGATAAGTTGTCGGAAAGAAAGTGAAAATATAACCTGAAGTAATACCCAGATCTCAATGCTTTAATTCCATATGACCAGAAGCGCCGTATTAACGTGACTATCCAGCGGAACAGAGGAAAAGAACCTCTAGAAATACCCGAAGTCATTCTCATATATTAAATCTCATTCTTATGACACAGTAACAAAGCCTACACAGAACACAACTAGTTCTCCTTACTCGCTCAAGCTCTTCGAGAGCTTATGAGGGGTCTCCTTGTGGATGACCTAGGAGGATCAGTATAATAATATACAATATTAAATGGTTCTCCAGTGAATACTTCTACTTCTCTCCTTCTAAATCTCACCCGTTCCAGATGTCGTCTAGTTTGACTCTGTTGGTTGCCGCATGCAAAAGTTCACATACTAGGTTATTAGACTTTTCAACCATGATATTCATCTCCTTCTTACACTTGATTATTATTCAGATCACCACACATGAATACACCGAATCATTGAGATTTCAATCTCCTGTGTTACTTTTCTACACTCTGTTTCAATGGAGCCATGCCCATGCGATTGTAATTCCAGTGCCTCCATTTTCCACGAATCACGCGATTGGAGTGTAGGCGTGGGGTCACACAATGCGTTGGTGATTTTTCTTCAGTGGCTACACGTATGTCTTAACGCAGAACCTTACGGTGGAAGACATCTAGATATCTCTTCTCACAACAACAAGTTCAGTCTGTTGTATGAATCGAAAATGAATCAAATCTGTAGATACCTAGGTAGGGAAGTTGAAACGCAACTGTTGTAGACGCTCCATTTGCTTTGTGGCTTCCTCCGTCAACGCGCCGTTATGCGTACCTACCGCAGTGCAGCTGCCTGCGTTGGAAATTTTCACCGGAGTCCAATTTTGCTGCATGACCATCCCATTGCTTAAGGCATGTTCCCGTTGCCCGCTGTTAACGCAATGCAACAACGTGCGTTGGGAAAACGCATTGTGTGTCCCAGGCTAAGCAGAAAGATCGGGCGGTTCATAAGTCGATTACGTCATGGAGATTTAGCTTCCATTCCTATCGTGTGAAATAATGAAGACGCCTGAATTAAAAGCGTTCGTGCATTGCTCCATGGAAATTCAGGTTAGGAAAGAGTTTCAGAAGATTGGAAGAGCGTCTTTTCGGTGTGTCCTTGTGGGAAGGCTCCTTGTTCATAATGTTTAGGTAAGTGCCTCTGCACATAGATACCCAAATTGACGTTATTCCAAAATCTAGAGCCTCTTTCCAACACTGGGTTTCCATGGAGCCATGCCCTTACAAATCATACAATTATAATTCCAGCCTCCACGATTCAGGCTGGGGAGACACAATACATTTTACTAACGGAGAGATGGCCATGTGTAGTTTTCTATACTCTGATGAATATTGGGGAAATATATATATATATATACATATATATATATAGAAATTAGTTGTATAAGGGATGTCGATCATAAATTACAAAAATGTCTGATTTACTCTTTATTCATATAGGCCAAGCTTTCGAGAACAGTTTCGTCTAACCTTCGTTAGAATTTTCTGATTCTGAAAACACATGGTCACTTACCAAATGTGAGGTTAATTACATATATAAGAATGGAACAATCATAAACAAACATTAGATCTGATCAGTTGTATCTATCAAACCAAAATGAAACATCGAATGAACAGGGAAAAATATCAAATCTATCTCGAACTATGCACCGAAATGCAACGCAAACAAATCAAAAATATATAATTTCTTTATCAATCTAGTCGCTGTCAACGCCGAATCATCGAATGTCAGTGCAAGGTTAAATCACATGTCAACTCCCGAGTTCACAGAATTGCATCACCCGAAGAATGAAATAAACGATCACAGTCATTCGTCTACAGGGCCTTCGAAAAACGGTGTTTTAGCATATTCCAGTAGGTAGGAGCATATGGGGCTCAAATTCCGCGTGTCTGTCTTCTTATTGATGGAATATCCAATTATCCATGTTCCCTAATGTGTGCCATCTCCAAGATGCATCGTTTCCTGTAATTTGAGTTCATATCTAAGATTCGTGCACTGTTCAGATCTATCGTGTGGGAATACCGGTTTGCATGAATCGATAAGGCACATCTAGGATTGTTAGTCTTTATGTCGCTCTTGTGAAGGGCTAGTCTACTCTTGAGCCATTGCGAAGTTTGTCCCACGTATGTTTGGTGGCAGTCTGAACATGTTATCTCATATATTAAATTCGATCTTAATTGTATCGGTATGGGGTCCTTCAATCGGGAATAAAGATCTGATACTTTTTTCTTACATTGGGGTATTATTCTTACAGATTTTTGGTCTCGGAAACAATTCTTAATCTGGTTAGTTAGATGTTGAATATTTGATATGCAGCGAAAATACACAGGATCACGGTTCAATTCAGAGTTGCCATCATCGTTTGTCCGTCTTATGTCTCTATCTGATGATGAGAACAACAGCTTACTTAACATTGTTTTGGGGTAGGAATTCTCCAACAGCAAGCTATACAACTCTTTCATGTTATCATCTACAAACATCGGATCAAATATTCTTTTAATTCTGTTTTTTTGTTCTTTTATAAAATTGATTTTTATGTTAATAGGATGGTCTGACAAGTAGTGAATAAACCTACCCGATGCAGTTGCCTTCCTATACCAATTAAGTTTTACAGTATCATTTATCCTGCACACCTTAGTGTCCAAGAATGTAACCGAGTTACCTTCGTCCTCCAGTTCAATGGTGAATTTAAGATGGTTATCGAAGCCATTGAATACATTCAATACAGTATCTGTTTCTGATGCTGGAAGAGACAATATTATGTCATCTACGTACTTCTTGATGAAGGCTAGCTTGAAAGGTAGTTTTGGTATGCAGGTGTTGAGGAGGTAATCCATCACATACAAGGTCAATATAGGGCTAGGTCTTGAGCCCATTGTGCATCCCGATGTCTGCAAATAGAACTTTCCATCAAAAGCGAAATACCCTGAATCTAAAAGAAATATAATAATTTCTTCAAATTTTCTTTTTGGTATGCTACAATATGTTTCAATTCTATTCCAGCTAGCATCCAACGCAACAAGAATTAGTTCTTTTGAGATATTGCCAAACAGATTGACCACATCCAATGAAGCCAAAACGTAATTTGGTGGTAATGTAATGTTATTGATTCTTGATGAAAAATCGAAAGAATCTCTTATATAGTATGCGTTATTTTGGTCGTAGGCATCTGTAAGGAGTTGACCAATATACTTTGACAATTCACATGTTGGACCCTGTGTATCCGACACAATTGGTCTCATCGGGTAGTCTTTTTTATGGATTTTAGGGATTCCATACATTCTAGGACTTACCGAATTGTATGTCCTCATCGATTTTGCCTGATTCTTGTCAATTATCTTCTGATCTTCTAATGTTACAGAACCCTTGTCGCTATTGAGTATCAATAGGTGGTCATTGTTTTTCAGGAAATGTCTAGTTCTATTATATAATTTATCTGTGTTATAAGATATGTTCTTGTTCTTGTGTAGATAGTTAGTGACAATGCTGGTTATCTTTGCTCTCAGATATTCTGTCTTCTACATTTCAACCAAATCCAGAATATTTTCTACATCTGCTATTAGATCTTTGATTTTATTATCCTTGGGGCTGATAGGCATGCTGAATTTAGAACCCAGAGACAACAAAACCTTTACTTCGTGTGGTATTTCTGTACCAGACAAGTTTTTAAACCACTTGTCTTGAATCTTATAACTAATTTTTATCAGGTGTTTCTCTAGATTTTGTATGTTCTTTATGTTTAATGCTTTTACTCCATGAAATACTCTATTAAATAAGACTCTCTGACGTCTGAAAAATTCTTGTAAAGTATCGGGTGGTATTATACTATTCAATTCTCTCGCAATGTTGTTGTTTCTCTTGTTGACATATGCCATTTTGAGATGGGTGTGTTCAATCTCTAAGGAAAGTAGTTTGTTGACTAGTTTTTATTAAAAAGACTTAGACCTATATTGTCCTTGTATGTGATGGATTACCTCCTCAACACCTGCATACCAAAACTACCTTTCAAGCTAGCCTTCATCAAGAAGTACGTAGATGACATAATATTGTCTCTTCCAGCATCAGAAACAGATACTGTATTGAATGTATTCAATGGCTTCGATAACCATCTTAAATTCACCATTGAACTGGAGGACGAAGGTAACTCGGTTACATTCTTGGACACTAAGGTATGCAGGATAAATGATACTGTAAAACTTAATTGGTATAGGAAGGCAACTGCATCGGGTAGGTTTATTCACTACTTGTCAGACCATCCTATTAACATAAAAATCAATTTTATAAAAGAACAAAAAAACAGAATTAAAAGAATATTTGATCCGATGTTTGTAGATGATAACATGAAAGAGTTGTATAGCTTGCTGTTGGAGAATTCCTACCCCAAAACAATGTTAAGTAAGCTGTTGTTCTCATCATCAGATAGAGACATAAGACGGACAAACGATGATGGCAACTCTGAATTGAACCGTGATCCTGTGTATTTTCGCTGCATTCCAAATATTCAACATCTAACTAACCAGATTAAGAATTGTTTCCGAGACCAAAAATATGTAAGAATAATACCCCAATGTAAGAAAAAAGTATCAGATCTTTATTCCCGATTGAAGGACCCCATACCGATACAATTAAGATCGAATTTAATATATGAAATAACATGTTCAGACTGCCACCAAACATACGTGGGACATACTTCGCAATGGCTCAAGAGTAGACTAGCCCTTCACAAGAGCGACATAAAGACTAACAATCCTAGATGTGCCTTATCGATTCATGCAAACCGGTATTCCCACACGATAGATCTGAACAGTGCACGAATCTTAGATATGAACTCAAATTACAGGAAACGATGCATCTTGGAGATGGCACACATTAGGGAACATGGATATTCCATCAATAAGAAGACAGACACGCGGAATTTGAGCCCCATATACTCCTACCTACTGGAATATGCTAAAACACCGTTTTTCGACGGCCCTGTAGACGAATGACTGTGATCATTTATTTCATTCTTCGGGTGATGCAATTCTGTGAACTCGGGAGTTGACATGTGATTTAACCTTGCACTGACATTCGATGATTCGGCGTTGACAGCGACTAGATTGATAAAGAAATTATATATTTTTGATTTGTTTGCGTTGAACTTCGGTGCATATTTCGAGATAATTTTGATATTTTTCCCTGTTCATTCGATGTTTTATTTTGGTTTGATAGATACAACTGATAGATCTAATGTTTGTTTATGATTGTTCCATCCTTATATATGTAATTAACCTCACATTTGGTAAGTGACCATGTGTTTTCAGAATCAGAAAATTCTAACGAAGGTTTTTTAATTGTAGTAGCCCTGAAAATGAGACGAAACTGTTCTCGAAAGCTTGGCTTATATGAATAAAGAGTAAATCAGACATTTTTGTAATTTATGATCGACATCCCTTATACAACTAATTTCTAAATCATAACGATCATTACTTCATATCATATATATATATATATATATATATATATATATATATATATATATATATATATATATATTAGGAATAAGAAGGTTCCGGGTTGGACCGCGTCTAGAGTTTAATGTCGTTCGACGTTTCGGCTCCGATTTTGGAGCCATTATCAAGAACAAGATGTAAAATGTGAATTAACGCCGGGGTCTCAATCTGCCTACTCCCCAGGTTTCATCACCAGTACTCTCGGAGATCACTGTATTTCTACTACTTCGAGAAGACTGATTAACGGAAGATCGAGATGCTGTATTTATACTTGTCGAGGTTGGGGTAGGAGTGGGGATGGTGGGGGTACTGGTAGCGGTTGGGGTGACTATGGGAGGAGGGAGACGAGAAATCAAGGGTTTCCACGTACGAGGTAATCTTTGACTATCGTCGCGTTTGTTAAGGCAATCTGGACGTCTTTCAATTTCAAGGGCTTCACGAATAATACGGCTGGTAAGCATTTGTTCTATTGCAATGGTTCTGCTGCTAGCAAAGTCAATTTTGTGACCTGTATCAGCATGATGTTTGAAGAGAGCTGAGGATGATTCAGCTTTGCGTACTGCTAGTTGTAGTAAAAATAGTTTTTAAAAACTATTTTTACTGCAAACAATAAAATTTCTAACTTTCTCCGTTCACCGAAAGATTCCATTCCCAATGAATCCCACGGTGTATATGAGATACCATGCTCCGAATGTCCAAGGTCATACATCGGTCAAACTAACAGACGCGTGACTAACAGAGTATACGAACACCAACTAGCAGTACGCAAAGCTGAATCATCCTCAGCTCTCTTCAAACATCATGCTGATACAGGTCACAAAATTGACTTTGCTAGCAGCAGAATCATTGCAATAGAACAAATGCTTACCAGCCGTATTATTCGTGAAGCCCTTGAAATTGAAAGACGTCCAGATTGCCTTAACAAACGCGACGATAGTCAAAGATTACCTCGTACGTGGAAACCCTTGATTTCTCGTCTCCCTCCTCCCATAGTCACCCCAACCGCTACCAGTACCCCCACCATCCCCACTCCTACCCCAACCTCGACAAGTATAAATACAGCATCTCGATCTTCCGTTAATCAGTCTTCTCGAAGTAGTAGAAATACAGTGATCTCCGAGAGTACTGGTGATGAAACCTGGGGAGTAGGCAGATTGAGACCCCGGCGTAAATTCACATTTTATATCTTGTTCTTGATAATGGCTCCAAAATCGGAGCCGAAACGTCGAGCGACATTAAACTCTAGACGCGGTCCAACCCGGAACCTTCTTATTCCTAACATTGTTAGCCGCGGAAACCTATCCGAACACATATATATATATATATATATATATATATATATATATATATATATATATATATATATATATATATATATATATATATATATATGCCTGCCGAGCAAAGAAGGCAACCATGGGTTGCCCAGAAAAAATTGGCATTGAGCCTGATGAAAGAGCATCTTGTTTTTAGAAGAACTCTCAGAAATTTATCACAAGATATCAATAGTTTCCTGAGAGTGTATTATGGTCGTTGTGGTGAACTAATAAATAATGAGGAAATAAATCCTCCTAAACGCGGTGTGTGCCGGTTATGTGCATTAGAGAAGAGGAGATCTTCAGCATCAATGGATTGTTGTTGTTGCCAGTATTTTACGAGCAAAAACCATTCATTGAATGATGTTGTGTGCTACAATTGTGAAGATAAGCATGCTGCTTCTGCTCAATAATTCGATAAAATTTTATGTTAGAAAATGCATGAATTTGTATTTGAGCTAAATTTTTTGTTAATGGAAAATAAATACCTAAATTTCTCCTGAATCGAAGTCGATTATCAATTTTCATAACTTCAGAATGATTTTTCTATATACAGGGTGAGTCTTTGACCACTGCATTAATTTTAACCAAAGATTCCTCTCATCAAATGAAACACTTTTTTCATTTACCATTTTTCCAGATTCGGCTCAGGTAAAAAGTTACAAGCGTTTAAATATTTCACAATGTGTTAATACACTCCCGCATATAAATTATCTATGACATTGTTGGCGGACGAGAATAAGGCATGGTAACGTGGTTTACAGCTTGATTCGGGATTCCAACGCTCAGGGACGGATCCATAAAAGTAGTGAAATTTCTTGAGTTTTCCACTTTAAAACATTTAATGAAGAATATCTCGAAAACGGTGCGTTTAAGGAGCAATGATGAAGAATAATATAATGTTCTAAAACGATGGAATATTCTTGAAATGACCCAAGAAAAACTTTATATGCTTTCTTTATGCTAATTTCGTTTAGTTTTATGAATCCACGAGTCCATAACTAGAAAACCAGTAGAAGTAGAAAATAACTAATAATTGGAAAATATGTATATTGCATATGCATAGTTATAGGAAACTTTACGCCAACATTCATTTTATTCGAAAAAAGGATGTCAAAACTACAAAATAAAAGCTGATTTTTTTTCAATATTTCAACAGCCTGTATCTTTTTACCTGTGCTGAATTTGGAAACATGTTAAATGAAAAAAGTGTTTCATTTGATGAGAGGAATCTTTGGTTAAAATTAATGCAGTGGTCAAAGACTCACCCTGTATTTATGAACAAGATAATTTTCACAAGGATTAAACTTGTCGTAAAATTTAAGACAAGTGCCTGCCTTAATTATAAACATTTTATGAAATACCTTTTCGTTCTTGGGACATTTTGGGATGACCGCTCAACAAAAACGATCTCAAAAAGGCCAGTCAGGTATCAATGATGACAATCCCTGACTATGCTTCGTCCAGTTCCGACGATTCGGTATCAGGATTCATGCCATGCTAAATTACCTATTGTTCCCAAATATGGCAAACTGCTATGGAAGTTATGTCTGACATAATTATATGCCTTTGGTGAATAAAATATCAAAGTTATTGCAAATGATCCCAGACTAGGATCATATTTCTGTCTAGTGGGGCCACTAAACACTCTTTAACAAATCTGAAGCTTTTTTTTGGGATTGAAGCCTTCAAAAATTAGAATTATCACTGATAAGTAATAATGATAATACAATGTTATATTTCAGTCAATATAAATGTTCTATTGAACTATCACTATTTCCAGGCAGAAGTAGCATTTTGTAGATATTATAGAAAGATTTTCTTGTTTAGGAATTGTGAATTATAATAGAATTATGGACTATTTGGTTGATGAATTTCTTCCATAGCTTATCAATATTGTGTGTTCTGATCATGGAATTTTTCAGTCAAATATGACTCTAAACTCTTCCAGTATGTGCTTCCGTGCTATTGTCGACAAACTTTATTTTGAAGAGTATGAATTTGTAACCACTTTCATTCAATTGTGATAACTCTTCCTTTGCTTATCTGGTGAGGAGTATTTACTACATAACATGTCACCAAAACAGCCCAACTTTCTGTAATGAATATATTGTTAAAAACAAGTCAAATTCTTACCTCCGATATACAGTGTGGAATTATTGCCAAATGGAATGAATTCATTATCTTATACTTTACAAATTTATGGAAAATCCCAAGACACATTAAATTCAAATTGTCACTCTTCTTCATAAACATAAAAATGCGAAGTCTACCTCCAACCCCTTTCGAAAGACAGGTATAACTCCTATTTTTCAAATAGGAAGTATGGGCTTGTTATATATCGTTTGACAGGTCGCGTCATTCTCTATTCAGAAATGTTATCACTTTCATGTTTATTGCAACACTCAAAATAGAAAAAAATAAAATCATGTGATTACCAAAATTAATTACAATATTCCCTCGAATATTCCCAAATCTTTTTACAATAATACTAAACTTATTTGCCTTCAAGTTTTGATAGAAATAAAATGAAAAAAAAATAAAATTGTGCTTGGTACCATGAATAATACGTAAAACACTTTCTGTGGTAATGTTAGCTTCTTCAAAACGCCTTCGCATATTGTTTTGAGCTGATAAGTTGTAGTTTATAAATTGTCTAATTCGTGTTAGAATTTCATTTACTTCAATTTTGAATAATGGTTCGATTAACGGAAATGCACAAAATAACAATTTTACAAATGATTAGTTACGGAGATACCACCTGAACACAAAAACAAGTAAGTTGCTTATTTCATGAGCAATTTCCAAATTTGCCGCCTATAACCAAAGGGAAAATAAGTGAAATAGAGATGCAGTTTCGCGAGTTTGGGCATGTAAGGCAGATTAAAAAAGCAGCTGATAATACACTGTGTGAGGATGTGAAGTTAGATGTGATGCTTTACTTTGAAGAAAATCCACATAAATAGGGTATAGGAGTATCGATGCCTCTGCACATGCAATATCAGCAATACATCAATTGGAAATATGGATATCAATTAGAGATTGCGCAAAGGACTAAAATGTCTGAAATCATTAACCTCCAAAACGATATTGGCAATGCAGTAAACGTAAATGCAAAACATATCTCTTCAAAACAACAACGAAGTCAATTTGATATCTCTGGGAAAACAACTATCCACAATGAGAGTGAATGGAAGATCGTAAACAACAGACGAGCGAGAAAATTTCGATCAACTACCTTTGGGACGTATAAAGTAGATGAAAATGAAAAACACAAAGGTTTTGTAGGTCAAGAGAGGAGAGCATGGTTTTTCGTAAGTCAAATTAAAGAACATGTAACGGAAAAAATGATTGAAACGTTCCAGCAGGAGAAAATAGAGATTAAAGAATTACAGTTTGAAAACATAAAAAGCAACCAGAAAAGTTTTCTAGTAAGGGTGCCTTATGGGAAGAAAGACGAACTATATAAACCTCAATTTTGGCCTGAGAATGTTGAAGTAAAAAGATTTGACATGCAGGTATACAAGGTAAATTCCCTTCAGCTGATTTTTTATGAACATCCCAACCAATAATAATAATAATAATAATAATAATAATAATAATGTTTATTCAGATTAGAAAGAACAAAATAATGTCCACTCAGATTAGAAAGAACAAAATATAAAGGAACATTAATTTTCAGTAAATTAAACTCTGAACAAACAATTCAATCCACATGGATAGAATATCCGCCGGTGGATTTACATTATGGACAACACTAGTTCAACTCAAATCATGAACATTCCTACAAAAAAGTTACAATAAAGAGAAAGTTTAACAAATTCCAATTTAAAAAGTGTTGCTATTTTTTAAATCAATCTGTGAGTGTATACAGAGCCTAGGTGTTGAATCGATATATTTACGCAGTTTTTTCTTGAATACTGTTGGAATTATAATCTTTTTTAAATTTACCGGTAAATTATTGAAAATTTGCGGTCCCAAAAATATATAACTCCGCTGTCCTATTGTTTTGTTTATTTTAGGTACCATCGTAGAATAAAGCTTATATCGGGTGTTATGTATATGTTTTATTTGTTGATTTTTATGAATTTGACTGTGGTGATTTATCATGAGTGACTGGTAAAATAACTGTCTCAAGTCATATAATCCACTCTCAGTATAAAGCAAGTCTGAGGAATATCTAAACGGCTTGAAAAACATTACCTTCAATATCCATCTCTGTGTCGTTTCAATTTTTTTTTAAATGAACATTCATCAATCCTCCCCATGCTAGATTCCCATATGTTAAGTGTGACTGGACAAGAGCATAATACAACACTTTCATTTGGTCAGTTGTACAAAATGTTCTGAAAAATTTGAATCTAGGAATGAGGGACCTTAACTTTTTCACAATTTTATCTGCTTGTTTTTTCCACTGAAGTCTATGATCGATATATATTCCCAAATATTTCACAGTATCTGCGGCTGTTATTACTATAGGTGGGCTATGAGTGGTTGATATATTCAAATTCAAATTAGGCAACTGAGGTAAGTATCGGGTATAGCTGGTGAAAGTAACAAATTTAGTTTTCTCGACATTTATGGTAAGTACTTTATAATTTAAAAACTCAATAATTTGTGCAAAGTCTACTTCAACTTTTTTTTTCAGGTTGCCCAAGGAAGTGTCTTGGTAGATTATAGCAGTATCATCAGCAAAACTAAGGATATTACCAACCGATGGTAAGTCAAAGAGATCATTTATATAAATGATAAAAAGTAATGGCCCAAGCACTGTACCTTGAGGTACACCATATTTTACTTCCCTGAATCCTCCCACTTCATCCCCAATTTTGACAGCTTGTAATCTGTGACTTAAATAGCTTTCCATTAATTTCAAAGATTGACCTCTAAAACCTATTCTCTCTAATGACAATAATAACTCATGATGACTTACTGTGTCGAACGCTTTGGCGAGGTCGATGAATACACAGATGGTCGGTATCTTGTCATCAATAGCTTTATATATTTTACCTGTCAAATATGCTTTTGCATTCTGCGTCAACCTGCCCGCTCTAAAGCCGTATTGTTGATCTGAAATCAGGCCGTATTTGTCTAAAAATTTAGTTATTCTAACTTTTAACACTTTTTCAAATATTTTAGATATTACAGGAGATATAGAAATTGGTCGGTAATTCGAGCATAATGATCTGTCCCCAGACTTATATAAAGGTACCACAATTGATTTTTTCAGAACATCAGGATATTGTCCCATCTCAATTGCCCTATTGATAACAAATGTAATGGGTGTAGCTATGAACTCTGCTGTATTTTTTAATATTTCTGTTGTTATCTTATCTATTCCCGCTGATTTACTGTTTTTTAAAGAATGTATTATTTTTATTACTTCATCTTCATCAGTTTCCATTATAACGATTGAGTTTACATTTCTTTTTAGTTTGAATTTAACGCTGGTACTTTTTATTTCTTTTGCCAATTTTTCACCTATATCTATGAAAAACTCATTAAACACATCTGGCGATTCTTTTTTATCAGTTATTTTTTGTCCTACGTTATTTGCCACTGATGTTGGTTGCATTAAGGGCGTTTTCCGGTCAAGATTTCTTAGGACTTTCCAAAGTTGATCTGGATTTTTTGCATTACTATTGATTTCATTTCTATAATACTCAATTTTTCTTTTCGCAATTAGTTGTTTGAGGGTGCAATTGTATCTTTTTAATTCATTTGTCAGTATAATATTATTTGGATTATTTTTACATTTTTTATAGATTTCATTTTTGTAGTTAATTGACTTAATCAGTCCCTTGGTGATCCATGGAGTGCGTTTTCTTTCATTTCTAGAAATATTGACTATGTACTTACTTTGTTCTATGAGCCGTGAAAAAATTTCAAAAAACACATCCATTGAGTGGTGACTGTCATTCTTATCTATAACACTACTCCATGTTCCATTTTTAAGTAAGTGTCTAAGTTTCTTAAAATTTACAAATTCCCTACTTTGATCATACTTAATACTTTTTCCACAGTTTTCAGGAAAAGCAATCTGAACCACCACCGGTTTATGATCTGTGATCAAATATATATATATTCTTTTGACTGAGAGTTTTATATGTGTTGGCAGAGGTTGGTGTAACGGGGTACCATACAATTCTACGTATGATACAAGAGCTTAGGGAAAAACCTCAGCAAAAAACCCTGTCTCCCCGTGAGTGTTGTGATTTGTAACTATTGTTCACAAAATTTGCTGAAATTTAGAAATATTGATAGGCATTTATTTCTTCAATATGGACTCCTTCGTCAAAAAACGGAGAGGTTTCTCCAAGGTACCCGAAACTCAACCTGAAAAATGAAAAGACAAGAGGAGAAGAACGAACAAACTAAAAATAATACATAACCTTTCAAAAGTCTCCTCTCACAAATATACTCTTCTGTTGGCGCATGGGATCTCTTGGAGAAGAATCGTCTCCGCTAGTTCTCAAAGATATTGATCTTAGAAATCCCTTCAATATTTGAATTCAAAAAGGAAATTGTTACTCGTAAGGCCAGGAGGGTCTCTTTCAAAACCAGATCTGGCCAGTCCAAGTGATGAATATTCAGAACTTCAGATGTTCGAAGACCGCTACAGGGCCCATAGGGCTATCATCTCCCATAGATGCATGTTTTCACTTTGTATTGTGTAAAATAATGAGAAAATGAGCAGGAAAAATTTACGATATAATTTATCAACTACCATGGAACATACAGTATCCAACTGTATGGATCCCTTCAACATTATATGATCATAACAAGCTTTCTCTCTAGTTGGTGAGTTTATAGTTGACAAATAACCATATTCACTTAAAATGTTCAAATATTCTTCCCTGTTAGTAGAATCAACTATTAAGTCTATATTTAAGTCACCAACTATTAATGAAACTTTACTCTTTGGCCTATTTTCTTGTAAAAACTTTTCTAGGTCTGTAATAAATTCCGAAGGATACAGAGATGGAGATCTGTAAACTGCAAGTATATTTATCCCCACAGAATGAAACCCCAGGCGAAAAAGAACGGCATTTACAGGACCGATTTTGACAAACTCGTATTCCAGATCTATACCATTTTTCACATAAACTAATATGCCATCATTTTTGTTGAGATCCCCTGAATTATAAATCGATGTATAACCCTGCATATTGAATAAATTTTTATCACAAATTTTAAAAGTTTCTGTTAATATTAAACAATCTATATTTCCCAAACACCCATCAATGAAAACCTTAAATTCATCAATATTCTTACTCACACTTCTTATATTATTATGTAACAATGTGAAGCAATTTGAATTTTTATTACTCACAGATTCCCAAAATTCCTTGGAAGACAGTATCGTATCATTTATCTTAGGTACATTGAAATTTTTAATGTAACTTTCCATAAAAAAAATGATTCCAGCTATTAATAAACCATTAACTACATCTACGTTATTATTGATCTAGGTGTTCTAGATCTTTTTCGGATTTAACATGAAGTGGTCTTGCTGATTCCGTTTTCCTGAGGAATATTTTCCCATCTTTCACCCACACATAAGCATACTGATGCTCCCTCCTGAAATTCCTGGCCTTGGCATACAGTTCCTGTTTATAACGTGGCAAATCTTCATTGAAATAAACGATGTTTTCCTGCTGAAACCCACAGTCCTGCATCTTCAGTGTTCCGTGAGCTTTTCGCTGTTCTAGTATTCTCCTCCTTGTATCTTCATTCTTCAGCTTGATCAGGATTGGCGCATTCAGTTTTCTAGAAATTCGTGTTGACAAGAATTCCTCTCTACTTATGTCAACATTTATAGTTTTAATAATTTTTGGAACTAACTCTTTGGTATTTTCTGATTCTTGAGTGGGCACATTTGTGAGTATGATATTTTTGTTTCTACTTTCAAGTTCAATTTCTTCCATTCTCTCTTCCAAAGCTCTTATCCTCGTATTAGCAATATCTAATTTTTTCTGCTCCCCCTTCAATTTTTCCTTAATCAATTTGTTTTCCTGTTTCAACTCCTCGAATGAATCCGACAAAAACTGAAGAGTCTGACTGATCTCTCTACGGAAAATCTGCATATCCTCTGTAACCCTTTCATGATTACTTCTCATTTCTCTCATAATGTCCCCAATTGTGATTTTCTCATCTTCACCAACGTTGTCTTCCTCATCCGAACTCATTTCTCGAATAATAGATTGTCTTCTATTTTTGGTGCATCCTGTACACTCCCATGAAGTATTTGACTTAACCATTTCTTTTATTTGGGTTTTTTGCAAGCCAGTACAATCCTCACAGGTCCATTTATGACAACGGCCGGAACATAGTACCTTGTAATCAGTTTTGGAAAAATTTTTATTACATTTTCCGCAATTTGCCTGTTCAGCCACTGCCGATGACTGTTTATTGGATCTTCCCATTTTTTAGCACCAATTTATACCGAGTCCTTATCTCAAATTTTCCAGCAGTGTATTGTTTCACATATGTGTGAAACAATTTACGATAATTCCTGAGATGGAAAACATCAACAATTATTCTTCTCTATATGACTCCAATTCAGCTAACATTCACCACCAAATATATCGTCAGTACGAAAAATCTTCAGCTTTCCAACAATGTCAAATTCACTGCAATATTTCCACTTTCCCCTAACAAAATCGAGAAAACAACGAGAGCGCACCAAATAACGTGTTATCCATACGACATACAACGACATGTCAATGACAATGTCGAAGAAGATTTTACTATTCCTAAAATATCGATCACTAAAAAAATGTATGCAAGGAAATATGAGCTCATTCATCAGAATATGGGTTCTATAGCTAATAGTGTGGATTCTTTTCAACACCTCCTGATTAATCAACCTGATTGCAAAATCGTTTGTGTAACAGAGCATTGGAAATCTGAAAATGAATTAAAACGTAAGTTGAATAATCTGAAACTAGTATCATGGGTGTGCAGAAACAGTGGTAAACATGGTGGAGCAGCCATATATGTCCATGAAGAGGTAACAAGCAAAAGAAGAAGAAAATTCGAAGCTTTCTCTATAATCAACCAATTCGAGTGTGCAGCGGCGGAAGTGATAGTGGAGAAAAAAAGTTTTATAGTTCTCTCAGTGTTAGAGGCCATGGGGTAGATCTAGTGAAATGGATATATTTCTGGAACAGTTAGAAAAAGTACTCACAATAGTGATGAATGAAAATAAGTATGTAATAGTGGCGGGAGATTTCAACGTCGACTTACTAGAAAGATCGAGTGGCAGGTCTTATTTTCTTAATTTGATGTTATCTTTTGACTTACATCCCACAATTCACCAGCCAACTAGAATAAATCATAATACGAAAAGTTCTGTAGATAACGTATTTGTTAATTTTGAAGTTGCATCAGAAGTTCACAGCGCTGCTTTTTCAGATCACCTGAGACAAAAAATAAGTTTCAGTATTAATTTGACAAATGAGGAGAAGTCAATCTATCGTAGATTATATAACGATGAAAATAAACTTAATATCCAGAGTGAGCTGCCGCAGCAGGGCTGGGATACAGTTTTTTTGGCTGATAAGTCGGATATAGATTTGCAGTGGGGTTGTTTCATTCAGTCTTTTTCACTAATATTTCAAAAACATTTTCCATTGAAAAAGATGAAGATCAAAAAAAAGAAAAACAGAAATTACTATGATACTGAAGAAATAAGGGAAAGTAAATCTAAATTAGACATATTATTAACATTGAAGTCATGTGATAATTCTTATAAGACCTTTTATGATCATGAAAAGAAAAATTATGATTATTTGCTTTCAGCTGCACGGTCTGATTTCTATAACAGGAAAATCCATGAATCTGATAATAAGATCAAAACAATGTGGTCAATTTGTAATGACATCACAGGAAAAGTAAAAGATAAAAAACGGGTTTTTGCGCGTATGTTCTGGGGAACATCGCGTTATAGTTTTGCCCAAATGTGAAATTTGATTCTGTGGTGCCGTCTGGCCGTCCGTTGCCACGATAACTTGAGAACGGAAATAACTAGCAGCTTGAAATTTTCAGGGTAGGTGGCGCATCCCAATACGATGGACAACTTCGTTAATGGGTATAATCGGCCCAATGGTTTCCGAGTAATAATTTTGTTTTCAACCAAAATAAATCCGATCGGATTTAAACTTGCTGAATAGTTGTAGAATATAAACCTAAGCACTTTTGTGAAATTTTGTGAGAATCGTGTCACTAGAAAATTGAAAAAAAATTATTAAAAAATATTATTTATGACACGATAACCTGAGAACGGAAAGAGATGGCGGCTTGAAATTTTCAGGTTAGGTTGTTCATCTGAATGCGACATTTGAGTTCGTTTACAAGCATAATCGGCCAAACGGTTTTAGAGTTATAGCCATCTGAAATTTTCTGAAATTTGGTTGTTTTTTGTTCCTCATTAACTCGAAGAATACAAAACCGATTGAATTCAAACAAGGTTATTAGTTGTAGAATGCCAACGCGAAAATTCTTGCTGAATTTCGTGAGGATGGTATAACTAGAAAATTAAAAAAAAAATAATTAAAAATAATTGAAAAAAAATCTATATATCATAAACTATTCGTCCGGCAGGGCTGAAATTTTGGAAGAGCCTTCAGACCTAATTCTACTGCAGAGTTCCAAGTTTGAACACGATCGGATCTATATTGTTGGAGAACCGAGCAGCTTTGTGAGTTCGGTAGCTGGATGCGAATCTTCGTATGATATGTTGTCTATGGTCGTATTTTTGCGAGAACCTTCAAAATATGAATGTCATGATGACATATTTTTGCGCGTATGTTATGGGAAAATCGTGTTATTTCATCACAAAGCTATGGGAGATGATAGCCCTACATTAGAGGTCAAACCTGGTTTTGAAAGAGATCTTCCTTAGGAGGAGGCAACAAAATATTGAAGGGATTTCTATGAACAAGAGTGAATATCTTTGAGGAATAGAGAAGGCGATTCTTCTTCAAGAGATCCATGTGCCTTCAGAGGAGTATATTTGCGAGAGGGGACTTTTGAAAGGTTATGTATTATTTTTAATATGATATCGCTGAAATTTTGCTGAAGGCTTGTAAGATGAGAGGCCCATTTGTGGATATTGAATCTCGTGATGGGTAGAGAGGACTTTTAGGCCAGTTTTTCTATCACTAATGAGAATATATCTTTATGTTTCACCTCATCACCTTTAGATCTATCAATGGGCATTTATTGGTTAAGAATAAGTAATTGAATATTACTGGAATTCAATTGAACTTATAATTTTCTTTACTTCGATTATTTAAATATGACATTAATTCCAGTAATATTTTTCAAGAATAATTATGTATTCTTCTCCTAAACAAGAATTGAAGGTAGACAATAATGTGTTAATTTTTCCATCATTGCTTTCTATCCTGACTTCACGAAAAAAAAATAGGTTCAAGCACTGACGTGAAGTCAGGAGCTTTTGTGCGTATGTTCTATTCTCCATTCTCCTGTATTGAACACTCTTAATCGAATTTACCATGGTGAATTCTATTGTCTATTCTCCTGTATTGGACAGCCTTAATCGAATTCACCATGGTAGATTCGATTAAGAGTGTCTCATACAGGAGAACAGACAATAGAATTCACCATGGTAAATGATATGTTTGTATTTAGTATGAAATAAAACGACACAATCTAAGGTGAACCATATATTGCACACTGATGTTTTGCATGCGTACCGACCATCTGTGGGGTTCGGCGCCGCCGTATAAAATATACCGATAGCCAGATCGGGCCTCGTCAAGTAAATAAACACCCAAAACTAAATATAAAATTCTCATATAGAACACCTTTTCCCTATAATTATGTGAGAACATAAAACAAAAATATATATATATATATATAACTTCTGGTAATCTTACAGCTACAACTTATAATCTTATAACTACATAAGCCCCTATTAAATCACTTGTAACCGATCTGGGGCTTTGATCCCGCTTCGTCTACGTTGCACTCGCGCACTTGAATCTTCGGTATCACTTGATCTGACAACACTCTCACCACTACCTTCATATGAAACTGGGCTATCAATCAAATCATTTTGTTCAACAGAATCTTTAGAATTAGTTAAGCTAGATCGTGGAATAATTGTTGTAATAGGATTAGGCCTTTGGGTACAATCATTCTTCTTTAATTGGCTTAGATGTCTTTTCCACATTTTTCCACCATCTACCTCAATTACGAAAGTTCTCCGGCCAAGTATTTCACTCACTACCTCCTGGCACCACTTGCCCCTGTCTTTGGTTGCACGAAAATCGCGTGCCCATACTCTTTCTCCCAAAGAAAATATAATTTTCTGACCCTTTCTGTTTTTCTGCTCAAGTTTCATTTGTTTATTTTTTATTATATTTTCCGTAGACGGTAACAGCAAATCAAAGCAGGTACGCAAGGAACGTCCAAATAACACCTTCGACGGACATTCTTGTGTAGTGGTGTGAGGCGTATTACGATATTGAAAGAGAAATATGTCTAAAATAAGTTGAATGTCAGTAATTCCATCTTTGTAAGCCTTCCTAAGCGCTCTTTTGGCAATTTTAACCCCCGATTCCGCCAACCCATTTGTTTCGGGGTGGTAAGGCGCCCCTGCCTTCTGAATGATGCCCAAACTTGACAAAAAAATCGTAAAATTCTTGAGATACAAATGTTTTCGCATTATCCGTGGAGATTTCTTGAGGTAACCCAAACTGTGAAAATAAATTCCTGAATATTTCTATTGTTTTACGAGATGACATGTCATTAACAATAAAACATTCTAGCCACTTTGAGGTGGCATCTTCGACAACTAAGAACGTGTTATTTAAAAAGGGACCGAAGACATCCGCGTGCAAGCGAATCCACGGCTCTTTTGGAGTTTCCCACATTATTGGGGAAGGCTGTAGAGAGCTATCAGAATATATTGCGCAAGTTTCACATGCGCGGGAAATGCCCTCTATGGCTTCGTCGATGTTAGGCCACCAAAAATAAGAACGCGCTAGAGCCTTCATTTTAACAATGCCGGTATGCGTGAGGTGGAGTTCTTCTAATATGCTGTTCTGGAAGATAGGTGGTATGATTAAACGGTACCCCCACATTAGACAACCATGTTCTACTGAAATTTAATTTCTTCTAATGAAGTATGGTTTGAATTCGGGCGAAGGACAAGGTTTGGCCAGCCACTGCGAACATAGAAAATTACCTTCCCTAAAATGTAGTTCTTGATCGTTTGTTCCTTGATTTTCAAGAAATTAACTGGAAACCCAGAATTTTTTATGTACTCTAAATAAGAAATGTTATCTTTTTCACTGGAGCCAAACAGTAATGAATTATTTCCCTGATAATAAAAATTTTCAGTTGTTCCCCCTAACCGTGACAAAAAATCTGAATAATTTTGTTTAGTGTTGACATATTTGATTTCATAATTGAATGAGGACAATATGTAGGCCCACCGTTGTAGGTGATTCGCCGCGAAAATTGGTAGTCCCTTTTTTTCACCTAAAATCGCCAAAAGAGGCTTATGGTCTGTGTACAAGGTAAATCTAGTCCCATATAAATATTGATGAAATTTTTTGATACCAAATATGATTGCTAAGGCCTCTTTTTCAATCTGAGAGTAAGAAAGTTCGTTTTTGTTTAATAATCTTGATGCGAATGCGATTGGTCTCTCGGTTCCATCCGCGTAAGTATGGCTTATGATCGCGCCCAGACCCACGCTAGATGCATCAACCAATAATTTGATTTTGCTGTTTGGGATCAAAATGAGCCAGAACAGAGGGGGACATCAACATTTCCTTAATTTTCAAAAATCTGCCTTGACACTCCTTAGTCCAATTCCATGAAACATGTTTTTCAATAAATTATACAAAGGAAAGAGAACAGTGGAAGCGTTTGGCAGGAATTTTACATAATAGTTTACGCCCCCCAAAAAAGATTTAATTCCGAAACGTTCGAGGGAACCTTTGTTTTGACAACTGCCTCGACTCTCTCCTCTGTTTTGTCAATTCTATGGCCCATGTATGTAAAATTCTCATATAGAACAGGAAATTCGATTAAGAGTGTTCAATACAGGAGAATTGACAATAGAACATACGCGCAAAAGCTCCTGACTGCACGTCAGTGCTTGAACCAATTTTTGAAGAAGGTTCTGACGATTTAGCGAATGAGTTCAACAAATTTCTGATAGGGAATTCCAAATCTATTAAACAACTTAGATAATCTATCATTCACATGTCACTTGCCTGATAACGGTAGTACTATCGATATATATATACTACCAGTCCTGAAGAAATATCTGACATAATTGCATTAATGAAAAAAAATCTTCTTGTGGTTATGACGGAATACCGGTGAACATAATGAACTTTTGTGATCGTGAAATCAAACATGTAATTTCTCAGAGTTGGAGTATTTCCAAAACAATTGAAATTGGCTATAATAAAGCAAATATTTAAGGAAGGTGACGAGTCTAATCTTGATAATTACAGGCCTATTAGTTTATTGTCCTGTTTTACTAAAATATTTGAACACATCATGCGTACACGCCTGATAAATTTCATGAAAGAATGTAATCTTTTTAACGACTCCCAACATGGCTATCTGGAGGGGCGTTCATTGCAAATGGCGTTATATCAGTTCACGGAAAGAATTATTAATTTGATCGAGGATGGAAGGATTGGATTAGGTTTGTTCATTGATTTAACGAGCGCATATGATTGCTTGTGCAGTCAGTTTTTGTTGATCAAGTTGGATAAACTTGGAATTAGAGGCAGTGCAAAGACATGGATCGCTTCATATCTTTTTGATCGATCACAAAGAGTTCCCATTTTGATAAACGGAAAAGAAATTAAATCAGGTGTGTTAATGACAAATTATGGAATACCCTAGGGTAGCGTCTTGTGTCCCACTTTGTTCATTATCTTTATGATTGATATATGTGATTTAACAGAGATAACTAAATTGTTAACTTCCTTTGTTGACGATACAAATTTTATAATAGATGGAATTGACTTCGATGAAATTAAAGATAAATCTGCACCAATATACAATCAATTTAAATCTTGGTTAACTAAGAATAAACTGTTAATTAATGAAAGCAAAACATCGGCATCAAGTTGAGCAATCGGTTAAATTCTTAGGGGTGCAACTGGATGGCTTTCTTAGATGGTCATGTCATGTTGATAACCTGGCTGGAAAATTATGTAGCGTAGGCTTTGGTATAAAAACTATTTCGAAACATATGAATCTAGAAAGTTTAAGGATAATTTATTTTGCTAATTTTGGATCTTTGTTAAGATATGGGATCATGTTTTGGGGAACAAGCTCTGAGGTAGTTAAGCTGTTTATTGTACAGAAAAGAGTGATAAGGTATATGTTTAGAATGAGTTTCAATCAGTCTTGTAGAGGAATCTTTAAGGGAAATACGTTGTTGACTCTATTTGGCATCTACATAATAGAATGCTTACTTTTTTTTATTTTAAGAACAAGGATATGTTTTCAATTCATACCCGAAGCACCAATTATCCAATTAGATCATTGAATCTGCATTATCCATTTCATAAACTAACTTTGGCCGAAAAACACCCATCATATGTGTGTATAAAACTTTTCAATAAACTTCCAAATAAGCTAAAAAGGAAATTAAATTTTAAAAAAGAAGTTAGGAAGTTCTTGGTTGAATTAGAACCATATTCCTTGAAAGATCACATTAATAATTGAATAATTTGTTGTGTTTTGACACCATTTCACTTTATGTACTACACATACTATGAAATAAAGGCATTTATTATTATTATTATTATTATTATACATCGATTCTTAACATATTGAATAACAATAAAATGCATCCCTACAAAATGATACCTATCCAGGAGCTCGTGGAAGACGATTTTGATAGGTGAACAAACTACGGATGTTGGGTAGCGATATTATCCAATTAGTAGACGTTTTGTTTTTTGATGAGTGCACTTTTTCTATCAAAGGCCATGCTAATCATCAAAATTGCCGCTACTGTTCTACCGAAACTACTCACTGGATGAGAGTGGAATATACACAATTACTTAAAAGGTTAATGTTCTGGCAGGAAATGTTCGAAACCATATCATGGGCCCCTTTTTCATTGAAGGCAATTTGAATGGCGATGATTATTTAGCACCACTTCAAAATGATGTCATTCCAACTTTGGCTAATTTATATCCTGATGGAGGAAATCCCAAGTTCCACGGATACGATATGGTTCCAAGGAGGGAGCACCAGCACATTACCAACGCAATGCCCGGCAGTACCTCGACGCAATATTTCCTAATCGGTGGATAGGAAGGCGAGGAATGATCGAATGTCCAGCGCGATCCCCCGATCTTAACCCATTAGATTTAGTTTTATGGTGATATGTGAATAGCATTGTGTACAAAAATAAACCTCTTCGTTTGAATGATCTAAAAGATCGAATATCGCTTGCGATTGGGTCGATCACTCCTGATATGTTCAATACTGTTGGAAGAAATTTTTATTTGAGATTAGGACGATGCCAAGGCGTACATGGTGAACACTTTGAATGTCTATTTCATTATTATTCATAATTTCTGCTTTTGACTGACCAAATTTCGCTAATCACTTGATTTTATTTTTGCGCGCGTGTTCCGCAAGGAACAGCGTGCTATCATTTCGTCACAATGTCTGTATTTTTCGAATTTTTTTGTGAAAATGGTCTCAAACGATTGGGTTCGACTCCCTGATGAAGAATTCTAGGTCAAATTCAATTCTGTCCGTCCGGCCCGGCCGGCCGGCCGGCCGTTAGCACGATAACTCTCGAACGGAGAAAGTTAGAGCGTTGAAATTTGCAGGGTATGTTTGGAGCGTGAATATCTCGGACAAGTTCGTTAATGGGCAAAATCCATCGAGCCGTTTCGGAGTTACGGCCATTTTTAATTAAATCGTTTTTCGAGAATATTTCCGAAACCGATCACTCGATCGATCTGAAATTCAGCCTCAAATTGTATAATCATGACCTTCATATGCCAGGGAAGTCTCATAATGATCGAATGGCTGTAAACTAGAAAAAAAAATGTTAAATATTTGAAAATGAAATTGAAATTTTGTTTTCACTATAACTCGAGAAAACTGATCCAATTGAGTTGAAGCTCGGTAGTTATATGCGAAGTACCAACGAAAACACTTTTGCAAAATTTCGTGGGGGTAGCATGCGTAGAAATAATTAAAAAAAATTTTAACTATCAGCGGAATATTTTGCTGGAAATTCCGAAACCAAATATCGGAATGAGTTCAGTTTTGGCACTTCGGTGACCAATAATGACCTCTTGGGGTGTGCAAAATTTCACTGCGGACAGACCACTTGGAGCCTCAAAAAAAATTAATAATTTTGAACCTCCAAACTGGTCAAATTATTTCATTTCGAAGTTCTACAAGGAAAACATAACATCTGGTGACAATATTCTGACGGGTTTTTACGCGTTTATCTGAATCAATACGATATGTACGAGGGCAACTGATTAAAATATGGACTACTTACTAGCATGGCAATTGAATTAATGCGTAAACGATGTGTGGAATTTTAAATTGGTTTTCAAAATTAGTCTGAACGGTGAACGACTGGAGTGTAACTGCCTCTTTTGGGCATTTTTTGTTATTCGCATAAGCAGACGAGAAATAATTTAACTGCTCGAGTTTTCTTCTGAGAAGATTTGGGTTTTGGGGTGGAGGATGTTATTCCTCCATAGAATCCCCCGGTGCCGGTCTGCGCATGCGTGGATTCAAGATGCGATATCTCCTGAACCACTAGTGTTGGAGAATCGCAGTTTTTTGTGACTGACAGGATGGCCATAAAGTGACAAAAAAAAAATTCAAAAATTTTAAAATTTTGTTTCCACGATAACTCGTAAAATACTGATCTGATTGAATAGAAACTCAGTAGTTAGATGCAAAAGACCAAAGCGAACACTTTTACAAAATTTCGTGAAGATTACGTCACATGAAAAAATTCAAAAAATTACTCTATTTTGCTTGAAATTCCGAAAAATATTAATTTGAAATTCATGCTGCCTCTTCCGGGCATTTTTCGTTATGCGCATGTGCAGATGAGAAGTCATTTAACTGCTGTAGTTTTCGTCACAGAGGATTGGGGTTTTGGGGTGGCGGATGCTATTACTCCATAGAATCCCCTGGAGAGGGTCTGCGCATGCGTGGATAAGGGATGCGATATCTCCTGAACCACTAGTGTTGGAGAATCGGAGTTTTTTGTAAGGTGTGTGATTTTGAGAGGACTTTCAGCCGCGTGTAGATTGCGCATGCGCAGAAGAGAACTGAATTATTTGGGTTGTGTGGGTTATGTTGGGGGTGCTGAGCGATATTGTGAGGTTTTATAAAAATATTTATGACAATTCAGTGCAAGGACAAGTCAGTTTGGGGGATGTAGCGTTGTTTCCGAGTTAAAGTGTCCGTACCGTGGCCCTGGGGCTAATTTCGAAATTGATGTTACCCCTTACGGGCATTTTTCGTTATGCGCATGAGCAGACCATCAGTGATTTAACTGCTGGTGCTTTCGTCAGAGAGGATTGGGGTTTTGGGGTGGCGGATGCTATTCCTCTATAGAATCCCCTGGTGAGGGTCTGCGCATGCGTGGATTCAAGAAGCGATATCTCCTGAACCACTAGTGTTGGAGAATCGGAGTTTTTTGTGAGGTGTGTAATTTTGGGAGGAGTATATTGCGCTTGCGCAGACGAGAAGTGTATGGTTTTGGGTTGTTTGGGATATGTTGGGAGTAATGAGCCGATATTGTGAGGTTTTAAAATAATATTCATGTCAATTCAGTGCACGGACACAAGGCAGTTTGGGGTAAATAGCGTTGTTTCCAAGTTGAAATGTCTGTATGGTGGCCCTGAGGCAAATTTATGTATATCTGTATTCGGTAGAACTATATTAAAATACGTTCGGATTCGGAGAAGAGGCAATTGCGTTCCTAACAGAGGTCCCACAACCGCAATTTTTTTCAATCTACGGTAAAGCTAACAGTCAAACTGTATTGATAGCTATATTTGTTAAAGGAACTTGAAAAAATAAAAAAAAGCACTGACGTGAAGTCAGTACTCTTTGGCGCGCGTGTTCACGGTGGCTAATTTGAATTGAATGATGAGTACTTCAAGCTCAGTGGATAGAGCGAGCCGAAGATCTACCCGAAGGATAGTGGACACCATTCACTGTCGTTTCAAAAATTAACAGTGCTGTATCTAAGCTGCCATCAGGATAGAGTAATAAAGTTGGAAGAGAACACAACTGACTCTCCTTAGTCGCACAAGCTGCTAGAAGATATGGGAGGGTCAGTATAATCCTAAACATGTTTATAGCACGCGCGCAAAAGCAAATTGACTTAACAATGAAAGAAAAAGTGTAAAAAGTCAATCTGCTTTGGCGCGCGTGCTATAAACATGATTAGGATTATACTGACCCTCCCAAATCTTCTAGCAGCTTGTGCGACTAAGGAGAGTCAGTTGTGTTCTCTTCCAACTTTATTACTCTATCCTGATGGCAGCTTAGATACAGCACTGTTAATTTTTGAAACGACAGTGAATGGTGTCCACTATCCTTCGGGTAGATCTTCGGCTCGCTCTATCCACTGAGCTTGAAGTACTCATCATTCAATTCAAATTAGCCACCGTGAACACGCGCGCCAAAGAGTACTGACTTCACGTCAGTGCTTTTTTTTTTTCTTATTTGAATTTTCCAATAAAAATGAGTAGTTAGTACTAGGGGAGTTCTGGACCACAATGTGATCATAACACAACTTATTTGGTTTAGTGCTCAGAATGATGACAGTTGAAACTGTCACAGCGACTTGAGGGACGGAATTTTTTGGAAGCTTTTGTGAAGGGACATCTAGAATATTATAGGAAATCATGAAAAAATTCTCGGAGGCGTTGAGATTCGAACCCGTAACATTTTATTATGAGTAAGTCACCCTACCTCCAGACCAACGTCGCTAACCTTAAGAGGTACCTGTTTGGATGGTTATATCGGGATGGGCTCCTATCGGGCGCAGGTATATGACTCCTTTTCAGATTATTCGTTCATTCGAATAGCATTGTATTAATTGTGAGTTTAAATTGGGGTGAAATGAATCTGAATTCTTACAGAAGTACATATCTATTCAACTGCGGGAACTAATTCTACTAATTCTAGTATTATGTGGTGATTTTCAGTATATAAGACCCATTGCGAAATAATGCAGAAAGAATTTTTGTCTATATGTTTGTTGTATGGGGATGGGCTCGTATCGGCCTTAGGTATATGACCCCTTTTCAGATAATTCTTCTGTAATGAATCTCTCATGATATCTAGGAACTTCTAATAGTAAAATGATATTTGTAGATTTTTCAGCATCTCTAGACGATTGGAAATTATTAGAGTATTCAATTGAATTTTATTAAAGTAGGCATCGCTGAAATACACAGTTTTCCCATCTGGATTCTTTGTGGGGGACCTCTTTCAACGTTCTTATTACCACCTCCACTGTTGCAGCTTTCTTATCACTATATGTATTATATTACATTTATATGATGCTTCTTCACAACAAGTTCCTGAAATTATCAGTTGAAAAATTCAGTTCTTTGATCAGATTGCAAGTTGACAAGTATTCGGCCATGCTTGAGGATATCGAGAAAAGCAGTTATCACTTCTTCAAATGTTTTCCTTTTTAATGCCTGAGCACATATGAATTTAGAAAATTACAACGAGAATATATTTGTAACAATCATATCTTGTGGCGAGCTTATTGAGCTATCCTTACAACAAATCCATGTTATGCATCGGGGGATGTATACTTTTGATTTGTCAGTAAGGGCGAGCTTATCAAGCTACCACAACAACAAATGCATGCCATGGTATTGGGGGGAGTTGCACACTTTTGATTCGACAGTAAGAGGAAGACTGTGGCGATTCTACTAGGCAGATTAGACAAATATTTTTCCCTAAACTAACAAATGCCTATGAAATTATCCGAAATTACATAATTTGAAAAAATTAATGATATTTCTTTGGGTACTCAATATAGGCATTTTGGAACACAGATTTAAGTTCAAGTCAAAAAGATTGAATATTTGCTTGGCACTCAGAATAAAATATGTTCGATGTGAAATTTTGCATTCTTACTATCTGGAAAGAATACAGGACGAACCTAGTTATAGATGGCCATGTGTACTGTTCCAAGATTGTATTGACATCGCTTCACTAAATAGTCAGAATATTTGGATGAAAACAAATCCTACATCTATTTACGCAAAAATTCACAAACTTATTAGAGGGTTTGATGTGACTCGTTGAAATTTATGATAAAATAAAAATCTCCTATTCAGAGGGACTATAATTTTTGATTTTGTTTACTGAACATTGAGACGGATGCAGAAGTTTGTTCTATCGTATTTTCCAAAATAAATCATTCATTACTCATATATTTTACTATTCAATAGTGTTGGTAAGGGTATCGCATACCTACAATTCAATTTCAATGGAATGTGGATCTACTCTCATTTTTTTTTCAACTAATTTCAGATTGATATTATTTTTTCAGATACGGTATACTGTATTGTAGCCAATTATTTTGACTTATTCATTTGACCATAACCAGAAGAAAGGTTAAGTATAGAAATGTGTGGGTGAACTCAACCTTCCAAAGCGAATTACAGAAAATAGGGTCGATGCGGCTTTCAGGTATATTCATCTTCTTCAAATATCCAAATTTAAGGAATGCTATATTATAGCAGTAGCAGTATTCAGACTACCGTATTAACGGTAGTCTGAATACACTCTACAGACAATAGTCGGGGGTACAAAAGCAATTATTTTGACTTATTTATTTGACCATAACAAGTGAAATGATGATCATGACGCCCGACACTTTCTCTGGATTACTTTCAATATGGCAAACCTCAACTTTTTCACCAATTCGAATAGCATTGTATGCTGCTTCTTCTTCTCCTAAAATCCAAGACAACATTTTCTCCTGTTTTCTTTTGATACCCAAGTTAGCAAAATCCACAACTTCCTTTTTTGGCGCTCTAGTTCCTCGGAACTGAGTGCTTATCAATTTGCCCAAATGTCTGTAATTTTCGAATATTTCGATGAAAATGGTCTTAAACGATTTGGTTCGACTCACTGATCAAGAATCCGTGGTCGAAATTCATTCTGTCCGGCCGGTCCGGCCGGCCGGCCGTAGGCACGATAACTCTCGAACGGAATGAGCTAGACAGTTGAAATTTTCAGAGTAGGTTTGGGGGATAAATATCTCGGCTAAGTTCGTTATTGGGCATAATAGGACAGATGGTTTCGGAGTAATAAAAAAAAAAATTTTTTTTACAAATCAAATTCCAAATTAAATTTTTTTTAATGAGCAGTTTTATCATAAGAATCCATTCATATCATTTTTAACTCTAACAAGCTGATACTTTCGGAGATATGATTTTTCAAAATTTCAATGTAAATCGTATTTCACAGATTGATATAATTATTCTATGTATGAATTGCCATAATGTCAACTTGACAGAAGGGAATATTGTAACTTCAAAAATATTGGGGTTGAAATACTCGTATTTTAGCGATGCAACGGGTACCTCACCCGAAAATGTTTGAAAATATTACGTAAATATTGTCAGCATAATTCTGTAGTTCGAGAGAGGAGAAAATTTGGTGAACGTAGATCAGGAAATTTTTGATCGATTACAAGGTAATTTTTTATTATTACTTATCTTCTTTCATACATGTTTTATGGAATACCTACTATTTGTAGGTACTTTGAACCTGTTTTGGGCAATTGTCATACGAAACTTGTTTTTTTGGCGCTCTAGTTCCTCGGAACAGAGTGCTTATCAATTTGCCCAAGTGTCTGTAATTTTGGAATTTTTAACTGAAAATGGTCTCAAACGATTTGGTTCGACTCACTGATCAAGAATCCGAGTGCGAAACCGATTCTGTCCGGCCGGTCCGGCCGGCCGTAGGCACGATAACTCTCGAACGGAATGAGCTAGAGAGTTGAAATTTTCAGACTAGGTTTGGGGGATAAATATCTCGGCTAAGTTCGTTATTGGGCAAAATCGGACAAATGGTTTCGGAGTAACAAAAAAAAAATTTTTTTTTTACGAAACAAATTCCAAATTAAATTTTTTTTAATAAAAAGTTTTATCATGAGAATCCAATCATATCATTTTTAACTCTAACAAGCTAATACTTTCGGAGATATGATTTTTCAAAATTTCAATAATAAATCGTATTTCAACGTTGTCACAGAATAATATTATTCTATGTATGAATATGAATTGTCATAATGTCAAATGATGTTCCCGAGACTAATCAATCGAAGAATTGTGAGCGAAGTGAGTTAAATCTCAGTTGTTTGCTCCGATATTAGTTTTTCTCAGAAAATTCTTACATTTCGGAACTGAACATGAAGTAAGAGATCTGAGAGTAGTGAGACTGCTTTTCATCCATAGACATAGATATAACTCTCGAACGGAATGAGGTAGGTAGTTGAAATTTTCAGAGTAGTTTAGGGAGATGAATATCTCGGTTAAGTTCGTTATTGGGCAAAATTGGCCAGATTTAATTTGATTTCTTCCATGGTGCTTTTCTCATTCTCATGATTGCTCATTTAATCTTGATAAATAAACTATTATTTGAATTGAATTTCCTTTAGGATGCAGTTCTATTATATGAATACATTGATATAATTCCCAACTCAGAGAAACCAATACTTTCGGAGATATAATTTGTCTGTTTGAACTAGAGCGCCAGAAAGCTCCTGTCCACAGGGCTTGTTAATTTAATACACACTACACAGGAACAGATCATTCTTGAAATCGGGATTGTCCTACTGTTCATAGGTTTTCTATATATGTAGTGTAATTTTGGCACTCATTACACCAAGTTCATTTTTAATTCCACAACAAGGACATATTTTGTTGTCTTTCCGTCCATTGGGTCGAAAATGGTCAGGCAAGTTTATTCGAATAAAGCTCATGATAATATAAATATAGATCACTAACAATAGGTATTGTATAATCAGGAATCAGCTAATCACTTACAGGTAATGTGTGAACTCTTATGTATCACAGCTTAGTACTGTGATCACTGGAGGGAAAGTTATTGTTTATGTTTATGCCTTCAATAACTGTGGTAACAAATCAAAATAAATTATGATACGTAGTATTGATTATAGCGTTTGAGTAAAAAATGTAGAATAAAGTGAAGTTCTTACACTGATATTCCTTCCACAGAATTCCTTCATCGTATCATTATTACGGTAATTTGCATTTATTATTTCTACGAATTTTATTATGTGGAGCTTCCATTTTCTTTTTTTTTTTAAGATTTAATCGTGAATATTCAGTCTCCGATCGCCAGTTATATCGCATTATTTTATTATGTGTATCCATTGCACCCATCAGTCGTTAAAATGCACGCACTTGCGATGTCCTACAACAAGGTTAGTGGATGGATGAGTTGGTAAGGTGGTGGTCAGATCGAAAATTGGAGGTAAGGTATGCAGGTTCGAATCCAAATGAGGAACGAAAATTTAATTTATTACGTTAATTCAATACAATGGTAATAGGGGTAAAATGAGAGGATGATTGAGTTATCCGAACGATGAAACGCAGAAATATAAGAAAAACATTTAAAATTATGTTTTTCCACCGTAATTCTTATTAATTCTTGCTCCCAAAATAGGTATCTGTTCGATAAAGAATTTCTGTATTAAAACTTTACCGTTTGGATGATAGTTTTTCGTTATTTAATCTGTATCAAAGGAGTAGAGGTTTTTGATAACGTTTTGTTGCTGGTTCAGATAACGATTTTTCGTTAGCGTACCGGACATTCAGATATTCTACCTGTAACGAATCGATAACGAATTGTTATACGGGTAGTCTGTGTACGAGTCGCCAGATGGCTCTTGTGACAATGGTTACTGGCGTTTGCTTTCCATTGTCGAACAACCTTCTTAGTTCATGAATCAGCCGCCAGATGACACTTGCAACATTGTATATTAGTGCAGCTTTGCATTATACTGGAGTAAATTATGGTGGAGGCATGCTTATGGTAAGAGTAGCCCTAGGCTCACTCTTATACCCCCCCCCCATGCCAGTAGCCTTAATAAGTAAAAAATGCAAGGATTTCTTTATTCTCAAAATGTTATACGATCATATAGTATTATACTAGTTGAACAATAATTTTCCTGATTCTTCATTAATTTTTAACTGGGATCAATCAAGTGTTCAACTTCCAATGTTCTTTTTGTTTGTTAGCGTACCGGACATTCAGATATTCTACCTGTAACGAATCGATAACGAATTGTTATACGGGTAGTCTGTGTACGAGTCGCCAGATGGCTCTTGTGACAATGGTTACTGGCGTTTGCTTTCCATTGTCGAACAACCTTCTTAGTTCATGAATCAGCCGCCAGATGACACTTGCAACATTGTATATTAGTGCAGCTTTGCATTATACTGGAGTAAATTATGGTGGAGGCATGCTTATGGTAAGAGTAGCCCTAGGCTCACTCTTATACCCCCCCCCCATGCCAGTAGCCTTAATAAGTAAAAAATGCAAGGATTTCTTTATTCTCAAAATGTTATACGATCATATAGTATTATACTAGTTGAACAATAATTTTCCTGATTCTTCATTAATTTTTAACTGGGATCAATCAAGTGTTCAACTTCCAATGTTCTTTTTCTGAAAAACAAGTTTTCCATTTGAATTTTCTTTTTAGCTTATAATGGCTATATCGAAACATAGTTTCCGACTATTTCGACCGACAAATCATATAATAGCTATCTTAAAACATAGTTTTTCGATTGATTCGACCAATAAATCATATATTAGCTACCTCAAAACATAGTTTTTGACTATTTCGACCGACAAATCATATAATAGCTATCTTAAAACATAGTTTTTCGATTGATTCGACCAATAAATCATATATTAGCTACCTCAAAACATAGTTTTTGACTATTTCGACCGACAAATCATATAATAGCTATCTTAAAACATAGTTTTTAGATTGCTTCGACCAATAAATCATATATTAGCTATCTCAAAACATAGTTTTCAGATTGATTCGACCACTAAATCAAGTATTAGCTATCTCAAAACATAGTTTTTAGATTGCTTCGACCAATAAATCTTGTACTAGCTATCTTGAAACGTAGTTCCAGATTGCTTCGACCAATAAATCATAATATGATTTATTGGTCGAAGCAATGGTGCAATCTGGAACTACGTTTCAAGATAGCTAGTACAATATCTGTTGGTCGAAGCAATCTAAAAACTATGTTTTGAGATAGCTAATACATGATTTATTGGTCGAGGCAATCTGAAAAGTATGTTTTGAGATAGCTAATATATGATTTATTGGTCGAAGCAATCTAAAAACTATGTTTTAAGATAGCTATTATATGATTTGTCGGACGAAATAGTCGAAAACTATGTTTTGAGATAGCTAATATATGATTTATTGGTCGAAGCAATCTAAAAACTATGTTTTGAGATAGCTAATATATGATTTATTGGTCGAAGCAATCTGGAACTACGTTTCAAGATAGCTATTACAAGATTTATTGGTCGAAGCAATCAAAAAACTATTTTTTGGGATAGCTAATATAATATATTAGCTATCTCATCTTGTAATAGCTATCTTGAAACGTAGTTCCAGATTGCTTCGACCAATAAATCATATATTAGCTATAAAAAATTTTAATGCTTGTGGCTTTTACTTGATGCAAATCCATATAAACTCAATGAAAAATTATATACGATTTACACTTATTTATTCAATATTGTGACGCGTTTCGTCGACACAGCGACTTCATCAGACTACATCATACTGATCAGTATGATGTAGTCTGATGAAGTCGCTGTGTCGACGAAACGCGTCACAATATTGAATAAATAAGTGTAAATCGTATATAATTTTTCATTGAGTCATATATTAGCAATCTCAAAACATAGTTTTTAGATTGCTTCGACCAATAAATCTTGTAATAGCTGTATTGACACATAGAAAGATCATAACAGGAATATTATTCTAACAGAATTTTATTAAAAATAGCAAATTGTTCTTGTTATAACGGTTTTGTTAATATATCAGCAAGCTGTGATTTTGTTGAAAAATACTCCGCTCTTAAAATATTATCTTCAAATAATTTCTGCTTCTCGAGATACTTTTTCTCCATGTATTTTAATCTACCACGAGAAGTGGTCTTTTCACATTGTGTTACAGCAGCTGTATTGCCCTCATATTTAATTATTGGAAATCTTACTTCACACAGTGTTTCCTCTGCGAGCCTAGTTATGAAGAGTATGTCATGTGATGCATCAGATATTGCAACATACTCAGCTTCTGCTGTTGATTTCGCTATTGAATTCTGTAATTCTGATCTCCAATGAATGAGATTACCATGAAATTGTATGAGGTATCCAGTTGTAGAACATCTTGTTTTGGGGTCACCCCCAAAGTCAGCATCTACAAAGGCTTCGAATATCCTGTCACTTGATTTATTATATCTAATTTTCAAGTCCCTAGTTCCATTTAGATATCGGAATATCCGCTTCATCATGACCCAGTGAATATCAGAAGGATTTGCTTGAAACCGTGCTAAGTAGTTAACAGCAAATGTTATGTCTGGTCTGGTACAACTTGCTAAAAATAACAATGCTCCAATGGCTCTTTTGTAGGGATAATCTCTTGTACTAACATATTTTTCGTTTTTGAAATAGCCTAATGGAATCATAGGAGTAGGTACAGGTTTTGAGTCTGCCATATTGAAATGTCGTAACATCTTATCAATGTATTCTGCTTGGCAGATTGAAATGTACTGTAATTCTTTGTGCACTTCAAAACCCACAAATTTCTTGATTGAATAGTCTTGTTCCAAAATGGACTAAAATTGGACTACATAAATCTGATTTGCCGCCAGAGTTGGAAATTGCGTAAAGAATTCTTTAGACTATTTCTTCTAAATTATGTTATCTCAAGTCATTGAAAATGACCGCATTTTTCTGAAAAATTTTTATGTAGATGGAAATATTCAACTTCTTTGAGTAAAATTACAATATCTTTTATAATCACTTATAATGATATTCCCCTTATATTTATCGTTTGTTTGAAACCTGAGCCTAATCTTATAGTTATTCTATTGAAATTATTTTGCAGGGAGCTGTAAAATTACAAACAAAGTCAAGACCACCGTAGCAGCTCTCAGCACCACCTTATATATATATATATATTCAATGAAAATTAATGTTGCTAGTGAATGTAGATGTAGAAAGGAAAAATAATTATGGAATATTGGTATGAATTTGCTAATTTTGACAATTGAAAATGCATGTTCAATTATCTGAACGAAATTGAAGAATCATACTTTTATTAACATTACATGTAGATCAAAATAAATCTCCATGTGTCAGCCCACAACTTACAACACTCAACAATCAAATCCTTTGATGTGTGATTCTTCAACTGGAAAAAACTTGATTATGAATTTTATCAATCATCAAGAGAGGTCTGAAATTTTCTCTGCGCATTAGAATGCTTATGAATGAATAATATAATGTTAATCTATAGATAATATCTGCCAATTTGTTGTTGGTTAGTACCTAATCTCTAACGTAGTAGGCTTTTGCTGCTATCAAAATTGAATATAGATAGTATCTCAATCTTTCCCATAATGGGGGTTACTCCTTTGGGTTGATCCTACTGATACTTTTCCATAAGATTTCTTCCATATAGTTAAATATTAAAAATTTAATGCTTGAGGCCTTTACTTGATGCAAATCCATATTAACTCAATGAAAAATTATATACGATTTACACTTATTTATTCAATATTGTGACGCGTTTCGTCTACACAGCGACTTCATCAGACTACATCATACTAAATTCTTAACAAGTTATTATCTCCCTATACCTAGACGACATGGACACAGAATCATTTAAAATAATATAAATATAAATAATAATAAGTTTCTCATGTAATTAGTTTTAAATGATTCTGTGTCCATGTCATCTAGGTATAGGGAGATAATAACTTGTTAAGAATTTAGTATGATGTAGTCTGATGAAGTCGCTGTGTCGACGAAACGCGTCACAATATTGAATAAATAAGTGTAAATCGTATATAATTTTTCATTGAGTTAAATATTATATGTATAACATTATATTATACGCTGTGGCTAGAGTCCCGACTCGGGATCCATGTCCAGTCCTGACTGGCGTCATTAAATTCGGGACTGATATTCGCTACCTACATCTAGTCTCGAATAACGACATCAAATGACGTCATTAGAAGTTTTGTCGGGACTGGTGGTCCGTCCCGACTCGGGAGTCGGGAGCCTCATACGGTCCCAAAATTATAAGAAGAATCATAACTCCATTAGGCATATATATGTGATATAATTCAATTCAAATAAATATCTCAATATTATATTCTTGAAAAATTTTAATTCAAAGGCACTAATGTTGTTTACTGAAAATAAAGTAATTTTACTCCTAAATTTAAACAATGTATCGTGTGAATTTTTAACAGTACCAACGCCTCCTTTGAATTTTCTTAACGTTTATGCATTTCGAATGGAAATACTGAAGGCAGGCTTTACATTTTATTGAGGCGATGCAAGAATCTTATAGCCTCTCCCCTAATCGCAGATTAGATTAGAGGTGGTTGAGGTTCTACGGGACCCTACTAGCTCCTAGCAAACCTAAAATATGGATGTTAAGTGGGCGCCAGACACTCCAACTTCAGAAAAACTCGAATCATATTTTACAAATTTATTCAATCCAGTCTAAAGATTGGCCAATGTGAAACATGCAATAGAAATACTAAGTCAGACTGATCACAAATGAAATGATTAAACTACTTATCTTGGAATCGTTTCAAATATAGTCACTATGGGCAACTTCACAATGAGTCAATCTAAGTGTCCAATCAGGTTCCCCAAATTAGCAACAGGAACTGGATATCATGTAACTCGAGACTGGTCTTCTTCGTCGATTGCTAGGTCCCTCTATCCAAACGAAATAATTCCAACCAGGTGGTTGTCCTGGGAAACAGCGTAGATATTCCTCCAACTGAATAACTCGAGGTACGTGCCTGACAGGTGGTTCTCAAAGCAGGATTATGAAACTTCCTTTGTATGGAAGCAATTCAAAGATAATCCAACAGCTACAGAATAAGGTATAAAAGGGTTCCTGCAAGATACATAATTCTTAGACTTCATCCTTGCAAATAACGTGCCCATTTCGAGTTCTAGTTCACAATTTAGATATAATGACAATGTGATTCATTCAAGTTACAAAGTGGTCATAAAATTATTCCAGTTAAAAACTACAAAACGACTGGAAAAACATCAATCCGGCTTTCTATTTTCACTAAATGATTCTGAAGGATGAATTAGTTCTTAAAAGAGAATAATGGATAATAATTGCCGGGAAAAACTAGAGCTCAAAATGGCCACGCGGACAGATAACGGAGAAGCAAAAATATGATTATAATACAAGCAAAAATATTATTGAAAAGTTAAGCTGAAAGAATGATGAATTAATTACTAAATATGCATCAGAACATGTCGTCAATTGAAAGCAAAATGGATTAAAACCTACCAGATTCGGAACCCTACATTCAAGGAAAATGGCCACAACTCAAGATAACTAACAACTCCACGGCCACCGAACAAATGATCGTCCCTCGACCAGTCAACGAACCCCTCCCGCTGATCGCGCCGACGTTCAATTCACATCGACCAAAGAATCGAGCACGGACCTAGATCACACGCACTTAACAAGTCAGGGGCTTCCCAACCAATACAACCGGGGTACACAAAATACAACCAAACTTTCAAATACAAACGGGATTCTCAAGAACCCGTTACACCCCCTCACCAAGAAGAGTGCAGGCCAGACGAAGCAGAAAACCACCTGCAAGGGAAGATGAAAAAAAACGTCAAATCCGTGTAGGCTACAAATTAGCGACATCGAGCGAAACATGGTCCGATCATTTCCAACTTCAATCCTAAACAATAGACTGCAATCACGAGTCCCAAATTCGAAATAAAAAAAAATCTCAAACTGACGACAAAATCCTCCCCTACGGTTCGAAGACAAATTCTCTTTCAAACTTAACAGGGAGACTTCAACGTCAAAACCACGAGGCGTCTTAAACCCTCAAAACAACAACCAGGCGAAAGAACATGACCAGACCATACTCCACCCATATCACCAATCAATGTTCATCCAATGAACCAAATTCGAGCCTAAAAACAGTCAAAATCAGGCAAAGTTCAATCCGGGCCTAAATAGAACAGGAACTCATCACAGGTGACACATAGGTGCGACGCTTCAAGACCGGCATGATCATAGCAGTTGGAGGAAACAAAAATATACCGAAATATACGCAATCTTAAATTCCAGATTTCAAGGGAAAAACGTCGCAAAACGAACGAATGAAATACACGGACTCAAGTCCAGTAGTACTAAATGGTTACCAAAATAACAACTACATACCAGTAGTTCTGATAAGGGAAAAGGGCCAATAACTCCGAGGCAAAGATGGCGGCGAATAGTTCCGATGCGTAGAGAGGAGAATATCTCCGAGAAGAAGAACGGCGAAAATTCTATCGTCAATTCTAATTGGTCCTATCTAACCCAGGGTAAGGTCTCCAATATCTTTCTAGTACAAAGCTCAAAACAATCTACACAAAAATAAAATATTTGAGCACAAGACAACCACCACAATTCAAACTTCTACTCAAATACACTTCCAAACTCGACTCTGACCGACTATCGCTAGAGATAAAAAAAAAATCGCATAAAAATAATTCTCAATAAATTAGGACGAGACAAAACAGATACAGGCAAAGAAGCAAAATGACTAGAAATACTAAAGCACGATGAAGCAAGTCCCCTAAAAAAAATATCAAGAATACCACTATTTACATCAACTTTTTCCTTATCAAACTTGATCCCCCTAATTGACAATTCATAATTCAATTCCCTGGTTCTCAAAAATCTTACTTCCATCGTGCTATATCAAATTTAACCTAACCGAACTATATCAACTAACACACCGTATGATACCCAGATGAGACAAGTTAGAGAAAACCGAATCGATGTCCGACCAGTCGGTTCTCCGAAGTTCGAGTGTCAATTTTAGAAAGGTTTTGCTAAGTTGGATAAAAACAAATACGCGTTGGGCGCCAATTGTATAGCCTCTCCCCTAATCGCAGATTAGATTAGAGGTGGTTGAGGTTCTACGGGACCCTACTAGCTCCTAGCAAACCTAAAATATGGATGTTAAGTGGGCGCCAGACACTCCAACTTCAGAAAAACTCGAATCATATTTTACAAATTTATTCAATCCAGTCTAAAGATTGGCCAATGTGAAACATGCAATAGAAATACTAAGTCAGACTGATCACAAATGAAATGCTTAAACTACTTATCTTGGAATCGTTTCAAATATAGTCACTACGGGCAACTTCACAATGAGTCAATCTAAGTGTCCAATCAGGTTCCCCAAATTAGCAACAGGAACTGGATATCATGTAACTCGAGACTGGTCTTCTTCGTCGATTGCTAGGTCCCTCTATCCAAACGAAATAATTCCAACCAGGTGGTTGTCCTGGGAAACAGCGTAGATAATCCTCCAACTGAATAACTCGAGGTACGTGCCTGACAGGTGGTTCTCAAAGCAGGATTATGAAACTTCCTTTGTATGGAAGCAATTCGAAGATAATCCAACAGCTACAGAATAAGGTAAAAAAGGGTTCCTGCAAGATACATAATTCTTAGACTTCATCCTCGCAAATAACGTGCCCATTTCGAGTTCTAGTTCACAATTTAGATATAATGACAATGTGATTCATTCAAGTTACAAAGTGGTCATAAAATTATTCCAGTTAAAAACTACAAAACGACTGGAAAAACATCAATCCGGCTTTCTATTTTCACTAAATGATTCTGAAGGATGAATTAGTTCTTAAAAGAGAATAATGGATAATACTTGCCGGGAAAAACTAGAGCTCAAAATGGCCACGCGGACAGATAACGGAGAAGCAAAAATATGATTATAATACAAGCAAAAATATTATTGAAAAGTTAAGCTGAAAGAATAATGAATTAATTACTAAATATGCATCATAACCTGTCGTCAATTGAAAGCAAAATGGATTAAAACCTACCAGATTCGGAACCCTTCATTCAAGGAAAATGGCCACAACTCAAGATAACTAACAACTCCACGGCCACCGAACAAATGATCGTCCCTCGACCAGTCAACGAACCCCTCCCGCTGATCGCGCCGACGTTCAATTCACATCGACCAAAGAATCGAGCACGGACCTAGATCACACGCACTTAACAAGTCAGGGGCGTCCCAACCAATACAACCGGGGTACACAAAATACAACCAAACTTTCAATTACAAACGGGATTCTCAAGAACCCGTTACAATCTAAAGGCTGGTTTATGCTGGCCGGTAATTTTAGCTTACCCTAAACTTAAAAATTTAAACATAGAATTCTAGTGCTATGGTTTATACTAAGACTGAAGAATCCGTTAATTTATTAATAATAATTATAATAAATAAGTTAACGGATTCTTTAGTCAACCATAGCACGAGAATTATTTGTTTCAATTTCTAAGTTTAGAGTTAAGTTAAAGTTACCGGCCAGCATAAACCAGCCTTAACATTGTGTCGCATAACATACCGTACATTTCGCATAGATATTTATTAGCATCCTTTTCAGATGTTCAACTTCGGGATGCACTTTGACGCCCGACACTTTCTCTGGATTACTTTCAATATGGCAAACCTCAACTTTTTCACCAATTCGAATAGCATTGTATGCTGCTTCTTCTTCTCCTAAAATCCAAGACAACATTTTCTCCTGTTTTCTTTTGATACCCAAGTTAGCAAAATCCACAACTTCCTTTTTTGGCGCTCTAGTTCCTCGGAACTGAGTGCTTATCAATTTGCCCAAATGTCTGTAATTTTCGAATATTTCGATGAAAATGGTCTTAAACGATTTGGTTCGACTCACTGATCAAGAATCCGTGGTCGAAATTCATTCTGTCCGGCCGTAGGCACGATAACTCTCGAACGGAATGAGCTAGATAGTTGAAATTTTCAGAGTAGGTTTGGGGGATAAATATCTCGGCTAAGTTCGTTATTGGGCATAATAGGACAGATGGTTTCGGAGTAATAAAAAAAAAATTTTTTTTACAAATCAAATTCCAAATTAAATTTTTTTTAATGAGCAGTTTTATCATAAGAATCCATTCATATCATTTTTAACTCTAACAAGCTGATACTTTCGGAGATATGATTTTTCAAAATTTCAATGTAAATCGTATTTCACAGATTGATATAATTATTCTATGTATGAATTGCCATAATGTCAACTTGACAGAAGGGAATATTGTAACTTCAAAAATATTGGGGTTGAAATACTCGTATTTTAGCGATGCAACGGGTACCTCACCCGAAAATGTTTGAAAATATTACGTAAATATTGTCAGCATAATTCTGTAGTTCGAGAGAGGAGAAAATTTGGTGAACGTAGATCAGGAAATTTTTGATCGATTACAAGGTAATTTTTTATTATTACTTATCTTCTTTCATACATGTTTTATGGAATACCTACTATTTGTAGGTACTTTGAACCTGTTTTGGGCAATTGTCATACGAAACTTGTTTTTTTGGCGCTCTAGTTCCTCGGAACAGAGTGCTTATCAATTTGCCCAAGTGTCTGTAATTTTGGAATTTTTAACTGAAAATGGTCTCAAACGATTTGGTTCGACTCACTGATCAAGAATCCGAGTGCGAAATCGATTCTGTCCGGCCGGCCGACCGGCCGTAGGCACGATAACTCTCGAACGAAAGGAGTTAGCGGATTGAAAATTGCAAGGTGGTTTTGGAGCGTAAATATCTCGTTCAAGTTCGTTAATGGGCGAAATCCATCAAGGGGTTGCGGAGTTATGGCTGATTTTAGTAAAAATATTTTTTATGAATATTTCCGAAACCGACCACTCGATCTATCTGAAATTTAGCATCAAATTGTAGAATCATGACCTTTATACGCATGTGAAGTTTTGTATTGACCAGATTACCGCAAAGTGTAAAAAAAAAATTTGAAAATGTGATGCAGTTCTCATTCTCATGATTGCTCATTTAATCTTGATAAATAAACTATTATTTGAATGAATTTCCTTTATGATGCAGTTCTATCATATGAATACATTGATATAATTCCCAACTCTGAGAAACCAATACATTCGGAGATATAATTTTTTCTTTTTTACTTCACGTTGATTGCGGTAAGACCCTTTAGTCTATATTTTTTTATCTCAGGCATTTTTACGGACCCAATATCCACATAATTGCACATATTTTCATTATTATTTTCATCTAGCCAAATTCCATCTGGTTAAGTTTGGCTATCATTTCTAGAATTTTGGATTTGGTTGATAAATGTTATCCGAAAAGGATGCTAATAAATATTTATGCGAAATGAGCGGTATGTTATTTATTTATTTATTTATTTATTTATAAAGGAGGAATAGAAACGGGACTGACCCAACGACACAACGTTAGATTCTTGCATCGCCTCAATAAAATGTGAAACCTGCCAGTATTTCAATTTGAAATGCATAAAAGTGAAGAATATTCCAAAGAGGCAGTGGTACTGTTCAAAATGCACACGTTAGAATCTTTAAATTTAGGATGCAAATTACTTTAGGGCTTTTCGGAAAGTGTGATCGTGTTAACCCGATCACACTTTCCGAAAAGCCCTTTTATTTTTTGTGAACAATATAACGGCTAGTTTCATGATAAGTTGTAACGACTATTTAAATTTAAAGCATTCTTTAGTTGGACATTTTAAACCAAACTGTCTATTTAAAGGATGATTTAAATTTAAAGAGACTTTTCGCCGTATTCACAAAGCATTCAATCGCCGTTAGGTCCTAACTGAGATCCTCAGTTAAGGATAAATAAGAATAGCAATCTCAGTTAACGTGAAAATTAACGTGAAACAGGCCTCTTTCACCACCGTTAAATACATTAACTGAGGTTGCGATTCAAATTTATCCTTACGTGAGGACCTCAGTTAGGACTTAACGGAGATTGAATGCTTTGTGAATACGGCGGATTAAAACTTATCATGTAACCGACCGTTAGTGACTGAAATAAAATTTGTCAAGGGTATAAAATATCGTAACATTCATTTGAATTAAATAATATCACGTTTGTGCCTAATGGATATGATTCTTCTTATAATTTCGGGACCGTATGCGGGTCCCGAGTCGGGACGGACCACCAGTCCGGACAAGACTTCTAATGACGTCATTTGTTGTCGTTATTCTAGACTAGATCTAGGTACCGAATATCAGTTCCGAATTGAATGACGTCATTCGGACTGGATATGGATCCCGAGTCGGGACTCTAGTCACAGCGTATATTATATTAATATGTTTGAATTTCAATTCAAAACGATGATACTCCCATTCAATATTTTTAATTTAAATGATGACTTGAAAAACCATTATTGAATGAAATATGTGTATTCCTGATGAAATAAATTGACAAGCAAAGATATAGGTATAGAAGGCATTTCAGTCAGAACTTTCAAGTTGAAATTTTCCTGAAATTGCATCTTGGAACAAAAATTGGGAAGTGCTGTAGCTTCCATAAATAAAACAGAAATTGATAAGAATGGGTGAGTTTTTATTTTAATCGAAATGTCTAATCGATTAATCGTAAATGAATCGATGGATTTTTATTTTCAAGTATTGATTCACTTAACGAAAATAAAAACATACCGATTCTTTTACGTTTAATCGATTAGAAATTTAGATCAAAATAAAAACGCACGCTATATTTCAAATGTCCCCGCCATAGGAAAAACGTAGTTCTAATTCTAACCACTGATGTCGCTAGCGCTGCACCCCGGTCACGCCACAGTATAAGAATATTTTCTCATATCACGTTTGATGGCTGTGTGGTCTTTGATACTGTGAGTTATATCGATAAGAAAATGAATACTCTAGTGCTTTTTCGATCTTTGTGAAGACAAATTAATAGCTACATTTTTAAACTGGAAATTGATATTCTTAGAATTTGTAAACTATAGCGTATTATATAAGATATAATACGAACAAGTTCTCAAAATGTACTCCATTTCGATTTATAAGCTACAGTACATTTCCTTGGTACCTTTGGAACATTTTGAAATGATTTTCGAATCGGGTTTGTTCATTTCCATGCCACCACTTATTGTATATTTGAAAACGCTTATCCCGCGTGTTCATTTATATTTCATTTTAGGAGAATACAATATTCTTATTCTAGATAATATGCCCACATATGATAAAATATAGGATTCCAATCGAGATAACTTGAGGGTTAGTTACGAGGGCCACTACAGCCGATTCGAGCATTTTCAAAGTTCTAACTGAAAAGTCTATATCGATGAGCCTGATGTATGAAACATCTAGTCATTAAATATAATTAATATTACGTACTATCCTGCTGTCCTATATTCGACGTTTAAGTATTTCCGTTCCCAAATGAAACATACTGTATATATTGATATATAAAAATTTTGATATTGTATTTTTTTGTTATTAGAGATGAAATTAAATTACATATGGTCCTATGAGAGTCTAGTGCTTATAAAGAATTATGTAGGCCAACTAGAACCTATGTACCTATGTAGCAACATGAATATTTAAATCAGCAAAGGCCAAATAACATGTATTTTGAAGAAGGAGAAAAAACTGATTACATCGCTGAGGACGATAGTTTAAAACCTGATGTATTTTCAATCTCATAGAGTGTTAAATGCTGAAAAATATTTGTACTTTTCTTTCAGTAAAGTTCGGTTCAATAAATAGGGGTGCTCCAACAACTTCGCGAAGGGCTCTCCTTTTGCGCTCTCCAAGTTTCATGATTTACGGCAGACAGTGCCATATTTCTATCGAGGAAATGGCTTGGCATACTGAATATACTCATTCATCTGAATTACAAAAGCGTAAAGGTGGCAAATCTGCAGAAAAGAAGATCCGCACAACAATAAATATCAGTTAAACAAACTTATGTCACCTGAGACCATATCTAACATTAGCGCTTATCTTGATGCTGCGGATCGAGATTTTTTCATGATTCTTTTGCCGCAGGCGAATAATAGGTTATAATAATTAGTTTTTGCGCGTATGTCTGGGGAACATCGCGTTATCATTTTGCTCAAATGTCTGTAATTTTCGAATTTTTTGACGAACATGTTTCAAACGATTCGGTTCTACTACCTGATGTAAAATTCGAGGTCAAATTTGATTTGGTCCGGCCGGCTGGCCGTCCGTCGCCACAATAACTTGAGAACGGAAAGCGATAGGAACTTGAAAATTTCAGGGTAGGTGGCGCAGAATCGGTCCAATGGTTTCCGAGTAATACATTTGTTTTCAACCAATACTAATCCGATCGAATTGAATCTTGGTAAGTAGTTGTAGAATACGAACCTAAGTACGTTTGTGAAATTTTGTGAGGATCGTATCGCTAGAAAATTTTAAAAAAGTTATTAAAAAATATTATTTATGTCATGATAACCTATCAAAGGTAAAAGATAGCGACTTGAAATTTTCAGGTTAGGTTGCGAATCTGAATGTAAAATTTAAGTTTATTTATAGGCATAATCGGCCAAATGGTTTTGGAGTTATAACAATCAGAAATTTCGTTGTTATTTCCTCAATAACTCGAGAAATGCAGAACAGATCCAATTAAAACATGGTTATCAGTTGTAGAATGCCAACGCAAAAATTTTCGCGAAATATCGTGTGAATCGTATAACTAGAAATTTATATTGTTGGAGATACGAGCAGCCTTGTGTCATTTAAGTAGCTGGATGGGTGATCATGGCCTCGATAACTTTCGAAAAAAATGAGATAGGGACCTACAATTTTCAGGGTGGGTCTCGCATCCGAATGTGAGAGTTAAGTTCGGTTTTATTTATTTATTTATTTAGTTAATAATTACATCATTCTACAACCAAGGCCAATTACAGAATGGGAAAGAAGATATTCAAAGAAAGAAACTTAAAAATAATACATTCGAAATTTTAAAAATAAAAAACCTAGAATAAACAGATAAATACATTCAAGCATGAGCTGAAAAAAAACTCATTGAGAAAAACAGCTCACACCCAAACATCCACAGAGAAGTTACGATCCCAGAACAGCCTTTCTTATGTCAGGTTGACTACAATGGAAAATATCCACAACATTCTGGATGGACATTTAGTCATTACATATACGATACAGAGGCGAAAAACGAAGAATGTTCGAATATGGAAAAAACAGGTAAAATGTTGTTCCATTGCGTACATGCAGTCTAGGAACATGCAGATTAACTAAAGCTAGCAAGTAGGGACAGTCAAATGACGGGCATAGAATATTTCTGAGGAATAAATTACCCAAGTATGTACGACGCCGTTCGAGGGAATCAACTCGAAATCTGCTTAGCAACTGTCCATGTGGTACACCACGGTTCGGATGAACGCCATCAAGTCTGAAACTATCAAACTTCAAGAATCGCCTCTGTAAAATTTAAGTTTATTTATAGGCATAATCGGCCAAATGGTTTTGGAGTTATAACAATCAGAAATTTCGTTGTTATTTCCTCAATAACTCGAGAAATGCAGAACAGATCTAATTAAAACATGGTTATCAGTTGTAGAATGCCAACGCAAAAATTTTCGCGAAATATCGTGTGAATCGTATAACTAGAAATTTATATTATTGGAGATACGAGCAGCCTTGTGTCATTTAAGTAGCTGGATGGGTGATCATGGCCTCGATAACTTTCGAAAAAAATGAGATAGGGACCTACAATTTTCAGGGTGGGTCTCGCATCCGAATGTGAGAGTTAAGTTCGGTTTTATTTATTTATTTATTTAGTTAATAATTACATCATTCTACAACCAAGGCCAATTACAGAATGGGAAAGAAGATATTCAAAGAAAGAAACTTAAAAATAATACATTCGAAATTTTAAAAATAAAAAACCTAGAATAAACAGATAAATACATTCAAGCATGAGCTGAAAAAAAACTCATTGAGAAAAACAGATCACACCCAAACATCCACAGAGAAGTTACGATCCCAGAACAGCCTTTCTTATGTCAGGTTGACTACAATGGAAAATATCCACAACATTCTGGATGGACATTTAGTCATTACATATACGATACAGAGGCGAAAAACGAAGAATGTTCGAATATGGAAAAAACAGGTAAAATGTTGTTCCATTGCGTACATGCAGTCTAGGAACATGCAGATTAACTAAAGCTAGCAAGTAGGGACAGTCAAATGACGGGCATAGAATATTTCTGAGGAATAAATTACCCAAGTATGTACGACGCCGTTCGAGGGAATCAACTCGAAATCTGCTTAGCAACTGTCCATGTGGTACACCACGGTTCGGATGAACGCCATCAAGTCTGAAACTATCAAACTTCAAGAATCGCCTCTGTATATTCTCCAGACTCCCGACGTGTACACTGTACCCAGAGCTCCAGATGATGCATCCATATTCAAGCTTTGACCTCACAAGCACATTAAACAAAACAAAATATCTCCCAGTATCCCACAACCATCGCGGAATTTCTCACGATAAAAACAATGGGCCTTGAAAGCACTTGCATGAGACTACTGAGCGCACATGCGCTGTAAAACAAAGTTTCTGATCAAACAAAACGCCCAAATCTTTATATTCTACCACCCTATTGAGAACGTAGCCCCCACGTTATATGGGAACGCGATCATGATGTGTGTGAAGTTCTGACGTGAAGTCAGAAGCTTTTGCGCGTATGTTCTTTTGTCCATTCTTCCACCTAATTTACCATGGTAAATTCGATTAAGAATGATACAGAAGAATGGACAATAGAACATACGCGCAGAAGCTTCTGACTTCACGTCAGTGCTTGAACCATTTTTGTTTTGCGATTGTTTTGAAATTTTCTAGGGGTGCGGTGCTTAAAAGGATGATTTTAGATGATTTGAATATAAAAACAATTTTTTGTGACATTCTTAATCTTTATTGATGGTTATTGGTCATAATAGCGAGATAGTAATTGGCCTCTGAAGGTATCATATATAATCATATATGTATATATACATAGTGATATAATAAATTTGATTAGTCAATATTACAGAAAAATCTGTTCTACACAATAGTTAAATTTACTTTCTTGCTCCTTGATCAACGATATAACCACATCTTTTTTTCCATCTGCACAAATTTGGGAAGTGTGAACAATTTTATTGAGTTTCGTTTCGACTCTCAAATTAATACTGTTCAATTTGTCATTGACTTGTTGCAGGGTTTTCATGATACAGGTCTTCTCTTTCTCGCAGTCTGCTATGTTAATACATATTTCCAAGTTTTTTTGTAATTGTTTTGAAACACGATTAACGGAACCAATAGTTAGATTTATGAAATAAAGTGACAAATCTGCTCTGCATACGCTGTAAATTACTGACTCTGTTGTATTGATAATGTTTAACTGAACTCTGTCCTGTTGTAAGCAGTCAGCTATACTTTTTTTTTTCACTAATGATTTTCCATATGCTGATGTTTCTAAATCATTCAAAATATCCCTTTCGGACTGTATGCCATATTTGGTATTTTGTATAATTTCATCGACATATTCTCTGGTGGTCTGTATTTTGTCAACGATATCTGTCACTGTGATATTCATTTTCAGTTCTGCTTTTGTCACATCTTGTGTGAATAGTTTCATTAAGTCTTCCACACAGGCTGCCTTTACCTGTAATAATAAAAGAACACTGAGTAAATGATATAATGTCTAAGAAGGGAAAGAAGGAACTTGTTTAGCTAATCATTTTAGAACACCATATTCCGTGCACCTTTGCAGAAAAATTCGAGACAACGCATTTTCAGTAAATCATATTCAATGATTCTACTTGCTTAACATCTTTCGATACGGACGCTTGATCATTAAATGTAAGTAAAACAAGTTATCTGAACAATTGCATTTTTTTCGGAATGTACTAAGACATTATAGGTCATGGAATATGGAAGAACAAAGAAACACATGCTGTTTTAAACAGGAAGGGCAGCAATAACTAAACAAAGTGGCAGCTGAGACTTGTAAATTGTCTTGTTCATATCGAAATTGCGATTTCCATTCAGAAATCCATCTTACGGTTTGAAACTTTAATCATTACTAGTTTTTACCATCTCCAGAAAACAATATACAAATCAATATTGTTGAGGTGTATATCCATTTCATAACTTATTCTGTAAACTCTGCTCTATAACTGTGAACACACAAAATTGAAAATTTAGCAATGGTTTTGAAATACACAGTCAAAACTCCTGGATAAACTCAATTTTACATATTTTCAAAAGTGGCTATCACTTGAGCTACTCATTTTTGATTTCAATGATATTTTTTGCCAATTCGGCCGTAACAATACAGTGGTTGATTTTTTGATTGAGAGTTGAATTAGAGAATGTGCGAGGTGATTAAATCTGAAGATGTTTTTCGCCCGAAAATTTTTAAATCTTTTAGGATACAGCTGCTATAACCGGACGTATCAACTATTCTCAAAATATAGCACCATGTATGTATAACTATTGTGTCGGGTGAACGAACCCCAGCCCACTGCTGCGACCAGTCAATCTATCATGGCAAGCCTTCATTTATACTTCATCAACGAGCTCAAGCCTTTTGATGAGGGAGATGAGTTTGGTGGGTGAGAACTTGCCCCTAACCCTCAGTCTCAGTTTTTGGAGTCATTGATCCTCAAATCTGATGCTGTCCCCAGCGAGGCAGTCACACATGATGAACCTACTCGTTAGACTCGTTGTCCTCCAGGCATATTTTGCACTCAGGCCCCTTAACCCTAACCTAGTTAGGTGTTTTCTGAGACCACAGTCAGACCTGAGCCAAAGAACATTGCGCAGTGCTAGTGAAAGCACTTGAAGTCTTTTTGTACTCCTGACCATATTTTGAAACCAGTGCTTAGTGCTTAGTATTTCAAGCACTTCATGAAAAGGCTTAGTGCTAAGTAATCCCTTATGTGCCCCCGAGCACTTCTGAGGGCTACTAAGCACTAAGGCTGCTTGTATACCATCAGCACCACGCGACAGCTAAGATACTGAGACGATATTTTTCAACGAGTTATTTGTGTCGTATGGCCATTGCATCACCGTATCTTTGGTGAGGGCGCTTCCATCACTAACCTCGTACCGCGACCAGAGCTGTGCCGAGCACTGAAGAAAAGTTCTTCAAGCCCTAAGCACTAAGCACTCAATAAAAATGATCACGACGCTCGAGCACAAAGCACCGCGATTTCACAAAAGGCTTGCGATTACTAAGCACTTTATAAAAGTAATTCGATTTTTCGAGCACTAAGCACTAAGCACTTTTAGAAATCTGTTGGAAATGAGGATATTTACTCCAAATGGTTATATAAAATTGTATTCTATTGGAGAAATATGTGAACGAGCAAACTTGCATTCCCCATATGCATCATTGACGGAGTGCAGCCAAACAAATTTCTATGAAATTATCGAACTTAAATTAGTTCTATTTATTTATTTATTTATACGATTAACAAAAGCCAAGTTAACCTATGTGGCTCAAAACAAGCTAAAGAAAAACAAACAAAGCAAAAAGAATGGGTGCAGAAAGCAGTGAGAAAAAAAGAATTTCTTGCAATAGAAAAAAAAAACAAAAAATTAAAAAAATAATTCAAATTCAAAATGGACAAATTGTACGCAACAGTTTGAGTTTTACCAAAACAAACTTAAGTTAGAACTGGACCAGTTGTCAAACCCCACTTTGAATTGGTTCACGTTCGGCGCACACACAACATCACTCGGAATTTTGTTCCGAACATGGAAAACTCTGTTCGACAAAAAGTGTTCCCGCGAAACCGAGCGGAATGCTTCCCTGTATAGTTTATAGGGGTGGCCTCGGAGTCCAGCAATGGTGTTCATGCGGTATAAATGTGACAGATCCACTCCGGAAGACCCATGCAGTATTTTGTATGTTGAAATGACATCCCCTCTTAAACGACTGTGTTCGAAGGTGGTAAGCTGGAGATTCTGCAATCTGTCTCGATAATCTGGTCTCTGGCTTCCATATGGCATTCTGGTGACTCTCCTCTGTATTCTCTCCAGCCTGTCAGAGTCTCTACGGAAACGAGTATCCCACGCTGTACCCGCATACTCGAGGATCGGTCTTATGTATGACTTCAGTAGATGGTAAGATGTTGAGATAGAGCAGCGACCGAACACCTTTTCGAAGAGATAACACCTCTGAGAAGCCCTGCGACAGACAGTGTCCACATGATTCGTCCAGCTAAGTTCCTCATTCATTACAACACCGAGGTCAGTGTGCGAAGAGCATGGCCGAATTGAACTTCCACCAACAGTGTACTTTAGGCGAAGATTGGACGCACCAAGATGCAGCACGGTGCACTTCTCCGGGTTAAGTGGAATCAGCCAGGTAGCACACCACTCTTCGATTCTTTTCAGATCCTGACACAGTGCCCCATAAGAGACCAAGGGATTGGCGTACATTTTAGTGTCATCGGTGAACATGGAAACTGCCGATGTAAGGAGGCCAGGTAAATCCGCTGTATATAAAAGAAATAATAGTGGGCCCACAACTGAACCTTGTGGAACCCCACTGGTGGAATATCGTGGAGCAGAGTATCTGCCACCAACCCTTACTGAAAAGTAGCGCTCGGCGACAAAAGAACGTATCCACTTCAGAATGGACCCTCTCACCCCGACATGCTCTAGTTTTTCGAACAACCTACGAAAAGGTACCCTATCGAATGCACGAGCAAAATCTAAATAAATGATATCCACTGGTGTTCTGGAATTCATTGCACTTGTCCAGTCATCAAGACATTGCAATAGGTTGGTCGTAGTTGATCTACCAGGGACAAAACCATGCTGGTTTGGGGGTATTATAGAGTTTGTCAGAGCGAACTGCATTATTTCGTCGACAAAAATCCTCTCGCATATCTTCCCAACAACACTAGTTACCGTTATGGGCCGATAGTTATTAGCGTTAGTTTTATCTCCCTTCTTGAAGATTGGCGTAACGGACCCTGACAACCAGGCAGCAGGCAGTCGATGTACAGCGAAGAACATGGTGTAGAGTGAACACAAAGGCCTAGATAAGGCAGTGGCGCATCTTCTCAAGACAAAGGGAGAAACACCGTCAGGGCCAGGTGATGAGGCCTCCTTTAGGTTTTTGAGGTGTTCTTCCACAAGCTCAGGAGTGAAACAGATATCATTGATCTCGGTGACGGATTTGTCACCCACCATCTGGGGAACCGTACCCTGGGGTTCCTCTGAAAATGCTGCGGAAAAAAATACTTGCAAAAATTTCAGCCGACTCCGAATCATCGCCGCTCAGCTGACCAGAGGGGCCTCGGACAATGGGAACTGACACCTTGGTGTTCAATGACGAACGGACGTAGCTGTAGAACTTCCTATGATTCTCGGATCTGACAAGGTTATTCTCATAGTTACTTCTAGCCAATGACTAAGTTTTATTTAGTTCATTAGAGTATTGCCTGTGAAATTGATAGTCTTGATGGGATTTACTCTGCATGTAGCGTTGCCATATAGACTTTTTGTGACGAATCTACTTTTGCATCTCATGAGTGATCCATGGCTTCGCAGGGAAAACAGTAATTGCTCTCTTTGTGGTACTCCGCTTAATTCCATCATTAAGCACATTCAAAAACAACTCCCATGCTTCGTTAATCTCCCCCGTAGAGGTCAGTCCTGACCAGTCAGCAGCAAGTAAAATCTCGTTCAACTTAGTGAAATCTATCACATCCTTCGTCCTCACCTGCCTCCTCACTAAAGGTGGCAAGGAAAATTGGAACGTGGACTTTAGTACGACATGATCCGATCGGCCAAAAGGTGGAAGATAACTAATGTCCGACGTGAGTTCTTCATCGTTGACCAATAAGATCCAGCAATGACGGAATCTGCCCCTGGCGAAAACGTGTTGGTGAGTTGATCAATTGACTGAATTCTGAACCATCAAGGAAATCTATTAGAATTTGTGAAGCAGAGTTTAATCCAGGAAGGCTTGACGAAGATAGTGGCCACTTTATGTCTGGGTAATTAAAATCTCCGGCCACCATTGTGGAAATCTTGTCTGAAGAGAGTGCTTTTATATGATCAAATAAAGTAACATCGAAAGGGGAGGCTCTTGGTCTGTATACGCAACCTATGTTGAGGAAAAAAGAGCCATTGGAAATTTTTAGAAACAAACTGTCGACGCCGGGAGTATCCAACCGATCGGCAGAAACTGAAAAGTTATCACTTACATCGGTATGCACATATATACAGACACCGCCAGGTCCAATAGTGGTTGTACTATCACCCCTGTGAAGAGTATAACTCGGAATACTATAAAGTGAATCTGGTACTTCAGGTCCCAGCCAGGTCTCCGCCAATAGAATAAACATAGGTTTCTGGACACTCACAAATGCCAAGATCTCGTTGAACTTGGAATGAAGGGACTGCACATTAGAATATACAAAAGGCCACTCCTTAAACAAGGAATTCGATGTAGTTATGGACAGTTTTTTGAGATAGAACAAACATGGACGATTGATGGCTCTCCCTTCACGTACTTTATAGTTATATCTTCCTCACCAGAGTCTATTCTTCTCTTCAGCTCCAAACGTAGGGTCTTCAGTGCATCCAGCTGCGCAGGTGTTTTGTCATCCGATATCTTCACCTCCTTGAATTCACGGACATTCCGCAGCAACTTCCCATTACGGAGTATACTAGCTACCATATTTGCACTTCCGAACGACACTTTCCACAAGGTGTTGGAGGACCCCAGTGGGATGACATCGGCAGTGTTGTCATGGGCTCGCACATTTATAACTGCCAGACATCGGTGTAAAAAATCACGGTCCAAATTAAAGTCGGAGCCTGTCCGGAGACCCGAAATCACCAAATTGTGAGATCGCCTTACTCTCTCCATAACTTCCGCGGACGACAAAATAGGATCTTTATCTTCCACAACTCCAACCCTCTTTGATAGCTTTTTCAACGTATTAGTGTTATCAGTCTGTTTGAGCTGAAGTTCATTCAGCTTTGACTGATTCGAATGTATCAGTGCTTCATGCTCAGCCAACTTGCCGTGCTGCTGGATCGTAGCAACAGATAACCTAAACTCCGCCTACAAGTTTATCTGCGACACCCGTATTGCATTCATATCTTCCTGCAATGTATTCATGTTTCACTGCAAAGCCGAAAAGGAGCTCTTCATAGCCGAGACATCATGCCAGTCATGGTCTGCATCAGCTTATTAAACTGCTCAAGTGCAATCGACGAGGCAGCAGATGGCCCTCCATCAGAGGCAGAATTGCCAGAATAACTACGTAATTTGGTCTTCTGTAGACATGTAGTGCACATCCATGTCTTTCTGCTCTCCTTGATATACTCAAGTTCGACCGATCCTAAATTCAAACAAATCATGTGGAATGACTTACGGCAGGATGTACATGATAAAATGTCCTTATCACTAGCTACAACAGCGTTGGTGCAAACCGGGCAACTAGTAGGCATCTTAACCAAATCCTATAAGTTGAGGTGTGAAATGGACAAAACAAAAATAATACGAAAAAATTTGTTCTCCAATCTGCGTGACAGCTCGTTATAAAGGAAGGTAAAACAGGCAAACACACTTCACTCTTATGGGCCGATATAAGAGACTCAATAGCACAGAGATAGGTAGGCCGCGGATAAGAAGGATATAAACAAAGGGGTTAAACAAACGGAATTCCCAAATAAATAAACTGAATCACAGGTGTATTCCAAGATAATCAAATGAGGAATATGTATGAGAACAATATGTCAAATGCGCATATGCGGTATCAGTGAACCAAACTGATATATAAATTATATCGAGTTTATTCTCGATGAAAATATTGAATATCAGAAATAATATAATATCCTCAGATTGAATAATTTCGCTCACGTGAATCCTGATATTTCAACACCCAATTAGCGATATTTACAGGAATTAAAATCCCAATAAACTCCAGAAATCAACTCAAACTCAACACTGCAATCCGCACTCTCATTCGTTCAAGCCTTATTCTACCCTAGTTTGAAAAGTTCTTTATTATTTTATCATATCTTGATACAATTAATGGAAATATGAATTCTATAAGCATCTCAGTTTTTTCTGCACATATAAAATGTATTTTCCAACATCAAAATGGGATAATACCCGAATAATATATGGCAACAACATCGTATTATATTATGAAACTTAGGGCAAGTGTTTTCTTCGCCTTACCAATAAAAAAAAACACTGACGTGAATTCAGTGCTTTTTTGGGGCAGTTTTCCATTAATCCTTATTGCTTTTTAAAATTTTTCCAAATGTCAAAAATATAATCTGCAGAAACTGAATAACATTATTATCTATTGTGATTGAATTCATAAGCTCTTTGGCATTGGAAATTTAAATATGAATATATCGGATAAATCTGTGAATTCACACGACAATTTTCAAAACTAATTCACTTATATCTTCTTGAAAGACGATCCACTCAATAATGCTTTGATATTGACTAATTTTCAGGAGTTGGTAATATTCACATATCTACGTCCCATTCCATGAATCAATAACCAACAACTGATAATTACAAGATGTAAAAGTACCGTTGATCTCCCTGGTACACACTCCTCCGACCACAGCGCGTCAGCGTCTATTCGTGTTACGACATGATTTCGAAAAGGCTTAGTGCTTAGTAATCCTCGGGAGAATGCTAGGGAGCACTTAAGGGATTACTAAGCACTAAGCCTTTTCATGAAGTGCTCGAATTACTAAGCACTAACGGCCGGTTTCATAATAAGTTTTATATTTCTCAGTTAAAGCATCCTTTAGTTGGACATTTTGAACCAAAATGTCACTTTGAAGGATACTTTAAATTTAAAGGAACTTTAAAATTTATTATGAAACCGGCCGTTAGCACTGGTTTTAAAAAGTGCTCGGGAGCACAGTACTCGGGAGCACAAAAAGGCTTCAAGCTCTTTCACAAGCTCTAAGCACAATGCTTTAGCTCAGCTCTGACCGCGACTTCTAAGAATTCGCGGTCGCGTAGCGGACTCGTGGTGCTGATATACGAGCAATCTATACCGCCGCTCGTATACCATCAAGACCAGGGGGTCTATTCTCGACATCATTCGCAACTACACGCATATGCATGGCTGCGAATGGTCGATTTGCGCATACGTTCGAAAAATGGTATTCTTGACAACCCTTCGCAATCCCATGCGAACGGTATCATTCGCAGCTTCAAATATACCTGGCAACATTGCAAATAATGGGAATGGTAGTTCAAAAGGGTCTTAAATTTAACAGTTGACAGTCCTAGCGCGAGTTTTGAATGTTCGGCTAGCTAGGTTTTTGTATTTGGTTCGTTGTTGTGTGCTATTAGTTTGGTATTGTGAGATTATAATTTGTTATTATGGAGAAAATTTTCCAACAATTTCACTATGAAGGATGCTCAAACACTCTGGTGTGAAATAACCAACATGCTGAATATAGTTGTGGAGGTGGTCAACTTCGTGTAGCAATAGTGCTACAAAGGCAAAATTTCCAAAGTCACTAAGAAAATCACTAATCAATATACAGCAGAGACATTTAGAATAACTTTACAGCAAAAAAATAGTTGAAGGCTGATTACCATCGGAACAAACTTGAAATGCTTAGTTGATCCTAAATAATAATAATGATAGTTAATAAAGTTATTCCAAATGAACAAAGACAATTTCTATTATTAAATGGTTTCTTTCTGGGTTTCCTCTCCCAAACTCTGAAAAATATCTATGAAATAAAAAATGTATTATTTTGCTTCTGCGTAAAAAACACAGATTTGTCAGAAACAATCAATCGAACAAAGTTGCTCACTAAACAATAACGAAACTACATCAACGATGAAAGAATAATTATATCGTAATGTTTCAGAGTGTATATTAGACTTCTTCGTCAGACACTTAACGAAAATCTCTATTTAATAATGAATATACCTCTCATAGTATCCTTTAATGATTACAATTTCAATCTATTTTCTTACATCCGTCAGCTAATATAGCTCTGACCTTGAGTCATCATCATAATTATACTGATTACATTTTTGTCTACTCTCAAAATCAAAACATTTGGTAAAAACAATGGGCAGGGAAAGAAAGACATTTGATTATTTTGAGTTCTATTCATATTAAAATATTTAGATATGTGAATTTAAATGAGATCATAGCAATCCAGTCTAGGTATTCCTATAAATGGTATTAATTAAGTTAGTTCTAACACTTCTTCCTGCAGCAAGTCCGAGATTCACTCCAGCTACTGCATTTTGGACGTTATTGTCATAATTTTCGGTAAAAATTATTCCCAACTCAATACCGTCCTCCACCTCTGGCATTGGAGTATTATATTCGATGCACATATTATGAATAACAACACAGGCATTAATTATTCTACATGCTACAGCAGGTTTATAATGTAATGATCGATGCTTGAGGAGACACCTAAATCTCATCTTAAGAATGCCATTGCATCTCTCAATTAAACCTCTAGTTTTCTTATGCGCCATATTGTAGTTAAATTCAGGGGTATTCCTGATAGGTTCAGCTTCCAGTGGTGTCAAAAGCCACGTTCTAAGAGGATATCCGGAATCACCTAATAGAAAAGAATGTATTAAATATATAAAGAATTTCAATCCGATGAATATTTTTTTACCCAAAAGATAGTAATTTCTATGTCCTCTGTCATGTAAGTTTGTGAGTACACTTAAAATATTGGAATTGACCCAAATGAATGCATCATGTGTGCTCCCTGGGTATCGGGCATTCACATTTGTTATCCTCAACGTACTATCACATATCTAAAACTAATAATAATGAAAGTCAAAATGTAGAGTATTGAGTTTTTCAAGTATGTACTAACCAGTTGGACATTGATCGAATGATATCCTTTTCGATTTACATAAACATGCTCTGGGCTTTGGTCATCTTCAATCTTCGGTGGAAAAATGGCTACATGTGTAAAATCTACACAGCCAACAACTCCAGGAAAATAAAATTTTTCATAGAATCTGAAAGATTATTATCATTAGTTACTCAGACAAACAATCATGGTTATCAAAAAATATTTGGAATTTAAATGAATACATACCCCAGTCTTACTATATTGAGTTCTTCAATATTTCTTGGAAAATGAACCCATCTATTGAAAACTTGGGGTTCGTTCAGAGCAATGCGCACTTCTTCTATTGACCTCGATACGGAGGATTGCGACACCGACATAAATTAATTCCTCCCAATATCCATTTTCACTCGGTTGTTCAGCGATTTCCAGTGATTCCAAATTGGCTAAGTATTGCAAATCGTCCATTTATAAATTGTTCACCCTTCTTCTCACACATTATTTACAACAAGTCAACAACAACAAATCAAACTAGATTTCAAATTTAGAAATGGCCATAGAATTACCGAATTTTGATCAATTCTATGGTTGCAGCCGTCGCAAACCTTCTGCGAGTACCCAACACCACTCGTTGTAATATACGAACGTTCGCACGCTGTGCACACGGTCAAGAATACCAACAGACCCATATCACTCGCAAAGGTGGCAGATGCGAACGATTGTGCAAATTGCGAATGGTCGAGAATAGACCCCCTGGGGGTCTATTCTCGACCATTCGCAATTTAAACGATCGGTCGCATATGCTATATATTGCCATAGAGATGCGCACGATCGTGCAAATTAAGAATGGTCGAGAATAGACCCCCGGTACGATACTTTTAACGAGGGATTTGCGTCGCATCGCCGTATCTTTGGTGTGGGCGCATCTATCACTAACCACGTACCGCGACATCTAAGCGACACGAAGTCGTGGTCGCGATGCGGTCTCGTCGTGCTGGTATACCAGGGTGATCAATTGAGGCATGGTCGGAACTTGATATTATCAGTTGTTGGTTATTGATTCATATAATGGTGCGTGGATATGTTAATATTGACCAATCCTGAAAATTATTCAGTACCAAAGCATTGAAAATATAATGAGAAACTTTCATGTGAATTCACAGATATTCGATATTTTAATTATATATGAATTTCCATCTGATTTACAATTTCAAATTGCTTATGGATACAATCCCAATGAAAAATAATGCCATCCGAGTTTTGCAGATTATATTTTTGACATTTTGAAAAATTTAAAAGAGCACTGACGTCATGTTCATTAATTTGAATTTAATCATGCATTGATGGAAATCTTCCCCAGAGAGCACCGAATTGAAGTCAGTGCTTTTTGCACGTATGTTCTGGGGAACATCGCGTTATCATTTTGCCCCCATTTCTATAATTTGCGAATGTTTTGCCAAAAATGGTCTCAAACGATTGGGTTCGACTCCCTGATGAAGAATTCGATAACTTGAGAAAGGAAAGAGATAGCGACTTGAAATTATCCAGGTAGGCAGCGCGCCCAATACAATGGATCAGTTCGTTAATGGACACAATCGGCCCAACGGTTTCCGAGTGATACTTTTTTTTTCAACCACTACAAATCCGATCGAAATGAAACTTGGTGAGTAGTTGTAGAATGCAACCCTTAGGACGTCTGTGGAATTTTGTGAGAATCGTACCTCTAGAAAATTAAAAAAATTGGTTCAAGCACTGACGTGAAGTCAGAAGCTTTTGCGCGTATGTTCTATTGTCCATTCTTCTGTATTGGACACCCTTAATCGAATTTACCATGGTAAATTGAATTAAGTGTCCAATACCGTAGAATGGACAACATAATTTACCATGGTAAATTCGATTAAGGGTGTCCAATACAGAAGAATGGACAATAGAACATACGCGCAAAAGCTTCTGACTTCACGTCAGTGCTTGAACCAATTTTTTTTCGTGATTTTTTTAAATTTTCTAATAGTACGGCTCTTAAAATTTTTTTTTTCGTAATTTTTTTCAAATTTTCTAGGGGTATGGTTCCTACAAAATTTTAAACACGTCTTTATGTTGATTTTCTACTAATAGTTACCAAGCACCAATTCGATCAAATATTTATATTTCGAGTTATTAAGGAAATAATATTCCAGGTGGGTATAACTCGAAAACCGTTAGACCGATTATGCCCAAAAACGAAATCAATTCTCCCTTTCGGATACGCAACCTACCCTGAAAACTGCAAGTCCATATCTGCTTTCGTTCGAAAGTTATCGAGGCAACGGTCACCCATCTACTGAACTCACACAAGAATGCTCGAAGCTCCAACAATATTTAACCGATCGTATTAAAACTAGAAACTTGGCAGTAGAGTTAGGTTATGAAGGCTCTTGCAAAATTTCAGCAATTTCAAACGAATAGTTACTGATATATAGAATTTTTTTTTTTAATTTTTAATGATTTATTAAAAATTTTCTACAAGTGCTATCCTCACCAAACTTTGCAAACATTGCCGCGTTGGCATTCTACAACTAATCACTATGTTTGAATTCAATCGGTTCAGTATTTTTCGAGTTAATGAGGAACAAAAAACCACCAAATTTCAGAAAATTTCAGATGGCTATAACTCTAAAACCGTTTTGCCGCTTATGCTCATAAACAAACTGAAATGTCGCGTTCTGGTGCACATCTTAACCTGAAAACTTCAAGCCGCTATCTCTTTCCGTTCTCAAGTTATCGTGACAACAAAAATATTTTTTAATAATTTTTTTTTAATTTTCTAGCCATACGATTCGCATAAAATTTCACGAACATGCTTAGGTTCGTATTCTACAACTACTCACCAAGTTTCAATTCGATCGGATTTATATTGGTTGAAAACAAAATTATTACTCGGAAACCACTGGGCCGATTATGCCCATTAACGAACTTGTCCGTCGTATTGGGATGCGCCACCCACCCTGAAAATTTCAAGTCGCTAGCTCTTTTCTTTCTCAAGTTATCGTGGCAACGGCCGGCCGGACGGCCGGCCGGACGGACAGAATCAAATTTGACCTCGAATTCTTCATTGGGGTGTTGAACTAAATCGTTTGAGACCATTTTCGTCAAAAAATTCGAAAGTTACAGACATTTGGGCAAAACTATAACGCGATGTTCCCCAGAACATACGCGCAAAAAATAACTAAGAAATATTCTTTTCAATAGGCATAATCGGCCGAACGGTTTTGGAGTTATAACCATCTGAAATTTCGATGTTTTTTCCTCAATAATTCGAAAACTACGAAACCGATCCAATTCAAGTATGGTTATTAGTTGTAGAAGGCCAACGCGAAAAGTCTTGTGAAATTTCGTAGGGATCGTACCGCTAGAAAATTTAAAAAAAATCATTGAAAATTTTTGAAAATATTCTATATATAAGAAACTATTCTTCCGACATGGCTGAAATTTTGCGAGAACGTTCAGAGCCCAACTCTTCTGTCAAGTTTAAAGTTTGAACACGATTGGATCCATATTGTTGGAGATCCGAGCAGCCTTTTGTGAGTTCAGTAGCTGGACACTCTCAATCGAATTTGCCACGGTAAATTCGATTAAGACTGTCCAATACAAGAGAATGGACAATAGAACATGCGCGCAAAAGCTCCTCAGTTCACGTCAGTGTTTGATTTTTTTTATTATCAGGGGAAAGAGAACACTTGGCCTAAGTTTCACAGTATAATACTACGTTGTTGACATATACGTTTCGGATATTATCCAGTGTGGAAAATGGAAAATACATTTTGCATGTGCAAAAAAAACTGAGATGCTTACGGAATTCATGTTTCGATTCCTTGTATCATCATTTCACCAAATAATATAGACCTTTTCAAACTGTGAGAGAAGAGAACAAATTATGAGTTCTTTATTTTTTTAGAAATTCGTTTCGATGCACTACATTCCTTATCCATCAATGACGCAGATGTAGTAGGTATTCAAGTTTGCTTGTTCACATGTTTTCCAATCGAATACAACTTTCATCATTCGGAGAAAATATCCTCATTTCAAACAGTTTTCCACAAGTGCTAAGTATTTATTGCTCGTAAGATCGATTTACTTTTGTTGTAGGTACTTAGTAATCACAAGCCCTTTTTGAAAACGCGGTGCTTTGTGGTCGAGGCTCGGGAGCATTTTCATTAATACTTAGGGCTCGAAGCACTTTTTTTCAGTGCTAGGTACAGCTCTGGCCATAGTAACCACAGTGACCATTTTAAAATTCTCAGTTCTAATCTGGGGAAATTGAGGCATTGTCTGGCTCCTTCAGCTGATGGGAAAATAATTTTGAGAGAGCATGTCCGGAAATGATGAACAAAAAAATTGGTTCAAGCACTGACGTGAAGTCAGAAGCTTTTGCGCGTATGTTCTATTGTCCATACTTCTGTATTGGACACCCTTAATCGAATTTACCATGGTAAATTATGTTGTCCATTCTCCTGTATTGGACACTCTCAATTCGAATTTACCATGGTAAATTCGAATTAAGTGTCCAATACAGGAGAATGGACAACATAATTTACCATGGTAAATTCGATTAAGGGTGTCCAATACAGAAGTATGGACAATAGAACATACGCGCAAAAGCTTCTGACTTCACGTCAGTGCTTGAACCAATTTTTTTTTCGTGACTTTTTAAAAATTTTCTAGGGGTACGGTTCTTGAAATTTTTTTTTTCGTCATTTTTTTCAAATTTTCCTTGGATACGATTCTTACAAAATTTTAAACACGTCTTTATGTTGATTTTCTACTACTAGTTACCAAGCACCAATTCGATCGAATATTTATTTTTTGCGTTATCAAGGAAATAATATTCCAGGTGGGTATAACTCGGAAACCGTTAGACCGATTATGCCCAAAAACGAACTCAACACTCTCTTTCGGATACGCAACCTATCCTGAAAATTGCAAGTCCCTATCTCCTTTCGTTCGAAAGTTATCGAGGCAACGGTCACCCATCTACTGAACTCGCACAAGAATGCTCGAATCTCCAACAATATTGAACCGATCGTATTAAAACTTGGAACTTGGCAGTAGAGTTAGGTTATGAAGGCTCTTGCAAAATTTCAGCAATTTCAAACGAATAGTTACTGATATATAGAATTTTTTTATTTTATTTTCAATGATTTATTAAAAATTTTCTACAAATGCTATCCTCACCAAATTTTGCAAACATTTCCGCGTTGGCATTCTACAACTAATAACCATGTTTGAATTCAATCGGTTCAGTACTTTTTGAGTTAATGAGGAACAAAAACCACGAAATTTCAGAAAATTTCAGATGGCTATAACTCTGAAACCGTTTGGCCGATTATGCTCATAAATAAACTGGAATGTTGCGTTCTGGTGTTCATCCTAACCTGAAAATTTCAAGCCGCTATCTCATTCCGTTCTCAAGTTATCGTGACAACAAAAATATTTTCTAATAATTTTTTAAAAATTTTCTAGCCATACGATTCTTACAAAATTCCACAAACGTGCTTAAGATCATATTCTACAACTACTCACCAAGTTTCAATTCGATCGGATTTATATTGGTTGAAAACAAAATTATTACTCGGAAACCACTGGGCCGATTATGCCCATTAACGAACTTGTCCGTCGTATTGAGATGCGCCACCTACCCTGAAAATTTCAAGTTGCTAGCTCTTCTCGTTCTCAAGTTATCGTGGCAACGGCCGGACGGCCGGACGGCCGGACGGCCGGACGGACAGAATCAAATTTGACCTCGAATTCTTCATTGGGGAGTCGAACTTAATCGTTTGAGACCATTTTCGTCAAAAAATTCGAAAGTTACAGACATTTGGGCAAAACTATAACGCGATGTTCCCCAGAACATACGCGCAAAAATTCAGGAGTGATTTCTAGACCAAAAAATAAATGGTACCTCTTACTATAATTCTTTTTCGAAAATTGATTATTAACGAAGTTACTGGGTGTTAAAGTTGAGTTTTATTCACAGTTTTTTTTGCTCTACGTTTTGCCACGTTTATAATATTTCGACGCAATTTCGTATTTGTGGCTTTTACGGGAATAGGAAACTAATTTGCAAACCATTTTTTCTCATTTTGTAGAGGGCGCCACATACGAGCCCATACTTTTGTTTGAATGGTCCAAACTTAGTTTTGACAGCTAGTATTTTTGTACGAGTTCTTTTGAAATAATACTCATAAAGATAAGAGAAATGAATAACAATAATTACTCAAATGCAGAATTGCGAGATATGCATTATATTATTTTTAAGGCTCAGCTGGTGGTAATGCACTTGCAGCACGGCGTCTGTATCACGGAGCATTTCCAAATAGACACATTCCCCAATCACGAATGTTCAGTATAAGATGCATAAAATACTATGTTCAGTACTATCCATCGAAGAAAAATGGGTTCAAGCCCTGTGGACAGGAGCTTTTTGGCGCTCTAGTTCAAACAGACAAATTATATCTCCGAAAGTATTGGTTTCTCAGAGTTGAGAATTATATCAATGTATTCTTATGATAGAACTGCATCATACAGGAAATTCAATTCAAATAATAGTTTATTTATCAAGATTAAATGAGCAATCTGAGAATGAGAACTGCACCATGGAAGAAACCAAATTAAAATAGCTGAAATGAATTTGACTCTCTCTTATAGAACAGGATGAAATGTACGAGTATGAACACAGATCATATAATAAAGCTTAGATAGAATAATTATAGCATTCTGTGAAAACATAGAAGTACGATTCATTATTGAAATTTAGAACTTCATCTTAGCAGAAATTGAATTCAAACATCATAGAAGAATTTAAATTCAACAAGAGTGCCAAAAATTATCAATCCAAAACCAATAGACGAATTCTACCCAACAACGAACTCATCCGAGATATTCATTCCTCAATTCCAGTTTTGTTTTTAGTGGAGATATTCTGAACTCAATATTATTAACTTACCATTACCATCATCATATGGATTGACCATCGGCATGAAAATATCAACCAACAAAAACTGTGATATTATATTATAATTCTCATATTTATACGATTGCTGGAATGAATGACAATGTTATTAACTTACCATTACCATTCCCATCATCATATGGATTGACCATCGGCATGAAAATATCAACCAACCAAAAGTATGATGATATTATAATTCTCATATTGATACCATTACTGGAATGAATGACAATGAGACAACGTCAAAGTTGACGTTATAACAATTCATAGAATAGCCACAGAATAATTCTATCATTGAAATTTTGAAAAATCATATCTCCGAAAGTATTAGTTTGTTAGAGTTAAAAATGATATGAATGGATTCTTATGGTAAAACTCCTTATTGAAAAAAAAATCAATTTGGAATTTGTTCTGTAAAAAAAATTTTTTTTTTTGTTACTCCGAAACCATCTGTCCGATTTTGCCCAATAACGAACTTAGCCGAGATATTTATCCCCCAAACCTACTCTGAAAATTTCAACTGTCTAGCTCATTCCGTTCGAGAGTTATCGTGCCTACGGCCGGACGGCCGGACCGGCCGGACAGAATGAATTCCGACCACGGATTCTTGATCAGTGAGTCGGACCAAATCGTTTAAGACCATTTTCATCGAAAAATTCGAAAATTACAGACATTTGGGCAAATTGATAAGCACTCAGTTCCGAGGAACTAGAGCGCCAAAAATTAGTATTCACGAGGGCATTCCCAAAAGCTCCGTTCATGAAACAATACGCGAAGAAAAACTTTATCCATACCACTACCAAAATGTGCAATCCCTATCTGCCAAGGATCCTGCTGCTCGTGTGAGATTCTGTAATACAATTAAAAAAAAAAAAGCACTGACGTGTAGTCAGTACTCTTTGGCGCGCGTGCTCACGGTGGCTAATTTGAATTGAATGATGAGTACTTCAAGCTCAGTAGATAGAGCGAGCCGAAGATCTACCCAAAGGATAGTGGACACCATTCACTGTCGGTTCAAAAATTAACAGTGCTGTATCTAATCTGCCATCAGGATAGATTAACAAAGTTGGAAAAGAACACAAGTGACTCTCCTTAGTCGCACAAGCTCCTAGAAGATTTGGGAGGGTCAGTATAATCCTAATCAGGTTAATCGCACGCGCGCCAAAGCAGATTGACTTTTTACACTTTTTCTTTCATTGTTAAGTCAATCTGCTTTTGCGCGCGTGCGATTAACATGATTAGGATTATACTGACCCTCCCAAATCTTCTAGGAGCTTGTGCGACTAAGGAGAGTCACTTGTGTTCTTTTCCAACTTTGTTAATCTATCCTGATGGCAGCTTAGATACAGCACTGTTAATTTTTGAACCGAAAGTGAATGGTGTCCACTATCCTTTGGGTAGATCTTCGGCTCGCTCTATCTACTGAGCTTGAAGTACTCATCATTCAATTCAAATTAGCCACCGTGAACACGCGCGCCAAAGAGTACTGACTACACGTCAGTGCTTTTTTTTTTTGTTTCAAGTTCCCTTAACAAATATAGCTTTCAATACAGTTTGGCTGTTAGCTTTACCGTAGATCGAAAAAAAATGCGGTTGTGGGACCTCCGTTTGGAACGCAATTGCCTCTTCTCCAAATCCGAACGTATTTTAATATAGATCTACCGAATATAGTTATTTATAAATTCGCCTCAGCGCCACCATACAGACCTTTCAACTCGTAAACAACGCTATTTCCCCCAAACTGACTTGTGTCCGTGCACTGAATTGACATGAATATTCTTTTAAAACCTCACAATATCGGCTCATTGCTTCCAACATAACCCAAACAACCCAAAACCATTCACTTTTCATCTGCGCAAGCGCAATATACTCGTGCCTGCAAGTCCTCCCAAAATTACACACCTCACAAAAAACTCCGATTCTCCAACACTAGTGGTTCAGGAGATATCGCTTCTTGAACCCACGCATGCGCAGACCCTCACCAGGGGATTCTATAGAGGAATAGCATCCGCCACCCCAAAATCCCAATCCTCTCTGACGAAAGCACCAGCAGTTAAATCACTGATGGTCTGCTCATGCGCATAACGAAAAATGCCCGTAAGGGGTAACATCAATTACAAAATTGGCCCCAGGGCCACGGTATGCACACTTCAACTCGGAAACAACGGTATTTCCCCCAACCTGACTAATGTCTAAGCACTGAATTGCTATGAATATTCTTTTAACACCTCACAATATCGACTAAGCACTCCCAACATAACCCATCCAACCCAAAAACAGTCACTTCTCTTCTGCGCATGCGCAATCTACTCGCGGCTGAAGGTCCTCCCAAAATCACACACCATACAGAAAACTCCGATTCTCCAACACTAGTGGTTCAGGAGATATCGCCTCTTGAATCCACGCATGCGCAGACCCTCACCAGGGGATTCTGTAGAGGAATAGCATCCGCCACCCCAAAACCCCAATCCTCTCTGACGAAAACTTCAGCAGTTAAATCACTGATGGTCTGCTCATGCGCATAACGAAAAATGCCCGTAAGGGGTAACATCAATTACAAAATTGGCCCCAGGGCCACGGTATGCACACTTCAACTCGGAAACAACGGTATTTCCCCCAACCTGACTAATGTCTAAGCACTGAATTGCTATGAATATTCTTTTAACACCTCACAATATCGACTAAGCACTCCCAACATAACCCATCCAACCCAAAAACAGTCACTTCTCTTCTGCGCATGCGCAATCTACTCGCGGCTAAAAGTCCTTTCAAAATAACACACCTTACAAAAAACTCCGATTCTCCAACACTAGTGGTTCGGAAGATATCGCATCTTTAATCTACGCATGCGCAGACCCTCATCAGGGATCTGGATTCTATGGAGGAATAGCATCCGCCACCCCAAAACCCCAATCCTCTCTGACGAAAACTACAGCAGTTAAATGACTTCTCATCTGCGCATGCGCACAACGAAAAATGTCCGGAAAAGGCAGCATGAACCTCAAAAAAATAGGTTTCGGCATTTTAAGGAAAGTATTTCGCAAAATAGTAGTAATTTTTTTATTTTTTTCATGTCACGTGATCTTCACGAAATTTTGCAAAAGTGTTTGCATTGGTCTTTTGCATCTAACTACTGAGTTTCAATTCAATCAGATCAGTATTTTTCGAGTTATCCTGAAAACAAAATTTGAAAATTTTTGAAATTTTTTTTTGCTACTTTAGGGCCGTCCTATCAAAACAAAACTTCGCAGGCATATAAAGGTCATGATTCTACAATTTGCTGCCAAATTTCAGAAAGATCGAGTGATTGGTTCCGGAAATATTCATTAAAAACGTTTTGACTAAAAACGGCCTTAACTCCGAAACCGCTCGGTGGATTTCGCCCGTTAACGAACTTGTCCGAGATATTTACGCTACAAAACTACCCTGCAAATTTCAACGCTCTAAGTCGTTCCGTTCGAGAGTTATCGTGCTAACGGCCGGCCGGACTGGACGGACAGAATTGAATTTGACCTCGAATTCTTCATCAGGAAGTCGAACCTAATCGTTTGAGACCATTTTCGAAAAAAAATTCGAAAAATACAGACATTGTGACGAAATGATAGCACGCTGTTCCTTGCGGAACACGCGCGCAAAAAGGGTTTATAATGGCGACCAAAATTTTGTACGTAATATCCTTCTCACGGACGAAACTGGATTTGGCCGTGATGGATTGATAAACCTCCATAATGTGCATTTTTGGTCTGATGAGAACTCATTTATCAATAGAGCGAGTTTACCAAATTAAGTTTTCCGTCAACGTGTGGGTCGCTATCAATTGTAAGGGACCACTTAATTGGGCCACAATTTTTTCCGCAGAGATTCAATGGTGAAGTTTACTTGGATTTTTTAAGAAACCACTTACCTCTTCTATTGGAAGATGTATATCTCGAATTAAGAAATGCAATATGGCTGCTTAAAGATGGCGCGCCACCGCATTTTAATTTCTCGGTCAGACAAATCTTGAATGAAAATTTTCCTATAATAGGTGGATAGGACGCGGTGGTTTTGTGGAGTGGGTCCCTAGATCCCCTGATTTGAACCCAATGGATTTTTTTGGGGCTATCTGAAGACGCTCGTATACAGAACACCTGTGAATAGTGTCGAAGAGCTGATAGAGAGCATTGTTGCTAATTGTGAGGTAATAAGGCAAAAGGAAGGATTCCGTCGGAACTTTCTATGAAGGATTCATTCACGCATTGAAGAGGAAGGACGTCAATTTGAACCTTTGATCTGAATGACTGATTTATTGTTATGTATTATTATTATTATGTATGTATTGCTATGTTTTAGCTTGAAAATAAATTAAAAAGATTTCGTATTCATCGCCTGCAAGTAATGCTATTTTGCGTTTTTCTCGAAAACAGTTAGATTCATCGAAACAAAGAAAGTATACCTTTTTTGTGTGAAAAAGTCTAGAGAATGAAACTATCTGGTCAAAATTTGTATACAGTGTAGCACAAAGAAGTTGGGACCATTCAAACAAAAGCATAGGCTCGTATGTGGCACCCTCTACAAAATGAGAAAAAATGGTTTGCAAATTCGTTTTGCTGATCACGTAAAAGCCACAATTACGAAATTTCGTCAAAATATTAAGAACGTGGCAAACGTAGAGCTAAAAAACTGCGAATAAAATGTAACTTTAATACCCTGTAACTTCGTTAATAATCAATTTTAGAAAGAAATTATAGGAAGAGGTACCATTTATTTTTTGTCCAAATATCACCCCTGAATGTTTGCCCATCATTTCCGGACACCCTGTACTGCTCCAGACTTCCTGGACCTGTTAGAGCAACAATTTGTTGTTCTCCCACGCCCGTACAAGCCCCTGGTACCCTCAATGAGTCCGTCGCCTCAATACTTTCTATGTCCCTGTAGCCCGGAACCCAACTGACCTGCAGCCTGCAGCGCTCTCCCAGTTTAGTAAGTGTGGTCCGACGGTCGTGCACAAGCAGGGACTTACAGTTGTTTGAAGCAAAGGCCTTCAAGGCGGCTTGGCTATCCGATAGCATTTTAAATAATGTGTCAACCCACCCTATCTCAAGTATAAGCTTCGCGCAGTGATAAATGGCGAAAGTTTCTGCTTAAACAGCCAGGCTTATGGATTTACCATCAGCAATTTTGCAACCACTTACTTCCGTTCCCATCCCTGGAGTGACAACGGAGTCATCTGTGAATCAACACCAACAGTCTGTGTAGGTTTTGTAAATATATACGTCAGACCTCATGCTCGTTATCTCACAGGCCTCTAATTCGGTCTTCAGAGAAGCAGCACGAATCCGATCGTATCATGCTCATTGCAAGCCATATGCAGAAATCTATAAATGTCGCCATCCGGGCCATGCTCCTGATCACTAGGTGAAGAGAGGCGAGGTCTAGTAGGCGTTCCATGGCTGCGATGGAAGTGGAGCAGATGGCTCCAGGTTCCATCAAGCAAGCAGCTCTCTGAATTTTCGCAAGCTTGAAGCCCCTGATTGATGGGCGAGTGAAAAAGCGATTTTATGGCTCGTCGCAGTGAATCTCGCTGGTGAAACAATGCAATACCACCGGTTTTGCAATGCTCGACCAGCGAGCTTTGCCTCGACGAGTCAAAAACCGCGGTTTTACTCGCCCGTCGATCAGAGTCATGAGTTGAAATGAAATTTTTGGCTCACTGCTCTGGGAACAGCGCACTTATCATTTTGCCCGGATGCCTGTACTTTTGGAATTATTTGCCTTAAATAGTCTCAAACGATTGAGTTCGACTCATTGATGAATAATCCAAGGTTAAATTCAATTATGTATGTCCTTCCTGCCAGACGGTCCACCCGTTAGTACGATAACTCTCGAACAAAATGAGTTATAGAGTTGAAATTTACAGAGTAGTTTTGGAGCGTGAATATCTCGAATGAATTCGTTAATGGGCGGAATCCATCAAGTAATTTTGGAATTATGGACATTTTTATTTAAAATAATTTTAATGAGTAATTCCGGAACTGATCACTCGATCTATCTGAAATTTTGCATCGACTTGTAGAATCATGATTTCAATATGCATGCAGAGGTTTGTATTGACTGGATAACTATATCCTGGAAAAAAAAATAAAAAAATTTGAAAATTTAGTTTTCGCGGTAACTAAAAACTAATGGTCTGGTTGCAGTTAAACTGGGTACTTAGATGCAGAATACCAACGCAAACACTTGTGCAAAATTTCGTGAAGATAGCATGACTGCAAAAAATGCTCAACTAGGTACTTGAATATTTTGCTCGAAATTCCGAAACCAAATATCGGATTGAGTTTAATCTTGGCATTTCGATGTCCAATACTCTTGAGGTGTGCAAAATTTCACTGAGAGCAGACCACTAGGAGCCTCAAGAAAAACTTAATAATTTAGAACTTTCAAACTGTGCGAATTATTTCATTTTTATCCTACTAGACTAGTGCCTTTGAAAATGGTAAAAAGTGAAAAAAATGAAAATAGGATAAAGCTCATTAGAAAAGGAAGAAAATATAACAAAAAGGAGAGTAAAAATAATTGATTTGGAAGAGGGTGAGTTTTGAAGGGTATAAAACGGTTTATCTAGATATCCGCGAAAGTCCTATAGAAAAATGTTAAATGAGAAAGTTGTGGGTACTAACAATATCTACAAATTTTGTATTCACACTTTTTTCACATAACGTCAAAATTCAAATAACTAAGGTTTTGAGCCAGAAAATGGCTCAAATTCTCTAGGGTAGCCCTGAGAATCCTTACAGCTGTATACACGGGCCATTGTGGCATCAGGAAACACCTCAATACGCTGGGGTTACTGAGGACTCCGAGTGCAGACTCTGCCTGGAGGACGACGAGTCTATCGAACACATCATGTGTGACTGCCCCGCTGGAGACAGGATCAGATTGGAGGAACTAGGAGTCCACAAACTGACACTGAGGGAACTGGACAAGTTCTCACCCACCAGACTCATATCCCTTATCAAGAGACATGAGCTTGAGGGTGAAGTATAGATTATATACTACAGGTGTGCCACAATAGATCGATTGGTCGCAGTGAGGGGCGGGTTTCGTCTGCCCAGCACAACCCATTTAATAATAATAAAAATAATAAGGTTTTGATTTTTTATGTTTATCCTTTACAATTTTTTTTATCACGAATTTTGATGAAAACTTTTTATTACTCAAGCACGCTGTTTATTTCCCAAATACGATGAAATTTTTTTTATCTGAAATAAAAGTTTTTTCACCCTGTTAAGACTTAATATCGAAAAAGCAGCCTAGTTTTCAATCGATAATTCTCACACTTAAATATCTGCATTTTTAAGAAAGTCGACAAGTTCTTTATTCGATGAAATCTATAATTTCTGATGATGTAATAGAAACATACCTTACTGTGGTAAATTTCCTCAGAAAATGCTACGAAATAACAGGTAGTGAGGCCCAGACCCTCCAAGCCTCTTCCCCACTTAACTGTGAACCTTTCGATGGGCTACAATTTTCCGTAGGTCACTCAGGTATATAAGTAATCTTAAAATTGCAATAAATCTAAGCCTATAATTTAGAGAAGATTCTACAACTTTCTCAAAATATTGCAGATATCTTAAATATTAACATTATTTACTTAGCATTTTCTGAGAAAATTTACCATAGTAATGTATATCTTTTTCACGTCATCTGGAAGTAGAGATCTCAATGAACAGAAACCCCACTTCTTTTTCGAAAAAGTAAATATTTTGAAGTGCGGATTTTCGATTGAAAATTAGGCGGCTTTTTCGATAATAAGTCAAAATCGGATGAAAAAATAAATACTTTCAATCAAAGATATTACAGTGTGCTCGGGACATAAAAAGGGAGGTTTTCACCAAATTTCAAAATAAAAGACCAAAAACAAGGTTATTTGAATATTTCACATTAATTTTGGGGTAATGCAAAAAGTGTAAATGAATACAAAAGTTGTAGATCTTTTTATTACCTACAACTCTTTAAATTTTTCTATTGGACTTTTAGTTTTTCCGAAAATCGAGATAACCCGTTTTTTGCCCTAAAAACTCACTCTCTTTCAGTTCCAGACCTCAGATCTCCCCTAAATTATTTTTCCTTTCATTTTTCTCTTCCGTCTGCAATAGATTTCATCTCACTATTATTTTTGTCTCTTTCAAAAATTGTAGTATAGACCCTGGTGTATACTATCTGGTCCGCAGGGGTATAAGGGGGCTCATTTCGCTTAAAACCGGAATTGGCAGACCACCGAAAACCCTGTCGTGGACAAAACTTCACTGTCCCAGCTGTAGTGTCGTGGCTAAGGGATTGCACGCGCCAGGTGAGATCTCAAGCTAACCTCGGGAACATCCTGTTAGACCAACGCCCGTTGGCTGTCTGTGGTCATGTCTCGCGGGCCTATGGGAGGGGGGGGGTCTTGGCTAGACTGCTTGAACCAAAAATCTAAATCCAAGGTGGGTGACCAGGCCGAGGGAAGCATGGCCTTGGAGCATCGGGGGGCACTCCATTGTATGAAACCCCTTATTTCTGCATGCGGGGCTCTGCAGAGGTGGACTGTACCTGCCCAGCTACTCGTGGGACCAAATATGGACACGCCCTAGGAACAGACTGCCGTTTACTGTTCCTAAAATGGGATAACAAGGCGGTATAGACGACCCACTGACAAAAGGTCTCAGTGGAGCAGGGGTTCGGAAGTACCTGCGACTCCGTCATCAGGGTATACCAGCTGACGAGGCTAGGAAGCAGGTTCCTTAGTGCCCAACCCCGAACGTATCATCGGGGAAGAACAAAAGTGGTCCGGACCACATCACTCATCCGCAAAGACCTCATCCTAAAAAGCAGAAAACAGCTGCAGCACAAACTGGGCAAGCCGCTAGTTATGATGAAGCTGTGAAAGAGAAGACGGCAGTGAGGGTGGGAATAGTACCCAAGGAATATACTGAGGTCACCCTCACTGCCGGACACCTCTCCTCCTTGCAGGACACTGTAGTGGAAGAGCTATGTGAGAGTGGCGAGAAGGGGATCCACTTCACCGGTAGACTGGATCCCAGGAGTCGGCGAACTCGCTCGCTAAGTCAGTGTCGGTGATGAAATAATGGAGATGTCCAGAACTGGTGACACTTAGTGGAGATGACATCCCAAAGCTCGTCATCATAACGGTGTTCTTCCCAAGAAGCGCCGACATGTCAACTTTCAAAACTCCGAGTTAACCAATGGGTCTTGGAGGACAATAAACTCCAAAAAGGAGGGTAAAGGAATGCTCCTCACGATTGGGATTGATCACCAATCAGCGGAGGCTCTGAAAAAGGGGGAATACGCGCTCAACTTCCGCTTTGGTCCTGTACCCGTTTCAGGGCTGGGGAAAAAGGAAAATCCTGAGAAAGGTCCAGATGATGTGGAGATGCCTCCCACAAGTTGAGATTTACCAAACCAGGGAGATGGCACTGTGAAAGGTTCGACCAGAAAAGGAAGAACCTTGGTAGAATGAGAACCTGTCAAACCTCAGGAAGGAGATCCGTCGGCTCTTTTACAGGGCCAAAAGAGATGGTAACTAGCAAGGGTACACTGAGATACTAACTTAATACAACAAGGAGATTAGGAAAGCCAAGAGGCTCAACTTTCAAGTCTTTTGGAAAGAGGGGGAAGTAATCCCAAAATATCGTTGAAGAAGTCGGATGGGTTATACACGGAAGGAGAAGAGGAACGAGCAATCGCTCTTCTCAAGACTCACTTTCCAGCTAGTGAACCTGTTGCGAACACTGAAACAGCAATAAATCACACCAAAAACTCCCGCAATGAGTATTGGGATATTGCCAAGATTATGTTCACAAGGCAACGGCTAGAATGGGCTATAAGTCACCAGGTATGGAAGAGCTAGATTCTCCCCCAACTGCTGAGAATCATGAGAAGCAGTTTAGCCTTGGATCAAGTACCTAGTAAATGGAGAAGGGCAAAAGTAACCCTCATGCCAAAAATAGGGAAGAAGGACGGTACTGATCCCCGATCTTTCAGACCCATTTGTCTGACATCGATCGACTTAAAACGACGGAGAAGGTAGATGGAGTAGGTAACACTAGACAGTAAACTTCTGTGGAATAGGCATATTGAAATTACTGTAAGCAAAGCAACAAAGGCTTTAATGGCGTGCAGGAATCTAGCCGGTAAGACTTGGGGCTGTGACCCTAAGATATTCTGCGATGGATGTACGTCATGATTGTGATTTAATTACGTAAGGGGCAGTAGTCTAGTACTGAAAAACAAGCCAGAATAGGAAAATCCTCGACAAGGTACAAAGGCTGGCCTTTGTGTGTATCACTGGAGCTATGGGAACCTGTACTACCAGGGCACTTGAGATTATAACAAATCTCACACCATTTCCTCTAGTGATAGAGAAAATGTCCCATTAAGCCATTCTAAGAATATCTTGGAATGGAACAGGTAATGAGAGTATTAAAAAATGGGTTCAAGCCCTGTGGACAGGAGCTTTCTGGCGCTCTAGTTCAAACAGACAAACTATATCTGGTATTGGTTTCTCAGAGTTGGGAATTATATCAATGTATTCATATGATATCACTGCATCATAAAGGAAATTTAATTCAAATAATAGTTTATTAGATAAGTAATAATAAATTACCTTGTAATCGATCAAACATTTCCTGATCTACGTTCACCAAACTACTGAATTATGCTTTCAATATTTACGTAATATTTTCAAACATTTTCGGGTGAGGTCCCCGTTGCATCGCTAAAATACGAGTATTTCAACCCCAATATTTTTGAAGTTACAATATTCCCTTCTGTCAAGTTGACATTATAAGAATTCATACATAGAATAATAATTATATCAATCTGTGAAATACGATTTACATTGAAATTTAAAAAAATCATATCTCCGAAAGTATTAGCTTGTTAGAGTTGAAAATGATATGAATGGATTCTTATGATAAAACTGCTTACTAAAAAAAAATTGATTTGGAATTTGTATCGTAAAAAAAAATTTTTTTTTTGTTACTCCGAAACCATCTGTCCGATTTTGCCCAATAACGAACTTAGTCGAGTTATTTATCCCCCAAACCTACTCTGAAAATTTCAACTCTCTAGCTCATTCCGTTCGAGAGTTATCGTGCTTACGGCCGGCCGGACAGAATGAATTCCGACCACGGATTCTTGATCAGTGAGTCGAACCAAATCGTTTAAGACCATTTTCATCGAAATATTCCAAAATTACAGACATTTCGGCAAATTGATAAGCACTCAGTTCCGAGAAACTAGAGCGCCAAAAACAGAAAGCCTCGTCCTCTCTTACCAGGTACATTTCGTTAGCCAATCTTCATAGTGATGAAATTATCAAGAAAGCAAGCATCGAAAAGAACTTCCTTACGATGCTTGGTAGGAAAAAATTGGTTCAAGTACTGACGTGAAGTCCGAAGCTTTTGCGCGTATGTTCTATTGTCCATTCTTCTGTATTGGACACCCTTAATCGAATTTACTCTGGTAATTAATGTTGTCCATTCTCCTGTATTGGACACTCTTAATTCGAATTTACCATGGTAAATTCGAATTAAGTGTCCAACACAGGAGAATGGACAACATATTTTAGCATGGTAAATTCGATTAAGGGTGTCCAATACAGAAGAATGGACAATAGAACATACGCGCAATAGCTTCTGACTTCACGTCAGTGCTTGAACCAATTATTTTTTTCGTGATTTTTTTTAAATTTTCTAGGGGTACGGTTCTTACAAAATTTTAAACACGTCTTTATGTTGATTTTCTACTAATAGTTACCAAGCACCAATTCGATCAAATATTTATATTTCGAGTTATTAAGGAAATAATATTCCAGGTGGGTATAACTCGAAAACCGTTAGACCGATTATGCCCAAAAACGAAATCAATTCTCCCTTTCGGATACGCAACCTACCCTGAAAATTGCAAGTCGCTATCTCCTTTCGTTCGAAAGTTATCGAGGCAACGGTCACCCATCTACTGAACTCGCACAAGAAGAATGCTCGAATCTCCAACAATATTTAACCGATCGTATTAAAGCTTGAAACTTGGCAGTAGAGTTAGGTTATGAAGGCTCTTGCAAAATTTCAGCAATTTCAAACGAATAGTTACTGATATATAGAATTTTTTTTTATTTTCAATGATTTATTAAAAATTTTCTACAAATGCTATCTTCACCAAATATTGCAAACATTTTCGCGTTGGCATTCTACAACTAATAACCATGTTTGAATTCAATCGGTTCAGTATTTTTTGAGTTAATGAGGAACAAAAAACCACCAAATTTCAGAAAATTTCAGATGGCCCTAACTCTAAAACCGTTTGGCCGATTATGCTCATAAACCAAATGAAATGTCGCGTTCTGGTGCACATCCTAACCTGTTATTTTCAAGCCGCTATCTCTTTCCGTTCTCAGGTTATCGTGACAACAAAAATATTTTTTTATAATTTTTTTATAATTTTCTAGCAATACGATTCTCACAAAATTTCACAAACGTGCTAAGGTTTATATTCTACAACTATTCACCAAGTTTCAATTCGATCGGATCTATATTGGTTGAAAACAAAATTATTACTCGGAAACCACTGGGCCGATTATGCCCATTAACGAACGTCGTATTGAGATGCGCCACCTACCCTGAAAATTTCAAGTCGCTAGCTCTTTCCGTTTTCAAGTTTTCGTGGCAACGGCCGGACAGAATCAAATTTGACCTCGAATTCTTCATTGGGGAGTCGAACCAAATCGTTTGAGACCATTTTCGTAAATATTCGAAAGTTACAGACATTTGGGCAAAATGATAACACGATGTTCCCCAGACCATACGCGCAAAAAATAGGGTTCTAATTTGAAAAACAGAAGTTATGGCCAATATTTGATAGAATTTTCGACACAAAACACCCTATGATGATATTTCTGAAATTCAAGAGATGCAAGACCTTTCCACATTCTTCCTCTTTGATGTTGTGAAAACGGTTCACGCTCAAGATGTTTCAGAAAAGAATAATGAACATAATACTGACTAAACATATTTGACTTTTTTTCCGGTTTTTTTTTTCGATATTTTGAAAACTATTCGAATGAATGCAATGGATTCAACAGAAATGTAATCAGCATAGAATACTTGATCATACCAAGAATGCAAAACTTGAAAACAAAATTTCTCATCAAATTTATTTTTACTACCTGTATAACCGGAAGTGCTTGGGCTTCGAAAATATTTTAGCTCTGTAGAGAGTTTCAAGCGATATCATAAACCCGATTTTCAGATTTCAAATATGTCCAATTCTCCATAAACGTCGAATAGACACTCGAACTTGGGACACCATGTATATAGATTTTTATCGATTCTACAATTCCCATAATGATCCACATCCAGAGTAAACATTTAATTTTGGTCAACATATCGAGAACTATAATAAACTCTATTTGTACTCAATGGACTTTTTTATTCAATATTGACTCTACATGTTTCGCCTTGTTAGGGCATCTTCAGGAGCTTCGTCAAAACATACAGGTATCAAGTATCATACAGCTTTCGTCTTTTAAAATATCGCTAGGATTGAACAAAATATTTCGGTTTAATTCTAATTTCAACAGGATAAACTCTTTCTCCACTACAATAATCAAAAAGTGTATCGACAGCTGTTGATTATTTTTTTTTTTTTATTATTGTAGTGGAGAAAGAGTTTATCCTGTTGAAATTAGAATTAAACCGAAATATTTTGTTCAATCCTAGCGATATTTTAAAAGACGAAAGCTGTATGATACTTGATACCTGTATGTTTTGACGAAGCTCCTGAAGATGCCCTAACAAGGCGAAACATGTAGAGTCAATATTGAATAAAAAAGTCCATTAAGTACAAATATAGATTATTATATTATATCAAAAATGGATTATGGCCGTCTAGTGAGAAACTTGTTATATCGAGAACTACCTTAAAAATAGCGAGTAGTTATCTTTTTCCGTTCTGAAGGGGGTTCTGATTATCGTGAGATAAGTCCTATTTTTTACTAATTCTTTTTAAATTTTATGGTGATACGATCCCCAAAAAATTTCACACAGATATCTATGTCGGTATTCTACAATTAGTTATCAAGTTTCAATTGGATCACATCTATATTGGCTGAACACAAAATTTTTACTAGGGTACTGTTTGGCCATTTTGTGTTTATCCGTCGCATTTGGACGCGCCACCTACCCTGAAAATTCCAAGTCACTATTTCTTTCCGTTCTCAAGGCAACGGCCGACTGGACAGAATAAAATTTGACCTCTTAGTCTTCATCAATGAGCCGAACCTAATCGATTGAGACCATTTTCGGCGAAAACTTCGAACATTGCAGACATTTCGCCAAAATGATAGCACGTTGTTCCCCACTACAAGGTCGCAAAATAGTATCTTTTTTCCCATAAAAACAGAGATAAATATGGAGCAGGTCAAAAGACAGCATAGCATGGCATCACATATGAAAATAAAGAAATCCATAGAAAATTCTTTCAGAAAGAAGAACAGTATCTACTGTTACAGAAAATGCAAGTACTCGATCAACAAGAGTAGTAGTGTCTGATATGACAAAGTGAAAGCCGGCAGTGATAAATAATGAAGATTACTTCTAAAAATGCTGCTGGAATTTTCGAAGAATGGACAACAGTTGGTCATAATGAAAGAAAATGTAACACATCTAGCCAGGAAACAGAATTAATATGTAAAGGTACACATAGCCGAGCACATAACACACACGCTTTGGCGCTCTTGTCAAACTACTAGCGAGTAATTATTGAAACTTTGACAAAAATCGCCGAAAGTATCAGTTTCTCAGAGTTGGGAATGATATCAATGGATTCTTATGATAGAACTGCATGATAAGATATTAAATTCAAAACCTAGGTCTATGACACTGAATCCAAGCAGCGTCGGGTGCGATTAGTATTTAGATGGTTGACCGCTTTGGAACACCGCATGGCGTAACATTTTTTCAATTTAGCTTCTGTGCGTGAATTTTCAAGAATTTTCCTAATTAAATTCAAAATTTAGGTCTATGACTCACCTCATGTTGGATTTACACACTTCAGCAAATTATAATTAGAGCATTGTATGAAATCATAAAATTGCGATTAATTATTGAAATTTTGAAAAATCATATCTCCGAAAGTATTAGTTTGCTGATTGTGCTTGATTTTGCCCAATAACGAGCTGATATATTTATCTCCCACACCTATTCTGAAAATTCCAACTGTCTAGCTCATTCCATTCAAGAGTTATCGTGTTAAAGGCTGGCCGAACAGAATCAATTTTGAGCACTCATTCTTGATCGGTGAGTCGAACTAAAACAGTTGAGACTATTTTCAGCCAAAAATTCGAAAACTACAGGTGCCACCTAGACGTAAGTGAATCTAGGATGGAAGAATTACTGGAAAGAAGTGACAGAGGAGGATAGGAGGATATATAGCAATACTTACGATCCTCACGAAATTTCGGTAAAATTTGCGAGTCTTCATTCCACAACTAACAAGTTTGAATTGAATCTGAATTTTTCGAGTTATTGAGGAAATAACAACAAAACTTCAGAAGAGTATAATTCCAATATCGTTAGGGCCGATTATGTTTATTAACGAAATTAACTGTCGCATTCGAATACGCTACCTAACCTGAAAATTGCATTTCACTATCTCTTTCCTTTCGAAAGTTATCGTGGTAGAAGTCACCTATATTTAAATATACTGAACTCACCCAACGCTTCTCGGTTTCCAATATTTTTCGGATATCTCCAACAATATAGATCCGATCATGTTCATATTTGGAACGTTTAGAATTAGATTTTGAAGGCTCTCAAAACATTTCAGCTATATCGGAGGAAAAGTTTCTTAGATACAGACTATTTTTTAATAATTTAATTAATTAATTAATTTGTGTCGGCATTCTATGTACAACTAGTACCATACAATTCGACGTATGATACAAGAGCTTAGGGAAAAACCTCAGCAAAAAACCCTTTCTCCCCGTGAGAGTGGTGATTTGTAACTATTGTTTACAAAATTTGCCTCTGCTAACACATATACAGCTCTCAGTCAAAAGAATATATATTGTTCGGGGTTTGTCGATGTTATTCTTGTGTGCGGTGACCTGAACGTTGATAACTGGAAAACTGAGTGTAATGACCGAAAGTTGTTTACTGATTTGATCGATTGTTTCCAATTGAGAATTTCCTCACTGGAACCTACTCGAGTGTTCACTGATAGCACTGGACGTACATCCATTTCCAAAGTGGATTACAACCTAACTAACACTGATCCATCTGATTTTACTGTCCAAAATTTTGAACCATACATAAGTGACCACCGAGCTATTTTATTAAAACTCAACATAACACTTGATACCAATTTCCACTGTCCATTAAAGTCTTTCAGAAATTTGAGCCAACAAAATCTAAACAATTTTGTTTTTCATTTCAAATTATGATTTCCAGGATGTTTATGAGAATGTGGAAATCGATAAGTGTTTTGAAGCATTTATTTCCGCAATACAGAACATTTTTGAATCATGCTGTCCCGTGATGACTCCGGTTACCAACTGCAATAGAAGAGATCGAGGCAAGGGTTGGCTCACAAAGAAAATTGTACTTGCTAAACAACAACTAATGCATCTTCATTGGTTGCACTCACGTTTCAGAAGCTTAGATACCTTCAACATGTACAAACAGGCCAAGTCATCTTATATTTTGATGTTGAGGGATTCGAAGCGAAAATTTTATAACAGCTGATCAGTACATCTGATAACAGGAATAGAACAGTTTGGTCTTTGGTGAACACTTCAACAGGCAGAGTCCCTAAACACAGTTCCATTGAGCTGGATGTAGATGGTGTCCTGCACGTTGATGATAACGATTTGGTGGAGATTTTTGCTGAATACTTCTCTTCTATAACTGCTTCTTCACTCGAACAATATTATACTGATTCTTTCTCTACTTCATGCACTACCTCGGGTTTGCGCAGCCACACTTTCTTTTTTTATCCTGTTCTGGACTTTGAAATTGCTGATATAATTAAGTCCTTGAAGAACAGAAAAAGCACCGGGCTAGATTTGATCTCTGCGCGGGTTTTGAAATTGATCAGCTCTATACTTTGTCCCCACTTCGCTTATTGCATTAATGCATCCGTCAGTGCTGGATTGTTTCCAACTATCCTCAAGAAGTCTATTGTCATTCCGATTCCTAAAAGCAGGGACACATCCAATATTGCTAACTACAGACCGATTTCCATTTTGAGTACGTTCTCTAAAGTTTTCGAAAGAGCTGTTTTAGATAGAATGATCAAGTACCTAGATAGGTTCAATTTGCTCGCCTCTGCTCAACATGGATTTCGATCCGGTCATTCGACACAGTCTGCATCCGTCCATTTCGTCAATTACGTATATGAGAGTCTTGATAGCGGTTTTCATGTAGCAGGACTTTTCTTCGACCTTTCAAGGGCTTTCGATAGCCTATCTTTCCAATTTATTCTGGACAAATGCTACACCTTAGGATTTCGAGGTGTGTTTTTGAAATGGCTTGGCAGCTACCTTGAGGGTAGGTGTATGCGGGTGAAGGTTGGAGATTCGTTCTCTTCAGATCATGGGGTTAACTTGGGTGTGCCACAGGGTTCTGTCCTTGGGCCTATCTTGTTTCTCCTCTTCATCAATGACCTTCCTGAAAATCTTCAAAGAATGTTCATCAGATCTTTGGACCTCCAGGGAATTTCACTTATCAAGAACTTTTTGTTGAACCTTTTTGCTGACGATGCTGCTGTGGTAGTTTCAGCGGTGTCTTTTGAGGATCTACAATTATTATGTGAGATTCTTTTGAGTAATTTTGTGAATTGGTGCCATCACAACAACTTGATGATCAACATCGGAAAAACCGAGATAATTTATTTCACGTTAAGCCATAATGACCGGAAGCTGATCCTTTGCGCTCATGATCGTGACATTTCCTCTGGAGAGAATGCCAAGTTTCTTGGAGTCCACCTTGACAGAAACTTGAAATGGTCTGTCCATGTTGAATCGGTATGTCGGAAACTAAACAGTTCCTATTATGCAATGAGTAGAGTGAGAAATATGATTCCCTCGGATTCTCTTAAGGATATCTATCACAGCCTCGTGTATAGTCATTTATCATACAACATTCTGCTTTGGGGAAGCTCATCACATAGTGGTAGGGCTTTCATTCTACAGAAGCGCATTCTACGCATGATGTACAATATATCCCCGCGTATGTCATGCAGACCTTTGTTTGTTCAAAATGGTATTCTTACTTTGTGTTGTGTTTTTATCCTGAAATCCCTTTTGTATGTAAAGGAGAACGAGAAAAATATCATTCAATTATCTAGCTTTCATGATTACAACACCAGAAGTGAGGGAAAATTATATACTCCTCAGCACAAAACCGCTAAGTTCGAGATGTCCCCTACTTATAAATGTATAAAACTTTTCAATCATCTACCATTAGGAATAAGATCTCTCAATTATATTAAATTCAAGAAAAATGTTAAAAGCCTGTTATTAAGTAGATGTTATTACACTGTCAAAGAATACTATGATGATTGTATCACTGATTAATTGCACTATTGTTTCCTTTTCTAATTTGACTTGTCCTATACATGTATGTACATGTCCTAAAGGATGAATAAATTATTATTATTATTATTATTATACTTTTCCATTTATATATATATATATATATATATATATATATATATATATATATATATATATATATATATATAATCATTAATAATTAAGAGCCTAGCAATTGTATTGAGAAAGAAGAAGAGCAGTGACAGGGAGAGTGATTTAGACTTATGAGAATGACAGAGAGGTCAGAGATGAGATGTCAGGTACAAATCAGAAATAAGGTTAACTTGGAATTTTGGGTGTTTGGGTTGAGATCTTGAAGTTTATTAGTAAATGTTAATGTTTCTTGTCAGGCGATGTAGGCTATTTAAAAAATTCAGTTTCGGTAAGGTTCATTTTATTGTAAAATTGTACTGTTTTGAAATTAATGTTTTCCATTTTAGTAACCCTGATGAAGCAATAAAAATAGATTGCGAAAGCTCGGTATAGAATAAAGAGTTTTTTCTTTACTCCTGTTTGAGTCGATATACCCTTAAAACTTGTATCAATATATATATATATATTTATATATATATATATATATATATATATATATATATATGTATATAATCTTTCCGTTATGTACAACTAGTGACCAATTTTCAATTTGATCGGATATGTATTGTTCGAGTTATTGGGAAAACAAATTATCGATACTGAAACTGATTTGCCGATTGTGATCATTAAGGAACTCAACCGTTCCATTCAGATGCTCAACCCACCTTGAGAATTTCAAGTTGCGATGTTTTTTTGATAGAAAGTTATCTTGACAGCGGACAGCGGATGAACGCAGGTAGGCCGGCTGGCCACACATAATCGAATTTGACTTCGAATTCTTTATCAGTGAGTCGAAACTAATCGTTTGATGCTATTTGCTCCAAAATGTTTGATAATAACATTTGGGTGAAATGGTAGCACGATGTTGCTCAGAACTTTTAGGATATAATGATTGATATCATTATTATGGATCGAAAGACTGATTCATGATGTTAGGAGAATCGTGATATCATGTAAAAAAATAGAATTCATTTCTGGACGTTCATACCATCGATAACTTATTTCGAAGTTATTATGCTCCTATTCTCTTCAAATTATTATCGATAATTAAATTCATCCAGGTAGTCATTTTTCATGAAAATGAAAATCAGGTGAATATGCTACATATATTTCTGCTGAACTTGTATTAAGACTAATTTTCAGTATCATTCACTCGGTCTCAAAGTTGCGTAAGTAGTCAAATATCGGATTATTATGGATCGAAAGACTGATTCATGATGTTAGGAGAATAATGATAATAATAATAATAATAATAATGGTCTTTATTCAATTCCAAGAATTAGAAATATTAGAATATTACAAATTCAGGCAAAAATGAATTGAAAGGGCGAGATCCAGCACACTTCATCCAGCGTACTGTTCAATCTAACCCAGTGATTCGTCGCTTCATATTCAAAGAAAAAAAAAGAAAGAAAAATATATATACACATACAGCTCATACACATTATCAAAAATAAAACTAGAAGTGAATACAATCTCAAGTAAGAACAATTTTCACACTCATTACTCAGGTAAAACAGAGTTCTGCTGATACAATAGCCCGCTGAATACCAAGGCTCGTAGACGACTCACATTATTAACCGCCCTGACTTCAATGGATAAATTATTTATGCATCGCGTAATATAATAAGAGTAACATCTACGAAAAAACTGTGTTCTAAATACAGGCGGTGTAAGAGTACCTTTGAAACGTAAATTCAAGTTGTGGACGTCAGAGCGGAAAGTAATCTTATTGTAGAGGTAAGGGGGAGTTCGGCTAGCTAAAATTTTCATGAACAATAATATAGCATGAAGACATGTTCTCCTCTCCATATTAAGCCAGTTTACAATGCGTATCGTATGGCTAATTCGATCAAACTTTCTCACTCGAACAATATTATACTGATTCTTTCTCTACTTCATGCACTACCTCGGGTTTGCGCAGCCACACTTTCTTTTTTTATCCTGTTCTGGACTTTGAAATTGCTGATATAATTAAGTCCTTGAAGAACAGAAAAAGCACCGGGCTAGATTTGATCTCTGCGCGGGTTTTGAAATTGATCAGCTCTATACTTTGTCCCCACTTCGCTTATTGCATTAATGCATCCGTCAGTGCTGGATTGTTTCCAACTATCCTCAAGAAGTCTATTGTCATTCCGATTCCTAAAAGCAGGGACACATCCAATATTGCTAACTACAGACCGATTTCCATTTTGAGTACGTTCTCTAAAGTTTTCGAAAGAGCTGTTTTAGATAGAATGATCAAGTACCTAGATAGGTTCAATTTGCTCGCCTCTGCTCAACATGGATTTCGATCCGGTCATTCGACACAGTCTGCATCCGTCCATTTCGTCAATTACGTATATGAGAGTCTTGATAGCGGTTTTCATGTAGCAGGACTTTTCTTCGACCTTTCAAGGGCTTTCGATAGCCTATCTTTCCAATTTATTCTGGACAAATGCTACACCTTAGGATTTCGAGGTGTGTTTTTGAAATGGCTTGGCAGCTACCTTGAGGGTAGGTGTATGCGGGTGAAGGTTGGAGATTCGTTCTCTTCAGATCATGGGGTTAACTTGGGTGTGCCACAGGGTTCTGTCCTTGGGCCTATCTTGTTTCTCCTCTTCATCAATGACCTTCCTGAAAATCTTCAAAGAATGTTCATCAGATCTTTGGACCTCCAGGGAATTTCACTTATCAAGAACTTTTTGTTGAACCTTTTTGCTGACGATGCTGCTGTGGTAGTTTCAGCGGTGTCTTTTGAGGATCTACAATTATTATGTGAGATTCTTTTGAGTAATTTTGTGAATTGGTGCCATCACAACAACTTGATGATCAACATCGGAAAAACCGAGATAATTTATTTCACGTTAAGCCATAATGACCGGAAGCTGATCCTTTGCGCTCATGATCGTGACATTTCCTCTGGAGAGAATGCCAAGTTTCTTGGAGTCCACCTTGACAGAAACTTGAAATGGTCTGTCCATGTTGAATCGGTATGTCGGAAACTAAACAGTTCCTATTATGCAATGAGTAGAGTGAGAAATATGATTCCCTCGGATTCTCTTAAGGATATCTATCACAGCCTCGTGTATAGTCATTTATCATACAACATTCTGCTTTGGGGAAGCTCATCACATAGTGGTAGGGCTTTCATTCTACAGAAGCGCATTCTACGCATGATGTACAATATATCCCCGCGTATGTCATGCAGACCTTTGTTTGTTCAAAATGGTATTCTTACTTTGTGTTGTGTTTTTATCCTGAAATCCCTTTTGTATGTAAAGGAGAACGAGAAAAATATCATTCAATTATCTAGCTTTCATGATTACAACACCAGAAGTGAGGGAAAATTATATACTCCTCAGCACAAAACCGCTAAGTTCGAGATGTCCCCTACTTATAAATGTATAAAACTTTTCAATCATCTACCATTAGGAATAAGATCTCTCAATTATATTAAATTCAAGAAAAATGTTAAAAGCCTGTTATTAAGTAGATGTTATTACACTGTCAAAGAATACTATGATGATTGTATCACTGATTAATTGCACTATTGTTTCCTTTTCTAATTTGACTTGTCCTATACATGTATGTACATGTCCTAAAGGATGAATAAATTATTATTATTATTATTATTATACTTTTCCATTTATATATATATATATATATATATATATATATATATATATATATATATATATATATATATATATATATATATATATATATATATATATATAATCATTAATAATTAAGAGCCTAGCAATTGTATTGAGAAAGAAGAAGAGCAGTGACAGGGAGAGTGATTTAGACTTATGAGAATGACAGAGAGGTCAGAGATGAGATGTCAGGTACAAATCAGAAATAAGGTTAACTTGGAATTTTGGGTGTTTGGGTTGAGATCTTGAAGTTTATTAGTAAATGTTAATGTTTCTTGTCAGGCGATGTAGGCTATTTAAAAAATTCAGTTTCGGTAAGGTTCATTTTATTGTAAAATTGTACTGTTTTGAAATTAATGTTTTCCATTTTAGTAACCCTGATGAAGCAATAAAAATAGATTGCGAAAGCTCGGTATAGAATAAAGAGTTTTTTCTTTACTCCTGTTTGAGTCGATATACCCTTAAAACTTGTATCAATATATATATATATATTTATATATATATATATATATATATATATATATGTATATAATCTTTCCGTTATGTACAACTAGTGACCAATTTTCAATTTGATCGGATATGTATTGTTCGAGTTATTGGGAAAACAAATTATCGATACTGAAACTGATTTGCCGATTGTGATCATTAAGGAACTCAACCGTTCCATTCAGATGCTCAACCCACCTTGAGAATTTCAAGTTGCGATGTTTTTTTGATAGAAAGTTATCTTGACAGCGGACAGCGGATGAACGCAGGTAGGCCGGCTGGCCACACATAATCGAATTTGACTTCGAATTCTTTATCAGTGAGTCGAAACTAATCGTTTGATGCTATTTGCTCCAAAATGTTTGATAATAACATTTGGGTGAAATGGTAGCACGATGTTGCTCAGAACTTTTAGGATATAATGATTGATATCATTATTATGGATCGAAAGACTGATTCATGATGTTAGGAGAATCGTGATATCATGTAAAAAAATAGAATTCATTTCTGGACGTTCATACCATCGATAACTTATTTCGAAGTTATTATGCTCCTATTCTCTTCAAATTATTATCGATAATTAAATTCATCCAGGTAGTCATTTTTCATGAAAATGAAAATCAGGTGAATATACTACATATATTTCTGCTGAACTTGTATTAAGACTAATTTTCAGTATCATTCACTCGGTCTCAAAGTTGCGTAAGTAGTCAAATATCGGATTATTATGGATCGAAAGACTGATTCATGATGTTAGGAGAATAATGATAATAATAATAATAATAATAATGGTCTTTATTCAATTCCAAGAATTAGAAATATTAGAATATTACAAATTCAGGCAAAAATGAATTGAAAGGGCGAGATCCAGCACACTTCATCCAGCGTACTGTTCAATCTAACCCAGTGATTCGTCGCTTCATATTCAAAGAAAAAAAAAGAAAGAAAAATATATATACACATACAGCTCATACACATTATCAAAAATAAAACTAGAAGTGAATACAATCTCAAGTAAGAACAATTTTCACACTCATTACTCAGGTAAAACAGAGTTCTGCTGATACAATAGCCCGCTGAATACCAAGGCTCGTAGACGACTCACATTATTAACCGCCCTGACTTCAATGGATAAATTATTTATGCATCGCGTAATATAATAAGAGTAACATCTACGAAAAAACTGTGTTCTAAATACAGGCGGTGTAAGAGTACCTTTGAAACGTAAATTCAAGTTGTGGACGTCAGAGCGGAAAGTAATCTTATTGTAGAGGTAAGGGGGAGTTCGGCTAGCTAAAATTTTCATGAACAATAATATAGCATGAAGACATGTTCTCCTCTCCATATTAAGCCAGTTTACAATGCGTATCGTATGGCTAATTCGATCAAACTTTCTTATCCCAAATATAAGGCGCAAACAGGAGTTCTGGAGTTTCTGTATCCTCAGCTTGTCAGAGAATCTTAAACAGGGACCATACACACAATCAGCGAAATTAAGATGTGATAGAACCAGAGATTCACATAGCTGAACTCTAACATTCCGGTACAATGCAGACCTGTTTCTATAGAGAACCCTCAAGTTACCATATGCCTTCTGCAAGCAAGCAGATACATGGTCCGTGAAGCGCATATCAACGTCAATCCAAACTCCCAAATTCCTAACCTTGTCGCATAACTTGACGACATCTGAACCAACCCTTATCGGAAACCCTTCTTCTAGAAATTTAATCCTATCACCTTTTCTCCCAAACAACATGGCGACGGTCTTATCCCCATTGAGCTGTAGGCAATGAGCACCAGACAATTCCCTAATTACATCCAATTCATAGTTCAGAGCTGAAACTGCCTGAGTTGACTCACTTAAATAGAAGGAGATATATAGCTGAGCATCATCCGCATAATAGTGAATAGAACAAGATTGAATGGACCTTACAAACTGTGAAATGTAAATAATAAACAAAATCGGTCCAAGAATTGACCCTTGCGGTACACCCCTCAAAATTTTGAGGGGGGATGACAATTTGCCATTATAAGAGACTGCCTGAAAACGTTCAGAAAGATAGGAAACGAGAAGAAGAATAGAGTCATCACGAAGTCCAACATGTCTCAATATTGCTGCTAAAAGCTCGTGACTGAGACTGTCAAATGCTTTCGAGTAGTCTAAAAGTGTAAGCATAGTGAGTTTGCCCTGATCGGTTGCCCTGATTATGTCATCTGTAATGTTCAGCAAGCAGTGGTACAGCTGTAATTTTTTCGAAAACCAGATTGTGCGGTAGGTATAATTTTGTTCGTATCCAGATGTGACCACAGTTGTTTACACATAATCTTCTCTAATATTTTGGATAAAGCAGGTAAAATGCTAATAGGTCGTAGATTACTCATGCTATTCGGATTAGATACTTTTGGTACAGGTAAAACAACAGCTTTTTTCCACTGACTCGGAAAGACAGAATTTTCTAAACAGAAATTGATGACATGAGTGATATGTGGAAGTATATGAGGTACACATAAGTGCAGGGTCAGTATATTTATGCCATCATAACCAACAGCTTTACTCTTAATGGACTTGATGGACTCCAAAACCTCAATCTCATCAACAGTGTGGAACCTGAAAAGGCAAGAAGCAGAACAGTTATCTCCGTCTGGGGACAGGTCAGGGACCGAATTTATAAAATGTTCATTTATACTGTCAACATCGTCCAAAGAAGTGCTAAGAACTTCAGATTTACGTCGGATGATACCTATTTTCCGAAGATGTTGTAACGGGTTCTTGAGAATCCCGTTTGTATTTGAAAGTTTGGTTGCATTTTGTGTCCCCCCGGTTGTATTGGTTGGGACGCCCCTGACTTGTTAAGTGCGTGTGAGCTAGCTCCGAGGTCGATTCTGTGGTCGATGTCAATCGAACGTCGGCGCGGTCTGCTGGAGGGGGTTCGTTGGTTAGTCGAGGCGAGGTGGACGATCATTTTGTTCGGTGGCTGTGGAGTTTTTAGTTATCTTGAGTTGTGGCCATTTTCCTTGAGTGAAGGGTTCTGAATCTGGTAGGTTTTAATCTAATTTGCTTTCAATTGACGACATGTTCTGATGCATATTTAGTAATTAATTCATTATTCTTTCTGCTTAACTTTTCGATAATATTTTTGCTGTATTATGATCATATTTTTGCTTTTCCGTTATCTGACCGCGTGGCCATTTTGAGCTCTAGTTTTTACCGGCAATTATTATCCATTATTCTCTTTCAAGAACTAATTCATCCTTCAGAATCATTTAGTGAAAATAGAAAGCCGGATTGATGTTTTTCCAGTCGTTTTGTAGTTTTTAACTGGAATAATTTTATGACCACTTTGTAACTTGAATGAATCACATTGTCATTATATCTAAATTGTGAACTAGAACTCGAAATGGGCACGTTATTTGCAAGGATAAAGTCTAAGAATTATGTATCTTGCACGAACCCTTTTTTACCTTATTCTGTAGCTGTTGGGTTATCTTCGAATTGCTTCCATACAAAGGAAGTTTCATAATCCTGCTTTGAGAACCACCTGTCAGGCACGTACCTCGAGTTATTCAGTTGGAGGAATATCTACGCTGTTTCCCAGGACAACCACCTGGTTGGAATTATTTCGTTTGGATAGAGGGACCTAGCAATCGACGAAGAAGACCAGTCTCGAGTTACATGATATCCAGTTCCTGTTGCTAATTTGGGGAACCTGATTGGACACTTAGATTGACTCATTGTGAAGTTGCCCATAGTGACTATATTTGAAACGATTCCAAGATAAGTAGTTTAAGCATTTCATTTGTGATCAGTCTGACTTAGTGTTTATATTGCATGTTTCACATTGGCCAATCTTTAGACTGTTGATTTGAATAAATTTGTAAAATATAATTCGAGTTTTTCTGAAGTTGGAGTGTCTGGCGCCCACTTAACATCCATATTTTAGTTTTGCTAGGAGCTAGTAGGGTCCCGTAGAACCTCAACCACCTCTAATCTAATCTGCGATTAGGGGAGAGGCTATACAATTGGCGCCCAACGTGTATTTTTTTTATCCAACTTAGCAAAACCTTTCTAAAATTGACACTCGAACTTCGGAGAACCGACTGGTCAGACATCGATTCGGTTTTCTCTAACTTGTCTCATCTGGGAATCATACGGTGTGTTATTTGATATAGTTCGGTTAAGTTAAATTTGATATAGTACGATGGAAGTAAGATTTTTGAGAACCAGGGAATTGAATTATGAATTGTCAATTAGGGGGATCAAGTTTGATAAGGAAAAAGTTGATGAGAAAAAGAAAATCCTCCGTGGATTGCTACACCAAGAACGTCATCAACGTTCTTTAGTTAAGATTCAGGATCCTTTTCCTTTTGGTGTCAATGAGAGAGAGATCGGTGAAACCTTGTCTGACGTGAAGTCTTTGGTAGATGCTTTTTCTGATTCTAGGGATAGTTAAGCTTATCGTAGGATTGAATCGTTACTCAATCATCTTTCACATAGAATTAGTCTCATGAATGTTGTTCGGGATGAAGAAAGAGCCATCCATTTAGCACTGTCACAGGACTTATTATTGGTGGAAGGGGATTTTGAAGATAAAGCTTCTGATTTTGCCATTCGACAAACAGATAGGGAAGAGGCTCATCGCAGGATGTCAGTCCAGCCTTTAGCTTCTTCTAGTCCAAATGCTAAATCGACCTACCCTGCCGATCCAACTCAGTCGTGCTCTCAGTTTGTGCATAGTAGTAATTATACGCCTGTTTCCAAATGGAATTTGAGATTTGATGGGGATTTCACAAAATTCAGTATTAAATGTTTTTTAATGAGAATCGAGGAACTACGTAAAGCCAGACATGTGTCTTTTGAAGACTTATTTGATTCCGCTATCGATTTGTTTGAGGGTCAGGCTTTGACTTGGTTCCGTCGAGTCCAATCCAAGGTTACCTCTTGGAATGAGTTAGTTGAGCGTCTTAAGCATGATTTTGTGGACATGGATTATGATGAGGATTTGTGGCAGGAGATTAGGGCTAGAACTCAGGGTAATAATGAACCAGTTGTCATCTTTATTTCATCCATGATGGGTTTATTTGACCGTTTGAATGAGACCCCTACTGAGGAGGTTAAATTTAAAGTAGTGAAGAATAATTTGTTACCCTTCTTTCACCCCCATTTGGCATTGAGCAAAGTTGACAACTTGGATGATCTTGAAATTTGTTGTAAGGCACTTGAACAATCCCACATTCGTGCTTCTAGGTACAAGCCACCACCGTCTTGCTCTGATCTTCTGGAACCTGATTTGGCCTGTTTGAGCTATGCTTCTACGTCGCAGGCATGTGCAGTGACTGCATCCAATTCTCCAACTTGTTGGAATTGTCGAGAAACTGGCCATCTGTATCGGCAGTGTAGGAGGCCCCGGAGAACTTTCTGTTTCAGATGTGGCAGACCCAACGTTGTTGTGAGAACTTGTCCAGGATTTCAGCCTGGTTTTGTTGCTCCTGAGTCAAAAAACGTAATGGGCGCTCCTGGAGTGGTAGGCAGCGTGAATCAGTAAAATCCACTCGTCCTGCTCAATTTAAGTTGTCTGAATGGAGGGACTGGTTGGGTGAGATCAATTCTTTTTATTCATCTAAATCTGTCTCGCCTATTTTTGCTCAGTTACCTAATGATGACCGCCATTATCTTAGAGTTCAGGTGGGACCTTTTTGTTTGAACGCCTTATTTGATTCGGGTGCTAATGTTTCCATAGTTGGTTCTTCGGGAATGTATATTATTGACTCGTTGAAGTTAGCTCCGGAGAAGGGGCTCTCTCCCTGTCAGGTAAAGACAGCTGATGGTGTTCCACAAACTGTATTATGTTCTGTTGTTGTACCCTTTAAAATTAACAATGTTGCCTTTGAAATGATGTGTTTGGTGGTCCCCTCTGTTAGCCATGCTTTGATATTGGGTATAGATTTTTGTCGACTCTCAAAGATGCGTGTGAATTTTGAAGATAATTCCTTTAATGTGGTTGGTACTGATTTGATAGTTAACGCGGTTGAGTCAGTCCAGCCCGCGGAGGGTCTCGGTCCTTCAGATCAATTTCGGTTGGGACAGGTTATGTCTAAGCTTAAATCTCTATCAAATACCGGCCTGGGTCATACTTCTCTTATTCAACATCATATCGATACGGGCGATGCTGCGCCAATTCGTACTAGACAGTATCCTATTTCTCCGGCTCTTAAAGAGCACTTAAATCGCGAAATCGACGACATGCTGGCAAAGGGAGTAATTGTTCCCTCGCACTCTCCATGGTCTTCACCCATGTTATTAGTAAAGAAAAGTTCCGGGGAATATAGGGCCTGTTTCGACGGACGCAGTTTGAATAAAATCACGGTTAAGGATAGTTATCCTCTCCCGACTGTTGACTCAATTCTCAGTAGTTTACGTGAAGCGCGATTTTTGAGTAGTATTGATTTGAAACAAGCATTCTATCAGATCTCACTTACGCTTGAGTCAAGGCCTAAAACGGCTTTTCAAGTACCTGGTAGGGGGTTGTTTGAGTATACTCGTATGTGTTTTGGCTTAAAGAATGCTCCCCAAACTATGCAAAGGCTGATTGATGCGTTGTTCCCACTGGGTGACAATAGAATATTTGTTTATTTAGACGATATTATTGTGGTTAGTACTGCCTTTGACGAGCATTTGGATACCTTGACTAAAGTCTATCAGAAATTGAACCAATCAGGGCTCACTATAAATTTGGACAAATGTCAATTCTGTCGGCCGTCTTTAAAATATCTTGGGTTTATTGTTGACTCTACTGGCAGTTTGCGTACTGACCCTGAGAAGGTTTCAGCTATTGTTAATTTACCTACTCCGAAGACCACCTCTGACATTAAAAGAGTGATTGGGTTAATTTCATACTATCGAAGGTTTGTCAAAGATATGTCATCCGTAGCTTCCCCTATTAACGATCTTTTACGCGGTAAGAAAAAGGGACAACCTATTAGGTGGACACCTGAAGCTGATGTTGCTTTCGGTGAATTAAAGAATAGTTTGGTATCTGCACCAATTTTGGCTAGCCCTGACTTCTCCAGGCCCTTTGTGATTCAATGTGATTCCTCGGATAGAGGTCTTGGTGTTGTTTTGATTCAGGAATTTGACGGATTAGAACATCCCATAGCATATGCCTCCCGATCTTTGACTAAAACTGAGCGGAAGTATTCGGTGACGGAATAGGAGGCTTTGGCAGTGTTGTTTGGTATTGAGCATTTCCGTCCATTTATTGAGGGGACTCACTTTAAAGTCATAACCGATCATCACTCCCTTTTGTGGCTTAAAAACTTAAAAGACCCGGCCATGAGATTAGCACGTTGGAGTTTAAAAATGTCCCAATATTCTTTTGATATTGAGCACCGGAAAGGCTGTTTGAATTTAATGCCTGATACTCTTTCACGTAGCGTAGATTTGATTGATGTTGCTAAGCTGACGCCTGACACCTGGTATCATGATATGTTAGAAAAGGTTACTAAGTTCCCACATAAGTACCCCGACTATTTAATTAAGAACAATTGTCTTTACAAACATATCGCACACAGTTTCAATATTGATTCCAATTTGTCAGAATGGAAGCTGGTTGTTCCCACGGCTAATCGGTCAGAAGTCATTCGCGAAAATCATGACTCTCCTACTTGTGGTCACTTTGGTATTTCTAAAACGTTAGCTCGTGTCGCTGAGCATTATTATTGGCCTCTTATGAAACGGTCGGTACAGACGTATTGTAATGGTTGTGATGTGTGTAAGGCCAACAAGAGTTCAAACCAGGCTAGAATAGGGTTAATGGGATCCTATAAGAATATAAATTTCCCTTTTCAATTATTCTCGTTAGATTTGATGGGACCCTTTCCTCGGTCAAAACATGGAAACAAGTATTTGCTAGTGGTGGTGGATTGGTTCACTAAGTTTACATTTGTGCACCCACTTCGGGATGCTAAGGCCAAGCCAGTTATTGCGTTTTTGGAACAGAATGTGTTCTTGAAATTTGGTGTACCTCAGATTTTAGTTCAGGATAACGCCACCATGTTTGTTTCCAAAGATTATAAACAATTTATGGAGTCTTATAAGATCACCCCGTGGTTTAACGCGAAACGACACCCTCAGGTTAATCATAGTGAACGTTCTAATAACACTATTTTGACTGCAATGTGTTGCTATATCGCAGATAATCATACTGTCTGGGATGAAAATATACAACAGATCGCCCACGCTATCAATACAGCTAAGCATGAAGTTTTGGGTGTTTCCCCCGCCTTTTTGCTTTTTGGACGTCGTATTCCAAATTCAGGTGATACTTATGGTAGGGTTGATCAAAATTTTCAGAATTTAGATGAAGTCTCCCGTCGATTAAAATGGAGTGACGACCTACAGGGACTGCCTCCTATTTACGCCAACATGCGACAGCGCTTACATGATGCCTATTTGAGAAACAAACCGTTATATGATTCGGGAAAAAGGGATATCGTTTTTCAAGTGGGTGACCGAGTTTGGAAACGCAATTTCACTCAATCAGACGCGGCTAACAAATTTGCATCCAAATTAACTAGCTCTTTCGTTCCGTGCACTGTTCGTGCAGTTGTTTCTAGATTGGTCTATAATTTAAGAGACTCGGATGGTCGTGATTTGGGCAACTGGCATGTTAAAGATCTGAAGCCTGACTTGGTTGATGTTTCTGAGTCGGAGGGTGGCGATTAGCATGATGAAACTGGGAAATTAGTCTTCGGACGAGAATTTCTTGTAAATTCGAATTTGTTTTCCTTCTGAAAATTTTCGCCGTTCTTCTTCTCGGAGATATTCTCCTCTCTACGCATCGGAACTATTCGCAGCCATCTTTGCCTCGGAGTTATTGGCCCTTTTCCCTTATCAGAACTACTGGTATGTAGTTGTTATTTTGGTAACCGTTTAGTACTACTGGACTTGAGTCCGTGTATTTCATTCGTTCGTTTTGCGACGTTTTTCCCTTGAAGTCGGAAATTTAAGATTGCGTATATTTCGGTATATTTTTGTTTCCTCCAACTGCTATGATCATGCCGGTCTTGAAGCGTCGCACCTATGTGTCACCTGTGATGAGTTCCTGTTCTATTTAGGCCCGGATTGAACTTTGCCTGATTTTGACAGTTTTTAGGACGAATTTGGTTCATTGGATGAACATTGATTGGTGATATGGGTGGAGTATGGTCTGGTCATATTCTTTCGCCTGGTTGTTGTTTTGAGGGTTTAAGACGCCTCGTGGTTTTGACGTTGCAGTCTCCCTGTTAAGTTTGAGAGAGAATTTGTCTTCGAACCGTAGGGGAGGATTTTTTCGTCAGTTTGAGATTCTTTTTTTTATTCCGATTTTGGGACTCGTGATTGCAGTCTATTGTTTAGGATTGAAGTTGGAAATGATCGGACCATGTTTCGCTCGATGTCGCTAATTTATAGCCTACATGGATTTGACGTTTTTTTTTTTTTCTTTTTTTTCCCGGATTTGACATCGCTCGCTGCCGCTGGAACCGGCTTTGGGTGATGGAAGCGTTTTTGAGATTTTGTCGCTAAAACAAAAATCTTCCATGCCCCCCGCTTGACCGCATTGGTGCCTCCCGGTGCTGTCAAGTTTCTCTTTTTAGTTTTTCTTTTTTCCCCTACCGCTGGGGGTCTGGAACAGTTGGAACAATTGGGTTCCCTCGGTTCCAGATATCAATTTCAATTCGTCAACATCCTTGGTTGAGGTCAATTTGAGTAGAGAAGAAGTTCTCTGTATGAAGCTGATTTTTAGTGAACGACTGCGTTCCCGCCGGGCATGACCCCTTGTTCATCTGGGTGGAGTCAAATTGGCATCCACCCCTAATCTCTCGGATACCGGTGGTATCCCAGAGACAGGCCTTCAGCACCTGAGCAGGGTTTCAATTTTTTTGGGGTTTGGGGTTTTAATGGGATTTCACTCTGAGTTGTGTGTTGGTTTGTCTAGATGAACGAGGCCTTGTCTACTGAATCACTTGGCGCAACTTCTAGACCAGTGTCGAACATCTGACTACTGTATTGCTATTGTCGGTTTTTTCATCTTCCCTTGCAAGTGGTTTTCTGCTTCGTCTGGCCTGCGCTCTTCTTGGTGAGGGGGTGTAAAATGTTCTTGAGAATCCCGTTTGTATTTGAAAGTTTGGTTGCATTTTGTGTCCCCCCGGTTGTATTGGTTGGGACGCCCCTGACTTGTTAAGTGCGTGTGAGCTAGCTCCGAGGTCGATTCTGTGGTCGATGTCAATCGAACGTCGGCGCGGTCTGCTGGAGGGGGTTCGTTGGTTAGTCGAGGCGAGGTGGACGATCATTTTGTTCGGTGGCTGTGGAGTTTTTAGTTATCTTGAGTTGTGGCCATTACCCTTGAGTGAAGGGTTCTGAATCTGGTAGGTTTTAATCTAATTTGCTTTCAATTGACGACATGTTCTGATGCATATTTAGTAATTAATTAATTATTCTTTCTGCTTAACTTTTCGATAATATTTTTGCTGTATTATGATCATATTTTTGCTTTTCCGTTATCTGAACGCGTGGCCATTTTGAGCTCTAGTTTTTACCGGCAATTATTATCCATTATTCTCTTTCAAGAACTAATTCATCCTTCAGAATCATTTAGTGAAAATAGAAAGCCGGATTGATGTTTTTCCAGTCGTTTTGTAGTTTTTAACTGGAATAATTTTATGAACACTTTGTAACTTGAATGAATCACATTGTCATTATATCTAAATTGTGAACTAGAACTCGAAATCGGCACGTTATTTGCAAGGATAAAGTCTAAGAATTATGTTTCTTGCAGGAACCCTTTTTTACCTTATTCTGTAGCTGTTGGGTTATCTTCGAATTGCTTCCATACAAAGGAAGTTTCATAATCCTGCTTTGAGACCCACCTGTCAGGCACGTACCTCGAGTTATTCAGTTGGAGGAATATCTACGCTGTTTCCCAGGACAACCACCTGGTTGGAATTATTTCGTTTGGATAGAGGGACCTAGCAATCGACGAAGAAGACCAGTCTCGAGTTACATGATATCCAGTTCCTGTTGCTTATTTGGGGAACCTGATTGGACACTTAGATTGACTCATTGTGAAGTTGCCCATAGTGACTATATTTGAAACGATTCCAAGATAAGTAGTTTAAGCATTTCATTTGTGATCAGTCTGACTTAGTGTTTATATTGCATATTTCACATTGGCCAATCTTTAGACTGTTGATTTGAATAAATTTGTAAAATATAATTCGAGTTTTTCTGAAGTTGGAATGTCTGGCGCCCACTTAACATCCATATTTTAGTTTTGCTAGGAGCTAGTATGGCCCCGTAGAACCTCAACCACCTCTAATCTAATCTGCGATTAGGGGAGAGGCTATAATGTGTCCAAGCAGTTTCAGATTTCTACTGTAATTAATGTACTTGCTGTAATAAGCGCTTTTTTTTTTTTAAGAGCTGTAGTGACAATATTTCTCAGTTGTTTGTACATATTCCAGTCAGAAATGTCCCCCGATCTCTTAAATCTAGACAGAGGCTGATTTCTGGTCTTGATCATATCTCGCAATTTACCAGTTAGCCATGGTGAATAATTTTTGGATATTTTAAATGTTCTGAACGGAGCATGTAGATCTAATAAGCTTATAATATTAGAGGTGAGAAAATCAACTTTTTCATCAGCTGTTGCTTTGTCATAAATGTTGTTCCAGGGAATAGACAGGAGATCACATTTAAATTGATCGTAGTTGACATTCTTGAAATCTCTCGATGTCTTAAAAATCGGTTCTGGTCTCTGAATGGCTAAATTGAAAATACAATATACGAGATCATGATCGCTAATCTGAGGAACCGGCAAGACAGCAGTCTTCACAACCAGGTTGGGAGCAGAAGTTAGTATGTAGTCAATCAAAGTGGAAGAGTTCAGAGTTGTCCTAGTAGCCTCAGTAACTATTTGATGGAGGCCGACACTATCCAAAACCTGACTCAAGCACCTAATCTCCACACTATTTTTATCAAAAAAATCCATATTGAAATCACCCAGGCAAAATACATAGTCAGCAAATGTTACCGCCTCAGAAATAACTGATTCAAATTCGTCAATGAAAAGTTTATAATCAAATGAAGATGGCCTATAAACGGTTATAACTACCACCCTTGAGTTCCCCAGCTTGAAAACCAACCCGATCTGTTCAATATTAACATTGAATTCTATAATCTTGACACTTATGTTATTTCTAATATAAATGCCGACTCCTCCACCTCGACTGCCTCTGTCAAAATTAAAACCATCTATAACAAGAAGGTCATCTGAAGTATGATCATTTAACCAGGTTTCAGTTAAGCCGAAAATATCGAAATCATTAGCTACCAGGATATCCCTAACATTATCAAAATGTGCAAACAGAGAACGTACATTTGAATGAGCGATATTCAGCAGAGCCTTTTTTCCGTGCTTCATCTCTTATAGCAATAAAAGCTTTTCTAAAGGGAAAAAAAAGAACCACTGGGTAATGAGAACAGAAAATAAATAACAGAGTAAACAACAGAACTCTGAGCCTATCAATGACAAATCCAAGAAATTGAATATTAATTACCTAAGAATGACTAATACGTCAATATACTATGTATTTTTATTCAACCAGTAATCAGTTAGTTGATTATTTATTTTGTATTCACCTTCAGGAACAAAGCGAACTAAATTTTGAGCAGAAATGTGATTATATGAAAGTAGCAACAAAACAAAAAAAAAATTAATAAATTGAACAAGAAACTTATAATAATGACCCAACAAAAAAGCAACTGATCCACAACAACAACGAAAATAAGCCACCAATTCAAGAGCAGCTCCGCATTACAGAAAATATAATCAACTATGTATAATAATAATATCTACACACAATTACAACCAATCATTTCAGATCATTCTCCGACATGATTTTTCTCACTTTGTTCTTATATAAAATAAATATATTACCTCTGGTAGTCCAACAAGGCGAGGAATCAAATTTAGCACGCACTTTCTTAAGCAAAACAAGCCGACTTGGAACAAGTCTTTCACCAACCACAATACCAGAGCCCTTGAGATTTCGTTTATGTTTGTAAACAAGGTCACGTTTCCATCGATGGATGAATTGAATTGTGACGGGAAGGGAATTCCCTCGCTGATTACTTTTTCTACCAGCACGATAACAAACATTCAGGTCATCTGCTGATAACTGATATGAGGTGTTATTGAATATTTGATTGTTTATAATATCTAGAACTTTTTCATATAAATTCTCATTTTCTTCATTCTTGACTCCATGAAAAATTATATGACTGTTAAATTTTTCCTGCTTTTCCAGCTCTAATTGAGAATTTATTGTCTCAATGCGTTCCCTGAGAGTGTTCAAATTATCTCTCATGGTATTTTCAAATGCACAAATTCTATTCATTACCTCTGTTATGCAATCACTCGGAACCACAGAAGAGGTCGGAGTGGGATTCTTCAACAAATTCGCAACTTCATGTCTTAATCCAGAAAGTCCTGATTGAAGGGCTTCTTCCATCTTTTCAACACTAGAACTCAGCTCCTCGTTGTTCCCTTTTCGCAGTCTTGCTCCCCTAGTTGGCATTATGAGTTTGCAAGATAACTTTCAAAAGTTACCAATGGAAATTCGGTACTAATTCAAGAGAGATTTAAACAAAGTGAAATATAAGTTAAGATTATCAGGAATGCGGAGCTATCCCATATGAGCTACGAACACATTGACGAGCGAAGAACGAATGATATCATGTAAAAAAATAGAATTCATTTCTGGACGTTCATACCATCGATATCTTATTTCGAAGTTATTATGCTCCTATTCTCTTCAAATTATTATCGATAATTAAATTCTGTCAGGTAGTCATTTTTCATGAAAATGAAAATCAGGTGAATATACTACATATATTTCTGCTGAAATGAGAAAAAATGAGTATCATTCACTCGGTCTCAAAGTTGCATAAGTAGTCAAATATCGGATTACGTTCGTTAGAGCATAAGAAATATTGCTAGGTCTCAGACCACCATTGCCTTATTTATTTTTAATTAATTTGCCTGTGTATTTCAAATAACCTTTTTATCCGTAGCTTCCAAAGATTGTTGAACATTGTATGTCAAATATACGAAATTTCGATGGTGGAAGAGTAGCGTAAAAATTATTGGTACAATCACGTCCGAACTGTAGATCTCAGATTTTACTCACAGACTATCCGCACATCAGTGAGATATCCAAAGTGCAAACTTAAACCAATTCTAAATATTAGGTACTACAAGGTCCTGCATTGCAACTACGTTCGCTAATAATTTTCAAGTGGTTCATTCGAATGTGTGAGTTCAAGTTCCACATAGGTATCTAGTTTTATCAATGAAGGTATGAGTATAAAGTGTAATTAAATGCAATTTCATTTGCTAATAATTTTCAAGTGGTTCATACAAGAGTGTAAGTTCTACTTCCAGATATGGATCGCGGTTGTGGATTAGGTATCAAGGTTATTTTTGAGTATGTTTTGCTTACTTATACTTTGTTATCAATTTTTTAACTAATGGCACGAAGAAAATGAATTTTCTATACATAATGTAATAGTATATTTCAACGGACACCTTCATCTGATGGAGTGTCCTTTGGAAGAATTAGGTGTCTCCAATGATTTAATCGAATATGCTGCTACTCATTTGTTTTACTGAACAAGAGATAAATTCCACAAAGTCATATAGTTCGGGTCTTGAAGAGAAAAAAATCAAAATATCCATATTGGAATCTCCACATACAAATATATTGTTGACAACTCTGAACCTAAATCTTGAAATTTGAGATATTTCGTTCCAACAGACTTGAAAATCGCCATGAGGTGGTCTGTATATTCCTATAACACCCAGTTTAATGTCACCTCCTATAAACTTCACACCACATACCACACAATGCATCTCTTCTGAGAATCTAGAAACTCCCAAACTTTCCACCAGTATATTTGAGCGGACATATACTCCATTCACTTTTATAAAGTCTCCCGGTTGGCCATGAAATTTTGACACATTTCATCGTGTATATTTTGAAAATGTTAGGTTATGCTCATTTTCCTGTCAGATAACTATGGAACGTTGTCGTCTCTACATATAAGTCGTAGTAAGAACATATTTTTCACAAGGTGAATTTTCTTGGGAAAAATAATGAATTTAAGAAGATATTATGTAAATTCAACAATTCCAAAGACCCGGTGACTGTTCAAGAAAATGTTCCATCTGTTGTTACTATCGAAAACATTTCACGTAAATAAACTGGTTGGAAGATTCAGTTATGCTATTTTCTTGTACGGAAATCATGAATCAAATGTTGAAATTTTAATGAAAAATAATGGATACAGTAGTCAGTTTATGATAGTTCATTTGCAAAAAGAATAAAAGTTCCTGAATATCCCGGCAGAACTTCTAAACGAACAGACGTAAGTACCTATGGAATTCCCCACTTTTCGAAATTCTCAAGAAATACAGAAGACATTTAAATACCTTGTTGCTCAACTTGAAATACACCAGTTTAAAAATGTAGTAGTTGTTAAACCTTCATAAAATTCAGTGATAGGATAGGAAACAGAGTAATTTCAATCGAGAGTTTAACATGTCCTAGGACAGATTCAAGTTTTCCTATTGTAGATTCCAGTTCTGTCTCTGCTTCTTCAGAACTCCTTTCGGCATTTCCAATTTCAAAGCGAATAGTTCTTTATTATTCAAAGATTATGATATGTGATGATATCTTGTCTAAGATGGAACATTATTTTTATTGTTGAGAGTAGAAATTGGCAACGTCTCAGAGAATTGTTTTGACATTGACGATATTTCAGGAGTGCCAACCTGCCTTTGTTTTAGTTACAAAAACGTGATAGACCTAAATCATGGCCAACCGGGAGACTTCATGAAAGTGAATGGAGTATACATCACAGCGCCTTGGTAGCTGGTTGAACGGCAAAAATAGTAATCTTGAAGATATCCTGGAATTGACATCACATCTATGCCGGAAGAACTTCGTCAATGCTGAGCGATGATCAAAACATCCGGACATTCCTACTTCACAAGCAGTGCCAATTTGTTCGCCAGAGATTGGTCATTTTCCTACATAACTTTCAACTTGTTTATTACTGGAGGACTCTTGTCATTTGTTGTGTCCACTACTTTTTCTGAGGATCGTGATATGCTACTCGTCACCGAAAAAAATGGTGTGCGTAGGCCCTATTCGGCCAGACTGAACTATCTAAGACTTTTTCATATTAACCCTCAGGAATTAAAACCTTGAAAGAGTTATAACTATCAGGATATCTTGATCTCAGAGCCTAACATTTTACACATTACATCTAAAATAATGCGAATAGTAGGAAATCGTTCGGTTTGTTTCAAAGAAATGCGTTTGTATGACTATTTCACTCCTATCAAAATCTGACCAACCACAGGCCAAAGACAGCTCATATTATCGCGAAAACATCAACTGTCTCTGAATTATGATTGGTCTTACGACTTTGCTGTTTTCAACGACTCAACCATGGATACGGACGGTTTGACAAATGATAAATATAAATTACAGACGTCAACATGAGTCATAGTGTTCTGAAATAGTCTGATGAAATATCACTCGTGACAGAATTTATCCCATAAGTCTGTCTTTTATTTCTTAACTCAACTGAATTGCTTGGAGAAAACACCACTCGTGCTTCGGACTCGTGGTGTTTTGACGAGCAACTCAGTTTCGTTAAGAAATAAATCGACAGACTTATCGCGAAAATTCAGTCACTAGTGATATTACTTCTGATAATAAACCGGCGAGTAGATCATGTAGCTCTCCATAGTACAGAGTGACTGAAGGAATATATGTAGGTATTTTCAATAGATGTGCATTACTGTAAAAAAAACATAATTTTATGGCGAACTGAAAGAATGTGCTAGATATCCGAGATTCTGGTTATATGGCTTTAGTCATTTCATTTTTGGCTTTCAATCAAAGCGTTTCAGAGGTGTTTTCCGTACGAGTGTTATTTAGTCAGTTATCTATTATTCTGCAGGTTAGTTCATTCCTCTATTTATTTATATTCCAATGACTCTGTTCTCAACCTCATCTATTTGATATGTTGTATTGCATTGAATTGATGATGTTATTTAATCTTAAAATTTATTTCATGTTTAATATTTTTCAGAATATGTATGTGATCTGGCACGAATCATTTTAAGAAAAAAAAAAATACCAATCAAATTGGGGCAAGTTCGAGTAAGATGAGTTTTTGAATTACTTATTGATTATTGTATCAACAATACTTGAACTTCAATTAAGTGAAATGCTACACTTTTCCTATATTTCCATTGGTGTGCTACAAATTATAATAATAAAATATTCTTAAAAATACTAAATATATTAGGTTTGTTTTAGCCGAACCGTCCGGAACTGGACGATTCATACTTAGCCCATGATTTTCATCATTAATACTAGGCTGAGCATTTTTTTCGGGTCCGGAGGGTTCTGAGCTAAAAGCTAAATCAAAACTATTGATTTTTGAGTCCATACTACCTAAATGAACTCTTTTCAAATCTTTGATATATTTTTTCTAGTTATTGAAACAAAACTGCTAAGCACTGTTATAAAGCCGCAAAAAAATTGGGGTGAGTATTCATTAAAATAAAAATCACGACGTCACTCTGTAAAAACAAATTTTTCAAGTTCTAGACCCTAAGACTTATAAGCAGGATTTGAATGACTCTTGTCAATAAACCCTAGAATTCAATTTACTATTGACAATGAAACTGCTAGTGCAGTACCATTCTTAGACATGAATGTAAGCAGAAGAATATATTATATCATAATAACAGATTGGTGCATAAAACCGATAGCATCTCAACGTTATGTGCATTACTTGTCGTATGACCTTTCCAAACGGAATGGAATATAATTGAGAAATTTAAAACAACCATCAATACAATTTCGCATACAAGTCTTAGGGATAAGAACTTGAAAAACTTGGTGAACTGAAGGAAAATGGCTATCTGGACAGTCTATGAAAAAATCTAATTTATAGCACTCCTAACAGGAAGATAAGTGAGAATGATGCAATAATGACCGAGGAGGAACAAGGAAGATCAGTGTACATCACTCTACGCCAAATGCGAAATCACTAACACAAAGGCTTAAAGGCCCTCCTGCTAAGGGAAACGTGAAAATAGCCAACAAATATGTAAAACCTATGAAAAAGACCTTCAGCAAACTAAAAGAGGAAACAGCAGTTCTGAAGAAGAGTGGTTTGGTATATAAGATCCCTTTTGTTAACTGCAAACAGCAATATAACAACAACGATCCTCCTACAAAGAGTCACATTACATAAAAGTAATATCAAACTGGGAAGAAAGAACTGCCAGACACAGATTCGAAACAGGCCACGTCCCAAACTAGTGCAATTGAGGTATTTATTAGATGCTGAAGAGTACATAAGAAAAAGATCCATGCTAAAAATGATTAGAATAGCTAAGGACGATGATGCGCTAAACTCGAAGTGGCCCTGGAAATAACAAGCATTGACGTCAGGAGCTTTTGCGCGCATGTTCTATAAGCTATTCACCTCTATTGGACACTCTTAATCGAATTAACCATCGATATATACCGTTTTCTCAGCTTTTATAATATATGAATAGATTTCGGTTAATTTTAATGATATACTTCAGTAACAAGATAATCTATGATCACAGAATTTTTAATTCTGACATAATTTGTATTCCATTGCAATTGAAATACGAAAAACCTTACGATTCAAGTAACTCCAGGATACGATATTCACGAAATTCCGCGAAAATTAGTGGGTCGGCATTCTACAAGTAATCACCGAGTTTACATTGGATCAGACTTGTATATTCTGAGTTATAGAAGAAATTACTATAAAATTTCAGATGAGTATAACATCAAAACCATTTGGCCGAGTATGCCAATTAATGAACCTAAATGTTGCATTCAAATGCGCAACCTACCATGAAAATTGTTAGTTGCTGTCTTTTTCCGTTCTCAAGTTATAAAGGCACAAAATATTTTTTCATGATTTTTTTTTTTCTAGTGGTACGGTTCTAACAAAATTTCACACACTCTTTTATGTCCATATTCTACAACTAGTTACCAACTTTCAATCTGATCGGGTTGGTATTCATTTTTTATAGAGAAAATAATATTCCAGATGGGTATAACTCCGAAACCGCTGTGCCGATTATGCCCAACAATGACCTTACCTCTCCCATTCGGATGCGCAACCTACACAGGAATATAGCCCCTATCTAATTTCGTTCGAACGTTATCGAGGCAATGGTCACTCAATCCGTTACTGAACTCACTCAAGGCTGCTCGGCATTCTAAAACTAATTGCCATGTTTGAATTGGATCGGATGCGTATTTTTTGTTATTAAGGAAATAACAACCTACCCTATGAATTGCAAGTTGCTATCTCATTCTATTCTCAGATTATCGTGACATAAATAATATTTTTTAATAACTTCTTTAAAAGTTTTTAGTTGTACGATTCTCACAAAATTTCATAAAAGTCTTTGTGTCGGTATTCTACAACTAGTTATCAAGTTTAAATTAGATCGGATCTGTATTAGTTCATGAAAACATTATTACTCGGAAACCATTGGTCCCATTATACCCATATACGAAATTGTCCGTCATATTTAGTAGCACCACCTTCCCTTAAAATTTGAAGCCACTATCTTTTTCCATTCGCAGTTTATCTTGGCAATGGCAGGCCGGCCGGACAGAATCAAATTTGACTTCAAATTCTTCATCAGTGAGTCGAACGTTTGAGACCATTTTCGGAAAAAATTCCAAAGTCACGGACGTTTGGGCAAAATGTGCCGCGATGTGCCCCAGAACGGGCGCGCAAAAATTTTCATACGCGTGACGGCCCAGATATGGTGGATTGATTATGTCCATCCCATAGGAGATTGATAGATTTGATGGTCCTAACTAGTCATCAAGATCTAGTTCTTTTCAAAGTGTAACGTTAACTTCTTAATGCAATGCAAGTAGATGATGGAGGCATCTAGGAATTTTTTGAAAGCTTGATTGTGTGGGTATTTGTTGTGGTTTTGAAAGTCAAAGTGTGGTGATCATTGCTAGTGAACTTAATAACAATTATTGTAATGAATGCTGGAGGCAGTAAGAGGGCAACCATCAAATAGGTAGTTATTAACAGGATAAAACATTGAAGAACTATGAATTGTTGAATTTTTATAGGTTGTTTTCTCTCCCAAATTCTTAAAAATATCTTTGATATAAAAAATTGAGTATTTTTTGAATTGCTTCTCCGTTAGAATCCCAAGATATTTGTCGAAAGCAATGTATCGAACAATGTTGCCTAACAAACAATAAAGAAATAACATAAACGACAAAACAACTATTTCGTTTCGGAGACTATATCAGACTCCTTCGTCAGACACCAAACGAAAATCTTCAGAATTATTTTTTGTAGATAGTTATTCTGAAATTCGAAAACCCAGAAGAGAATAATTTAATATTGAGTCAGTTTTCAGAAAATGTATAGAATAGCTTGGGTTTAACGTGTATTTTCTAAAATTATTGTATGGCAATGTATGTTCCTTTATTGCTTGTTGTCAGATTTAAATCATTGTGCATGTCTTGAGATGATCATATCATCGCTGGCAGCTGGGTGGCGGTGAACATTATGGGGCAGGTTTGAAGGAATAATATATTATTCCTTCAAACCTGCCCGGTTTGAAGGAATTTATTAATTTATTTTATTTGAAAAATACAAATACAAATCAACTGACAAGGTTGTTATCGTAGATGGTTATTTAACAGTAACTTAAACTTTGAAACAGTCTTTGAAAGGTAACTTATAAAATTTAACTGTACTAGAGTACAGCGGAGAACTCTTGGCTAATTTTGTATTAACTTTCTTCAGATAACAGTTATTCTTGTTTCTTGTGTGGATTTGATGTACATGACTTACTTGTTTTAGTAAAATTTCACTTTTTATCATATTATTCTTGATTCTGTAAACTAGATTGCATTGGTTTAATTCCACTAGTTTATTAAATTTTAAAAAAGGCATCATTCTATAAAGTTCGGATGTCAAATAGAAGCTTAAATAGAGATTTTAAACACTTGTTCTGCAATCTTTGAATGCGATTCAGGTTGTTTTTTGAGGTAACTCCCAAAATTACTGCCAGGTAACTTAGTACAGACTGAATGTGAACCGAATACACAAATTTTTTACAATTTTCTGTTAATAGATTGCCAATCCGTCTGCTCGGTTTGAAGGAATAATATATTTTTCTTTGACCTGTCAGATGGGTGACAAATGAAATCTGGAATTTTCTGGTAAGTGGGAGCTGTCAGTTAAATGATAACATAAGATTTTACGATTTTAGATATATTGATCACATTTTGTTGATTACAACTGTTACAAAATAATTTGCAAATAATTGGCCTTTCCTGCTTCGGTATGCTCTGCAATGTGGCAACGTATAAATTTAACGATGCAATGTGTTCTTTAACCTCAAGCTTCTTGAGCTCATGGTTCATTCAATTCATTGAAATAATATCACTAAAAAAAAGCACTGACGTGAAGGCGCGCGTGTTCACGGTGGTTAATTTGAATTGAATGATGAATACTTCAATCTCAGTAGATAGAGCGAGCCGGAGATCTACCCAAAAGATAGTGGACACCATTCACTGTCGGTTCAATTTGCTGTATCTAAGCTGACATAAGGATAGAGTAACAAAGTTGAAAAAGAACACAACTGACTCTCCTTAGTCGCACAATCTCCTAGAATATTCTTAGGAATCTCCTTGGGAGAGTCAGTATGATCATAATCATGTTTATAGCACGCACGCCAAAGCAGATTGACCCTACGTCAATGCTTTTTTATACTTTTTCTTTCATTGTTAAGTCAATCTGCATTAGGTGCGCGTGCTATAAATATGATTATGATCATACTGACTCTCCCAAGTCTATCCCAAGGAGATCTCTAAGAATCTTCTAGGAGATTGTGCGACTAAGGAGAGTCAGTTGTGTTCTTTTTCAACTTTGTTACTCTATCCTCATGACAGCTTAGATACAGCAAATTTTTGAACCGACAGTGAATGGTGTCCACTATCTTTTGGGTAGATCTCCGGCTCGCTCTATCCACTGAGATTGAAGTATTCATCATTCAATTCAAACTATCCACCGTGAACACGCGCGCCAAAGAGTACTGACTTCACGTCAGTTCCCCGAAACTGACTTGTCCGTGCACAGAATTGCCATGAAATTTCTCTTAAAACCTTAAAATGACGGCTCAGCACCAAATCCATCACCGCTAGGCTCAAACCACTCCCAACATGAGCCATACAATTCAACCGTCTCCTCTGCGCATACGCAATCTACTCGTGGCTCCCCTGAAAATAACACTTCACACAAAATTATGATTCTTCAACGCCTTTGGTTCAGGAGATATCACTGCTCCAATCCACACATGCGCAGACACTTCCAAGGGGATTCTATGGAGGAATACCATCCAGCACCTGAAAACTCCAATAATCTCAGACGAAAACTCCAACAGTTAAATCACTTCTTGTCTGCTCATGCGTGAAACGAAATATCTCCGAAAGGGGCTACATGAATTTTCAATTAGGAACGCAATTGCTTCGCCTATTCTCCAAATCCGAAAGTAATTTAAAATTGATCATCCAAATATAGTTATTTATAACTTGGCCCCAGGGCCACTACACAGACATATCAACTCGAAAACAACGCTATTTCCTCTAAACTGACTTGTTCGTTCATAGAATTGTATTGAATTTTCATTTAAAACCTTACAATATTGGCTCAGCATAAAATCCATGACCTGCTAGACGTAAACCGCGCCCAACATAAATCCTACAATCCAAAAAGAGCCACGTCACCTCTGCGCATGCACAATCTACTCGTGTATGAAAGTCCTCTCAAAATCACACACCGCACACAAATCTCTGATTCCTCAAAACCATTGGTTCAGGTGAGATCGTTCTTTCAATCCACGCATGTGCAGCTACTCCCAAGGGGATTCTGTTAAATAATAGCATCCTGTAACTCAAATCCCCAATCCTCTCAGACGAAAACTCCAGCAGTTAATTCACTTATCGTCTGCTCATACGCATAACGAAAAATGCTTGTAAGGGGTAACATCAATTTCAAAATTAGCCCCAGGGCCACGGTACGCACACATCAACTCGGCAACAAGGCTATTTCCCCCAAACTGACTTGTGTCCGTGCCCTGATGAATTGAAATGAATATTCTTTTAAAACCTCACAATACCGGCTCAGTACTCCCAATATAACCCATACAACCAAAAAACAGTCACTTCTCTTCTGCGCATGCGCAATCTACTCGTGGCTGAAAGTCCTCCCAAATTCACACACCTTACAAAAAACTCCGATTCTCCAACACTAGTGGTTTAGGAGATATCGCATCTTCAATCCACGCATCCGCAGACCCTCACCAGGGGATTCTACGGAGGAACAGCATCCACAACCCCAAAACTCCAATCCTCTCTGACGAAAACACCAGCAGTTAAATCACTGATGGTCTGCTTATGCGCATAACGAAAAATGCCCGGAAGGGGTAACATCAATTTCAAAATTAGCTCCAGGGCCACGGTACGGACACTTCAACTCGTAAACAACTGTACATCCCTCAAACTGACTTGTCCTTGCACTGAATTGCCATAAATATACTTTCAAAACCTCACAATATCGCTCAGCACAGTCACTTCTCTTCTGCGCATGCGCAATCTACTCGTGGCTGAAAGTCCTCTCAAAATCACACACCTTGCAAAAAACACCGATTCCCCAACACTAGTGGTTCAGTAGATATCGCATCTTTAATACACGCATGCGCAGACCCTTACCAGGGGATTCCATGGAGTATTAGCATCCGCCACCCCAAAACCCCAATCATCTCTGACGAAAACTACAGCAGTTAAATGACTTCTCATATGCGCATGCGCATAACGGAAAATGCACTGGCAGGCAGGCAGGCAGCATGAACTTAAAAAAAAATAGATTTCGGAATTTCAAGCAAAATATTCCACAAAATAGTAGTAAGGATACTGTGGAAGGTATATTCATGATTAACTGGTTTTCGTTAAGCTTCTGACGAAGGGGTCTGATATAGAATCCGAAACGTTACGATAAAGTTGTTTCTTCATTGATGTTGTTTCGTTGTTATTTGTTAGGCAGCATTGTTCGATTGATTGCTTCTAACAAATATCTTGTGTTTCTTACGCATTAGTAAATCACAAAATAATAAATTTTTTATTCTATAGATATTTTTCAGAGTTTGGGAGAGAAAACCCAGAAAGTTGTTGTGTTGTTTTTCTTTTTTTTTAATTTATTACTTTTATCTAAATTGTATTATTATTTCATTTGTTATTTCTATATATTATTTGTGGTTTCCTTCAATGCTAGCATAAGAGCATAAGAGTCTATTGTGCATATGATTATTTTGAGTTTTTCTCACTTGTTAATTTTTCTCTATAATTGGGTGAAAACCTGTTGAGAATAAATGTATTATTATAAAGCTCACATTTTACTATGAAAGAATTAATTCTCCTATGTAGTAATATTTCGGTCTTTATGTCAACGTCAATATTGACTGTGTCACAGCCGATTAGACAGTACCACTTCTGGTCAAGGATATTTATATTCATAAAATTACGTCAAACGTGAGTATATAGTATATTATACTCCATTCACATTTATAAAGTCTCCCGGTTGGCCATGAACATTTGACACATTTCACCATGTATATTTTGAAAATGTTAGGTTATAGTCATTTTCCTGTCAGATAACTACGCAACGTTGTCCTCTCTACATAGAAGTCATAGTAATTACGTATTTTCGCAATGTGAATTTACTTCGGAAAAATAATGAATTTGAGAAGATATTATGTGAATTCAATAATTCCACAGTCCTGGCGACTGTAGAAGAAAATTTCGTAATCTGTTGTTACTGGAGATATTCCACGTATATAAACTGGTTGGAAGATTCCATTATGCTATTTTCTTGTATGGAAATCAAGAATCAAGTGTTCGAATTGTATTGAAAAATAATGGATAGAGTACTCCGCTACTTTGATATAATTCATTTGAAAAAAGAATAAAAGTACCTGAATAACCCGGCAGGAAAACTTCTAAACGAACGGAAGTACCTATAGAATTCCTCACTTTTCGAAATTCTCAAGTAATAAGCCTACAGAAGACATCTAATATACCTTGTTGCACAACTTGAAATACACCAGTTTCAAAATGTAGTAGTACTACGAAACCCGACTCATTCTTATACCTTAATAAAATATAGTGATAGGAAACTAAGTCATTTCATTCAAGAGTTCAACATGTCACAATGAAGTTTTTCTATTACAGATTTTGGTTCTGTTCTTTATTATATTAGAAGATAATGGTCTGTGATAATATCTTGTCTTAAGATTAAGGTATGATTATGTTGAGAGTAGAATTGGCAACGTCTTAGCGGATTGTTTTGACCTTGACGATATTTCAGCAGTGCCAACCTGCCTGTGTTTTAGTTACAAAAACGTGATAGACCTAATTCATGGCCAACCGGGAGACTTTATAAAAGTGAATGGAGTATAGTAGATGTGAAAATTACTGCAATACAGAATGTTTTTTGTGAATTATAAACTCATAGTGAATCATGGCTTAACCTTACGATTAAGCTGTTCATTTACGAACCAATAGTGAATGTATGTATGTATGTGAGTTGAAACTAATCGTTTGATACTATTCTCGGCCAAAAAGTGTACCAGTTTTTTTTTGACGTTTGTTTTTACTGTCGGATTTAAATTCTTGGAAATATTATTTTTTTCCAGGAGCTAAGCAGCTAAGGGCGAGTTCAGTACCTGGTTGGGTGACAGCTCTGCCTATAGATTTGGACAGCGCGCCAAAGCTCCTGTCAGGGCTTTACCAATCTTTTTGCTCTTGAAATCCGAATAAATTACCATTATTCTAAATTGTGGTTATCGACAGTTGCGCATTTCTGTCTGCTGGTCCAACTGTTGGAATGCAAAGGAACTCAAAGTTATTTGGATCACATATTCCCTGCTATTTCGAAGGAAACTATTTTCAACATATGAAATAAAACTTTGCATATGATGCTTGTACTTCATGGGATTACTTCAAGTGATAGAGAGGATCAATTTTCAGATAACATAGTCAATATTCAATGAAATACAATAATGGCAGCAGCCTTCAAAATAATCAAGTGGACATAATTATGTCAGTGGTTCATGAATTAGCATATTGTAATTAATTTACCAACAAAATCTTCACTACCTCTGTTGGCTTCTCAATGAATTTTGGCAATATGCTTCGATTCTGAAAAAACCAACAAAAATTCTCTCTATGGCAATTAGTAGACCGAAATCGATGAGAAAAGCAATGGTCTCTAAAGATTCTTTGGAATTATGACAAACAATATATTGAAGAAGTAGTAGTCGGCTCTTGAGAATGATAAGAAAGAACGTTGCATAATTCACGCTAGCCAATAATGCTGCACTAATAGTTCCAGAAACAAATAATGTTTGGAAAATATTGGTTTGGCTGAAGTGAAACCTGGTAGAAAAAAGTTAAGAGAATGAAGAATAATTTCGACGAAAGTGCAAAACAAGAGTGAAGAAGTGAAATAATAATTACACAACTATAATATTCCTTCATTGCAACAAAAGCACTACTGATGAAAAAACGAGTCGGTACGTATGCAATATTTGAGGAGGATAGGTTCATGGATTTTGCGAGAAAAACCCTCCAAAAGCAGAATCCTATCCATTCTATTGTAAATTGCCGGTGAACCATGAGAATATTTGAAGCAGGAAATATTTCGAAGTGATCAATGTGAACATGCGAATTATCAGATGTATCTGATAAACTAGTTCTGAAGTAAAATATCCTTAGAAAATATAGAGTTTTTTCAGTTTTTACGTCAACATAAATACCAGTGAAGATGCGAAGTCAAACGTTTGTAACATAGTCCATAAGAGTTAAGCTTATAGTGATAGAGTGTCATACGTTAATGAAATTGTGTTGATATTAGTTATTGAACGGTAAAGACCAAGTCATAATTTTTTATATGAAAAATAAATGTTGGCTATCAATTTTATATAAATTAGCTCGCTATGATTATTGAGTGACAGACATTAGGTTCCAATAAATAAATTATTTAACCCTTGAAAATTTCATTCAAATCAAAGAAGAAATATTATATATTAATATGTTGATCACGCAAAACACCCTCTTGGAAGTCAAACGAACTGAAATTTAGCTCAATTTAGCCACAAGAAACACAAGATATTTGTTAGAAGTAATTAATCGAACAATGTTGCCTAAAAAACAATAACGAAAACAACATCAACGATGGAACAACTATTTCGTAACGTTTCGGAGTCTATATTAGACTCCTTCGTCAGACCCTTAACGAAAATCTTCAGAATTATTTTTTGTTGATAGCTTTACTGAAGATTTTCATTAAGTATCTGACGAATAAGTCTGATATAGACTCCGAAACTTTACGAAATAGTAAAGTTGTTTCATTGTTGAGGTTGTTTTCGTTATTGTTTGTCGACCAACATTGTTCGATTGATTTCTTCTGACAAATATCTTGTGTTTCTTGAGCAGAAGCGAATTGCCATTCACAAAATAATATTTTTTTTTATTTATAGATTTGTTTCAGAGTTTCGGAGAGAACACCTAGAAAGGAACCATTTAATAAGGTAATTTTCATCGAGAAAAAATTTGTTGAAGCACTGACGTGAAGTCAGGAGCTTTTGCGCGTATGTTCCATTGTCTGTTCACGAATTCGATCCAGTAGGTATGGTTTCTAAAATAAAAAATTTTTCAAGATAGATGAAAAAAATTCTAATTTAACGTTAAACCGACAAACTTACTGTTAATGATGTTTTATTCAACTCTATTGAATACAATTATTCGAATTTACCATGGATATAGACCGTTTCTCAGCTTTTATAAGATATGAATTCCGTACTATTTTAATGACAGACTTGAGTACTGAGAGTATCGTCTATGATCACAACATTTTTAATTCTGACATATTATGTTTTCTATCTGAATTGAAATTGTCTAGATATCTAATTATATACTAAAAAACTTTCCTCTCAAATAATTTCAGGATACGATATTCATAAAATTGGGTGAACATTAGGGCGTCGGCATTCTACAAGTAATTACCGATTTTTAATTGTGTCGGATTTGTATAATTTGAGTTACAGACGACATAACAACAAAATTTCAGATTGACTAAACTGCAAAACCGTTTGACCGATTATGCCTTTTAACGAACTTAAATGTCGCATTAGGATGCACAACCTACCCTAAAAATTTCAAGTCGCTGTCTTTCCGTTCTCCAGTAATCGACAGATGAATAATTTTTTTTTTCCATTTTCTAGTGATACGATCCTCACAAATCCTTCACAAACTTCTTTGCGTCGGTATTTTATAACTACTTACCAAGTTTCAATTCCATGGGGTCTATATTTTTCAGTTATCGAGAAAACAATATTCCATCAGATGGTTATAATTCTGAAACCTTTTGGCCGATTATACCCACCAATGAACATAATTGTGCCATTCGGATGCACAACCCAGCCTGAAATATGGAATTCTCTTACCGTTCGAAAGTTATCGTGGCAACGGTCACCCATCCAGCTACTGTACTCATTCAATGCTGCTCAGATCTCCAACTATATAGATGCGAACGTGTTCAAATTTGAAATGTGGCTATTATGTTAGGTTTTGAAGCCTTCCGCAAAATTCCAGCGATATCAGACGGATAGTTTCTGAGATATACAAATTCTTTCAGAGATTTTGAATGAGTTTTTTAGAAACTTCTAGTTTCACGATCGTCAAGAAGTTTCGTAAAAATTGGCACGTTGGCATTCTTCAATGAATGACCATGTTTGAATCGGATTGGTTTCATATCTATTGAATTAAGGAGGAAATAAAAACAAATTTCCAGGAAGGTAAAGAAAAGTGCTCTTCCCGTTCTCAGGTTATCGTGAGATGAATAATATTTTTGCGCGTATGTTCTGGGGAACATCGCGTTATCATTTTGCCCAAATGTCTGTAATTTTCGAATTTTTCGCCGAAAATAGTCGCAAACGATTGGGTTCGAATCCCTGATGAAGAATCCGAGGTCATATTTGATTCTGTCCAGCTGGCTGGCCGTCCGGCCGTAGCCACGATAACTTGAGAACGGAAAGAGAGAACTTGAAATTTTCAGGGTAGGTGGCGGATCCTAATACGACGGACAAGTTCGTTAATGGGCTCAATGGGCTCAATGGTTTCCGAGTAATAATTTTGTCTTCAACCAATACTAATCCGATCGAATTGAAACTTGGTGAGTAATTGTAAAAAACAACCCTAAGAATGTTTGTGAAATTTTGTGCGAATCGTATAACTAAAAATTTTTAAAAAAATTATTAAACAATATTATTTACGTCACGATAACCTAAGAACGGAAAGAAATAGCGACTTGAAATTTTCAGGTTAGGTTGAAAATCTGAATGCGCCATTTAAATTTATTTATTGGCATTATCGGCAAAACGGTTTTGGAGTTATGCCCATCTGAAATTTGGTAGTTATTTCCTCAATAACTCGGAAAATGCACAACCGATCCAATTCAAACATGGTTATTAGTTGTAGAATGCAACGCAGAATGGCACATTTTTTTCGAAATTAAGGATCGTAGCACCAGAAAATTTGAAAAAAATCATTGCAAAAAAATTGGTTCAAGCACTGACATGAAGTCAGAAGCTTTTGCGCGTATGTTCTCTTGTCCAATCTCCTGTATTGGACACCCTTAATCGAATTTACCATGGTGAATTCTATTGTCTGTTCTCCTGTATTGAACACTCATAATCGAATTTACCCTGGTAAATTAGATTAAGATTGTCCAATATAGAACAACGGACAATAGAATTCACCATGGTAAATTCGATTAAGGGTGTCCAATACAGGAGATTGGACAAGAGAATATACGCGCAAAAGCTTCTGACTTCATGTCAGTGCTTGAACCAATTTTTTTTCAAATTTTCTGGTGCTACGATCCTTAATTTTGCAAAAATTGTGCCATTCTGCGTTGCCATTCTACAACTAATAACCATGTTTGACTTTGATCGGTTGTGCATTTTCCGAGTTATTGAGGAAATAACTACCAAATTTCAGATGGGCATAACTCCAAAACCGAATAACTTGAGAAATAGAGACATACAGAAATAAAAAATAGCAGAACATGTATGTACAATCCAAGGAGATCACATTTTGGATTGCAGTAATACAAAGATTCTAATGACAGAACCTGATTTTATGAAAAGGAAACTTAAGGAGTCAACTTGTATTTTATTGAACAGAGAATGCAATTTTGCAAATTGCTCAATTGGTATTGACCATATTTGGATAAATTTATTGAAAAAGGAGTTGAAACTTGGAAATTTTCATGCGAAGTAAAACTATGTTAGCTATGATTTTTAAATACTGCCAATGTGACAATTCTTGAATTTCACAAAATAACTATCAACAAAATAATTCTAACGATTTTCATTGAGCGTCTGACGAAGGAGTCTGATATAGACTCCGAAACGTTACGATATAGTTGTTTCTTCGTTGATGTTGTTTCGTTGTTGTTTGTTAGGCCACATTGTTCAATTGATTGCTTCTGACAAATATCCTGTGTTTCTTACGCAGAAGCAAATCACAAAATAATTAATTTTTATTTTATAGATATTTTTCAGAGTTTGGGAGAGAAAACCCAGAAAAAAACCTAATTCGACGGAAGTCCATTGTGTTTCGGCAATATGCCATCTTCAGGTTATAAAATTGATCCGCTGTAAGTAAGGTTGTGTGAACATATTTGTTAAATAAAAGTTGTTATTATTTACTTACAGCGTTGAAAATAACAAGAAAATTAGTCCAAGTTTTAAACGAAGTTCTCACATCAACAGGTATGGTAAAGAACAGAACAGTAAAATCACATTATACAGATTTACGATGGTGAACAAATCAAAAGTGAAATTGACAGCAATGAGAAGATTTTAGGTTAGAGAATAGGGGGGGGGCATCGACAATTATTATAAATCATAGAATTGTATGTGAATTAATAATTATAAAATAATTTAAAAATTTGAAAACATAAGAGGATAATGGAAATATTAATCATTTTTGAGAATTCTGAAAAGAGGTGGTACAGTGTTCATAGACATGATGTTTACGGGTTCTTCGTATCTGCTTTGGGAATGTTTGTATATTTCTAGTTCTTCCCAAGTTTCTTGTTTAAAACCATAGTCTACAGGGTGAAGAAGTTCTACATCTGTGTTGGGGTCGAATTCATGGTTGGTGTCTTTGATGTGTTTACCGAATGTTGATTTATTATTGGACATGATCCTTTGACTCATGAGGTGTTCTTTTATTCTGGTCGCTATGTTTCTTCCGCTCCTACCTATATAGACAATGTTGCAGCTAGGTTCGCCGCATTTGAGTTTGTAAACCCCTGATTTCTCTAGAATGGGTATAGGGTCTTTATTATATACCAGTAATTGTTGCAGGGTGTTTTGTGTTTTAAATGAGATTTTTAGGTTCTTCTGTTGTTTTAGAACATTAGATATTTGGTAGGAGATGTCGCCAAAAAAGGGGAGGCTAATATAATTTTCCACCTTGTTTGTTTCGTGAATGTCGTTTGACAGAAGTCTGAATTTTTTCTTATTGATGAGTTTGTCTATTATGTTTGTGTCAAATCCATTTTCTTGGGCAATGTACTTGTTAGTAGAGACTTCTTTGTCGAATTCTTTTTTATCTAATGGTATCTTGAACATTCTATGTATATATGATCGAAATGCTGCTAGTTTGTGTGCGTGGTGGTGGCAAGAATTGGAATGTATACTATGGTTTGTTTGGCTTGGTTTTCGATAAATGTCAAAATTGAATTTCTTTTCTCTTATAGTTATAGTAAGATCTAGAAAGTTTATACTTTTGTTCTCTTCTGTTTCTAGGGTGAATTTGATGTTAGAGTGTCTAATATTCAACCAGTTGAAGAAATCTGACAATTCTTGCTGACCACCCAACCATCCAATGAATATGTCGTCTACATAGCGGAACCAGAAGAGGATTTTGTCTTTGAATGGGTTATTGACATGGAATACGAACGATTTTTCGAAATATTTCATAAACACCTCCGCCATACAAGATGATAAGCCGTTGCCCATATTTAGTCCTTTTGGCTGGAAATATATTGATCCGTTGAACATGAAGAAGTTTTGTTCGAGGCAAAGTTTAGTCAAGTGAAAGATGCTCTCGATTGTGGTGTCTGATAGGCCTGAGTTGATTAGGTTTTTGAAGATTTGAAGAGTTTGCTATACAGGTACTGTGGTGAATAAATTAGATACATCTAAAGAAGCTAGTATTAAATTATTAGGGGGTTGTATTTTCTTCAGTTTATCGATCAAATCACCGGTATTCTTGATACTGTGAGGTGATCGGTAGTCAACTCTATCTGTGATATATTCGTTGAGTCTTTTGGATAGTTTGTAGGCTAAGCTCGAATAGAAAGATACCACTGGGCGGATAGGTATGTTGTTTTTATGAACCTTCGGAAGTCCATACAAACGTGGGATATTGAAGTTCATAGGTATTAGTTTTTTGTAATCCTCAAACAAAGTTGGTCCAAACTGATCTAAAATTTTTCTGAATTTGGAAGTGTATTTCTTGAGTGGGTCAGTATCGAGAAGCGTAAAACCGTTGCTTTGAAGAAATGAAGTGACCTTTTCTATGTATGAAGTCTTGGACATAACAACTAGACAGTTCCCTTTATCAGCTTTTGTGAAAAATAGGTTATGATGTTTGATTTTTGTTCTAAGTGATTTCAGGCTTAGATTTAACTTATAGAGGTGTGGTGGTAGTTTTATCTTACGTTTTTGGCGCTCTAGTTCCTCGGAACTGAGTGCTTATCAATTTGCCCAAATGTCTGTAATTTTCGAATATTTCGATGAAAATGGTCTTAAACGATTTGGTTCGACTCACTGATCAAGAATCCGTGGTTGAAATTCATTCTGTCCGGCCGGTCCGGCCGTCCGTCCGGCCGGTCCGGCCGTAGGCACGATAACTCTCGAACGGAATGAGCTAGAGAGTTGAAATTTTCAGAGTAGGTTTGGAGGATGAATATCTCGGCTAATTTCGTTACTGGGCAAAATCGGACAGAAAGTTTCGGAGTAATAAAAAAAATTTTTTTTTTTACAGAACAAATTCCAAATTAAATTTTTTTTAATAAGCAGTTTTATCATAAGAATCCACTCATATCATCTTTAACTCTAACAAGCTAATACTTTCGGAGATATGATTTTTCAAAATTTCAATGTAAATCGTATTTCACAGATTGATATAATTATTCTATGTATATTCTATGTATGAATTGCCATTAAGTCAACATGACTGAAGGGAATATTGTAACTTCAAGAATATTGGGGTTGAAATACTCGTATTTTAGCGTTGCAACGGGGACCTCACCCGAAAATGTTTGAAAATATTACGTAAATATTGAAAGCATAATTCCAAAGTTCGAGAGAGGAGAAAATTTTGTGAACGTAGATCAGGAAATTTTTGATCGATTACAAGGTAATTTATTATTTTATACAAGTTTTATGGAATACCTACTATTTGTAGGTACTTTAAACCTGTTTTGGGCAATTGTCATACGAAACTTGTTTTTTTGGCGCTCTAGTTCCTCGGAACAGATTGTTTATCAATTTGCTCAAGTGTCTGTAATTTTGGAATTTTTGGCTGAAAATGGTCTCAAATGATTTGGTTCGACTCACTGATCAAGAATCCGAGTGCGAAATCGATTCTGTCCGGCCAGCCGACCGGCCGTAGGCACGATAACTCTCGAACGAAAGGAGTTAGCGGATTGAAAATTGCAAGGTGGTTTTGGAGCGTAAATATCTCGGACAAGTTCGTTAATGGGCGAAAACCATCAAGGGGTTTCGGAGTTATGGCCGATTTTAGTAAAAATATTTTTTATGAATATTTCCGGAACCGATCACTCGATCTATTTGAAATTTAGCACCAAATTGTAGAATCATGATCTTTATACGCATGTGAAGTTTTGTATTGACCAGATTACCGCAAAGTGTAAAAAAAAAATTTGAAAATTTGGTGCAGTTCTCATTCTCATGATTGCTCATTTAATCTTCATAAATAAACTATTATTTGAATTGAATTTCCTTTTTGATACAGTTCTATCATATGAATACATTGATATAATTCCCAACTCTGAGAAACCAATACCAGATATAATTTGTCTGTTTGAACTAGAGCGCCAGAAAGCTCCTGTCCACAGGGCTTGTTTAAAATTATCTAATATTCTGAGGATTCCACTGCGAATACATTCTATGTTTTGGAATTTGATGAACTTGAAAACTGCTTCCAAAGACACTGTTAGTTCCTCCATAATTTTCGTTTTGTTTGTTAGCGGTAAAGAGAACTTCAATCCCATATTTAGCAACTGTAACTCGTTGGTACTAAAATTGGTGTCAGTGAGGTACAAAATTCTTCTATGGAAGATTGGGTTCGGGGTAGTAATTTCAGAATTGATGTTCTCGTATGAATCGTCTCTTTTCTTACGGATCAATTTATCAATCTTTGATTTGTGGATTCGGCGTTTGTGGTGGGTGAAGTTCCGGATCTTCGTGGAAAGCTGTGTGGATAAATTTTCGAAATCTGTTTCGGACAACCTACCTTCTAAAATTTCTCTGACTATGGTTTTCTTTTTCTCGTGCAGGTTCTTTGTTCTGTACCATTTTCTTAATTCGTGTCTTAAAAGTTTTCTCTGTGTTTCCTCTATGTTTCGTATGTGAAATTGGTCATTTCTGTGTGGTTTTCTGACTTTCAGCCAACTCGGTGTTAAACTACTCCTTAAGCATTTCCTGCAGAATTCGATGTGTGTGAGAACTTTCGCCTCCTTGAAAGACAATCTCTTGTATGTACGGACAACTGATGCCAGACTAGCCATAAACATAATTCGACGGAAGTCCATTGTGAGGTGTTCAGTCAATGTAAGGGGGTGAAATTAGTCTTATCCTCACTTATTCATTCGCTTCATTTATTGTTCGGTCAAATAACTAACTACATGTTTCGGCAATATGCCATCTTCAGGTTATAAAATTGATCCGCTGTAAGTAAGGTTGTGTGAACATATTTGTTAAATAAAAGTTGTTATTATTTACTTACAGCGTTGAAGCTTAGTCATAACAAGAAAATTAGTCCAAGTTTTAAACGAAGTTATCACATCAACAGGTATGGTAAAGAACAGAACAGTAAAATCACATTATACAGATTTACGATGGTGAACAAATCAAAAGTGAAATTGACAGCAATGAGAAGATTTTAGGTTAGAGAATAGGGGGGGGGGCATCGACAATTATTATAAATCATAGAATTGTATGTGAATTAATAATTTAAAAAATAATTTAAAAATTTGAAAACATAAGAGGATAATGGAAATATTAATAATTTTTGAGAATTCTGAAAAGAGGTGGTACAGTGTTCATAGACATGATGTTTACGGGTTCTTCGTATCTGCTTTGGGAATGTTTGTATATTTCTAGTTCTTCCCAAGTTTCTTGTTTAAAACCATAGTCTACAGGGTGAAGAAGTTCTACATCTGTGTTGGGGTCGAATTCATGGTGTCTTTGAGGTGTTTACCGAATGTTGATTTATTATTGGACATGATCCTTTGACTCATGAGGTGTTCTTTTATTCTGGTCGCTATGTTTCTTCCGCTCCTACCTATACAGGGTGTTCCTAAATTGAACGTACAAACGAAAAGGGGAGATTCCTTAAGTGAATTTAAGAAAAAAAAGTCCCATAAACATGGGGTCGCAAACGTTTCGTTTCCGAGATACAGAGTGTTGAAGTTTGAATTTTTTTCAAGTTTTTTTCTCATAGTATCTACACTTCACAAGATATTCAACTGAAATTTGGCATAGATATTACATTTGAGAGTTCTCACCACGTGACATGGCAATTTCGATAGAAGATCTACAGGGTGATATTTTTTCGGGAACACTGCCACCTCTTCTTCTGCAGAACTTTTTTTTGGTGAGCAACTGTTAATTTGAAAAAATGTAAAAAGAAGCTTTGTTTTTATACTAAACTTTTCGGTCTCTTGAAATTTGTCGTATCTACCAACGATTTCGAGAAAACAAATTTTGAACGATTCTCTCGAAATTCTCGTAACTATGATAGGAAGGCCAGTTTGTAATCTGTGGTGAATGAATTCAGTGTCAGTTTCGACACATCAAATTATTGAACGTTTGTTTTTTTAAAAAGTGAAGGTGGTTGTATTTGTGGCTATTTATTTTTTTGAATGTAGTTAGACTACTTTTTTCATTACGATTTTTATGACTGTCACAACAATATTTGATCAGAAATTAGAACCTCTACACATTTCAATATTAAAACATGCCGAATTTCACGAATTCCGAAATGACTGATATGCATTTCATGTATGGTCTTGCGAATGGAAATGCAAGAGAAGCTAGGCGTCTTTACATGGAACGCTATCCCAATAGAGTGATACCAAATCATCGAATGTTCTCTGATATTCATAGGCGTCTTTCAGAAGCTGGATCTTTTTCCACGAAAAGAATTAATGCTGGGAGACCACGCAGTTTGAGAACACCACAACTCGAAGAGGCAGTTATGAACGAAATAGAACAACATCCAACAACCAGTACAAGAAAAATTAGTGTACTTTTGAATGCAAGTCATCAAGTTGTTTGGCGGATCTTGCGGGATCCTCTGCTATATCCCTATCACATTCAGAGAGCTCTTCTGCCTCGAGATTTTCATCCGAGGGTTAGTTTTTGTCAGTGGTACCTCAGTAGACTATTGATGAATCCTTATTTTGATTGCCAAATTCTATTCACTGATGAAGCCTGCTTCTCAAGGACTACAATTATCAATTTTCATAATGAACACGTATGGGTTGAGGAGAATCCGCATGGATATGTAGAAACCCATTTTCAAGAGCAATTTTCACTAAATGTGTGGGGTGGTAATATTGGTGATGATTTGATTGGTCCTTTCTTTTTGCCAGGTCGACTAACAGGTCAATCATACAGACATTTTTTAGAAAACGATTTGCCTTTGTTATTGGAAGATATACCCCTTATGCTACGACGAGAAATGTGGTTCATGCACGACGGTGCTCCTGCTCATTTTTCAGTTTTGGCAAGGGAGTATTTGGACGAAAATTATGAAAACAGGTGGATTGGACGGGGGGGTCCTCAGTCATGGCCCGCCAGATCCCCAGACTTAAATAGTTTAGATTTCTTTTTATGGGGCCACCTGAAATCTCTAGTATACTCGACACACGTGAACACCGTAGAAGAACTGAGAAATCGTATAGTAGGCGCATTTGATACAGTTAGGAATACTCCGGGAGTATGAGACGAAGAAAAGAAGCTTGTATAAGAGTTGGGGGAGGACATTTTCAACATTTGCTGTAGTTCAGTCCTTTGCGGTTACTTAGTTTTCTTGTTATGATTTTTTTTTAGTTTTACGTTTCTTGTTGTAATACATTTTTTGTGTTGATTATACAAGTTTATCGAATCTTTATGAATCATCGCTACAGATCAGGAAAATTTCCATAAAAACTGACACTGAATTCATCCACCACAGCTTACAAAGTGGCCTTCCCATCATAATTTGGATTTTCACGACGATTTCGAGAGAATCGTTCAAAATTTTTTTTCTCGAAATCGTTGGTAGATACGACAAAACTACAAGAGACCGAAAAGTTTAGTATAAGAACAAAGCTTCTTTTTACATTTTTTCAAATTAACAGTTGCTCACCAAAAACAAGTTCTGCAGAAGAACAGGTGGCAGTGTTCCAGAAAAAATATCACCCTGTAGATCTTCTATCGAAATTGCCATGTCACGTGGTGAGAACTCTCAAATGTAATATCTATGCCAAATTTCAGTTGAATATCTTGTGAAGTGTAGACACTATGAGAAAAAAACTTGAATAAAATTCAAACTTCAACACTCTGTATCTCGAAAACGAAACGTTTGCGACCCCATGTTTATGGGACTTTTTTTTCTTAAACTCACTTAAGGAATCTCCCCTTTTCGTTTGTACGTTCAATTTAGGAACACCCTGTATAGACAATGTTGCAACTAGGTTCGCCGCATTTGAGTTTGTAAACCATCGTAAACCATCGTAAATCTGTATAAAGGGATTTTACTGTTCTGTTCTTTACCATACCTGTTGATGTGAGAACTTCGTTTAAAACTTGGACTAATTTTCTTGTTATGACTAAGCTTCAACGCTGTAAGTAAATAATAACAACTTTTATTTAACAAATATGTTCACACAACCTTACTTACAGCGGATCAATTTTATAACCTGAAGATGGCATATTGCCGAAACATGTAGTTAGTTATTTGACCGAACAATAAATGAAGCGAATGAATAAGTGAGGATAAGACTAATTTCACCCCCTTACACAGAAAAAAACCGTTCAATAATGAGTATACCTCCCACAGTATCCTTTAATGATTACTTAGGGATATTAGACACATAATGATAATGACAGCATGCGGACCACCAACGGCAGGATACTGAGGAGGTGGTTGCCTGTCATACAAGAAATCACAGCTTCCAACGAGGACATCGAGGAGGAGAGAGAACAAGTTGTCGGTCACATAGGGACTCAACAGTCGCAAGAGGAACCCGTAGTCGGACCCGACAACAGGAATAAGGCCGCACAAAGGGGACGCCACAAGTGGACACCCGAGCAACATGAGCAACTGTCTGTATTATACCGAAGATCAAGAGCTGAAAGAAGGGGATATATGGGTAGACTGCATGGTCTGTGGTGTGTAAATAGAATCACCCGGATCTCAACTTTATGACGCAGCAAAACCTACGAGACCAGGTTAGCCATCTCAAGAAGAGAGGAATCTTACAGATTTTTCAAGTGTTAGAGGGGATAGGTGAACGAGCTGACGAGCAGGTGAGAGATGCTCTAAACCTACAGCAACACTTGACGAATCAAAGGACAGAAGAACAGGATGAGAGACAAGTTAGAGATGCCGCAAGCATTCAACCTTCAATGTCTGGATTGCGATATGAAGAAGTCACAGATCCAGACATGGAGCAGGTGAGAGTCGCCCCACTCCGAGCAGAAGATGCTCCATACTGCAACGGGCGAAGAACGGAACAGGTGAGAGATGTTCTAGAGCTATTCGTCAATGGAAGGGAAGCATTTGAGGCTGTCGTAAGGAGTCCTAACATAAGGACCACATGGCAGAAATCGAGACTACCGGCTGAAAACCTAACCGTGATGAATAACATAATCGACGATCACCTAAAAGTGGCAACAGTGGATATAATATAACAACACCTTCACCGCAGAACATTCGAAGTTATTTTGACCCGAACAAGTAGAGGCAAAAGACCCACCATCACCAGAAGGAGTCGAACATTTCTGGAAAAAATTGTACGAGCGACCAGCGGAAACCAGGGATACTCCAGAACTTCAGAGATTCCATACGTTATGCGACCAAAATCTGCAGACTGAAGAGCTGACTGAAATAACAACCGGAGAGATTACACATACCTTGAAGAACAAGTATGATTTCACGGCACCTGGACTAGTTGGCGTTCAGAACTACTGGTGAAAGAACTTTCCAGATGCCCACCAACACCTAGCTAGATTATTCAGTGAGATAGTGACTCACCGTGATCCAACTCCTTCATGGTTGGTAGAGGGCAGAACTGTACTGATACCGAAATCAGGTGATCTAGGACAGGCAAACAACTACCGCCCAATCACGCGTCTGAACACGTTGTATAAAATTCTCAGTGTTCTTCAACATCGGATTCTGGAGTCCATTGGACCAGTGTGGAATCAAATCTATGAACAAGGAGGAGCGAAGAATGGAGTACAGGGGTGCAAGGACAACCTTCATATAGACAAGAGCAATTGTCAAGATGCGAAACACTACCTACATACATGGTTGGATTACGCGAAAGCAGTTGAAACATTGGCGCACAGCTTGATAGTAAGGCTGCTAGGATTGCTCAAAGTCCATCCTGACATCGGCCATGCGATGGAAAACATCATGTCGGTATGGAAAACTAAGTTCGCCGCCCGTTCGATCCAAAGGTTGGACCAATTATACTGGATGGGTGAGATACAGGCAAGGCGTATTTCAAGGAGACTCGCTAGGCCCGTTATTGTTCTGCATAACACTTCTACCGTTAACATCTGAGTTGAGGACAAGCAAAATAGGGTACAAGGCCGGGCAACCAGGCAAAAGAGAACATCTGATCACCCATCTACTCTACATGGACAACTTAAAACTGTACGCTTCTTCCAAGGTAGCACTATAACAACTACTGAATATCGTTGTCGAATACACCTCAGCAATAGGAATGTCATTAAGTTAGGACAAATGTGCTGTTCTTCATCTAAGCGGAGGAAGAACTGAACAAACAGGAGACGACATTGACCTAGAAGGAGGAATAAGGATTCAACACCTCGAAGAGGAAGGAACATACAAATTCCTTGGGATGAAACAAAGAGGTGCACTGGAGACAACCCAAATCAAGGGTGCCTTAACAGATAGCTGCAAAAAGAAGATCTGAGATATATGGAAATCACAGCTGTACGGGAAAAATAAAGTATCTGCTATGAAAAACTTGGCAGTTCCGATCATCACCTACATATTCGGAATAGTTAACTGGACAATGAATAAAATTCTTGACCTAGACAGAACCACTCGTAAAGTCATGAAATGAGTCTTAGCCTGCATCCTAACTGCTCGATTCAAATGATATACTTTCCACGAACGCAGGGAGGCAGAGGTTTGCAAAGTTTGGAATACCAACACCATCAACAAACGTTCGAAATGGCAATAAGGAGATTGAGATGCAAAGACCAACAACTGAAAATGGCGGCTAATCATGAAATAAGGAACCAGGGAGCTTTCCTATTTAGGGCTGATCAGAGAGCTTTGGAGAAGCTCAGTATAACTGGCATATCCATCGATCATGAGCAAACAGGAACACCTATCACGCCAACAGACCAAAGAAGAGTAGGCAGAGAGATAAGACAAGCACAACTGAAGACTACTCGAAGATCACATGAGTTAACTGTTGAAATACTGTCTGAAGTTGGTATTACTTAGTTATAATCATGTCAGTTAGTTTTTCTGTACGTTATGTTTTCTGTCCTGTTACGCTTGTCGACTGTTTACTGTATCGTTTCTGGGGAGATAGTCTGAAATAAAAGCTGTTCCTGGAAAGATGTTCGTACTTCATTTGTGTAACTAATCCGATTGAATCCTGGAATATCGGGCTGAATCATTGCGTAGCTCAATTAATTTCAACAGGTTATGGGCCCATAATAACGTTGGAAATAGCTTGAGATGATTCTGAAGAAGGATTGAGATGACGAGCAACTTGTAATACTGAAGGTGTGGTGTGCACTTGGAACTAAACATGGTGAACTCAGGAGGTGAGGCTTCAGCTCCCGGTGTTTTCGGTATTCAGAAGCTGAAAGGACGGGATGATTACATGACCTGGGAGTTTGGGATGACGAATTACTTCAGAAGGCAAGGTCTCTTGAAAGCAATCAAAGGCGAAGACAAGGACACTGCCGAAGACAAAGGTTCAGCCCGTCGTGAAGAACGTGCTTTGGCCGACATCAATCTGATGGTGGACAAGATGAATTACCAGTATGTACGCGAAGCCGATACAGCTAAAAAGGCGTGGAATAATCTGAAAGACAAGTTCGAGACAAAAGGTCACTGGAAGTATGTGCACCTTGTTCGAAGTCTGAGCCAAGCAAGGTATGAAGACTACTCAGACATGGAGTCATACATTGCTCACATAACCTCAACTGGTCAGCAGTTGAAGACAATGGGCGAAGTAATAAAAGACAAGTATTTGGTTGCGATGATTCTTCAAGGACTCCCAAGCGAGTTTGATAGCATCGTAATGACAGTTTGTGCTGGAGTGATATCGAAGCTCCTGGAGGACAGCATGAGAAGAGAGATTTCGAATAAGGATGGTAATTCCTGTGGGAAGTCTGCTCTGAATGCGAAGACAAAGAACTGGAAACAGAATAAATATCAGGAAGGTGAGAAATACTTTGGGTCAGCTCCGTTTAATTGCTACAAATGTCATGAGAAGGGGCATAGCATCAAGCATTGTCCGTTGACTCAGGAGCAGAGGGTCACATGTCACCAAACAAGAGGATTCTTGAGAACTATCATGCAGTTTCATCTAATCAAAGTGTCATGGTGGGTGATAATGGACGTCTTGATATAGCCGGTGCAGGTAACATAAAGTTGGCTGCGAGGGATTGTGCTATTGAAAGAATACAGAATGTCTTGTATGTAACAGGGTTAAGTGCCACTTTGTTGTCTGTAAGCCAATGTACAGATCATGATATGAATGTTCTGTTTACTAAAGATGGATGTCAATTTGATGATAACTGTGAGGTAGTAGGAAAACAATTAGCATCAGGTACTAGAGTGGGTGGTTTGTATCATCTAGATGGTAAACCTTCTCCTAAATCAGCACTGGTGGCTGAGAATGTCAGAAACTTTGATCTATGGCATGGTAGATTAGGGCATGTTGGAGTTCAGAAACTTAAGTATTTGTGTGAGCATACAAATGATGTTAAGTTTTCCAGTATTAATCATGAACTCTGTGTTGCTTGTGCCTTGAGGAAACAATGCCGTCAGAGCTTTCCTAGATCAGTGTCACCAATGGTGTCTGAAGTTCTAGATCTTGTGCATGATGACTTATGTGGCCCTTTGCCTGCAAGTTATGGTGGGAGTAAATATGTGTTGTCGATCATTGATGATTATTCCCGACATGTGACAGTGTATTTTCTGAAGCACAAAAGTGAAACCAAAGATAAAATCAAAGAGTATATGGTTGAGTGAGAGACCCAGAAGCAGAAGACTTTGAAAGTTTTCCGTTCTGACAATGGTGGAGAATTTATCAATAAAGATGTGGGAGAATTTTTTAAATCTAAGGGCATTTTGCAACAGAGATCTGTAAGGTACACACCTGAGCAGAATGGTGTGGCTGAACGCCAACAGAGGACAATTTTTGAAGCTGCCAGAAGCATGATGATAAATGCTGACTGTTCCAAGAAATTGTGGGCAGAGGTGGTCAATACTGCAGTGTATGTTCAAAACAAGGTGCCTCATTCTTCGAGTGGAAATGTGCCTGAACTGTTGTTTAATGATGTTACTTCAGTTGCTTACTCTCACTTACGAGTGTTTGGTTGTGATAGTTATGTGCATTTACCTAAACAAGTAAGGAATGATAAGTTTGAATCTAGAAGTAAACTAATGTGTTTTGTGGGGTATTCTACTGAAAGTAAAGGGTACAGATTAATTGATCCCGAGAAGCCAAATGATGTTTGTGAAGCACATAGTGTGAGATTCGATGAGAAGAAGTTCACGGCTTGCTCACAGAAAGGTAAAGCTGATATAGCTGAAATTGTCTATGTGCCTATACTTGATCTATATGAAAAATGTGATGTAGTAGAAGTTCCCATTGAACAGCCTGATGATGATGAAGATGATGAATTTGAGGGAGAGAATGAAATTCATGAAGAACATGAAAATGTTGATGATAATAATGTAGATGTAAACATGGATCAGGAAGTTCCAGTTCGTAGGAATCCTGTTAGAGATAGAATGCCACCAAAGCGTAACAATGATTTTGTGATGTATGCTGCTAGTCTGTTTGACTCTAGTGTGTTTGCTGAGAAAGAGCCCCAAAATCTAAAAGAAGCACTGATTTGTGAAGAAAGTGTGAAATGGAAAGTTGCCATAAATGATGAGTTGGAATCTTATAAAAGGCATGATGTTTTTCAGTTAGTTGATAAACCTGAAGGGTGTAATGTGGTAAAGTCCAAATGGGTCTTTAAGATAAACTAGTTCAAACAGACAAATTATATCTCCGAAAGTATTGGTTTCTCAGAGTTGAGAATTATATCAATGTATTCTTATGATAGAACTGCATCATAAAGGAAATTCAATTCAAATAATAGTTTATTTATCAAGATTAAATGAGCAATCTGAGAACTGCACCATGGAAGAAACCAAATTAAAATAGCTGAAATGAATTTGACTCTCTCTTATAGAACAGGATGAAATGTACGAGTATGAACACAGATCATATAATAAAGCTTAGATAGAATAATTATAGCATTCTGTGAAAACAGAAGTACGATTCATTATTGAAATTTAGAACTTCATCTTAGCAGAAATTGAATTCAAACATCATAGAAGAAATTAAATTCAACAAGAGTGCCAAAAATTATCAATCCAAAACCAATAGACGAATTCTACCCAACAACGAACTCATCCGAGATATTCATTCCTCAATTCCAGTTTTGTTTTCAGTGGAGATATTCTGAACTCAATATTATTAACTTACCATTACCATTCCCATCATCATATGGATTGACCATCGGCATGAAAATATCAACCAACAAAAGTATGATAATATTCTAATTCTCATATTGATACCATTACTGGAATGAATTACAATGAGACAACGTCAAAGTTGACATTATAACAATTCATAGAATAGCCACAGAATGATTCTATCATTGAAATTTTGAAAAATCATATCACCGAAAGTATTAGTTTGTTAGAGTTAAAAATGATATGAATGGATTTTTATGGTAAAACTGCTTATTGAAAAAAATTTAATTTGGAATTTGTTTTGTAAAAAAAAAATTTTTTTTTTGTTACTCCGAAACCATCTGTCCGATTTTGCCCAATAACGAACTTAGCCGAGATATTTATCCCCCAAACATACTCTGAAAATTTCAACTGTCTAGCTCATTCCGTTCGAGAGTTATCGTGCCTACGGCCGGACCGGCCGGCCGGACGGCCGGACAGAATGAATTTCGACCACGGATTCTTGATCAGTGAGTCGAACCAAATCGTTTAAGACCATTTTCATCGAAAAATTCGAAAATTACAGACATTTGGGCAAATTGATAAGCACTCAGTTCCGAGGAACTAGAGCGCCAAAAGGGACGAAATTGGAAATGTATCTTCATATAAGGCTAGGCTTGTCGCTGTTGGCTGTAGTCAGAAGTTTGGGATAGATTTTCAAGAAGTGTTGGCAACTGTAGTAAGATACGATACTCTAAGACTTTTATATGCTTTGTCTGTAAGATTGGATTTACGAATTCATCATGTAGATGTGACCACTGCCTTTCTCAATGGAGACTTGCATGAATTCATATACATGTCTCAGCCTGATGGTGTAGATGTAGTTGAAGGGAAAGTTTGGAAATTAAAGAAGGCAGTATATGGGCTCAAGCAAGCAAGCAAGTGTTGGTATGAAAAAGTACAAGAAGTACTGTTAAGTATTAGATTCAAGCAATCTCAGTACCCCGATTTCTATTCAAATCATGTACTCCACATTCTCTTCCAAATATTATGTCTTGACTCTTGAACTAAAAAACTATTACTTTCTAAGCTATATCGAGATAATTTTGGTAAAGACAATTCGCTAGGTCTGTACTAGTCGTCAAAGTGAACGTGACTGCCCGTAGTTCCCGTGGCTGGCAAATTGCGCCGCGCGAATTTTCGCCGCACCAGTCGTACCGTCGTTCGCGCCGCTCATCCCCGTGGCCAGGCCGTAACTCAATTCATTCGAGACTTACCGTGCTTACGGCTGGCCGGAACAGCCGGACGGACGGACATCATTGTATTTGGGCAAATTGATAAGCACTCAGTTCCGAGGAACTAGAGCGTCAAAAAACGTTTTATTGGAAGAGAGGATCTTTGGTTCGAATTAATGTATAACTTAAAGACTCACCCTATATAGTATACGATTAGATTGTCTTGGAGGTATTTTTAAGATATTTAAAAACTCGAGTAAGTCACTGACGCGAAGCTAGGTGCTTTTTCAAGCGCATATTCTATTGTCTATTCAGGCCAGCCACACCCTCATGAAATACTGTATGAACATTCAAGCTTTTTTTTAGCTTTAATAACTTTAATAGTGAACCTACTCAGCGGGGATTCGAATCCGGACTTACTGCTTGGCAGGCGATCTCACTAACATGTTGACCATTGAGGAGTTGTTACAATTCTGAGATTTAAATGACTTGAAATTTCAGAAGTAGATACCGGTTCCTAATTTTATGTTAACAATACTTGCAAATATACAAAGCGAAAATGAAATGAAATATACTGAGCGGAAATTTGATACTCGATTGTAAAATGGCGGCTTGAGGGTTTCTGAAGTTTTGCATTTTTAGAAATTCTATATCACAAAAAAATATTTGAAGATAATTTAATCATGCAAAATATTCAGAGGTCGACGCTGACGTAAAGACGAGCCGTAAACTTTCCCATTGAAATTAGCTAATCCATATCTAGTACAAAATTTTCAAGCTTTTGTCTCTGTTGGCTTTGTGTTGGGTCCCTTATTGTAATAATTATAGTGGAAAGGAAACATGCAAATTATTAAATTTCATAATGATCCTTAAGCTAGGGATAAAGGGATTCATCATAATCGATCATTTCATTTATTCATGAGTTATTGCAGGGAGATATGGACGCAGCACCATATGTACGCTTTTGTTCTTGTGATTTTGAAGATGAAGAGAAAGGGAACTTAGGTACCGACATTATATGTATACATAGAATAATTATATCAATCTGTGAAATACGATTTACATTGAAATTTTGAAAAATCATATCTCCGAAAGTATTAGCTTGTTAGAGTTAAAAATGATATGAATGGATTCTTATGATAAAACTGCTTATTAAAAAAAATTTAATTTGGAATTTGTTTTGTAAAAAAAAAATTTTTTTTTATTACACCGAAACCTTCTGTCGTATTTTGCCCAGTAACGAACTTAGCCGAGATATTCATCCCCCAAACCTACTCTGAAAATTTCAACTCTCTAGCTCATTCCGTTCGAGAGTTATCGTGCCTACGGCCGGCCGGACCGGCCGGACAGAATGAATTTCGACCACGGATTCTTGATCAGTGAGTCGAACCAAATCGTTTAAGACCATTTTCATTGAAATGGATGTACGTTCCAAAGTAGGAGTCGCCCGCAGTTTATGTCGAAATATCGATCCGCTCAATAAAATATGTGGGGGTTTTCTTTTCGTAACCTTTATATTGGATATCGACGTAAAGGAAGCTGGTATTTTTCGGAAAATTTCAATTTATTTCGACCAATCAAAAAATTCGACATCTGTCAGGCTTGATTAGAATGAGGGAGGTTTTAAATTTTTCACGCTAAATATGCACGAACGCGAAATTAGACAAAAGGGGAAGATTAACGATGAAAATCGTCAAATAATATGTAACATGATGATATTTTCCAGAAATTAGAAAGCTGAAAAATTAGAAATCTGAAAAAACGGTAAAAATAATAAAATTCATTCATATATCCCTTTTATCGCAGATTCTACATACAGCTAGCTATTGTAGTGCATGGGTAAATATTGGACTAATAAGCTGAATGTACCGGGATAACTTTTCTTTTTCGTTTTGTTGCGCACTTACTCTGCGATACTGCGTGCTATAATTTTGCCTAGATGTCTGTAACGTTCGAATGGTCTCAAACGATTATTTTCGACTCTCTGATGAAGAATTCAAGGTCGAATTTGATTTTCTCCAGCCGGCCGTTGCCACGATAACTTCAGAACGGAAAGAGATAGCGACTTGAAATTTTCAGTGTAGGTGGCGCGTACAAATACCACGGCAAATTTTGTCGAAATGGGCATTATCAGCCTAACGGTTTCCTAGTACTAATTTTGTCTTCAACCAATACAGATTTGATCGAATTGAAACTTGGTAATAGTTTTAGAATACCACTATCAAGACGTATGTGAAATTTTGTGAGGATCGTTTCACTTGAAAATTAAAAAAAAATAGTTCAAGCTCTGACTTGAAGTCAGGAGCTTTTGCGTGCATGTTCTATTGCCTATTCTTCATGGTAAATTCGATTAAGAGTGTCCAATACAGAGGAATGGACAATAGAACATACGCACAAATGCTCCTGACTTCACGTCAGTGCTTGAACCAACTTTTTATTATACTTTTAAACAATTTCTAGTAATACGATTCTCAACAAATTTCAATATATTGTCAGTATTCTACAACTGCCTGCCAAGTTTCAATTCGATCGGATCTAAATTTGTTGTAGACAAAATTAGTAGGTACTCGGAAATAATCGGGCTGATTATGCCCATTAACGAACTTCTCCGTCGTATTTGGGCCGCCTACCCTCAAAAGTTCGCTTTCCGTTCTCCGGTATCGCTTCTGTTCTCAAGTTATGGTGGCAACGACTGGCCAGAATCAAATTTCACCTCGTATTCTTCATCAGTGAGTAAAAACTAACACCCGTCACATATGCACCGATGGTCAGTGCGTACGGTCAGTCTTGCCCATTGTTACTAATGGTCCTCTTCACATGAAATGTGGATCGTCATGAGTTATTAATATGTGAAAAGCGGATGGCTACGGACTGACCGGTCAGCTGCATATGTAACGGCTGTAATCATTTGAGACCATTTCGGCAAAAAATTCGAAAATTACAGATAGTTGGGCAAAATGATAGAACTCTGTTCCCCGGAACAGTTGTATATACAATTATGTAAATTTTATTTTCCAAGAGTGCAGTGACTCACCGACGATAAGGAATTGGTCTAAATGCAATATCGAAATTGTCGTATTTCAAATGTTTATAATATTTGGTAGCCTGAATGCTCGCCTGAATTAGTTATGAAAAGCTGCAATTTTATTTGACTAATTGCAAAAAAATATTCGCTTGAAAACGATTTTTAACTTGTCTCTCAAACCGAGTTCGAGATAGAAAGATTCTATAGAATGATACATAATAATAATAAATCTAAGGTTCATTGAAAAGTTGATTGTTATTGAACTAACAATATCCTTAATTTTCTAACATAAGAACGAAAAAGATACACTTTTCGTGAGTATTATATTCATTGTCTGTTTCATTCGTAGTACAAAATAGTCTCACCTGGTAAAATGAAATAATCGAAAACACAACGATTGTGCACAGTCTCATCATAGTTGAATTACTTCTCACTTTCGATATCAAACTGATTGTCACATATCCAAACAAAACAATGTTTATCATTATCCATTCTAATAATAAGATTACGAGATAATATCGAAGATTTTTTTGGTATTTCAGGATGATTTGTGGAGATGTATGATGCGATTATGGTTTTCACATTTATAACGTACTTCATATTTTGCACCTGATGCGATTCATTCTCGGAGATAGAAATTTATTCACTAGAATTTAAGCATTTGTACAAGTGGCCAGAGGATAACCTGAGCATGCATGCTCGAAGGCCAAAGGAAACTGATTCTTCTATAATCATTAGCTGCGCATCATCACAAACCACATATCTGGCATCTTCACAAACCCTATTGAACTTCCTTTGAATATTGATATTGAAATTCAAGATATTTAGTTCTCGCTAATCAAATGGTGAACTATTTTGAGAAATTATGGAGGGAAAGAATAAACCATGTGCTTTCTTTCACTCAGTAATTTGAAATCAATATACTGAAACTCCTAGGTTCTCCAACGAGACCCATTTTGGCTACTAAGAGCTTGTACGAGTCAGGAGAATAAGTGATGTACTGTGTAGGCTCTGCCACTATATTCTTAGATGGAGGTTACACGGTCATTATGGTATCAGTATCGCATCACATCAATGATGGATTGCTTTCAGATTGACGGGAAACTGATGGTCCGGATTGATGAAATATTGACGTGCTACGTCATTCCATCAATCCGCATCAGTCTCATCGTGATCAAGGTCACGGACTGAACGGATGCGAGACTGATGGTGCAATAAACATTTCTTTTTTGTTACAACGTTTTTGCACTCATATCGGTCATTATCAAACTTGCGCTAAATTTCGTTTGTTTTTTGGGTCGAATAAAGATTTTCTTCCATCAAAGTTTCATGTTCATTCCTTACAGTAAATGTATTATTTTTTCAAAAAAAAAAGTTATCTACGGTAACAATTTCTTACACCGTCATTAAGGTCAGTTGTACCGTGTAATGAAGCAGGAAAAAAAATGTGGGGTATTCATTCAAAAAAAAAATATATCACGTCGCTCGGTAAAAATGATTCACGTCATACGTGAAATTTGTATGCCATAAGGTGTTAGGGTTGATTAAAAATATAAAATAGCTTTGACGTGAAGTCAGTACTCTTTAGCGCGCGTATTCATGTTGGCTTATTTGAATTGAATGATGAGTGTTTCAAGCTCAGTGCATAAAGTGAGCCTTAGATCTACTCAGATTGTAGTGGACATCATTCACTGACGGGTAAAATATTAACAGTGCTGTGTCAAGGTTGGTGTAAGGATAGAGTAACAAAGTCGACAAAGACCACAACTGACTCCCCTTAATCGCACAATCTCCTAGGATACTCTAAGGAATCTCCTTGGGGAAGACCTGGGAGGGTCAGTATGATGTCAATCATATATTTCTTCTTTAATTCGGTTCTGCAACATGAAGTGTTTGACACTATAATATCACTCAAAAATAAAGAAAGTTCGGGAGTTGATTTCATTCTTGTGTGTATATAGAAGTCAATAAATGAGGTAATATGTGAACATTTTGCTCATATCATGAACTTATCAGTTAGCACGGGTGCATTTCCTGATGTTCTCAAAAAAGGCCATTATTATTCCAGTGTACAAAAAGGACGACATGAACGCTATTTCGAACTATAGACTAAATTCCATCCGCATTGTCTTCTCAGAAGTTTTCGAGAAAGAATGATGAGTAAAATGATGAAATATCTCGACAATTTCCAAATTCTTGAGTGTCCAGCATGGATTCAGATCTGGCCGCTCAACTCAGACCGGGTCTATACACTTTGTAGAGTTTGTCTATGAATGTCTAGATGATGGCTCTTATGTGACGGGATTGTTTTTTGACTTGTCACAAGCTTTTGAAAGTCTTGCTCATCAGTTTATACCGAGTGTACTACTACTATTCTTAAAAACACAAGTATGTGGTATAAAATATGAAAATGCGGAAATCGGTTCATCTTCAATTTCAGACATATGCCCCTGATCAACATAGTCCTGTATAACATCAGAATACATTCGTTTTAAATCGGGAAATTTATTGAACCTCTTTTCTAAAGAAAACGACCTATTCAATGCATGTTGTTTTGAGTCACCTAAAATAGACGGATCATCTTTGAAAGGTAAAGCTACGGAATATCTACCATTTTCATCCCTAGAGTGAGTATCCAGAAATATTTGTTCACATATTTCGTCACCACTATAATTAATTTGAGGATTAAGGTCTTCAATTGACCACAATTTTTCTATTAGTTTTTCTAAATTTAGAAATGCACTATCAGACCTTAAAACATCAGAACTACCCCGCATAGCTGGACCCACAACTATGTAACCTAAAGTTGTTTCGAACGCAAATGGTGAGTTAGGAGGGCCAACAATTCTGTTTGATAATAGGATTTGTCCAAAAATAGAACTACCTAAAATGCCATGTATCATACCTGGCTTATAGAATGAAGGATCTGCTAAAGGAATGTTTTTTAAATGCTCAAATGCACTGGGGTCTATCACGCAATCGGGAAGTAAATCTGTAATATTGTCTACAACTAAGACATTTAAAAGATATGAATCAACATCATTAACATTCGAATGAATTACCAGCTGACTTTTACCTTTAAGTGGTTTAGGAATACCTCCAATTCCTACTATATTCGAAAAATGCTTCTGTAATGGCAAACCCAATTTTACACAAGTGCCCTTCGTGATAACGTTAGTTATGGAACAACTATCGACTAAAAATCTCAATTTATGAAGATTATTCCACCTGTCCCTAATTTGAACGATCGCTGTAGCTAATAACGAAGTGTTATCAACATGTTCTGAATCCGTGATACAAAAAATCTTAGAATTATTAGATGGCTGAGTGTGTTTTGAAGATTCTGAAACATCGGCATCAGCAATGTTGTAACGAAAACTAGAATTCGAATTTTCTGAACTGGATTGGTAACTTGGACTATAATCTTTTGCTGGTACATATGAATTTTTGTGAAGCATACTATGGTGACGTGATCTACAAATTTGGCAACTATACATGGATGGACAAATAAAAACAGTTTTGACATAAATTATTATCTTTTACTATTTTGAATCTCTGTTCTGGTGTAAGTTTTTTAAATGTGTCACAATCTACAAAACGATGATTACTATTTTCACATACTAAACAAGTTTTTAATGTAACTTTTTGGTTAAATTTATGCTCATTTATGTTATCACTGGAATAGAATGTTTTAAATGGTCTAGTAATAGGAATGTTATAATTGGTTTGGACACTAGAATTACTTCGACTTTTAACATTTTCAGGTTTTATTCAAAGCTTACTTCGATTCAAAATGAATTTTCTCAATTCGTCGTAAGTTGGAATTTCAGAAGGGTTTCCAACTAATTCGAAATTGTTAACAGTTTCTGGATTAAGTTTTGATAATGCAATATGTGCAATGACAAAATCACCAAGATTAGCAAGGTTCAACCTTTTGAGAGCTGAAACATTACAATCAAACTTTTCTAGGAACACTTGCAGCAAATGAGAACCACTATTATTTAAGGGACGGAAATTTAACAAATTATCTAAGTACGAACCTGCTAAATATCTAAAATTTTGGTATTTTTCCTCTAGTAATTTCCATATGATTTCATAATTGTCAGGAATAGCTGTTACGGAACTACAAATTTTGAGGGCTTTACCCTGTAAACTACCTAGGAGATATTGAAGTTTTTCAGCATTCGAAAATTCAGAATTGTCATGAATTAATCCTTTAAAATTTTCGTAAAACATTGGCCACAATGAATAATCATCGCCAGTAACCTTGTGATATCGGATTATTTTCAGGGGGTTTAATTTCTGATTTATTCGAAATTTTGTTGTGAAACCACTTGATGAAATTACTTAAATCATACAATGCTTCAAGTGGTGCAAATGAAGGAATATATTCAGGATCAACAATCATTTGTAAATTTACTATCTCTTTGAAGATATCAACTGCGTTCACTCGGCGTTCACTCGGCAAATAATTCCATTCGTCGTTCCGACTGCTTCCGATTCGAATGCCCGCTCATACCTACTACAGAATCTTTGATTTCACACCTAACCTTACTTGTTGCAAGGCTTGTGTTTTGTTTATTTCACTATAACAGATATTTCGATTTGATTTCCATTTAGATATGCCGACGAAAGAAGAAAAGCTATTGACTGTCCTTAATTCTAAAAAAAAAGCACTGACGTGAAGTCAGTACTCTTTGGCGCGCGTGTTCACGGTGGCTAATTTGAATTGAATGATGAGTACTTCAAGCTCAGTGGATAGAGCGAGCCGAAGATCTACCCAAAAGATAGTGGACACCATTCACTGTCGGTTCAAAAATTAACAGTGCTGTATCTAAGCTGCCATCAGGATAGAGTAACAAAGTTGGAAAAGAACACAAGTGACTCTCCTTAGTCGCACAAGCTCCTAGAAGATTTGGGAGGGTCAGTATAATCCTAATCATGTTTATAGCACGCGCGCCAAAGCAGATTGACTTTTTACACTTTTTCTTTCATTGTTAAGTCAATCTGCTTTTGCGCGCGTTCTATAAACATGATTAGGATTATACTGACCCTCCCAAATCTTCTAGGAGCTTGTGCGACTAAGGAGAGTCACTTGTGTTCTTTTCTAACTTTGTTACTCTATCCTGATGGCAGCTTAGATACAGCACTGTTAATTTTTGAACCGACAGTGAATGGTGTCCACTATCCTTTGGGTAGATCTTCGGCTCGCTCTATGCACTGAGCTTGAAGTACTCATCATTCAATTCAAATTAGCCACCGTGAACACGAGCGCCAAAGAGTACTGACTTCACGTCAGTGCTCTTTTTTTTTCAAGTTCCTTTAACAAATATAGCTATCAATACAGTTTGGCTGTTAGCTTTACCGTAGATCTGAAAAAAATGCGGTTGTGGGTCGTCCGTTAGGGACGCAATTGCATCTTCTCCAAATCCAAACGTATTTCAATATAGATCTACCGAATATAGTTATTTATAAATTCGCCTCAGGGCCACCATACAGACATTTCAAATCGGAAACAACGTGTAACGTTACAAACGCTCCACCATTGATTACCGTTTTAATCGCGAAAAACTGTCTACGGGTAGCTTCGATTCACACTCAAAAGCGCCTTGCCTAGATTCTATGTATCGCCCAGCGCGTTGATAGAGTTTATGTTTCGCATGCGCACGATCCGCTGCAATCTCAAGCGGACATCTTTGTCTTTCTTTCGAGTACCGAAAGTCGGAGCGTTGGCATCTCACCAGATAGTTTAGCAAATTAAAGTACTACCGTAATCCATTATAATCGTGTGAATTGGAAATTTATTTGTTTCTTACAAGACGTCTATTTAAAAGGCGGTAAGTACTACGTAGATTCGAACTGATATTTTCTGCTTTTGTGAATGCCAAGTTGTTATTTCCGTTTTATTTCGTTTTCTACAGGTTACACAGGTTAACACGTTTCTTTGTATAATACTTAATTTCTAGTCTCATTCTTGCGATCGAATAACGTGCTCTTATTCCTGGATTCTAGATATTTTATCTCATATTTATTGCTCTGTAAATAATTTCAAGTTCGTCTAGAGTTACTGGGAATGAGATCACGTCTTACATGCACTATCTTATGCGTCTGAATTTTTGCAGTCTTAGTTCCGGAGACAACTTTCTTAGTTCCGGAGTGAACATTTGGAGATAACTTTCTTAGTTCCGGAGTGAACATTTGGATTACGACTTTCTCAGTTCCGGATTGAACATTCAGAGACGACCTTAAAATCTGGAGAACTTTCTTGGTACCGGAGCATAAACTGGTGGAATATCCTAATACCTCAACACAAATCCGGTGGAATATCTAATAGGAACAACTTAGTCCTGGAATAACAGTTGAAGACAACTTCCTTACTACCGAAGAACCTTTGTTCCGGAGAGAACGTACACCTACATGTGACATTTTGGACGGTCCTACCTCATCTACCGAACCCAGACTGCAAAGATAAGTGCCTGATCGATCTCAGACTTACCACTAATCCTTGTATATATTACTGAAATATTTATTTGTAAAGTTGGAATATATAGATAGGGAATAAGAGGTTTTATCTTTACCATCAGATCAACGATTTGGGATACATTCAGGAGTAGCATACTTTTTACTTAGGCGCTCTATGAGGCATTTTACTTAGGTAAGGTGTTTCCTAGGCGGACGAACAAACTTGCTAGCATAAGTCACTGAGCTAGTAACGGGCAAGCTAGTAAGTTTGATTTCAAACGCTATTTCCCCCAAACTGACTTGTGTCCGTGCACTGAATTGACATGAATATTTTTTTAAAACCTCACAATATCGGCTCATTACTCCCAACATAACTCAAAACCATTCACTTCTCGTCTGCGCAAGCGCAGTATAATCGTGGCTGCAAGTCCTCCCAAAATTACACACCTCACAAAAAACTCCGATTCTCCAACACTAGTGGTTCAGGAGATATCGCTTCTTGAATCCACGCATGCGCAGACCTTCACCAGGGGATTCTATAGCGGAATAGCATCCACCACCTCAAAAACCCAATCCTCTCTGACGAAAGCACCAGCAGTTAAATCACTGATGGTCTGCTCATGCGCATAACGAAAAATGCCCGTAAGGGGTTACATAAATTTAAAACTTAGCCCCAGGGCCACAGTACGGACACTTTAACTCTGAAACAACGCTACATCCCCCAAACTGACTTGTCCTTGCACTGAATTGCTATGAATATTCTTTTAAAACCTCATAATATCGACTCAGCACTCCCAACATAACCCATCCAACCCAAAAACAGTCACTTCTCTTCTGCGCATGCGCAATCTACTCGCGGCTAAAAGTCCTCTCAAAATAACACACCTTACAAAAAACTCCGATTCTTCAACACTAGTGGTTCAGGAGATATCACATCTTTAATCCACGCATGCGCAGACCCTCAACAGGGGATTCTATAGAGGAATAGCAACCGCCACCCCAAAACCCTAATACTCTCTGACGAAAACACCACCAGTTAAATCACTGATGGTCTGCTCATGCGCATAACGAAAAATGCCTGTTAGGGGTAACATCAATTTCAAAATTAGCCCCAGGGCCACGGTACGGACACTTTAACTCTGAAACAACGCTACATCCCCCAAACTGACTTGTCCTTGCACTGAATTGCTATGAATAATCTTTTAAAACCTCATGATATCGACTCAGCACTTCCAACATAACCCATCCAACCCAGAAACAGTCACTTCTCTTCTGCGCATGAGCAATCTACTCGCGGCTAAAAGTCCTCTCAAAATAACGCACCTTACAAAAAACTCGATTCTCCAACACTAGTGGTTCAGGAGATATCACATCTTTAATCCACGCATGCGCAGACCCTCAACAGGGGATTCTATAGAGGAATAGCATCCGCCACCCCAAAACCCTAATCCTCTCTGACGAAAGCTGGTCTGCTCATGCGCATAACGAAAAATGCCTGTTAGGGGTAACATCAATTTCAAAACTAGCCCCAGGGCCACGGTACGGACACTTTAACTCGGAAACAACGCTACATCCCCCAAAATGACTTGTCCTTGCACTGAATTGCTATGAATATTCTTTTAAAACCTCACACTCCCAACATAACCCATCCAACCCAAAAACAGTCACTTCTCTTCTGCGCATGCGCAATCTACTGGCGGCTTAAAGTCCTCTCAAAATAACACACCTTACAAAAACTCCGATTCTCCAACACTAGTGGTTCGGAAGATATCGCATCTTCAATCTACGCATGCGCAGACCCTCATCAGGGATCTGAATTCTATGGAGGAATAGCATCCGCCACCCCAAACCCCAATCCTCTCTGACGAAAACTACAGCAGTTAAAGCACTTCTCATCTGCGCATGCGCAATACGGAAAATGCCTTAAAAGGGCATCATGAACCTCAAAAACATATGTTTAGGCATTAAAAGCAAAGTATTCCGCAAAATAGTAGTAATTTTATTATTTTTCTCATGTCACGTGATTTTCACGAAATTTTGCAAAAGTGTTTTCTTTGGTCTTTTGCATCTAACTACTGAGTTTCAATTTAATCAGATCAGTATTTTTCGAGTTATCGTGAAAACAAAATTTTCAAATTTTCAAAATTTTTTTTTCCCACTTTAGGGCCGTCCGTTCAACACAAAACTTCGCAGGCATATAAAGGTCATGATTCTACAATCTGATGCCAAATTTCAAAAAGATCGAGTGATCGGTTCCGGAAATATTCATAAAAAACGTTTTTACTAAAAACGGCCTTAACTCCGAAACCGCTCGGTCGATTTCGCCCGTTAACGAACATGTCCGAGATATTTACGCTACGAAACTACCCTGCAAATTTCAACGCTCTAAGTCGTTCCGTTCGAGAGTTATCGTGCTAACGGCCGGACCGGACGGACAGAATTGAATTTGACCTCGAATTCTTCATCAGGGAGTCGAACCCAATCGTTTGAGACCATTTTCGAAAAAAAATTCGAAAAATACAGACATTGTGACGAAATGATAGCACGCTGTTATTTGCGGAACACGCGCGCAAAAACGCCTGCCACAATCAATGAATCAATCATTTGAAGGAATTAATTTGACTCTTAATTTTCTGTGCTGTACAATTGAAATATAACTGTTCATCAGATTTAAATTTTTGCACAAACCGTAAAACGATAGAAACATGTTGTCGAGAAATTCAATCGCTGCACAATATGTCCGGGGACGACACCACTGATTACATGTTGTAGACTTCGATTTAGCCGTAGCTACAGTTTTTCGGGCGTTTGTCTCAAATATAATAGCCTGAAAATAAAAAAAGAAAAGCCCAACATAAATTCACTGTGAAAAGTGATGGTGGAAGGTAGAATTAGATTTAAGGTTGGTCATTCTGTCGCTCGAATGAGGTTTTGATTGCGCCCCACATAATGGCTTTTACAACGCATCTCCCTCGAAGAGTGGAGAAGTAATGTTATGAGAATGTTGCCGATCCTCGAGATTATCTTGGAAGGAAAAGAATTGTCAGGAATTATATCAAACACTGGAGAAACTTATTTAATTCTCTTTCTCGTTTCGTTCGTTGATAAGCTGCAAATATATCAATTAAAATCTAAATAGAGCATCTTTAAGAGTGTAGAGTGAGTTTTAGAATCATGTGTGTGACACATAAAATCATTCATGCTTATGCGGGACTCTATTACTGTCGGAGCGATGATTCTATCAGCAACATTATAATAAATATGACACTATTGCTGAAATTTAATTTAAGATATTACTGCGCAACGTAGCATCTGCTACGCTATCTTACATACTCTTTATTTGCGCAAACGATTCATTGATTCATATTAGAGAGGTCTGTGAAGATTACTTTACTCGTAAAGTAACATGTTTCTATCTCACGGTAAAAGTCAATTCAAATTGCAATAGTCAACGGACAAAGTGAGATAACTAGAATTCGTCGTTTTTGTGCGTATGTTCTGGGGAACATCGCGTTATCATTTTGCCCAAATGTCTGTAATTTTCGAATTCTTTGCCGAAAATGGTCTCAAACGATTGGGTTCGACTCACTGATGAAGAATTCGAGGTCAAATTTGATTCTGTCCGTCCGGCCGTTGCCACGATAACTTGAGAACGGAAACAGATAGCGACTTGTAATTTTCAGGGTAGTTGTCGCGTCTCAATAATACGGACAAGTTCGTTGATGGGCATAATCGGCCCAACGGTTTCAGAGTTATAATTTTGGTTTAACCCAATACAAATATTATCGGATTGAAACTTGGTGAGTAATTGTAGAATACAAAACTAAGGACGTCCGCAAAAATTTATGAGAATCGTTTCACCAGAAAATTATTCAAAATATTAATTATGACACGATAACATGAGAAGGGAAAGAGATAGGTTAGGTTGTGTATCTGAATGCGACATTTAAAATTTGTCTATAGGTATAATTGGCCAAACGGTTTTTGAGATATACCCATCTGAAATTTGGTTGTTATTTCCTCAATAACTTGAAAGCTACAAAACCGATATAATTCAAACATGGTTATTAGTTGTATAATGCTATAAAAGTAACTGCACTGTTATCCACTACAGTTTTTGTCGTCTGACATGTTTCGGAAACAAAGTTTCCATCTTCGAAGACGAAGCGTTACTTAAGCATGCAATCAATTTCTACATTACGGGTTGACATTATACCCTTAGTCATAAACCAATTAGTGAGAATATTGGGTTATTAATAGGGGTTAGGTCATTATTAAGTAAAATATCCTTTCTCTCATACATTTCGATACCTTCAGTTGTTCCTAGGTACGCTTTATTGGAATTTTTCAACAATTTGACGGAATTTTCTGGAACTGAGTGGCCAGTTGTTAAAACGTGATTTGCAACCGCAGATTTATCGACGTTGTTGTTCCGAATGTGTCCCGTATGCTCTTTATACCTTGTGAGAATGTTTGTAGTTATTTGCCCGACGTAACAATTGTTGCAATCTAAACATTTTATTTCATATATACCCGATTTTAACATGTCCGAAGCTTTATCGAATGTATTTCCTAGAAGTTATAAAATTTTCGTGGAAGTTTCGGAAGCCAGTTTTATATTAACCTTTTGGAAAATATTCTGGAGTTTATTGTTTGATTTCAGATGGAACGTGAACGCGTGGAAACCTTTTAACGTTTTTATTTCTTTCGTTGGGGTTATGTTACTGAAGAGATTTTTATGTTTATGTTTGTTGATAATTTTCTGAACTAATTGATGACTATACCCGTTTCTTTCTGCAATTTGGAAAATCATTCTTCTTTCTCTCTTGAAATTTACATTGCTTAGCGGAATATTAAATAACCGGTTTACGAGGAAGTGTAAGCTGGCTGTTTTATGTGACGAGGGAGCTACCGAATCAGACGAAATGTAAATATCAGAATTAGTAGGTTATCTAAAAATGTCATTACTAATTACATTTGAGTTATCTCTGGATACTTTTAAATCTAAGAATGGCATGCAGCCGTCCTTCTCCATTTCGAAAGTGAACTTAATAGATGGGTTTTTACTGTTTAAGACCATGGTAAATTCGTTAATATCAAAATTTTCATCAACAATTGCAAATATGGCATCTACGTATCTAGTATCTAGTATCTGGAAGATATTTGTGTTCTTTTTTAATTTCAAATTCTAATTTACTGAGGAACATATTAGCTGAAAAGGGGTAAAGAGGGTCACCCATGGCCGTACCGAAAGTTTGTTTATAATATTTTTTGCTAAAAGGAAAGATATTTTGCTCCATGCAAAGCGAGGTTAACATCAAGTATTCATTGATTTCTATTTGAGGAATAACTACACTAGAAAGCCAGTCTTTCAAATTTTCTATTGCGATTTTAACAACCCGGTTTGGAAATAATTAAACTACGTCCCACGACATGAAGTGGTCTTTATCATTGATTTTGAAATTTTTCCATTTTTCAACTAATTCGTACGAATTTTGTATTGCTATTGTCTGAGGAGTTTGGAAGCTATTAAATCTATTTACCAACCTTTTGGCAAGATTATAAGTAGGCGCATTTAAATTTGAGGCGATCGGTCGCATTTGTTTTCTGGGTTTGTGAATTTTGGGCAGACAATACATTTTCGGTAAATTTGGATTTTTTATTTTCAATTTGTATTTGTCCTGCTCTTTCAATGTAACTCTAACTTGTGTAACGCATTTATTCAAATGGATTGGTTGGATTTTAGTTCCTGATAAGGACCTTCACTAATGAGTTTATTCACTGACGTCACGTAATCCGTTTTCGATATGATAACAGTTGAGTTACCTTTGTCTGACTTCAAATAAAAACACGGTTTGAGTTTGAGCGATTTAATAATTTTGTTATGGTAATGGTTGGGATTTTTGAATGTTTTGGATTTCAAGGAAATAGGAAACGATCTTGATGTGGAAGTCTAAAAATTGCACTTTCTACTTCGTCGATTAGGTTTTCTAAATTCATATTTTTGTGGGTATAGGCTATACTTTAGACCCTGACTTAAATATTGATGTTCTTCGTTTGAAAATTTGATATCCGAAAGATTGATAACCGTATTGTCACGTTGGACTTTGAAATCCGATTCAATTTTGTTTGTGGAATCCGAATATTGTGTAGCGCTAGTAAGTTTGCTAAATTTGTTGTTGACCGATTTAATTTTCTTTTTCGTTTTAATCTCGACTAACTTTTTTATGTAGGAGTACCAAAAATCGAAGTCAATTTTGCACGAATTATTCGCTAATTTTAAATGTGTTTGATAATAATAATAATAATAATAATAATTTTATTGTATCCTTTCAGACATTACATATATAGGACGAGTCAAAGTAAAATATAATGCAACCAAAATGAGGAAATGAAGAATTGAACATGAACCCATACCCATTAACAAAATTAAACTATTCTATATTGCTACTAAAGAATTCATTCTTATCATAGAAGCAATTTTTTAACAAAATCATTTTTAATAATGAAAAATGGCGATACCGTTGTTAAAAAATCAACAAGTCAAGAGCGTTCCTGCAAATCGGGTCCTTCCTGAATGGCTTCGTATAATAAATATACTTATGCATATATTTCACAAATCAAATAGACCCCAGGGGGTTCATTGATCTGCCGAGAAAGCAAGAGCAGACGCGTTTCTGGCTTCTTGGCCGTCATAAGTACCCTGTAGCTTTCCCAACAAATTCAACTAAACTGACCCGGGTTAAGCCCCTCAGAGCCGGCTTGGTCGATCATTATAATCGCCCACGCCACCTATGAGACGAAACACGGAAATCAGCCAATCCCCACCAGTGAATATTTGAAGCGTGAAATCATATGCCACCATTCACTCGATATTTAATCAAGAACGAGGCCCGCAGAGCTCAGACAGTATCTTCTCAATGGCCATGAACGCTGTTTGGCGTTTTCAAAAATAATAATGAAAAATGGCGATACCGTTGTTAAAAAATCAACAAGTCAAGAGCGTTCCTGCTAATCGGGAAAGCTACAGGGTACTGATGAAGGCCAAGAAGCCAGAAACGCATCTGCTCTTGCTTTCTCGGCAGATCAATGAACCCCCTGGGGTCTTTTTGATTTGTGTAATATATGCATAAGTATATTTATTATACGAAGCCATTCAGGAAGGATCTGATTAGCAGGAACGCTCTTGACTTGTTGATTTTTTAACAACGGTATCGCCATTTTTCATTATTATTTTTGAAAACGCCAAACAGCGTTCATGGCCATTGAGAAGATACTGTCTGAGCTCTGCGGGCCTCGTTCTTGATTAAATATCGAGTGAATGGTGGCATATGATTTCACGCTTCAAATATTCACTGGTGGGGAGAGGCTGATTTCCGTGTTTCGTCTCATAGGTGGCGTGGGCGATTATAATGATCGACCAAGCCGGTTCTGAGGGGCTTAACCCGGGTCAGTTTAGTTGAATTTGTTGGGAAAGCTACAGGGTACTGATGAAGGCCAAGTAGCCAGAAACGCGTCTGCTCTTGCTTTCTCGGCAGATCAATGAACCCCCTGGGGTCTATTTGATTTGTGAAATATATGCATAAGTATATTTATTATACGATCCATTCAGGAAGGACCCGATTAGCAGGAACGCTCTTGACTTGTTGATTTTTTAAAATCATTTTTATTTCTTTTTTAAAATGAAAATATCCTAGAACCTTCAGTCTCTCAGGTAAAAAATTGAAAAATTTTATGCCACAATACAACGGAGAGTTTTCGAATTTGGATGTTCTGTGAGATGGAATAGAGAGCATCTCTTTATGTCTGGTATTGTATTCATGATACTCAGAGCATTTCTGGAGAGACTGAATATTTTTCCTTACATATAGTAAGCAATTGAAAATATAAATACATGGAAAACGTAGGATTTTGTATTCTCTAAAAAATGGTCTACAGGACTCCTGGGGTTCAAGTCCAAATAATACTCTTATTATTCTTTTCTGACCAGCAAATACTGAGTTTGGTCCCGATGCTCTTCCCCATAGGATGCTGTTATAATTTAGATGAGGATATGCGAGGGAATAATATACCTGTATTAAAGATTCCAATGGCAATACGTGCCTGAGGCGTTTGAGAGCATAAAATGCACTGCATAACCTCCTGCAGACGTAATCAGCATGTACCTGCCATGTTAAGCTATTATCGACCATAAGACCCAAAAACCTCACACTCTCCGAAGCTTTCAGTTCTCCACTCGCAAGATTAAGAATCAATTGATCGGTTGACCCACGGATCTGGAAGTGGAGAAGATCGGTTTTATTGACATTCAATATCAAAGAATTTCTCCTGCACCATTCTGAAAAATACTGCACAATTAACTCGCATCTTGCCTTGAGTTCCTGCATATTAGAAGCAGTGACCATAATTGTCGTATCATCAGCAAACAATACGATTTTAACATACATTCCAACGATGCCATTAATATCAATAGTATCTGGCAGGTCATTAATGAATTAAATAAACAACAAAGGCCCTAGCACAGAACCCTGTGGTACGCCCATTTCAATGGAAAATTTCTCGGAATCGTGATGTTCCACACGAACAAACATTTTCCGGTTATTCAAAAAACTTTGTACCCATTCAAGGAATATTCCCCTGAATCCCAAATTATATAATTTGTGAAGAATAAAATTAAAGTCAAGGCAATCGAATGCGCGAGATTGATCAAAAAATAAGCCCGCAACTCAGACACCGTCATCCAAGCATTCATATAAATACTCCACAAACTGACAAGCTGCAGTATCTGTCGACTTGCCAACTCGGAAGCCATGTTGACAACTAGTTATGATCGTGAACTTATTCAAAAAGTTTAACATCCTCTCATATACCAACCTTTCGAATATCTTAGATATGGAGCTCAATATAGATATGGGCCTATAGTTCGCTCTATCATTTCTAGCGTTTTTTTTATGTACAGGTACGATCCGAGCTGTTTTGAGAATGGAGGGAAACCTTCCGGAAGTACTCGAAGTGTTAAACAGATGGGCGAGATGCTCCAAAATTTGTGGAGCAATTGCTTTCATGACCTTCATTGGGATCATATCATCTCCACCACTGCTTTTTATTTTCATGATCTTGATGACCCGCAGTACCTCCTCTCGCAACACCGGTTGGAAAAAAAAGTGTTGGTCGAAAGAGCCCTGCTGTGCAAGAGACAGATCTGGTATCCTTTAGACTGGTCCCACTTATAGAGGAGAAGTAAGCCCCAAAAGTCTCCGCAACCACAGCTGGATCCGAGACAACTGAGTCATTAACCTCCAGAACTATCGCACCAGAAGCAACACCACCAGTCAGTTCATTCCTCACCAATCTCCAAACCGTTTTGGTTTTGTTGGTAGAGAAGGCCAGAGTGTTCTTATAGAAGGAAGACTTAGCAGATTTCAACAAGCATGAGTATTGACTTTTAGCATTTAAATATTGCATTCAGGACTCGCTGGTTTTGAAGTTTTGGTATAACCAGTGCAGATTTTTTAAATCACGGCTTGCCTTTCTAATATTCTCCGATATCCAACCAGGCCGCCCGTTCCCGTGGGAGATCACTCGTCTGACAGGGCAAGAAGAATCAATCAAAGATCCCAGGACACCACAGAATCGATCAAAAACATCATAAATGAGGAAGGGACCGTATATAAATGTGAAATCAGTGCAACCTACCATTAGTGATAGGTTGTATAAATTGTTGTCGGTTAATAAACGAAACGTTCGCAATTTAATCTCTTCTGTAGTATTGAGTACATTGCAATCGAACGTCAAAATAATGACTTTGTGATCTCCAATATTAGTATCAACCACTTTGGTGGAAGTTGTACTAGCGTTGGCATTAGTAAGAATATAATCGATCTTGGAAGAACTAGTCTTACCATGCCTGTTTGTGAACACCCTAGTGGGCGCTATGGACGTGATAGCAAGCTCAAAACTTAATAGCAAATATTCCAAACAGACATGGGGCTCAAAATACTAAATATTTAAATCTCCACACACAAAAAGTGTCGTAGAACCACCGAGACAATAGTCTAAAATATATGAAAAAATATTACTGAATAACTCTAAACTACCACCAGGAGTCCTGTAGACACTGATGACAGTCAAATTCAGGGAACCCACTCTCAGTCTAATTCCACAAAATTCACACTGCATCTCTATTGAAAATTTATCGATATGCTTGATTTTTTCATATAAATAGTTGGATTTTACATATAATGCAGTTCCTCCATTACAGCGCGTCGGGCGACAATATGAAGCGGCCATAACATAACCCTTGAGCGACATCGAGGATATTTCACATGGTTCACACCAATGTTCAACAACACTTAGAATGTCAGGTTTCTCTAAATCAGTGAAAACTTCTAGATGGTTTATTTTTTTGGATAGACCCTGAGCATTGAGTTGAATGATTTTCAGTTTTTTTGTTGAGTTGACACAATAGGTACTAGTCTTGGGAATTGAACCAGTATCGTCACCTTTTAAATTTTGTCCTTTGGTAGATGTGGTCTCATAAAAAACTTATTAACTCAGCTAGAAATGAAGACGGTACTGATATCTTGAATGAAGAATATATCTCCGGTTTCTTTGAAGCTAGTTTATCACATGAAATTTCTGAACAAAATGGACGCAAGTATTCCTGAAGTTCATTCGATGTTGTGTTTGGAGTAAGCCTGGACACATGCAAATACGACAATCGCTTTTTAGGGACAACTTGTGGTGTACTAGATTTCAAAGTCCCTACTATAGGTTTTAAGATTTTTTTGTGGACGTGTTACTAATTTTTGCAGCAGCTTTATCGAATATTACTGTTTTACTGGGAATATCCGTGCTGGGTTTTGATTTGGTTCTTCTCTTCCAAGTAACAACCTTCCATTCTGCTGACGCATCTAGCCCGCACTTGCAATATATCTAATTTATGCTAACGTTGACCTAAAACTAATTTTAGCCATTTGACTTTCGTGGTAAAAATAATTTATTCCAGATTTTTTAATTGCGGGGTGTTTAATTTAATGAAGGGAAAAACTATTGCACTGATAGAATCTTTCAGGAACTTGATGTCAACTTTTAGTAAAGATATTTCGGTTAGTAATTTAAAGAAATGGTTGAACTCACTTCACTGAGAAGCCATGTTGTATATTCTATACATATGTCAGACGACAAAAGCTGTAGGGGACAAGAGTGTAGTTCACAGCGAATTCAAAATAGAATAGTTTTAGAATGTTTTTAGAAAATTTCAAAGAAATCATTGAAAATAATTGAAAAAAATTCTATATATGAGAAACTATTCGTCCGGCATCGCTGAAATTTTGCATGAGCCTTCAAAACTTAACACTACTGCCAAGTTCCAAGATTGAACACGATCGGATCCATATTGTTGGAGATCCGAGCAGCCATTTGTGAGTTCAGTAGCTGGATGGGAATCGCTGAAATTTTGCGAGAACCTTCAAAACCATGAATGTCATGATGACATATTAAATAATAGGTAACAATAATTTTCGGGATGATTTTTTCATCACAAATCTATGGGAGATGATAGCCCTACATTAGGGTCCTGTAGCGGTCAGACCTGGTTTTAAAAGAGATCCTCCTTAGGAGGAGGCAACTACATATTGAAGGGATTTCTATGAACAAGAGTGAATATCTTTAAAAAATAGTGCAGGCGATTCTTCTTCAAGAGATCCATGCTCCTACAGAGGAGTATATTTGTGTGAGGGGACTTTTGAAAGGTTATGTATTATTTTTAATATGATATCGCTGAAAATTTGCTCAAGGCTTCAAAACTTAACTTTATTTTAACCACACTTTCTGATCTTGTGAGGTGAGAGGCGCATTTGTCGATATTAAATCTCGTGATGGGTAGAGAGGCAGTCTACGCCAGTTTTTGCCCGCGTGTTCCGCAAGGAACAGCGTGCTATCATTTCGTCACAATGTCTGTATTTTTGGATTTTTTTTCGAAAATGGTCTCAAACGATTGGGTTCGACTCCCTGATGAAGAATTCGAGGACAAATTCAATTCTGTCCGTCCGGTCCGGCCGGCCGGTCCGGCCGGCCGTTAGCACGATAACTCTCGAACGGAACGACTTAGAGCGTTGAAATTTTCAGGGTTTCGTTAACGGGCGAAATCCACCGAGCCGTTTCGGAGTTAAGGCCGTTTTTAGTCAAAACGTTTTTTATGAATATTTCCGGAACCGATCACTCGATCTTTCTGAAATTTGGGTCAAATTGTAGAATCATGACCTTCATCTGCCTGCGAAGTTTTGTTTTGACCGGACGGCCCTAAATTGGCAAAAAAAATTTTCAAAAATTTTAAAATTTTGTTTTCACGATAACTCGAAAAATACTGATGAGATTAAATTGAAACTCAGTAGTTAGATGCAAAAGACCAATGCAAACACTTTTGCAAAATTTCGTGAAGATCACGTGACATGAAAAAAATAAAAAATTACTACTATTTTGCGGAATATTTTGCTTAAAATGCCGAAATCTATTTTTTTGAGGTTCATGCTGCCCTATCCAGGCATTTTTCGTTGTGCGCATGCGCAGATGAGAAGTCATTTAACTGCTGTAGTTTTCGTCAGAGAGGATCGGGGTTTTGGGGTGGCGAATGCTATTCCTCCATAGAATCCTTATCCCTGATGAGGGTCTGCGCATGCGTAGATTAAAGATGCGATATCTCCCGAACCACTAGTGTTGGAGAATCGGAGTTTTTTGTGAGGTGTGTTATTTTGAGAGGACTTTTAGCCGCGAGTAGATTGCGCATGCGCAGAAGAGAAGTGACTGTTTTTGGGTTGGATGGGTTATGTTGGGAGTGCTGAGTCGATATTGTGAGGTTTTAAAAGAATATTCATAGCAATTCAGTGCAAGGACAAGTCAGTTTAGGGGATGTAGTGTTGTTTCTGAGTTAAAGTGTCCGTACCGTGGCGCTGGGGCTGATTTTGAAATTGATGTTACCCCTTACAGGCATTTTTCGTTATGCGCATGAGCAGACCATCAGAGATTTAACTGGTGGTGTTTTCGTCAGAGATGATTAGGGTTTTGGGGTTGCGGATGCTATTCCTCCATAGAATCGCCTGTTGAGGGTCTGCGCATGCGTGGATTAAAGATGTGATATCTCCCGAACCACTAGTGTTGGAGAATCGGAGTTTTTTGTAAGGCGTGTGATTTTGAGAGGACTTTTAGCCGCAAGTAGATTGCGCATGTGCAGAAGAGAAGTGACTGTTTTTGGGTTGTATGGGTTATGTTGGGAGTGCTGAGCCGATATTGTGAGGTTTCAAAAGAATATTCATCGCAATTCAGTGCAAGGACAAGTCAGTTTGGGGGATGTAGCATTGTTTCCGAGTTGAAGTGTGCATACCGTGGCCCTGGGGCCAATATCGAAATTGATGTTACCCCTTACGGGCATTTTTCGTTATGCGCATGAGCAGACCATCAGTGATTTAACTGCTGAAGTTTTCGTCAGAGAGGATTGGGGTTTTGGGGTGGCGGATGCTATTCCTCTATAGAATCCACTGGTGAGGGTCTGCGCATGCGTAGATTAAAGATGCGATATCTCCCGAACCACTAGTGTTGGAGAATCGGAGTTTTTTGTAAGGTGTGTGATTTTGGGAGGACTTTCAGCCGCAAGTAGATTGCGTATGCGCAGAAGAAAAGTGACTGTTTTTGGGTTGTATGTGTTATGTCGGGAGTGCTGAGCCAATATTGTGAGGTTTTAAAAGAATATTCATGGCAATTCAGTGCACGGAAAGTCAGTTTGGGGGATGTAGCGTTGTTTCCGAATTGAAGTGTTCGTACCGTGGCCCTGGGGCTAATTTTGAAATCGATGTTACCACGTACGGGCATTTTCGTTATGCGCATGAGCAGACCATCAGTGATTTAACTGCTGGTATTTTCGTCGGAGAGGATTGGGATTTTGGGATGGCAGATGCTATTCTTCCATAGAATCCACTGGTGAGGGTCTGCGCTTGCGTGGATTCAAGATGCAATATCTCCTGAACCTCTAGTGTTGGAGAATCGGAGTTTTTTGTAAGGTGTGTGATTTTAGGAGGACTTGCAGCCGCTATAGATTGCGCAAGCGCAGAAGAGAAGTGCCTGTTTTTGGGTTGTATGGGTTATGTTGGGAGTGCTGAGCCGATATTGTGAGGTTTTAAAAGAATATTCATGGCAATTCAGTGCAAGGACAAGTCAGTTTGGGGGATGTAGCGTTATTTCCGAGTTAAAGTGTCCGTACCGTGGCCCTGGGGCTAATTTCGAAATTGATGTTACCCCTTACGGGCATTTTTCGTTATGCGCATGAGCAGACCATCAGTGATTTAACTGCTGGTGCTTACGTCAGAGAGGATTGGGGTTTTGGGGTGGCGGATGCTATTCCTCTATAGAATCCCCTGGTGAGGGTCTGCGCATGAGTGGATTCAAGAAGCGATATCTCCTGAACCACTAGTGTTGGAGAATCGGAGTTTTTTGTGAGGTGTGTAATTTTGGGAAGACTTGCAGCCACGAGTATATTGCGCTTGCGCAGACGAGTAGTGTATGGTTTTGGGTTGTTTGGGTCATGTTGGGAGTAATGAGCCGATATTGTGAGGTTTTAAAAGAATATTCATGTCAATTCAGTGCACGGACACAAGGCAGTTTGGGGTAATTAGCGTTGTTTCCGAGTTGAAATGTCTGTATGGTGGCTGTATGGTGGCTAACAGTCAAACTGTATTGATAGCTATATTTGTTAAAGGAACTCGAAAAATTAAAAAAAGCACTGACGTGAAGTCAGTACTCTTTGGCGCGCGTGTTCACGGTGGCTAATTTGAATTGAATGATGAGTACTTCAAGCTCAGTGGATAGAGCGAGCCGAAGATCTACCCAAAGGATTCACTGTCGTTTCAAAAATTAACAGTGCTGTATCTAAGCTGTCATCAGGATAGAGTAATAAAGTTGGAAGAGAACACAACTGACTCTCCTTAGCCGCACAAGCTGCTAGAAGATTTGGGAGGGTCAGTATAATCCTAATCATGTTTATAGCACGCGCGCAAAAGCAAATTGACTTAATAATGAAAGAAAAAGTGTAAAAAGTCAATCTTCTTTGGCGAGCGTGCTATAAACATGATTAGGATTATACTGACCCTCCCAAATCTTCTAGCAGCTTGTGCGACTAAGGAGAGTCAGTTGTGTTCTCTTCCAACTTTATTACTCTATCCTGATGGCAGCTTAGATACAGCACTGTTAATTTTTGAAAGGACAGTGAATCCTTTGGGTAGATCTTCGGCTCGCTCTATCCACTGAGCTTGAAGTACTCATCATTCAATTCAAATTAGCCACCGTGAATACGCGCGCCAAAGAGTACTGACTTCACGTCAGTGCTTTTTTTATTTTTCTATCTCTAATAGGATATGCGAGGATATGCGAGGTGCATGTGCGAGTTGAGGATATAAGACTGCTCCGTGAATTTGTTGAGTTTATGTCGTAAAAGATTGAAAATAATTTGAAAGTTTACTACCGAAGAGAACTAATTGTTCTCAATTAATTTCTACAGTTGCTTTGTTGTGAAGTATTGTCAGGTGTGGATTTACCTGTGGTGACTGGAAAATTGGACGTTTATAGTGTTATTGTCGGGAATTTTAAAAAACGATCACGAACATCTGTGGATGCTGTGTTTCGAAAGGAGGCGAAGTACTGCGGCATTTTTGTTGCCGTATGTTCATTGTGACAGGCGAAGTACTGCTGCCTTTTTGTTGTCGTCTGGTTGATTGCAAGAAGTGGAGAACTGCTAAAATTCTCTGGAGGGCCTCACACACTTCAGGACAAGAATGTCTGTTGGCGTGGAGTTTGTAAAAAGTTTGAGGGAAGAACGCTCAAGCAAACGGCTACCTTGAGGAAGGATTTGGAGAGAATAGAGGCCGAAATTAAAGGAGATAAGAAGGCTGTGTGGAGCCGACTGCAGTCGGTTGGAACTCGTCTGGATAGTGTGGAGTCTGAGATACTGAAAGCCGAGAGAAAAGCGAGAAAGAATAATTTAATCATTGTGGGACTGGAGGTTGATTTTGGGAATATTGTGGAATCAACGATAGCTAAACTCAATCAGATTTTAAATCTAAGCCTTTCCAAGTGGAGCATCAACAATATATACAGCCTTGGTCGCTCGAGCTTGGCTCTCATCAAGGTGGAGTTTACTTCGTTCTTTGCGAAATCCTTGGTACTGAAGAATAGATCTAAGCTACGTGGAACTAAAATCTATATACGTGAAGACTTGTGTGATAAGGATAGAAGAGACGAAAAAATTCTGAGGAGTCATCTCAGGGAGGCTAGAAAAAGGGAATATAAGGCTTATCTCAGAAACGGCTTTCTTTACGTGAATGGTACTAAGTATGGTCCTGAGGAGTTGTCTGGAGGTGAGCCGATAGTGAATGTGCGTGAAAACGATAACGGTGATCCTTTGGGTGATGAAGTTTCTGATGGAGAGGGATCAGACGTGCTGGATGTGACCGTGAAGGGGGTGCGAGATCAGGGAGTGGCGGAAGTTGAAATTATGGAGAGTGTGAAGTCAAACAGTGCTCCGAATTCGCCGAACCCAGTGTCGCGTCTCAAGCAGTTATCCCTAGAACATGAGCATATACAGATCTTGGACGAGTGCCGCACCCTTAGAATGCAGATAGGATCAGCGAAGTTTTAATGAAGGCGGAGGATATTGTCCCACATAAGACAGGGAGTCATCAAGCCTCTAGCGGCGAGAGTTCTTCAACTAGAACAACGAGGAGGAGGAACAAAGAGACTGTGGTGAATAAAAATTGATACTGCCAAATTTTTCTTATTGTTTGACTTTCTGTATTGCTGCATGATATTTTTTTTGCTATTTTTTTTTGCTATTATTCAAGCTGCTTATTGCATCCTTGCTTTTTTTGTTTTTCTTGTTTTTCCTGTTTTTCACTGCATTTGTTTTGCTGCTTGCTTGTTGTTTGTACTAATTTAAGCGCAAATTTTTTTTTTTTGGTTTTTTTCTAATTCATTTTTCTTTGCTGTCTCTAATTTTAAACCGCTTAACATGAGGTTGTCTCATTTGAATGCGAGATCTTTGCAGCCCAAGTTGTGTGAGTTCAAGGATATTGTGCATAATTCTCAATACGATATTGTGGGGGTGACTGAGACCTGGTTTGTTGATGGGATGGGATCAGACGATGTGTCGGTGCAGGGTTTTAGGCTATATCGCAGCGACAGGCTCGGGAGGGGTGGCGGAGTTTGTGTGTATGTCAGAGAATATCTGAGGTGTGAGTTGGTTAAATTGGAGGTGGAAACGGAGAGCCCCGTTGAGTACTTGTGGTTGAAGGTTCATCTGGCTATACAATCATCGTGGGATTTTTTTATCGACCACCTGATAAAAAGAAGCGACCATCTAAGTTGAGTCCTTTTATTGACGACATGAATAAGATGTTGAGTTTAGTAAGTCCTATGGGAAGTTATTTGTTTTGTTTGGGTGATGTCAATGTGGATCTGTTGACTGGTAGAGGCCCGGTTGTTGATTGTTTTTTTTCGTTTGGCCTTGATCAGATAATAAGTGAGCCTACTAGGATAACATCACGTGGAGGTTCGTTGGTGGATCCTATTTTTGTTAGTTGCCCGAGTGCAATGATCAAGTCTTCCGGTGTTGTTAACGTGGATCACATAAGTGATCATAGTCTTACATTTGTTGAGGTAAAACTGGTGAGAGTGAAAAAAGTTTCCAGGTTGATAAAATACAGGGACTTCTCCAATTTCGATGATGATGTGTTTCTAGAGGACCTACAAAATAAGAGGTGGAATGAGTTTTTGTACGAGTCGAATATTGATAGTAAGGTGGAAATTTTCAACAGCTTTTTACTGAGCGTATTTGATAAGCATGCTCCTGTTATGACTAGAAGGGTTTCTCGTCCTAAGGCTCCGTGGATTACTGACTTTATAAGACATCTGATGGGGGAACGTGATCGCGCCTTGAACAGGTTTAAGAACTGCCGGAGCGATGACATGTGGAAGGAATATAAGAGCTTAAGAAATAAGGTCCTTTTTGAGATTCGTAAGTCAAAGAAGTCATTTATTGCTGAGGCTACATTAGAAGGAAGTAAAAAAGCATGGATGGCGTTGAAAAATATTGGGATTTCTTGTAGATTTAGGTCGGGCTTATCTGAAGAATTGTCTGACCCAGAATGATTAATTAATTAATGATTATTTTGCACAATATAATGCCACCACGAATGATGCATTGTGTATGGAGAAAACTTCCTTCTATAATGATAATAAGTTTGACCAGTCATTGTCGTTTGAATTCCACATTGTAGAGCAAGCATTGGTTACCGATTTGCTTGATGGTATCAAGACCAAGTCAATGGCTGCAGATTCTATAGACATTGGGATGCTCAATTTTTGTAGGCCATTTATTGATCCATTCATACTGCACCTAGTGAATAGTTGCATTCTTAAAGGTGTATTTCCGACCACCTGGAAAACTGCTGTTGGGGTTCCCTTGCCGAAGGTCCTGGAACCAAAGACCGTGTCGGATTTACGAATTATCAGTATTTTACCTGTTCTATCGAAGGTGCTAGAAAGGGTACTTTACCAGCAGATGAGCTGTTACTTTGAAGCGGGGGAGTTGTTACCTTCCTATCAGTCTGGCTTTCGGAGGGGATGTAGCACGGCTGCATGTCTCCTGTCGGTGACTGATGCTATTTTCCGTGATCTTGATCGGGGATTCATTGATGTACTCGTTCTGCTGGATTTCAGCAAAGCCTTCGACATTATCAATCATAAGTTGTTGTGTGCGAAGCTGAGATACTATGGTTTCTCTTGCTCTTCGCTAGCTTTGATATCTTCATTTCTGGCACTCCGTACGCAGACTATAAGGGTTGGTGATAGGCTTTCTGGCAAGAGGGATGTTTTAGCTGGAGTTCCACAGGGATCTATTCTTGGTCCTCTTATGTACATCATCTACACAGCCGATGTTTTTTCTAGGTTGAAATTTTGCATGGTCGAACTATTTGCTGATGATGCACAATTGTTATTCAGGTTCCTACCGGAGGACATATTGCTGTCTTCCGACAGAATAAACTCGGACTTGGAGGTTTTACGGAATATTTCACTGCACCATAATCTGAACATAAACCCAGATAAAAGTAAAATGTTGGTCTTTACGGGCAAGAGAGACTATGAGAATATTGTGAACAGTTTGAACATATGTGTCGAAGGAGTAGGGCTGAGGGCATATGACAGTGCTAGAGATCTGGGTCTATTGATTGATAGAGAGCTGAATTTTTCAGACCATGTGTCCCAGATTACGAGATCAGCTTTTTTCAAGCTTAAATTGATTTACTCCGCAAGGAGGTATTTGACGATTGAGATCAAGAAAATGCTGTGTGAAACATTGATTCTATCGAGATTCAATTACTGTGACGTTGTGTATGGTTCGTGTGTCAATCATTTTTCCCGGAATCGCATTCAGAGTATCCAAAATTGGTGCGTAAGGTTCATTTATGGGCTCAGGAAATTTGACAGAGGAATTTCTCGTAGAATAAATGAGCTGAATTGGCTACGCATGGATAATCGGGCTAAATTGCCCTTGGGTTGCTTTGTGTTCAGGCTGATGAAGGTACCATCGGTGCACGATTTGGGGCTCAGGTTGATACCGAGATATGTCGTTCATGATCGTCATATCCGTGGGGCGAACTTGCTGACGATTCCGTCTCATCGGACGACCAGGTTTCAAAGGTCATTCTCCTACGGTGCTGCAAAAATTTTCAATGCAGTCAACGTGGATTTGCATTCAACTGCATATTCACAGTTTAGGGCACGTTTGAGATCTATATTATTCCAGAGACAGATTCAGTGATGTTTATTTTATCATATTCTATTTTTTTTGCTTTTTATAAGTGTTAAGTTTTCGCATATGATTTGTTTCTTTTCTGGTCTTAATGTCATGTTGTATTATTATGGTTTGGACCATTATCAATGTATTTTTTTTTTGGGGCCTCTCTGGAGTTAAGTGTAAGAGTAGTCATAGACTAAACTTCGCTTCAGTTGGGTCCCTAACATCTTCAGAGTGTATCTATATGATATGATTTCATTCTAATAAAGGCGACATTATTATTATTATTATTATTATTATAATGAGAACGTATCTATATGTTTCATTCAAAACCTTTGGATCTATCAATGGGCATTTATTAGTTAAGAATAAGTAATTGAATATTACTGGAATTCAATTGAATTTCATTCAATATGTTAGTAACTAAATAATTTTCTTTACTTTGATTATTTAAATATGACATTAATTCTAGCAATATTTCCACAGAATAATTATGCATTCTTCTCCCAAAGAAGAATTGAAGATAGACAATGTGTTAACTTTTTCATCATTGCAATCTATCCAATGATTTTCTCTTTGTCTTATAACACATATATAATGACCAATATTTGCCATTTACTATTTGGAGAATGAATCATTAGAATGTCCATTAACAAAGAATGCAAGTATTGTATCAAGAACTGTCATAATTATACTGGAAATCATAGTTCGTCTAGAGAACCAAATGAAATAATATTAGCTATTTACCATTTGGGGAATGAATTATTAGAATATACATAATCACAAGTGCTTTATGGATATCGCTTTTTTTATCTTCTACAGTCAAAGAAAAATTTTGAGATATTGCTTAGCCATATATTATATTAGCAATCAAACAATTTTAATTCTTCATCATAGAAATGTCTCTCGACATGGAATATGGTAATAATTTGGCACATCGTTTGAAGAATAATCATTTTCAAGACTCATGATAAAATGTTTCGTTAAAAATGCCTATAATATAATACACGCTGTCATTCGGAGACCCTGATGATGGATCGTCAGAGATCTATTATATCAGGACACCAGAATAAGTGCAATTCAACTGTTTGTTTTAATTGTGTAGCAGTATTAAATGAATCCATAAGAGGTATTATGCAAATGTACTAGAATCGAGCATTTACGGTTCATTTCGTCCACCCCCTGATTTAACCGAGGTGGCGTTAGCTCCCGGCCGGCAAACTCCAAGCGCTGCTATTCCACCACGGTCAATAGCGTTCCCTACCGTTCTCTCACGCTTCTGATATTTTATTCCGATGTTCCGAATAGGCGACTAAGATTTGTAATCAACTGAATGCATATACCTATAAATAATTTTTGTATATGAAAAATAAAACACTGGAAAAATTAAAAAACTTGTTGAGATGGAATATTTTATTTATGTGTTTCAGATCAGTTTCCCATATTTTTGTTAATGGTGTTTTGAGTTATTAATGATACAAATATGTTATCAAATGATACAATTATTAAAACCCGTCTCTGGTGCTCAAATTTCCCTATCTGAGGTAAAGTCTCTACATGAAGAACCGATAGGTGTCGTTTTGTAAACATGTGTCCAGATCTCGTAGAAACAAACAGTTGACTGAAACCTATACGTCAACATGAGAGGAATGGAAACATGAGTAATTATATTCCAAGCGAGAAGCCCATAATAGTCCATCTGAATTGGATGTGAAGTGGATTTATTGTGGTTGAAGCGGCATATAATCCAATTTGCGAAGTTACTGAGAAGAAGAAATGTAATCAATTGTTTTCCGGGCTTGCGTTTTATATGTGACCGAGAGACGCACCTCTTCCTCCAAGCTATCAATACAAGAGCTGTTTGGGAACAGCTTTCTATCACACAAGATAAGGATGTTAGAATCCTAAAAAGAAACTTTTTTTGGTATTCTACTCTTCTCCATTATGAAGATAATAATTGAATAAAACAGTGTAATTTTATGGTATGTATTTCCGAGGTCTCACCTGATAACTTTGTTGAATGCTACCCCACCCCTCACAGCCATATGGGTGGCTCCTAATACTTGAAATAGATTATAAATGAAAATTCCTGACTGGGAAAGAAGGAGAAGTAAATGTTCTAATTCAAGTTGTCTGCTCATCTTATAGTAACCAATATCTCTCATGGATATAAGACATAAAATTGAGGCTAAGGTTCCGGCCCAGAAAAGAAGGAACTCCAAAGTATTAACCTGAGGAAAAAAATATCATGTGAGATTTGTACTTGGTATCCTCTCATCCGAAATGACAGGGCTGTCCTCATCACTTCCAGGTGTATGAAGAGTAATGTTTATTCAGGTTCCTATGACTAGGGCATTGTGATGAAATAATTTTGATTGAGTATTGGGATGAGCGGTCTAGAAATGAGATGAACTCTATATGAATACTAGCGGAACGGACAAATGTATTCCTGCTCGAACGTTGGATTACCTGCTATCAGCGGAAACAGCAAAATATGTTTTAAATATTCAAATTTTCGATAAATTAAATTCTAAGTGACATTTCAGTATTTTCTTTTCGGTATTATCATTGTGCGATTTGCTGTTGCACAAATCCAAATAAAAATTGGTTTAAGCACTGACGTGAAGTCAGAAGCTTTTGCGCGTATGTCCTATTGTCCATTCTTCTGTATTGGACACCCTTAATCGAATTTACCATAGTAAATTATGTTGTCCATTCTCCTGTATTCGAATTTACCATGGTAAATTCGAATTAAGTGTCCAATACAGGAGAATGGACAACATAATTTACCATGGTAAATTCGATTAAGGGTGTCCAATACAGAAGAATGCACAATAGAACATACGCGCAAAAGCTTCTGACTTCACGTCAGTGCTTGAACCAATATTTTTTTTCGTGATTTTTTTTAAAATTTTCTAGGGGTACGGTTCTGGAAATTTGTTTTTTCGTCATTTTTTTCAAACTTTCTACGGGTACGGTTCTTACAAAATTTTAAACACGTCTTCCTGTTGATTTTCTACTACTAGTTACCAAGCACCATTTCGATCGAATATTTATTTTTTGAGTTATCAAGGATATAATATTCCAGGTGGGTATAACTCGGAAACCGTTAGACCAATTATGCCCAAAAACGAACTAAACTCTCCCTTTCGGATACGGAACCAACCCTGAAAATTGCAAGTCCCTATCTCCTTTCGTTCGAAAGTTATCGAGGCAACGGTAACCCATCTACTGAACTCACACAAGAATGCTCGAATCTCCAACAATATTTAACCGATCGTATTAAAACTTGAAACTTGGCAGTAGAGTTAGGCTGTGAAGACTCTTGCAAAATTTCAGCAATTTCAAACGAATAGTCACTGATATATAGAATTTTTTTTTCAATGATTTTTTAAAAAAATTCTACAAATGCTATCTTTACCAAATTTTGCCAACATTCTCGCGTGGGCATTCTACAACTAATAACCATGTTTGAATTCAATCGGTATTTTTCGTAGTTAGTATTTTTCGAGTTAATGAGGAACAAAAAACCGCCAAATTTCAGAAAATTTCAGATGGCTATAACCCTAAAACCGTTCGGCCGATTATGCTCATAAATAAACTGAAATGTCGCGTTCTGGTGCACATCCTAACCTGAAAACTTGAAGCCGCTACCTCTTTCCGTTATCAAGTTATCGTGACAACAAAAATATTTTTTTTTTATTTTCTAGCCATACGATTCGGACTAAATTTCACGAACGTGCTTAGGTTCATATTCTACAACTACTCACCAAGTTTCAATTTGATCGGATTTATATTGGTTGAAAACAAAATTATTACTCGGAAACCACTTGGCCGATTATGCCCATTAACGAACTTGTCCGTCCTATTGGGATGCGACACCCACCCTGAGAATTTCAAGTCGCTAACTCTTTTCGTTCTCAAGTTATCGTGGCAACGGCCGGATGGACGGCCGGACGGCCGGCTGGACAGAATAAAATTTGACCTCGAATTCTTCAAAGGGAAGTTGAACTTAATCGTTTGAGACCATTTTCATCAAAAAATTCGAAAGTAACAGACATTTGGGCAAAATGATAACGCGATGTTCCCCAGAACATACGCGCAAAAATTTGAGAAATACATTGACATGAAGTCAGAAACTTTTGCGCACATGTTACATTGTCTATTCACGCCTCATACAAAGTCGATCGAGCTGAAATTCGGTAGTCGATTGTTAAAGGCGGGTTTATACAGCAAACAAGATAAGATAAAATGAAATAAGAAATAAATTAAAATCAAATAAGAAGGTTGAACATGTACATTTCAATGATCGTTTATACACGAAATAAGATAACATAAGAAATAAGAACAAGAACTAAAGTTGGCCAACTCTCATCTTTATTTCTTATTTTATGTTATTTTGGTTGGAAAATGGCAATGCGCATGCTCAAAGGTTGAAATTCACAGAACTTGAATCACTCATTTATGACTTTTTGATACAGCGAAGTTAAAGACATCATCAACGTTGAGCAGCTTGGTTTTGTGAGGGGACTCTCGGTCGAGACCAACTCATTTTTGTACACCGATTGCCTTCTTGAGCGGATGAACGCCGGTTTTCAGCTGGATGCTAACTATGCTGCATTCAGCAAAGCCTTTGACAAAATTGATCATAGCATTTTGATTCGGAGTCAGCAATTTCAAACGAATAGTCACTGATATATAGAATTTTTTTTTCAATGATTTTTTAAAAAATTTCTACAAATGCTATCTTTACCAAATTTTGCCAACATTCTCGCGTGGGCATTCTACAACTAATAACCATGTTTGAATTCAATCGGTTCAGTATTTTTCGAGTTAATGAGGAACAAAAAACCGCCAAATTTCAGAAAATTTCAGATGGCTATAACCCTAAAACCGTTCGGCCGATTATGCTCATAAATAAACTGAAATGTCGCGTTCTGGTGCACATCCTAACCTGAAAACTTGAAGCCGCTACCTCTTTCCGTTATCAAGTTATCGTGACAATAAAAATATTTTTTTTTTATTTTCTAGCCATACGATTCGGACAAAATTTCACGAACGTGCTTAGGTTCATATTCTACAACTACTCACCAAGTTTCAATTCGATCGGATTTATATTGGTTGAAAACAAAATTATTACTCGGAAACCACTTGGCCGATTATGCCCATTAACGAACTTGTCCGTCCTATTGGGATGCGACACCCACCCTGAGAATTTCAAGTCGCTAACTCTTTTCGTTCTCAAGTTATCGTGGCAACGGCCGGATGGACGGCCGGACGGCCGGCTGGACAGAATAAAATTTGACCTCGAATTCTTCAAAGGGGAGTTGAACTTAATCGTTTGAGACCATTTTCATCAAAAAATTCGAAAGTAACAGACATTTGGGTAAAATGATAACGCGATGTTCCCCAGAACATACGCGCAAAAATTTGAGAAATTCATTGACATGAAGTCAGAAGCTTTTGCGCACATGTTACATTGTCTATTCACGCCTCATACAAAGTCGATCGAGCTGAAATTCGGTAGTCGATTGTTAAAGGCGGGTTTATACAGCAAACAAGATAAGATAAAATGAAATAAGAAATAAATTAAAATCAAATAAGAAGGTTGAACATGTACATTTCAATGATCGTTTATACACGAAATAAGATAAAATAAGAAATAAGAACAAGAACTAAAGTTGGCCAACTCTCATCTTTATTTCTTATTTCATGTTATTTTGGTTGGAAAATGGCAATGCGCATGCTCAAAGGTTGAAATTCACAGAACTTGAATCACTCATTTATGACTTTTTGACACAGCGAAGTTAAAGACATCATCAACGTTGAGCAGCTTGGTTTTGTGAGGGGACTCTCGGTCGAGACCAACTCATTTTTGTACACCGATTGCCTTCTTGAGCGGATGAACGCCGGTTTTCAGCTGGATGCTAACTATGCTGCATTCAGCAAAGCCTTTGACAAAATTGATCATAGCATTTTGATTCGGAGGCTTGCTGAAGTTCGTGTGCATGGCACCTTGCTTGGATGGATCACTTCTTATATGAATAACAGACGTCAATCAGTAGTCATCGGTGATTGTTCTTCCTCCTATAGAAGTTTTACTTCCGGAGTACCCAAAAGGTCTCATTTGGGGCCCTTGCTCTTCAATATTTATATCAACAATAATGTGCACTGCTTCAAATTCGCTCAATTTCTCATATAGGCTGACTATCTAAGGATATTTTGTGCCGTTTCTCGCTTGCTTGATTCAGTGAAGCTTCAGGAAGATTTGGATTGACTCTATAACTATTACCAAGAAAACTCCCTAAACCACAATATTTTGACGAGAGAATCTGTAAGACTTCTGTAAGGCATTTTCTATGACTCCAAGCTTATTTTCGATCACCATATTAATTACATTTCCCAAAAAGCTCATAAGATGCTAGGATTTATAATCAGCGTTTGTAAACATTTCCACCATCATAAGTCTATTCGAGCTTAGTATGTAGCATACGTGCAAAGTATTCTAAAATTTGGATCGGTCATCTGGAACCCTCACTATAATATTTATATTAATCGGTTAGAATACATCCAGAATGAGTTTATAAGATATATCAATCGGAATATTTATCAAGACACTGTTAACGACAAGGGCCGAATTATGAAGGATTTGAAGTTGATAAGCCTTGCTGATCAACGGGTGATGAGAGATGTGAAGTTTGTGTACAATATCATAAGTATTTCAGATTGTTCCGAACGTGTTAATATATTTGCCTTAAAAGTGCCATCATCACATTACACGCGAAATAATTTTTTATTTCATATACGCCAAAGTTCAACTAATTATCTTCTGAATTCCTCTCTGACTAGATGTCTCAGGTCATATAATTCGATTTCTAACCTTGTTACTGTGGATCCTTTTTCACAATCATTGGGATGTTTTTCAAGTATTTTGAGGCGATTCTTAACTAATCATCTTGAATTGTAAAATTATTTTTTCGTTTCTATTATCTATCCTGTAAGTGAATTGGAACATTTTTTCCCTTGTACTGTTAGTTTTTAAGCACCACTGTAATTATTAATGGGTACATATTCTTGGGCTTGGCCTGTCATGTACTCCATTCAAATAAAAATGAAAAAAATACAAAAAATTGCATAAAAACGTCAAAAGGCTACGATTTGAATGGTTCAACCTCATTTCTTATTTTGTTTTAGATCATCTGTATAAAACAATCCTCTTAGGCCTTATTTCTTATTTTATTTTAAATTATTTCTCATTTTATTATTTACTGTATAAACCCGCATTTAAAGGTGGCTCGAAGTTATGTGCGGAATTTCAACTGATTCCGATGCATAGTTTCTGAAATATAAGATTTCTGAAAAACGAAAATTTAACCTTGAGTCGACAAAAGTACCGCTACTTATGTTTTATTCACCTTGAATTCACCATCGATATAGACCAATTTCTCAGCTATTATAAGATATGAATATATATGTCGTACCATTTCAATGACATACTTGAGCAAGGAGAAAATCGTCTGAGATCCCAGAATTTTAATTTTGATATAGATGTATTCTATCGGGATTGTAATTCGTTGAATATTTTATAATATCCAAAAACTTCACGTCTCAAGTACTTTTATTGATACATCGACGAAAGTTCAGAAGATATACTATACATCAAAGCTATTATTTCGATAGATATGAAAAAAAAATAGAAAAAACAAGTTCGATTACAGGAACCGATCCCAGTACCTTCAACTTATGAACTTGTCATATCTTTGGAGCTATAAACGTCATTCAGAGATTTAGGGTGAATGATTTCATTAAAATTTTCTTGTGATACGAAGCTCATGAAATTCCGCAGTTTGCGTGTCGGCATTCTACAACTAAATACAATGTTTCAATTGGATTGGATTATTATTTTTCGAGTTATTGAGGAAATAACTACAAAATGTCATGGAATGTTTCGGCCGATGAGACCTCTTGACAAATGCAAATGTCCCCTTTGGATTCGCAACATACCCCTTAAAATTGCAGGTAGCTGTTTCTTTCCGTTTCCAAGTAATCATGAGATAAATAATATTATTTAATCATTCTTTTTGCGCGCGTGTTCCGCAAGGAACAGCGTGCTATCATTTCGTCACAATGTCTGTATTTTTCGAAAATGGTCTCAAACGATTGGGTTCGACTCCCTGATGAAGAAATCGAGGTCAAATTGAATTCTGTCCGTCCGGTCCAGCCGGCCGGCCGGCCGATAGCACGATAACTCTCGAACGGAACGACTTAGAGCGTTGAAATTTGCAGGGTAGTTTTGTAGCGTAAATATCTCGGACAAGTTCGTTAACGGGCGAAAACCACCGAGCGGTTTCGGAGCCGTTTTTAGTCAAAATGTTTTTTATGAATATTTCCGGAACCGATCACTCGATCTTTCTGATATTTGGCATCAAATTGTAGAATCATGACCTTTATATGCCTGCGGAGTTTTGCAATGACCGGACGGCCCTAAAGTGGCAATAAAAAAATCTAAAATTTTAAAATTTTGTTTTCACGATAACTCGAAAAATACTGATCTGATTAAATTGAAACTCAGTAGTTAGATGCACAAGAACAATGCAAACACTTTTGCAAAATTTCGTGAAGATCACGTGACATGAAAAAAATCAATAAATTACTACTATTTTGCGGAATACTTTGCGTAAAATGCCTGAACCTATTTTTTTGAGGTTCATGCTGCCCTTTCCGGGCATTTTTCGTTGTGCGCATGCGCAGATGAGAAGTCATTTAACTGCTGTAGTTTTCGTCAGAGAGGATTGGGGTTTTGGGGTAGCGGATGCTATTCCTCCATAGAATCCAGATCCCTGATGAGGGTCTGCGCATGCGTAGATTAAAGATGCGAAATCTCCCGAACTACTAGTGTTGAAGAATCGGAGTTTTCGCAAGGTGTGTTATTTTGATAGGACTTTTAGCCGCGAGTAAATTGCGCATGCGCAGAATAGAAGTTACAGGTTTTGAATTGGATGGGTTATGTTGGGAGTGCTGAGTCGATATTGTGAGGTTGTAAAAGAATATTCATAGCAATTCAGTGCAAGGACAAGTCAGTTTGGGGGATGTAGCGTTGTTTCCGAGTTAAAGTGGTCGTACCGTGGCCCTGGGGCTAATTTGGAAATTGATGTCACACCCTACAGGCATTTTTGTTTATGCGCATGAGCAAACCATCAGTGATTTAACTGGTGGTGTTTTCGTCAGAGAGTGTGATATGTTCAATATGTTAATAACACAAGTGTTCAGCTCGATGTCTCATTTAATACTGCCTGATCTACACATGTACATTATCTTATATATGTTACATCTCCGTTCTTAACTAAAATAAAATTCTATCAAATAATTAAAACAGATTTCTTAAATAGGTTTTCTTACTTTCCTACCATATCTCGTTACATATATAGTTCTACGTGAATTTTCCACACTTTCATTGTTCAAACTAACATTATAACTAACAATATCATTTTCTTCATCTTCAACATCACAATTAACAACATTTTCTTCATCTTCAATATCAGATCTATATTTATAACTTTTAACAAAGAAAGGTTTCAGATGATATATATTTCTCCTAATGATTGAACCAGTGTTTTCTATTTTTACTAAGTATGACCTTGAATTAATTTTCCTAATGACAAATCCTTTAACCCAAATATCATTTACTTTTACGTATATTTTTTCATTTTCTTTCAAAATTCTCAAATTCTTCGACTTCATGTCATGATAAGTCTTTTGTTTATTTTGTCTATTTATTAAGTGTTTCCTCTGCTGTTCAAAATTAATCTTTCGTGGATATAACAGTTCATTTCTAACAGGTAGCATTGTCCTAGTTTTTCTATTAAAGAACAATTCACTAGGTGAAGGTATGTTTATATCTATTGGAGTATTTCTATAATCTAACAAAGCTAATTCTAATTCTGTGTCTGATTCTGAATTTTTTTTTATTATATTTTTGACAGTTTGAATAGCTCTCTCTACCATGCCATTAGAACTTGGATAATTTGGGCTTGAAGTTATATTTTCAAAATTCCAACTTTCCGCAAATTTTTGAAATTCAAAACTAGTAAACTGTGTTCCATTATCAGACATGAACACTTGTAGAATGCCTAATCTACTAAATATATTTTTCAAATTTCTAATAACAATTTCAGATGATAAACAGCTCAATTTACAAATTTCAACATACTTAGAGAAATAATCAATTACAATCATGTATTTTTTACTATCTATTTCAAATAGATCGCAACCAATTTTTTGCCATGGGTACTCGGGAACAGTATGCGGTATGAGTGACTCTTTATAATTGTTTCTCGAATATTTTTGACAAATCTTACATGATAATACAACATTCATTATGTCACGAGACATACTCGGCCAATAAAGTAATTCTTTCGCTTTCAAAATACACTTCACAATTCCCATATGACTTAAATGAATTAGATTTAACATTTCTTTTTTGAGTGATTCTGGCACAACCAAGCAATTAGCTTTATAAATTATATCATCAATAATGACTAACTCTGACCTAACATTATAATATAATTTTGTCATGGATTCACATTTAGCTCTAGAATTCGGCCATCCGTCTTTTATATATTTTCCAATAACTTGTAGTGTAACATCTTTTCGAGTTTCTTCTTTGAACTTTTCTAAGTATTGTGATGATATTGGAAAGTATTTCTTCAAATAATTAACTTGCGCTTCATACTCGTTATCCAAAATGTTTGTATCGTCTTTCTGTATGTTAATTCGACTTAAAGCGTCAGATATATACATTTCTTTTCCCGGTCTGAACTGAACATCTAAATCATATTTTTGGACATCTAACATCATTCTCTGTAAATGCATTGGACAATCAATCAATGCTTTTTTGAAAATATGAATAAGTGGTTTGTGATCCGTTTCTACAATTACTAAAGAGTTAACCCATTCAGTTGGCTCGAATTCTCTAGCTATAATGATTTGTTTTTCCAGATTATCTAATTTATTCTTCAATCTCACCAAAATTCCTTGGGGAAATCGTCTAGCTGCATGGACACAAGGTTTAACAGTTTCATCTAACTTAATTCTATAACGGCCTGGTAAACACCCAATTCCATCAAAAACATCATGAAAATCGTCAATATACCTCTTACTGTCACTCATTTCCGCCACCATTCTCGCAATATCCAAATCTTCTATTGAACTTTTTCCAATAATTGGGCGGCCATATTTTCCTTTAGATATAAAAAATTTCACGTTATATTTTTTATTTTTATGAGAAACAACGGTTGTAATATATCCTATTATATAAATTCGATTTCCAGTATATTCAATTAGTTTGGTATCATCTTTCATAATTTTTTCTGATTTGAAAATTTTATTATACATACTCAAAGGAATGACATTGACATCAGCACCTGTATCTACTTTGAAATTTACCGTTTCATTTTTTATTTTTAAATCCACCGTCCAATCTAACTTTGTTATTGAAGTACTATTCTCCACAGAACCTAAGTTCTTCTTTTCTAGCAACATTATTTATACTTTTACTTTTACAAAATGATGCGAAATGATTATACAAACCACATTTTCGACAAATTTTTTCAAAAGCTTTACAATTTCCTCTTAAATGAAAAGTACCACATTTCAAACAATTATATTCACCATTATTCATTCTTTCTTTTTGAACATTATTATTTAATGATTTGAAACTTATCTGGTTTCTTTGACGACTCCCGGGTTGTTGTTGTTCTTGTCCATTAGATATTTCTTTCTGCTTTCTCGAGTTCGGCAACTGCTTCTTCATGCCAATATGAAAATTCTTTCGTCTCACTTCCATTAATTCTTGATTATCTTCTTTCCTCCTCATACTCGTACCAGAATTCGAACACAAAATTTCCAGCTGTTTGTTCGTTATCTCCGCCGATTTACATATTTCCACTGCCTTTGTCAAGTCCAAGTTTTTTGTTCTTAAGAGTCCGTCCTTCACGTTTTTATCTTTGATGCCTAAGACTAATCGGTCTTTTATGAGTGAATCTGTTAAATTTTCGAATTCACAATTTCGGCTCAAATGTTTCAACTGCGTTATATATTCATCCACAGATTCTGTTTCTTCCATGTCCCTCGTGAAAAAAATGTATCTCTCATACGTAACATTAATGCACCCTTCTCCATTTTTCTGATTGTCAGATATATTTCCACGTAAGGATTTCAATAATTCAAGAAATACGTCTATGTTCGTTTCGACTGCGCCATGTGATATGTTTAATACACAAGTGTTCAGCTCGATGTCTCATTTAATACTGCCTGATCTACACATGTACATTATCTTATATATGTTACAGAGAGGATTGGGGTTTTGGGGTGGTGGATGCTATTCCTCCATAAAATCCCCTGTTGAGGGTCTGCGCATGCGTGGATTAAAGATGTGATATCTCCTGAACCACTAGTGTTGGAGAATCGGAGTTTTTTGTAAGGTGTGTGATTTTGAGAGGACTTTTAGGCGCAAGTAGAGTGCGCATGCGCTAAAGAGAAGTGACTGATTTTGGGTTGTATGGGTTACGTTGGGAGTGCTGAGCCGATATTGCTTGGTTTCAAAAGAATATTCATGGCAATTCAGTGCAAGGACAAGTCAGTTTGGGGGATGTAGCGTTGTTTCCGAGTTGTAGTGTCCGTACCGTGGCCCTGGGGCTAATTTTGAAATTGATGTTACCCCTTACGGGCATTTTTCGTTATGAACATGAGCATAAGTGATCAGTGATTTAACTGCTGGTGTTTTCGTCAGAGAGGATTGGGGTTTTGGGGTAGCGGATGTAATTCCTTCATAGAATCCCCTGGTAAGGGTCTGCGCATGCGTGGATTAAAGATGCGATATCTCCGGAACCACTGGTGTTCGATAATCGTAGTTTTTTGTAAGGAGTGTGATTTTGGGAGGACTTTCAGCCACAAGTAGATTGCGCATGCGCAGAAGAGAAGTGACCGTTTTTTGGTTGTATGGGTTATGTCGGGAGTGCTGAGCCAATATTGTGAGGTTTTTAAATAATATTCACGGCAATTCAGTGCACGGACTATTCAGTTTGGGTGATGTAGCGTTGTTTCCAAATTGAAGTGTTCGTACCGTGGCCCTGGGGCTTATTTTGAAATCGATGTTACCCCTTACGGGCATTTTACTTTATGCGCATGAGCAGACCCTCAGTGATTTAACTGCTGGTGTTTTCGTCAGAGAGGATTGGGATTTTGGGTTGGCGGATGCTATTCCTCCATAGAAACCACTGGTGAGGGTCTGCGCATGCGTGGATTAAAGATGCAATATCTCCTGAACCACTAGTGTTGGAGAATCGGAGTTTTTTGTGGTGATTGATGTGGTGTGTGATTCTGGGAGGACTTGCAGCTGCAAGTAAATTGCGCATGCGCAGAAGAGAAGTGACTGTTTTTGGGTTGTATGGGTTATGTTGGGAGTGCTGAGCAGATATTGTGAGGTTTTCAAAGAATATTCATGATTTTGGGAGGACTTTCAGCCACAAGTAGATTTCGCATGCGCAGAAGAGAAGTGACCGTTTTTTGGTTGTATGGGTTATGTCGGGAGTGCTGAGCCAATATTGTGAGGTTTTTAAATAATATTCACGGCAATTCAGTGCACGGACTATTCAGTTTGGGTGATGTAGCGTTGTTTCCAAATTGAAGTGTTCGTACCGTGGCCCTGGGGCTTATTTTGAAATCGATGTTACCCCTTACGGGCATTTTACTTCATGCGCATGAGCAGACCCTCAGTGATTTAACTGCTGGTGTTTTCGTCAGAGAGGATTGGGATTTTGGGTTGGCGGATGCTATTCCTCCATAGAAACCACTGGTGAGGGTCTGCGCATGCGTGGATTAAAGATGCAATATCTCCTGAACCACTAGTGTTGGAGAATCGGAGTTTTTTGTGGTGATTGATGTGGTGTGTGATTCTGGGAGGACTTGCAGCTGCAAGTAAATTGCGCATGCGCAGAAGAGAAGTGACTGTTTTTGGGTTGTATGGGTTATGTTGGGAGTGCTGAGCAGATATTGTGAGGTTTTCAAAGAATATTCATGACAATTCAGTGCAAGGACAAGTCAGTTTGGGGAATATAGCGTTGTTTCCGAGTTAAAGTGTCCGTACCGTGGCCCTGGGGCTAATTTCGAAATGGATGTTACCCCTTACGGGCATTTTTCGTTATGCACATGAGCAGACCATCAGTGATTCAACTGCTGGTGCTTTCGTCAGAGAGGATTGGGGTTTTGGGGTGGCGGATGCTATTCCCCTATAGAATCCCATGGTGAGGGTCGGCGCATGCGTGGATTCAAGAAGCGATATCTCCTGAACCACTAGTGTTGGAGAATCGGAGTTTTTTGTGAGGTGTGTAATTTTGGGAGGACTTGCAGCCACTAGTATAATGCGCTTGCGCAGACGAGAAGTGAATGGTTTTGGGTTGTTTGGGTTATGTTCGGAGTAATGAGCCGATATTGTGAGTTTTTAAAAGAATATTCATGTCAATTCAGTGCACGGACACAAGTCAGTTTGGGGGAAATAGCGTTGTTTCCAAGTTGAAGTGTCTGTATGGTAGCCCTGAGGCGCATTTATAAATAACTATATTCGGTAGATCTATATTAAAATACGTTCGGATTTGGAGAAGAGGCAATTGCGTTCCTAACGGAGGTCCCACAACCGCAATTTTTTTCGATCTACGGTAAAGCTAACAGCCAAACTGTATTGATAGCTATATTTGGTAAAGGAACTTGAAAAAAAAAAGCACTGACGTGAAGTCAGTACTCTTTGGCGCGAGTGTTCACGGTGGCTAATTTGAATTGAATGATGAGTACTTCAAGCTCAGTGGATAGAGCGAGCCGAAGATCTACCCAAAGGATAGTGGACACAAATCACTGTCGGTTCAAAAATTAACAGTGCTGTATCTAAGCTGCCATCAGGATATAGTAACAAAGTTGGAAAATAACACAACTGACTCTCCTTAGTCGCACAAGCTCCTAGAAGATTTGGGAGGGTCAGTATAATCCTAATCATGTTTATATCACGCGTGCAAAAGCAGATTGTCTTAACAATGAAAGAAAAAGTGTAAGAAGTCAATTTGCTTTGGCGCGCGTGCTATAAACATGATTAGGATTATACTGACCCTCCCAAATCTTCTAGGAGCTTGTGTGACTAAGGAGTCAGTTGTGTTCTTTTCCAACTTTGTTACTCTATCCTGATGGCAGCTTAGATACAGCACTGTTAATTTTTGAACCGACAGTGAATTGTGTCCACTATCCTTTGGGTAGATCTTCGGCTCGCTCTATCCACTGAGCTTGAAGTACTCATCATTCAATTCAAATTAGCCACCGTGAACACTCGCGCCAAAGAGTACTGACTTCACGACAGTGCTTTTTTTTTTAATTTTCTAGTGTTATGATATTCTACAACTATAGTTAATACCCAGCTTCAATTCGATTGGATCTGTATTGGCTGCAAACAAAACTAGTACTCGGAAACCGTTGAACCGATAATGGCCATTGACGAACTTGACCATCGCATTTGGACCTGCCACCTTCGCCTGAAAATTTCAATTCGTCAGAGATAGCTCCGTTTGAAAGTAACCGGGGCAACGGCTGGCTGGACGGCAAGACAGAATAGAGTTTGACGTCGTAATCTCCATTAGGGAGTCGAACCTAATCGTTTGAGATAATTTTTTGCAAAAAATTCGAATATTACAGACAATTGGCGAAAATGATGGCACGCTGTTCCCAGAACAGATCACAGAAAAAGTCACTAGCATTTCTTGGTAATCTAAGCTGATCCTATTTAGTACTTGAAATTGGATCATTCAGCGGAAGAGCCTGTATTTTTCGTTTGCTGACGTTCTAATAACTGAGTCATGCATCCGCCATTTCAATCCAAAAAGTTACATAACCTGATTGCAGCATTTGCAGTATCGCCTAATGGTTCTAATTGCGACTCTAAACCATCCAGGGCCCCACTCAAAAACACAAAATCGGTCCGTCGTATAGAATTCAACGACATACACACTCACACGAGAATTTTAGATATCAAGATGACAACGCGGAGGTAAAATCACGACAGTTCATGTTTCAGCCATCGGGTTTTAGTTTTCAGTGTCTTGTATCCAATTTGGAAGGGCGCATGCTCTGTGGAACCGCGTGCTATCATTTTGCCCAAATGTCTGAAATGTTCCAATTTTTGGACGAAAATGGTCTCAAACAGTTAGGTTTGACTCACTGATGAAGAATTAGAGGTCAAATTTTGTTCTGTCCAGTCTATCGATCAGATATATATTGTTGTAGATCCGAGCAGCCTTTCGTTAATTCAATAGCTGGATGGCCAGCTTTTGTCACGATAACTTTCGAACAGAAAGATATACTTCTAGAAATTTTCGTGGTAGGTGGGAAGTCCAAATGCGACGGACTAGTTCTTCAATGGGCAGAATCGGCCCAACGGTTTCCGAGTACTATTTTTGTTTTCAACCAATACAGACCCGATCAAATTGAAACATTGTAACTAGTTGTAGGATACCGGCTAAAATAGATGTGTGGAATTTTGTGAGGATCGTATTCCCAGAAAATTCCATTTATATTGTTCAAAAATATTATTTCTTTTACGAAAAGTTGAGAACGGCTAGCAATTTTAGGGTGGGTTATTCATCCGAATGTTGAAAAAATTCTATATCTCAGAAACTGTCCGTCCGATATCGCTACAATTTGTCGAGAATCATCAAAGCCTAACTTTGCAGCCAAGTTCCAAATTTGCACACGATTGTATCTATATTGTTCGAGATCCGAGCTACCTCCCCTCATCCCATAACATTTCAGCACTGATTTATTCTGATTACGTAAAAAGGAAACTTGAGCAGTCGACTTGTATTTTGTTTGCAGAGAAAACAACTGAAACTGGTTTTCTATGTTTCTTCAGAGACTGACAGTGTGACAATTTTCAGAATAAAGGTGAAAATTCAATGTGACGATGAAATCGCAACGATGAGTAGTCACGTGAAAATGTAGCCGCAACGACGTGGTCGTTAAATATTTCCCTTCTATCCTTTTCATGGGGCGAAGAAATTGAAACGACAACTTTCGAATAAATTTAAAAACATAACCTAATTGAGTGTTCATATTACAACTAAATATAAACAAAATGGGTAATTATAATAATTATTTCAACAAATGTATGTTGTGGTATAGAAACTGTTATTCAAAATGTTATCAGTAGTACATGTAAAGTAATATAGTCGTCTCTAATAATTATATAAATGCATTTAATTGCAAAAGAGAAAAACAACCAAAAAAGGAAATATAATAAAAGTAAATTTTGTGTTGCGCGTTAATATTATACTTGCGGGCCGATTTCAAGTGCAGATTCCATTGCTTGAAAAAAATCTGCATGATTTTCACATATACTACCTACTTTTTGCGCGAATGTTCTGGGTAACACATCGCGTTATCAATTTTTTGCCGAAAATGGTCTTAAACGATTGAGTTCGACTCCCTGATGAAGAATTCGAGGTAAAATTTGTTTCTGTCTGGCCGTCCAGCCATTGTCACGATAACTTGATAACGGAAACTTGTTGTTACGATTTTATCGTCTCATGAATTTTCGCTTTAAGTGTTCAATAACAATTATTGCTGAAGATTTTCGCTTACTGTCTGAGGCGTTTGATTTATGCTTTGCAAACTTGTTGTAACGTTTGTGTCATTTCGTTACTGTTTCTCAGGAAATATTGTTCTTTAAATTAATTCTGTCAAGTACCTAGTTCGATTTCTGATGCAACAGCAATTTTGATTAGATTTGTCTTGTTGGTGACAGGAATAAGTGCAGTTTTGTTGGGATATTCTTTGAGATCTTTCCTCTTGCACATTCCTCCTCTATTTTCAGACCTGTTTGCATAAGTCCTGAAACGGTGCTGAGGTGTTTTCCTCGAATCAATATGACTACTTCATCTGCATATTCTTGAGTATAGAAAAGCCTCTAGTGTTTAGATGTGTATAATATCTGAACAAAACCAATCCCACAGCAGAGGAGATTGAAGTCTTTTCTTTCACTCTCACTATCGTTGCCTGTCACAGAGCTTGGTTCATATCCACCTGCATATGGTGCCTTCTGCTCCATGGTGTCAAAGATCTGCAAACATTGAGCAAAAGGAGGTGTGATCAAAATCTCCTTTTATGCCAAGGATTTCTGAAAGTGCTATTTCCTTTTGATTCAATAGATCCTTGATCCTTGATACCAGCTTATGCAGAGCTGACTGACAGCGTATTTTCTTAATTGATGTGCAGGCTGGCAGACATGGATTGGACTATTGTTGAGGATTCGCTTATGTGTCACTACACCAGTTTTTCTATCTTTTTTAGCATAAATGATTGTTGTGAACCAGGTTCATGCTCTTATTGTTTTTGGATATTTAATTTCGATATTAATTTAAGTTCCGGGTTTATCATTAATACAAAATGCTCCTCTTGTTTTTATGGGCCGCCACAGGTGTTGCGATGCGCAAGCAACGCCACATGTGGCTATCAACGGCTTTTGTGATTTCAAATAATAAGAATTTCCTTTTCAACGTTTCAACGCTGGTAATACGAGCTGAAAATGGACAATATTGCATGAAGATCTGTTTTGTGCAATGCATTGTGGGAGCAATCTGAGAGTTAACGACACCATAAACTGGATAGGTCCATAAAATTAGAGGGCATTTTACTACCGTCAAAAATTGTTTCCTTATTCTGAAAAAATATATACTAATATTTAGAACAAATTATTAAATACGGTCCTTCGAAAAGTCTGGTTACGACAATGATGTTAGGTTTATTAGCCTGAATGCCTTAGGTGGGGTATAGTTCTTCCCAGGCTTAAATTTGGAGAACTTAAAGAACTTCCAAGCGTGAGGAATGTATCCTGTGGCCAAGTTTGTTCTAAATAATCTACCATGCAGACTTAGATATTTCTTCCCATGTTTTAGCAAAACCGGACAATTTGTATGCTTTGAATTAGTAAACTGCCCATATGAGCATTTCGTGGGTGACCACCGTTCTTGCCAATTGGTTAGGAACATTTTGTATTCATCCCATTTGCCATTACATTACGCTTTAATAAATACTGAGTACCTATTCCTCTTAGCTCTGACAGTTTATGAATCCACCAGGTTACCTTCTATACAGACCAATTTAAAATTGCACACATCGTTTACGCATTAATTCAATTGCCATGCTAGTAAGTGGTCCATACTCTAATCAGTTGCCCTCGTACATATCGACTTGATTCAGATAAACGCGCAAAAAATACTTCGGAACGAAATCTGATCACCAGATGTTAGAGATATTCCTTGTAGGAATTCGAGATGAAATAATTTGTCCAGTTTGGATGTTCAAAATTATTAATTTTTTTAGGCTCCTAGTGGTCTGTGAAACTTCGCACACTTCAAGAGGTCATAATTCGTCACCGAAGTGCAAAAACTGAACTCCATCCGATATTTTGTTTCGGATTGTCAAGCAAAATATTGCGCTAATAGTTAAAAAAAATATATTTTTTCTACTCATGCTATCCTCACGAAATTCTGCAAAAGTGTTTCCAGTGGTACTTCGCATCTAACTACCCAGATTCAATTCAATCGGATCAGTATTTTTCGGGTAACAGTGAACAAAAAATTTTAATTTCATTTTCAAATATATGAAATTTTTTTTTCTAGTTCACAGATATCCGATGAATACAAAACGCCACATAAATGCCATGATTCTACAATTTGATGCTGAATTTCAGGTAGATCGAGTGATCGGTTTCGGAAATATTCTTGAAAAACATTTTAACTAAGAATGGCCGTAACTCCAAAACGGCCTGATCGATTTTGCCCATTAACGAACTTGTCCGAGATATTCTCGCTCCAACCATGCCCTGCAAATTTCAACGCTCTTACTCGTTCCGTTCGAGAGTTATCGTGCTAAAAGCCGGACGGACAGAATTGAATTTGACCTCGAATTCTTCATCCGGGAGTCGAACCCAATCGTTTGAGACCATTTTCGTAAAAAAAATCGAAAAATACAAACATTGTGACGCAATGATAGCACGCTGTTCCTTGTGGAACACGCGCGCAAAAAGAAACACCTTACTTAAGTTATTTATAAATTGGCCCTAGGGCCACGACACAACGTATCAACTCGGAAACAACGCTATTTCCTAGAAACTGGCTTGTTCGTTCATAGAATTGTCTTGAATTTTCTTTTAAAACTTCACAATATTGGCTCAGCGCAAAATCCATGACCGCTTGATGTAAACCGCACCCAACATAAGCTGTACAACCCAAAAAGAACCAAGTCACCTCTGCGCATGCGCAATCTACTCGTGTCTGAAAGTCCTCTCAAAATCACACACAAAACTCTGATTATTCAAAACCATTGGTTCAGGAGAGATCGCACCTTCAATCCACGCTTGCGCGGATACTCCCAAGGGGATTCTGTTAGATAATATCATCCTGCACCTGTAATCCCCAATCCTCTCAGACGAAAACTCCAGCAGTTAATTCACTTATCGTCTGCTCATTCGCATAACGAAAAATGCCCCTAAGGGGTAACACCAATTTCAAAACTAGCCCCAGGGCCACGGTACGCACACTTCAACTCGGAAACAACGCTATTTCCCCCAAACTGACTTGTGTCCGTGCACTGAATTAACATGAATATTCTTTTAAAACCTCACAATATCGGCTCAGTGTATGGCCGTAACTCCGAAACGGCTTGATGGATTTTGCCCATTAACGAACTTGTCCGAGATATTTACGCTCCAACCATGCCCTGCAAATTTCAACGCTCTAACTCGTTCCGTTCGAGAGTTATCGTGCTAACGGCCGGACGGACAGAATTGAATTTGTCCTCGAATTCTTCATCCGGGAGTCGAACCCAATCGTTTGAGACCATTTTGGTAAAAAAATCGAAAAATACAGACATTGTGACGAAATGATAGCACGCTGCTCCTTGTGGAACACGCGCGCAAAAAGAAACACCTTACTTAATATTTTTACAACAAAAATCAGAACTACAATTAACTAAAAACAAATTAAAAATACAAAAAGAATATAAACAGAAATAGGTCATGCATTAATTTGTTGAGGCGTACTAGAAGAAATCAACAACTTATTCATTCGATAATATTCATTGAAATTTATTTTGGACTTTCTGAGATCAATATTAGTTAGTTCTTTTCGTGTTATAGAAGAATCTAAGGAGATTTATATCATTATCTACCTTTATAAGTTGTGCATAAATGGAGCTCAGGTTTTGTGTGTCGGTTTTCAGGCTTATGGTGTCTGGGCATACGGATCATCTCAAGTATTTTCCAAGTTTAATTTTGTTGGCATACGTTCAGAATTTCTGGTTATTGAAAAATCATGAGGTGGTCTTCATCGATTATGTGTTGTACTAGGCACATCTAATCCTGCCAAGTATATAGTCACTTTTCTGGGATGTTATTCTTGCGTTCATGCTCCTTGATGTTTTTCCTATATATCATTTGTTACAGATACAATGATTACTCTTGTATACGACACCTTTTGTCCCATCATTGTAGATCTTTGTTTGGTTCTTCTTCATAATGTTGATATGGATTTGACAGATTTCTGAATAAAGTTCATGTTCTCAATCTGCCTGAGTGCTTGAATTATTTTTTCTGTTAGAGGGTCTATTTTTGGGATTGTGATGTACTTGATTCTTGTAGTTATGGGTTCCGCTACTATTGGTGGGATTACATCAGTTTATTCATTCATAATAATGGTGTTGAAACCTGTATTACATAACAGTTTTCTTACGATTCTTCTTGGAAATGAGTTTTTCAGGATTATACTCTCCAGCAATTTGGAAGTTTTACTGCATAAGCTAGAGCAGAGCTGTGCCGAAGCATTGTGCTTAGTGCTCATGAATGTGCTTGAAGCCTTTTTGTGCTCCTGAGTACTGTGCTCCCGAGTACTGTGCTCCCGAGCACTTTTTAAAACTTTTTTTTTAGTACTTAGTATTTCAAGCACTTCATGAAAAGGCTTAGTGCTTAGTAATCCCTTAACTGCTCCCGAGGACTAGTAAGCACTAAGACTTTCCGAAATCTTGTGGTTACACGAATAGGCGCTGACGTGCTGTGGTCGGAGGAGTTAATGAGTACCACATTTATTCGATATATGCATTTAACTTTATATCTCATTTACAATGCTAAATTGCTTATGAATACAATCAGAATAGAAAATAATGCTATCTGATTTTTGCGGATTATATTTTCGACATTTTGAGAAATTAAAGAAAAACTGACTTCATGTTGATCAATTCAAAATAAATTATGTTTTAATGAAAAAATGCCGCAAAGAGCTCTGAATTAACGTCAGTGCTTTTTTTATTAGTAAGGGAAAGAAAATACTTGGCCTAAGTTTTATAATAAACATACTATGTTGTTGCCATATATTATGTTTCGGGTTTTGTCCCATTTTTAAATAGGGAAATGCATTTTACATGTGCAGAAAAAACTGAGACGCTTATGGAATTCATATTTCCATTCATTGTATCATTTCCTTAAATAATAAAGACCTTTTCAATCGCTGCACACTATTTCTTATCCTCCAATGATGCATATCAGGAATGCAGGTTTGCTAGTTTTCATGTTTCTCCAATTGAATACAATTAATACATTATAACAATCAGAGAATATCCTCATTTCTATCTAAAAGTGCTTAGTGCTTAGTGCTCGAAAAATCGAATTACTTTTAAAAAGTGCTTAGTAATCGCAAGCCTTTTGTGAAAATGCACAGCTCTGAGCTAAAGTGACTTGTTTTTTGTATACTGTTCTTCATCTCTTTTTGAAATTTTTCTTAATTCTGTAGGCATGTGTGGTTGGAGTGGTAATTTATATATCTGCCTGAGCTTGTAGCATATTTATTACAATCCAGAATCACTGAAATTGTATCAGATCTCATGACTAGTGTGATGCTGTTTCCTAGTGGAGAAAACACAGATCACACTAGGCGATTGCCAATTGGGTTATACGACACTCGGGCGCCAGTTACAATAGGTTTTACAAGGTTGTAACGCCTTAAAGGTTCCTCACTTATGACCGGGGTCACCTTTAAATAGTGAAGAAGGGTTCGGTTACAATCTGAATAGTAGCGATTGTCTGATTCGGCTTCTTTCACAGCAGGATTAGTCGGATGGGAAAGACAAAAGTTGTGGTTTATTAAAATTATATTCGTGCACTCGCAATTAATAAGAACGGTACAATGTGTGGTTAGGGCGGCTAGATGAGGTGAGCTGACGAAACGAGACTGTTGAAATTGGAAGGAGGTATGGTGACGAATGGCGGATGCGCAGGTGCACCAATTGGTAGGCCACGGCAGAGTATCGTCCTAAATGGCGGATGCGCTTACTTATTTTTCGTCAGAACTAAGACGTCGGTACGGCAGCGACTGTGGCTCGATCAATCGACGCACAGTGCTTGTCAGTAACCCCAAGCTGGGACGCCAACGGTTCCTGGTCGAGTGGCCCTAAAAGGAACTACCAAGTCCGGCAAGTAACCTTAACAAATCCACTGACAGCGGGCAAACAAATTGGCAAGGAGCGCCCCCGTGAGAGCGTTGTGACCTCCACCTCTGAGTGTTCACCACAATGCCACCGAGAATTGACGGGTATCGGCACCGCAGTAGGATAACCCCAGACGGTTGTAAATTAGGAAACACCAAGTTAGGACGCCAATGGTTCCCGGTCGAGTGACCCTAAGAGGGACTATCAAGACCGGCAAGTGACCTTAGCAAATCCGCTGACAGTGGGTGAACAAACTGGCAAGGAGCGCCCCCGTGAAGCGTTTTGACCTCCACCTCCGAGTGTTCACCACAATGCCACCAGAATTGACAGGTATCGGCGTCGCACTAGGATAATCCCGGACGGAACGTGAATTAGGAAACCCCAAGCTGGGACGCCAATGGTTACCGGTCGAGTGATCCTAAAAGGGACTATCAAGACAGACAAATAACCTTAGCAAATCCGCTGACAGCGGGCAAACAAACTGGCAAGGAGCGCCCCCGTGAGAGCGTTGTGGTCTTCACCTCCGAGTGTTCACCACAATGCCACCAGAATTGACAGGTATCGGCGTCGCAGTAGGATAACTCCTGACGGACGTAAATTAAACGGACGTGTATGCAGCAGGACGACACCCTGACGGAAAAATAATCGGTAACAACGGTATAAAAAGGGCCTTACCAATTCCGGGCACTTTACACTCACTGCGCTCACGAGTCCTGTCTCACTTATCACAAGAAAAATCGTCGAATTGTCACGGTGATTGCGGTCGAATTCGGAAAATCGTGCACTTCGAGTTTAATCTTCGCACGACTGGTTCGTTACCGAACTCGGAAAACCCAGAAAATGCAGAAAATCACGAATCGCAGAATTACGAAGAATGCAACTTATCGATGGAATTATACCGACGAATAATAATGACTAATTATACGCGGAATTAAGCCAAGAATCCACGCAATGCTTGAATTGTCTCCTCGGTGGGTCTTTTATGCCCTCGGTAACAGCTGAGCAACCATGGGGTCAAAATCTCGCACTTACGGGCGGTAGGGGTCCAAATTCGCCTTCTGATTGGTGGTACCTGACATCATGTCCTTCTGGAAGGAAATCGTTTCGATTTCCTTATAAGGTAATTTCGTCAGATACCACGCGACTTTTTTCCACCTGTTTACCTGGTCTTATCAGGCGGACAAAAACAACTGCGATTGTTTTTCCACGTAGGAGCTCGCTGAAAATATCGGACGAATTTAATTCGAATTCGACGTTTTTCAGACGGAAATAAATATGAATGTAAATCAGGAGATTTGTGAGTACAGGGCCCGCACGGAATTAACTGAACTTCGTTACACTAGAGAATCTAGGAATGGAACACTTTTTTTGGAAGGATTTTCTTTTGCCATGGTGAAAATGTGTTTACTTAGGTTATGACCATTAAAACCCTCCGGATCTATTCTTGTTTGTCTTCTGGTATGCAGCAAATAATATCGTCTACGAACTCTTCGATTATTGTTGGATTGAAATCTAGCTTTTGAAGGCTTTCTTCTGACACGTCATCCATGCCATGTACAATAAAGTATTGAAGACTCTCACAGAAATTCAAAAATATCTGACCGATACTTTCTGAGACAGAATTTTTTGGATTTATATTTTTTGGAATTTCCCAGTCATGCGATCCTCACAAAATTTTTTAAGTCTTCGTGTCGGTATTTTTCAATTAACTATCGCGTTCTAAGGATGAAATGATAGTCACTCTGTTCAACTGTACAGCGTACCAAAACCGTAGAATATGGCTTCAGTTATACTTCCTAAAAATTTCATCCTTCTTACTTCAAAAGGCAAGTAGCTATGACCATCTTTCTGATCATCCCAAATATAGAACATTCAAGTAATCATTAAAATTGGTTCCAACACTGACATGAAGTCAGAAACTTTTGCGCGCATGTTCTATCGTCTATTCCCCTCTTCATACACTTATTCGAATTTACTATCGATATAGACAGTTTTCTCCGCGTTTATAGGATATGAATACATTTCGTATCATTTTAATGACATGCTTCAGTAATGAGAGAACGTCTGAGATGACAGAATTTTTAATTCTGACATAATATATGTATTTTATCGGAATTGCAATTCGTTAAATATCTAATAGACTGCTTGATCGTGTTCAAATTTAAAATTTGGTAAAGCTAGGTTTTCAAGGCTCTCACAAAATTTCAGTGATAGTGGACAGATAGTCTCTGAGATATAGAATTTTTTTTTAATTTTCTAGTGATACGATCCTCATGAAATCTCGCAAAAGTTTGCGTTTGCAGTATTCGACAACTAATTACCATGTTTAAATTGGATCGGATTCGTATTTCTTCAGTTATTCAGGAAATAACAAAGAACATTTCAGATAACTATAACTCAAAATCCATTTGGCCCATTATGCCTCTTAACGACCTCAAAATGTCGAATTTGGATGCGCAGAGTACACTATAAATTGCAATTCGCTAGCTTTTTCCGTCCTCAAGTTATCGTGAGATGAATAATTTGTTTAAAATGTTCTTGTGATACGAACCACACAAAATTTTACTTCTTTATGTCGGTATTCTACTACTAGCTACCAACTTTCAATTCGATCGGTATCTGTATTTTTTGAGTTATCGAGAATATAATATTTCAGTTGGTATAACTCCGAAACTTTTAGGCACATTGGAGAGGGTGGTCTCGATTTAATTTCAGGATTTAAAATCGCGCGTCAAAAGCCTTTTGTTTAGTTCGAATGCAGACGAGCAGGTGCCATGGAAATGAATATTTGATGCCATGGAAATGAACATTTGATTAATGCAGTTTTCAATGGGCGGGGTATTCGAGCTTTTGCCTCTTACCTCGACACTCCATTATATTTGTACCTTTAGGTCACGTCCGCACAGGCAAGCGGCTTGCTTAGCGCCTAGAGCCTAGCGAGTCACCTAGCGAGTAACTTACAAAAACGAACGTACTAGAAATTTCGCGACCGGCCGCACTGCACGCTTAGCGCATAGCTAGTCACTTAGCGTGTATCGATGTAAACAAACGTGTTGGTTTTTTGACACTAGGCGCGAGGCATTTTAGATATCAAAAATGGATGACATATTAATTGCATCAGTTTTCAAAAGAGAACCTCTGAGGAATCCAGCTAACGAACTCCATAAAAATGCAATGGCATTAACGAAACTACGGGAACAGGTAGCAGTCGAAGTAGAAAAAGATTTTATGTAGTAAAAAGTAATTTAATTTTTTTATAATGATACGTTAATGCTGTGAATGTATATTATGGCGTAGGATCATGATTTGAGACAATGTGTTATTCAGCCAGGTAATCCATCCAATTCTGTTGATAGAAGCGATTTCAAATAGATATTTCCAAGAGAAAATGTCCCTAGTTTGTAATGAGCTGTAGTGAGGAGTAGATCAAATGTTTCTCTGGTCATACGCAAATATTCTTAAAATGTTTCGTCAAAATTAAGTAATTGTTTAAACAGAACATTAAATTGCCCTGATTTGAGCGTGACTTATTTATGTCATGAACCCAACATGATGGATGAGGCCGTGAAATGGTATATTTTAGAAATGAATTTTCAGTAATTAACAATTTTAGACCAATTTTTGTGACATCTCGTCAACGTGCCGACAAGCAAATCACCAAGCCACCTAGCGACCCACCACGCAAACCACCTTCAGTGCGGCCACCGTGTATCCTAGCAAGTAACCAGATTGCAATCCTCTAGGCTCTAGGCGCTAAGCAAGCCACCTGCCTGTCCGTACGTGGCCTAAGACTATTCGGATCCTCAACAATATAGATTATACGATCGTGTTCAAATTTGGAACTTGCCTGTAAAGTTGAGTTTTGAAGGCCCGAGCAAAATTTCCGCGATGTCCAACGAATAGTTTTTGATATATAGAATTTTTTTCAATGACTTTTAATGATTTTCTAGTGATACGATATTCACGGAAATTCGTAGAAATTTGCGCTTCGTGATACTTAGACTAATTACCATATTCTATTAGGATCGGTTTAGTAGTTTTTGAGTAATTTAGGAAATAAGAACAAAATTTTAGATGAATATAACTCCTGAACCGTTTGGCCGATTATGCCATTTAACAAAGTCAAATATCGCGGTCCGATTCGCAACCTACCCTAAAAATTGCAAGACGTTATCTCTTTCTGTTCCCAACTTAGCGTGCGATAAATAATATTTTTCAATAATTTTTTTTTATTTTCTAGGGATACGATCCTCACAAAATATCACAACCGTCTTTATAGTGGTATTATACAACTAGTTACCAAGTTTCAATTCGATTGGATCTGTATTGGTTCAAGACAAAATTAGTTCTCGGAAACCGTTAGGCCGAATATGCCCATTGACGAACTTTTTCGTGGTATTTGTACGCGGTATTTTATTTTTAAATCGTGTCCTTCTGGATTTTCTCTCCCAAACTCTGGAAATATCTATAAAATAAAAAAAATATTATTTTGTGAATCGCTTCTGGCTAATATATACAAGATATTTGTCAGAAGTAATCTATCGAGCAATGTTGTCTAACAAACAATAACGAAACAACATCATCGATGAAACAACTATTTCGTAACGTTTCGAATTCTTAATCAGACTCCTTTGTCAGATACTTAACGAAAATCTTCAGAATTATTTTTTGTTGTCAACTATTTTGAAATTCGAGAATATTTGTCTAGAAGCTCGAATAACGAATGCTGAGTATTAGTAAAGTCATATGACCAGAGTCACATTGAATCTAGGTGTGGAAAACAGAAATGTGATTATTTATTGAGCATGTCATTAGAAAAAACGAAGTTGATGTCTACTTTCGGTACAACCGGAAGTGACAGAAATATGAAAATATTTTAGAATTTCTTGTCAACCCTGATAACACATTGAAAATGAATTTAAAGAAAATATTTTGAGTAGGTCTTCGTATAATTTTGGGTGAGGTTAAGAAAGAATGCCCCTGTACTGGTAGGCTGTCGCACTGGCGTATGCGCTGATTCCTGGAATATTCACGATAAAGTAGAAATAGAGCTACAAGTTCAGATCAAAAAGAGCGTTTTGTATTCTGCCTAGAGTGGTGCTCCATAATTCAGGGAATAATTCATAAAGGAGATAATTAACCATAAATAAATGTCTGATATACCTACCCTTCAACATACCATTTATATGAGATTTAGGGAGCAAAGCTCTGGGTTGAAGTTAAAACTCAGGATATGTTCTCAATTGGCTTCATTGTATTATGACTTGCTGGAATGTAAAGACATGCCCATAGCCCGTTGGAGTCAGTAACTTTAGCACAAATAGAATTTTGGTAGTATAGGTGCATTATCTGTTACACTGACGGGTTTTCTCAAATCTTTAGTTTTTTAGTATCTTGTTAGGATAGAAGGTGCATCTCTTCATATTGGAATCAACAATGTTGTTAAGAAATGTGTCGCAAATATTTTTCAAACTTACCAATACGATACCTGTATGCCAATAATCTTCGTGTATCTCCAGCTCAGAGTACAGAATGAGGCTCATTATGGTCAATATTAGCACTAGAATGCCGCTGAAAAGTCCTTTGTGGGCTTTTGAACAATCCACAGAGAATCTGCTCTTCGCTCCATTATCAAAATCAATATTGCTTCCGAGTAATAATTTGTTGGAATTAAGGTCTGAATTCACATTATATTCTGAAAGTGAGTTGATTATATGAATAAAGCAATTATCGGGGACAGTACTACAAGAGCTTTAAAATTATCGATAATTCTTTACGATTGCGTGAATAAATTCTTATTTCACACAAAAAAATGCTTACGGAAAAATTATTCATAATTTTAAATATTTTGGGGATTATTTCGTGAACTCAACCACAGAAAATTTAAAAGAATAATAAGTGTTGCTGACGAATGCTAACAGTTACTATGGTTTTATAACAATATCAAACCACTTGTGTGTATGAAAAATTTCAAGAAGCGCTGACATGAAGTCAGTACTATTTGGCGCGCTTGTTCTCGTTGAAAATTCTGAAATGAATTATGATTGCTTCAAGCTTAGTGGATAGAGCCAGCCGGTTATCTAGTTAGACGGTAATGGTTACGATTTACTGTGGGTTCAAACATTAACAGTGCGGTGCCTAAGCTGGCGTGAGGATACAGTAACAAAGTCAACACAGAATACAACTAACTCTACTAAGTAGCACAAGCTGCTAGGAGATCATGAGGGATCTCCTTGGGGCATACATAGGATGGTCAGTATAATCACAATCATGCCATTAGCAAGCGAGCAGATTGACCCCGCGATTTCTTTCATGGTGAAGTCAATCTAAATTGGAGAGCGTACTAATGACATGATTATGATTATATTGACACTCCTAGGTCTTCCCCAAGGAGATCCCTCAGAAGCTCCAAGGACCTTGTGCGACTGAGGAGAGTCAGTTGTGTTCTGTGTCGATTTTGTTACTGTATCCTAACGCAAGCTCAGACACAACACTGTTAATTTTTGATCTGACAGTGGATGGTGGCCACTGCCGCCTGACTAGATCTGCGCCTATCTCTATCCACTATGCTTGAAGCACTCATAATTCAATTCAAATTTGTCAACACGAAGAAGTGTGTCAAAAAGTACTTACTTCACGACCATTCTTTCTTCGGTTTTTTCAAGTTACATTGACAATTCTGTTCATTACTGCAGTCTGGTCTACGCCTGTTAATTTTACCGTAGGTCGTCGTCGTAATAAAAAATAGATTGGAGTTATGGGAACATCGTTAGGAAAGCAATTGCATACGACTTCAAATCCGAATATAATTTGATTTAACTCAAGTGATGGCTCAGCACCATACCCCCATGATCCCTCAATGGAATTCATCACTTGCATTCTAGCAAAAACAGCACCACAAACAGCCAGCTTCACCCGTTAACGATAGGTAGTTCATAGTGAATTTTAAAGTTGGCCTCAGGACCACGGTAAGGATACGGTAGTTCGGAAACAAAGCTATCTCCACGAAACTGACTTGTCCGTGGACAGAATTCCATTATTTATCGTTTAAAACCTAACAATAGTGAATCCGCACCAGAACCATGGCCGCTAGACTTAAACCCCTCCTGACATAATGAGCATAATCAGGTTAAAAAGTATCATTATTTATCACCGCAGAATCAAACATAACAAAATTATATCTCCGAAAGTATCGGTTTCTCAGAGTTGGGAATTATATCAATGGATTCCCATGATAGAAATGCATCATGAAAGAAATTAAATTTAAGAAAAGTGTCGTTAAAAAAATGCTTCAAAAATTATCTTAGAAAAAGAGGGCAATGTACACTGCCTTAATGCTTCAAAAATTTCCATTAAATTTATTTATCAAGATTAAATGAGCAATCTGCAATGACTCAACCTCGTGGTATGGGTTGTTGCAACTTAGACTTGGTGCATAGTTTTCACAAGTCGGAATACCTGAGGAAACTATCATCGAAATGTCTATAGCAAGGCTGGAGACAATCATAGCCGATATTCCATTTATTCCTGATATTTGAGTAGGTAGCGGATTACGAACAAATTCTTTTAATAGTTCAAAATATATTAATAAAATACTATCCTCTTTTCATAATTTGAAATTTAATAGTCCATACCACTTGTTCAGTACTGCACATATTGGCAACAGTGCCAATGATGCAAGTGCCAGAAGAGAGGAATCCACTTAACCCCGAATGACCTAAAAACCCCAAAAATTTCTTTACCTGCAGTCAACGAAACACCCTTAAAGAGAACACAACGAGTCGTAAAATTGTATAACTTAAATGCTAATCATCAGGCTGGTGCATAATTGTACGGAATCTCAGTGCTAAATACATAAATTCATAAAATTAGAATTTGTGTAATATCAAACCACCCTCCACCCTTTTCACCACTAACACATTCTTTTCTGTATTATAAACCTTAACTCAAAAAAAAAAAGATTGATACACAAATGTAGATCCATATTTCAGTAATTTTTTGCTAGTAACATTATGAAAATACTGTATATAGGAACATGCCTCACTACTTAAGGAAGTAAAAGGTAATATTAACCTCAGTGGTCAACGAACAGTAATTTATTTTGATGATTCCATTATGTTCTTCTTTCCTATTGCCTCCATAAACTACATCAAAACAGACTTGTATATATTCACAAATTCAAGAATCGAATACTTGATTTCCAAGAGAAAATAACAACTATTAATTGACAACCTCTAAGGCTGGCCTCATACGTCCGGAAATTCACTCTGAATTCATATTCTTAATTCATAATCTGAATTCTGGAAACTCTCCTCACACATGTCTTAAAAAATGACGCTGATCAGTTGGCACTTGTCATACTCTATAAAAATATATTTTGTAGTTTGCAGTCATGTTATTGAAATCTTTTGTTAGGATAGTTAGAAAATAGGGAAGATAATGTAAATTGAATTGGAAGACTTCGACGGGAACGTTGGATAAGAAGCTTGAAAAGAGGAAAGTTGTCTGAAACGTTCCTAAAAAATGCTCAAATATATTTATTTATTTGAAGAAGATCCGGTCCAAATATAAGATAAAAACGATCTTGATTACATTACCAACCAAAAATATAAGGGCAAGAATAAGGACGAGAATTCTGTTTAAAGATCACAAGTTCGGTTCTGTTGAGTTACTAATGCAACTCTTCTAATTCCGGGACTGTTTTGTGAATCTTTCGTTCAGTTGTCGATGTGGTATCTCTAGAAATCATTTGTCAATATTCCTCATCGTTCATATTGTCAGAACAGCTTCTAAACGATGTTGACTGTTGTGTGTTCCAAATTTTATAACTTGTCAAAGCGCCATAAATCAGGGTTCACCACTGAGTCCTATAATATCATTCATATCTAGCCCAAGTTCTAAACTGGTACAATTCTTGAAATATATAGTAAAAGCTGCGTACAACTTGGAAAGTCCCTAATTCGTTCAGGATTCTATTAACTTTGCTAACCTTATAAACAATTTCTAACTACCGGAAAATTATATGATCATTAGTCCTTATGTGCTATCACTTTTTACCAACATAGTGGTAGAGATGCCAAAAGCACATCATCTTCCAGTATATTCTGTTTGGAGTTCACAGTGGACTTATTATGAACACTATAAAATTAACTACACTCTTGTCCACTACAGTTTTTTGTCGTCTGACATGTTTCGGAAACAATGTTTCCATCTTCAAAGACGAAGCGTTACTGTTACGAGCGTTACGAGTAACGCTTTGTCTTTGAAGATGGAAACCTTGTTTTCGAAACATATGTCAGACGACAAAAAAAAACTGTAGTGGACAAGAGTGTAGTTACTTTTATAGTGTTCATCATCCAGTCCTTAAATTCCACTGCTGGAAATAGGCCTCCCTCATTGATTGCCATATCTTTCTGTCTTGAGCAGCTTGAATCCAGTTATTTGCCACTCTCTGGCTATGTGACCTTCCCAGTTCCACTTAAGTTGAGATATTCTCTCCACAGCATCACTTACACAGGTTCTCTATCTCAAATCCTCGCTCCTAACATAGTTTCGCAAAGATATGCCCAGCATGGACCTTTCCATCCTGCGCTGTGCTATTTTCAGTTTTTGGGCTGTTGCTTATTTTGAGGTTAGAGTTTTAGCACCGTAGGTCACAACGGGTAGAATACATCGGTCGTAAATTATTCTTTTAAGACATATTGGGAGGTTGCTTTTAAATACGTCCCCAAACGCTGCCCAGGAGAAAGGATTCATCATCATCATCGAATCGGGATCATAACGTCGAGCGACGTTGTCCGATGCCTCTTCGCCACCTCCTTCTGTCATTCCATTGTCCCTCCCTTAAATTCCTGGAACTCATGGCTTTCATAACACCCTCATTCCAAGTTCTCTATAATTCAGATGTTTGATTGTCTCTTGGGATTCTAATCTTATGCTCCAAGTATGTGAATCTCACGATCAATTCAACCACGTTGCTACCGATTTGGAGGTTATCATTTGACACCGAATTAGTCATAAACTTTTTCTTCAAGAAGTTGATATTCAAACCGACGCTGGAGCAAACACTTTACAGTTATTGAAGCCTCTCACTTACTTCGCAAATGTCATATGCCACAAGTATATATATCATCCGCAAACCTAAGGGGAGTAAGCTGTTTTCCGTCTATATTTAAACCTCTTCTACCCAGTTCACTTTTTCGAAGGCCTTTTCGAAGGGAAATGTCTTAAAAAGCTTAGGTGAGACAGTATCAGATGTTCTGTCATAGTGGCATCCTTATAGATGTTACACAGGGTCTCCCGGATAAGGTGGGATAAACTTTAATGGCAGACAGAAAACACCGGGAGGATACTGAAAAAAATCTAGGAGTTCTAGATTCTGATTTACAGGTTCAAATAAATGGAAATTAGAACCACTGTATCTCTTGAACGGAATCACCGATTTATTCGAAATTTGGAATGAAGATAGCTTTCATGAGGTTCCAGAAAACTGCTATCAAATACTTGTGTCCGTGCACTGAATTGACATGAATATTCTTTTAAAACCTCACAATATCGGCTCATTACTCCCAACATAACCCAAACAACCCAAAACCATTCACTTCTCGTCTGCGCAAGCGCAGTATGCTCGTGGCTGCAAGTCCTCACAAAATTACACACCTCACAAAAAACTCCGATTCTCCAACACTAGTGGTTCAGGAGATATGGCTTCTTGAATCCACGCATGCGCAGACCCTCACCAGGGGATTCTATAGCGGAATAGCATCTGCCACCCCAAAACCCCAATCCTCTCTGACGAAAGCACCAGCAGTCAAATCACTGATGGTCTGCTCATGCGCATAACGAAAAATGCCCGTAAGGGGTAATATCAATTTCGAAATTAGCTCCAGGGCCACGGTACGGACACTTTAACTCTGAAACAGCGCTACATCCCCCAAACTGACTTGTCCTTGCACTGAATTGCTATGAATATTCTTTTAAAACCTCATAATATCGACTCAGCACTCCCAACATAACCCATCCAACCCAAAAACAGTCACTTCTCTTCTGCGCATGCGCAATCTACTCGCGGCTAAAAGTCCTCTCAAAATAACACACCTTACAAAAAACTCCGATTCTCCAACACTAGTGGTTCAGGAGATATCACATCTTTAATCCACGCATGCGCAGACCCTCAACAGGGGATTCTATAGAGGAATAGCATCCGCCACCCCAAAACCCTAATCCTCTCTGACGAAAACACCACCAGTTAAATCACTGATGGTCTGCTCATGCGCATAACGAAAAATGCCTGTAAGGGGTAACATCAATTTCAAAATTAGCCCCAGGGCCACGGTACGGACACTTTAACTCGGAAACAACGCTACATCCCCCAAACTGACTTGTCCTTGCACTGAATTGCTATGAATATTCATTTAAAACCTCATAATATCGACTCAGCACTCCCAACATAACCCATCCAACCCAAAAACAGTCACTTCTCTTCTGCGCATGCGCAATCTACTGGCGGCTAAAAGTTCTCTCAAAATAACACACCTTACAAAAAACTCCGATTCTCCAACACTAGTGGTTCGGAAGCTATCGCATCTTTAATCTACGCATGCGCAGACCCTCATCAGGGATCTGAATTCTATGGAGGAATAGCATCCGCCACCCCAAAACCCCAATCCTCTCTGACGAAAACTACAGCAGTTAAAGGACTTCTAATCTGCGCATGCGCAATACGAAAAATGCCCGGAAAGGGCAGCATGAACCTCAAAAACATATGTTTCGGCATTAAAAGCAAAGTATTCCGCAAAATAGTAGTAATTTTTTAATTTTTTCATGTCACGTGATCTTCACGAAATTTTGCAAAAGTGTTTGCTTTGGTCTTTTGCATCTAACTACTGAGTTTCAATTTAATCAGTTCAGTATTTTTCGAGTTATCGTGAAAACAAAATTTTCAAATTTTCAACATTTTTTTTTGCCACTTTAGGGCCGTCCGTTCAACACAAAACTTCGCAGGCATATAAAGGTCATGATTCTACAATCTGATGCCAAATTTCAAAAAGATCGAGTGATCGGTTACGGAAATATTCATAAAAAACGTTTTTACTAAAAACGGCCTTAACTCCGAAACCGCTCGGTCGATTTCGCCCGTTAACGAACTTGTCCGAGATATTTACGCTACGAAACTACCCTGCAAATTTCAACGCTCTAAGTCGTTCCGTTCGAGAGTTATCGTGCTAACGGCCGGACCGGACGGACAGAATTGAATTTGAACTCGAATTCTTCATCAGGGAGTCGAACCCAATCGTTTGAGACCATTTTCGAAAAAAAATTCGAAAAATACAGACATTGTGACGAAATTATAGCACGCTGTTCCTTGCGGAACACGCGCGCAAAAAGATGGTGTGCCTCCGCATTATGGAATTGAAGTGAGGAGGTATCTTGAGGGCACATTTCCTGAGAAATGGAGTGGTAGGAGAGGATCAGTTGAATTACTACTCCGATCTCCAAATTTGAATCCTCTCGACTATTTTCTGTGGGGCCATTTGAAGAGTACTGTTTACCAAAATCGGCCAGATAATTTGGAAGACCACCGACTTGAAATTCAGAGAGAAGACGGAAGAATACCAGTTGCTGCGTTGAATAATTCATTGGGAAGTTTCGAAGAACAACTTGCACATTGTCAAGCAGTGAACGGTCCTCAATTCAAGCATTCAATACATTAAAATTATTCTCCATCCTTGAATAGCAAACGAATTGTTAATTTTGTAATAAAAAAATAGCTTTACGAATTCTTTTTTCAGTCACACCGCTCAGTGTGCAATCGAATGTCCTTTCATTTGATGTTTCGCAGTCCATATATTTCTATTTAAAAAAAATTGTGTTCAATACAGAAGAATGGACAATAGAACATACGCGCAAAAGCTCTTCACTTCAGTGCTTGAACCAAATTTTTTTCGTGAAGTCTGGAGCTTTTGCGCGTATGTTCTATTGTCCATTCTCCTGTATTGAACACTCTTAATCGAATTTACCATGGTGAATTCTATTGTCTGTTCTCCTGTATTGGACACTCTTAATCGAATTTACCATGGTGAATTCGATTAAGGCTGTCCAAAAAAGGAGAATAGACAATAGAGTTCACCATGGTAAATTCGATTATAAGTGTCCAATACAGGAGAATGGACAATAGAACATACGCGCAAAAACTCCTGACTTCACGTCAGTACTTGAACCAATTTTTTTTTTCGTGCAGTCAGGATATATATATATATTCTTTTGACTGAGAGCTGTATATGTGTTAGCAGAGGTTGGTGTAACGGGGTACCATACAATTCGACGTATGATACAAGAGCTTAGGGAAAAACCTCAGCAAAAAAACCCTGTCTCCCCGTGAGTGTCGTGATTTGTAACTATTGTTCACAAAATTTACTGCAATTTAAAAATATTGATAGGCATTTATTTCTTCAATATGGACTCCTTCGTCAAAAAACGGAGAGGTTTCTCCAAGGTACCCGAAACTCCTGAAAAATGAAAAGACAAGAGGAGAAGAACGAACAAATTATAAATACTACATAACCTTTCAAAAGTCTCCTCTCACAAATATAATTCTCCGTAGGCGCATGGGTTCTCTTGGAGAAGAATCACCTCCGCTAGTTTTCAAAAATATTCCTTCTTGTTCAGAAATCCCTTCAATATTTCAATTCGAAAAGGAAAATGTTGCTCGTAAGGCCAGGAGGGTCTCTTTCAAAACCAGGTCTGACAGTCCAAGCGATGAATATTCAGAACTTCAGATGTTCGAAGACCGCTACAGGGCCCTTATTTAGGGCTATCATCTCCCATAGATAGATGTTTTACTTTGTATCGTATAAAATAATGGAAAAATGAGCCGGAAAAATTTACGATGTCATCATGACATATATCATATATATATATATATATATATATATATATATATATATATATATATATATATACATATGTCAGTCAGGATAGAAAGCAATGATGAAAAAAATAACACATTATTGTCTACCTTCAATTCTTCTTTAGGAGAAGAATACATAATTATTCTTGAAAAATATTACTGGAATTAATGTCATATTTAAATAATCAAAGTCAAGGAAATTATGAGTTTAATTACTAACATATTGAATGAAATTAAATTGAATTCCAGTAATATTCGATTACTTATTCTTAACCAATAAATGTCCATTGATAGATCTAAAGGTGAAGACGTGAAACATGAAGATATATTTACAATGAATAGGCACAAAAAAGGTCAAAAATTCTCACAATTCCAATTAACATTTAATGTTTGACTACCATGGTTTCGGGGTCAATAATTACACCCCATCTTCAGGTCACTTGGCTACAAGAGAATATCAAAATTACAAAACACAAACTGCGATAACATTGTACAATTAATACTCACAATACAAGTTACAATGCCAATATCAAACCAAAATTGCTTAAAAAATAACAGCAACCTCAATCAAGTACATGAGAGAAGGTTCAAATCACAAATTATTTATCTTAAAGGGAAATCAAATATCAAATATGGTGTCTGTCAAATTTTCAAAACTACGTCCAATTAATCAAATATGAATGAACAGAAATATCACATGACAATAAAAGAAGAAAAAAAACCTCTCACACATTCAGAATTACAACGCTATCTAGGAACATAATATGAAAACGAACAATTCAATAAAATATATCTACCAACTAACAATATGCTAATACTAGAAACGGGACCGTGGTATTGAATGTCCCAAACAGGTGTCGCTAACATGAATCAAATTATTGAAGTAAAAATAGGGAGATAATTCAAGTTAATTTGAGAGTTAAGAGTCAATGTTTTTTCATTTTTGAAAGATTTATGAATTTCCAGAAGCTCCAAATTATTAAGTTTATATCCTTTACCAACCGTGTGCAATATTTTAAAATTATTTTCAACATCAAAATCATGATTTGCATCCAAAAGGTGTTGTGCAAAATGAGAAAAAAAAAAACCTGTCGCCCCACTCCTCACACATCTCAGGTGCTCCTTTAATCTCACATCAAAATTTCTATATGTTCTACCTATATATTCAGCCTTACAATTCTTACACTGTAACTGATATACCCCGCAACGTTCCATAGGCTTTGTCTTGTCTTTGTTATTCAAAATAAAATTACTAAGCGAAGTAGACGACCTGAATGAGATGTTTGTAACGGGCTTGAAAACGTTTGCCACTTTGTTGGAAAAACCTCCTATAAAAGTTAACGATCTGTAAGGTTTTGAATTATTATTATCCTGAAGGTCTTGAGAGAAAACTAGATTCTGTGCAATAAAGTTTTGTTTTTTACTAAGCAATCTGTTTATCAATTCCCGAGAATATCCGTTGCACTCAGCAACTTGATAAATTATTTTCAATTCTCTATCAAATTCAGTTACATCTAAAGTTATTGTTAAAAGTCTATTAACATAACTGTGAAATGCTGCTAATTTATGTTGTATGGGATGATTTGATTCATTATTTATAACCACACCTGTGTGTGTAGGCTTCCTAAAAATACCAAACTGTACAGTTTTCTCCACAATTGTCAAAGTGAGATCTAGGAAGTTAAGTTTCTTGTACTCGTTCTGCGTTTCAAGAGTAAAGTGCACGGAGCTATGTAGACTATTCAAGCAAGAAAGAAATTGATTCAAGTTATCACCTTCATTATTCCAAACAATCAAGATATCGTCAACATATCTGGCATAGAATTTAATATTATCCGAAAACTCACTATTATTGAGGACTCTAGTGGATTCGAAATTGAACATAAAGAGGTCCGCTAAAATAGGTGATAAAGGAGAGCCCATAGCGAGTCCCTTCTTTTGATCGTAAAAAACATCCTCAAACACAAAATACATAATTGGAATTGTGAGAATTTTTGACCTTTTTTGTGCCTATTCATTGTAAAAAATGAACTCACATTTATTATCGCTTCAATCATGAAGATATATTCTCATTAGTGATAGAAAAACTGGCCTAAAATTCCTCTCTACCCATCACGAGATTTAATATCCACAAATGAGCCTCTCAATTTACAAGATCAGAAAGTGTGGTTAATTTAAAGTAAAGTTTCGAAGCCTTCAGCAAAATTTCAGCGATATCATATTAAAAATAATACATCACCTTTCAAAAGTCCCCTCTCACAAATATACTCCACTGAAGGTACATGGATCTCATGAAGAAGACTCGCCTTCTCTATTTCTCAAAGATATTCACTCTTGTTCATAGAAATCCCTTTAATATTTAGTTGCCTCCTCCTAAGGAGGATCTCTTTCAAAACCAGGTCTGACCGCTAATGTAGGGCTATCATCTCCTATAGATTTGTGATGAAATAACACGATTTTCCCAAGAACATACGCGCAAAAATATGTCATCCTGACATTCATATTTTTGAAGGTTCTCGCAAAAATACGACCATAGACAATACATCATACGGCGACTCGCATCCAGGTACCGAACTCACAAAAGGCTGCTCGGTTCTCCAACAATATGGATCCGATCATGTTCGAACTTGAAACTCTGCAGTAGAGTTATGTTCTGAAGGCTCTTCCAAAATTTCAGCCATGCCGGACGAATAGTTTATGATATATAGAATTTTTTTCAATTATATTCAATAATTTTTTTGAAATTTTCTAGTTATACCATCCTCAAGAAATTATGCAAGAATTTTAGCGTTGGCAATCTACAACTAAAAAACATGTATGAATTCAATCGGTTTTGTATTTTTCGAGTTAATAAGGAACAAAAAAAAACAAAATTTCAGATGGCTATAACTCTAAAACCGTTTGGCCGATTATGCTTATAAACGTACTCAAATGTAGCATTCAGATGCACAACCTAACCTGAAAATTTCAAGCCGCTATCTTCTCCCGTTCTCAGGTTATCGTGTCATAAATAATATTTTTTAATAATTTTTTTAAAATTTTCTAGTGACACGATTCTCACGAAATTTCACAATCTTGCTTAGATTTATATTCTACAACTATTCACCAAGTTTAAATTCGACCGGATTCATTTTGGTTGAAAACAAAATTATTACTTGGAAACCATTGGGCCGATTATACCCATTAACGAACTTGTCCGTCGTATTGGGATGCGCCACCTATCCTGAAAATTTCAAGTCGCTAGCTCTTTCCGTTCTGAAGTTATCGTGGCAACGGCCGGAAAGCCGGACGGCCGGACGGTACCCCAGAATTAAATTTCACATTTGGGCAAAATGATAACGCCATGTTCCCCAGAACATATGCGCAAAAACAGTAGGTAGAGGGGTGTAGAGCGTAAAGGGTGAGATATTTCAAATTCAAAATAGCAAATAAGGAGACCTGCTTTCGAATTTACAAATCCACGGATTCGTGGATTTCCCTTAATAGTAATTAGTAAAAGAATAATGGTCTGATTGCAGTGCTCTCATATCACAAATTGTAAATTATTCCCAATTGTTTTAATAAGCTCCACCAATTCTACTGTTAGTCACATCGCTGAATAGGTTATAAAATTACCTTTCATTTGGTGTATCACAATCCATATATTTCCATTTGAAAAAATAAAGTAGAGGGTTGCGGGGCGTAGGTGGTGCGAAATATCAAATTCAAAAAACATTACGATAAATTGCTTTTGAAATTAAAAATCGATGGGTGCGAGGATTTTCCTTAATAATTCTTCGTACAAGAATTAATGACGAGTTACGTGACTTTTTTGGCACGCTGTATAAAGTTAGCCAGATTTACTTGGAGCTATTTTTACCCCTATTAGATCTAAAGGTGGGTGGAACAATAATCCTAACGCAAGTCAGTTTTTAGTTGCTTTTAAAAGACCGATAGTGCTAACAGAAATTCGTGAGCATGGAATGGGTAACTGCATTCTGCTGGATCAGATCCCTATACTCAATAGTAGGTACTGGCTGAGGGAGAGATAAATATTGGTTACTCTCATCAATTAGAAATGTCTAAACCACCTGGTAGCTTGGAATCTATTTGGGAAGATCATGATTATATCATAAACCATTTTGGTCTGAAGACATGTTCCATGCAAGTAGTATAATATATTACTGGCTTTGTGTCATTTCGACTTCAACAGTCAATTGGTAAAACAGATTTTCTCAATTCTTCAATATAATTTAAAATCCATGGTGGACTGACATATTCCTCTGATGATGTTATCAAAATATGCTTAAAATCAGAACATTTCTCAAGAATAAACATGAATAATCTTCATGTGACAATTTTTTTACTTACAGTAACAACTAAAATTGTTTCTGGTTTTTTAGGAAACAAAATTTTCAAGTCTTGGGAAATGAAATTGATCATTATATACTTTTTAATAAAAGCGGTATGCAGTAATTACACAAATATTAGAATACATTTTATTGTGAAGAGCCAATTACAACAATTGGACTCTGTGACAAATAAATTAACAAAATTAATATTGTTCAAATGACAAATATACACGATGTGCAACTTCGAAAAATATTCAAACTTACGGAGAAACTAACATTGTTTGGTGCTTCTCTGATAAATATATATAAAGCAAAACAATGTTGTATGGTTAACATTTAGTTACCACAAGCCAACAGTAGTATAGAAACAAATATGTTTTTTACGGGTATGTTCTGGGGAACATCGCGTTAAAGTTTTGCCTAAATGTCTGTAACTTTCGAATTTTTTGACGAAAATGGTCTCAAACGATTTAGTTCGACTCCCCAATGAAGAGTTCGAGGTCAAATTTGATTCTGCCCGGCCGGCCGTCCGGCCGTTGCCACGATAACTTGAGAACGAAATGAGCTAGTGACTTGAAATTTTCAGGGTGGGTGGCGCATCCCAATACGACGGACAAGTTCGTTAATGGGCATAAACAGCCTACTGGTTTCCAAGTAATAATTTTGTTTTCAACAGATATGAATCCGATCGAATTGAAACTTGGTGAGTAGTTGAAAAATATCAACCTAAGCAAGTTTGTGAAGTCTTGTGCGAATCCTATGGCTAGAAAATTATTAAAAAATTATTAAATAATATTTTTGTTGTCACGATAACTTGAGAACCGAAAAAGATAGCGACTTGAAATTTTCAGTTTGTTTATGAGCAAAATCGGCAGAACGGTTTTAGAGTTATAGCCATCTGAAATTTGGTTGTTTTTTGTTCCTCATTAACTCGAAAAATACTGAACCGATTGAATTCAAACATGGTAATTAGTTGTAGAATAACAACGAGAAAATTCTTGCAAAATTTCGTGAGGATAGTATTTGTAAAAAATTTAAAAAATCATTGAAAATTGAAAAAAAAAATTCTATATATCAGTAACTATTCGTTTGAAATTGCTGAAATTTTGCAAGAGCCTTCGTAACCTGACTCTACTGCCAAGTTTCAAGTTTTAACACGATCGGTTAAATATTGTTGGAGATTCGAGCATTCTTGTGTGAGTTCAGTAGATGGGTGACCGTTACCTCGATAACTTTCGAACGAAAGGAGATAGGGACTTGCAATTTTCAGAGTAGGTTGCGTATCCGAAAGGGAGAGTTGAGTTCGTTTTTGGGCATAATCGGTTAAACGTTTTCCGAGTTATACCCACCTGGAATATTATTTCCTTGACAACTTAAAAAATAAATATTCGATCGAATTGAAGCTTGGTAACTAGTAGTAGAAAATCATCATAAAGACGAGTTTAAAATTTTGTTAGAACCGTACCCCTAGAAAATTTGAAAAAATAACGAGAAAAAAAATTTTAAGAAACTTACCCCTAGGAAATTTCAAAAAAATCACGAAAAAAAATATTTGTTCAAGCACTGACGTGAAGTCAGAAGCTTTTGCGCTTATGTTCTATTGTCCATTCTTCTGTATTGGACACCATTAATCGAATTTACCATGGTAAAATATGTTGTCCATTCTGTGAATTCGAATTAACTTTGTTACTCTATTCTAATGGAAGCTTAGATACAGCACTGTCAATTTTGAACCGACGGTGAATGGTGTCCACTATCCTTTGGGTAGATCTTCGGCTCGCTCTATCCACTGAGCTGGAAGTACTCATCATTCAATTCAAATTAGCCACCGTGAACACGCGCGCCAAAGAGTACTGACTTCAAGTCTGTGCTTTTTTTTCAAGTTCTTTTAACAAATATGGCTATCAATACAAATTGGATGTTAGCTTTACTGTAGATCCAAAAAAAAACGGTTATGGGACCTCCGTTAGGAACGCAATTGCCTCTTCTCCAAATCCGAACGTATTTTAATATACATCTACTGAATATAGTTATTTATAAATTCGCCTCAGGGCCACGATACAGACATTTCAACTCCTAAACAACGATATTTCTCACAAACTGACTTGTGTCCGTGCACAGAATTGACATGAATATTTTTTTAAAACCTCAGAATATTGGCTCATTACTCCCAACATAACCCATACAACCCAAAAACAGTCACTTCTCTTTTGCGCATGCGCAATCTACTCACGGCTGCAAGTCCTCCAAAAATGACACACCCCACAAAAAACTCCGTTTCTCCAACACTAGCGGTTCAGGAGATATCGCATTTTGAATCCATGCATGCGCAGACCCTCACCAGGGGATTCTATGAAGGAATAGTATCCGCTATCCCAAAACCCCAATCCTCTTTGACGAAAACAACAGCAGTTAAATCACTGATGGTCTACTCCTGCGCATAATGAAAAATCCCCGTGAGAGGGCGATTTCAAAATTAGCCCCAGGGCAACGGTACGGACACTTCAACTCGGAAACAACGCTACATCCCCCAAGCTGACTCGTCCGTGCACTGAGTTGCCATGAATATTCTTTTAAAACCTCACAATATTGACTCAGCACTCCCGTCATAACCCGAACAACCCAAAAACAGTCACTTCTCTTCTGCGCATGCGCAATCTACTCTTGGCTGAAAGTCCCCTCAAAATCACACACCTTAATAGAACTCCGATTCTCCAACACTAGTGGTTCAGGAGATATCGCATCTTGAATCCAAGCATGCGCAGACCTCACTAGTGGATTCTATGGAGGAATAGTATCAGCCACCCCAAAACCCCGATCCTCTCTGTCAAAAACACCAGCAGTTGAATCACTGATGGTCTGCTAATGCGCATAACGAAAAATGCCCGCAAGGCGTAACATCAATTCCAAAATTAGCCCCAGGGCCACGGTACGGACACTTCAACTCGTAAACAACGCTACATCCCTCATACTGGCTTTTCCTTGCACTGAATTGCCATGAATATTCTCTCAAAACCTCACAATATCGGATCAGCCCTCCCAATATAACCCATACAACCAGAAAGCAGTCACTTCTCTTCTGCGCATGCGCAATCTACTCGCGGCTGAAAGTCCTCCCGGTATCACACACCTCACAAAAAACTCCGATTCTCCTACGCGCAGACCCTCACCAGGGGATTCTATGGAGGAATAGCATCCGCCAACCCAAAATCCCAATCCTCACTGACGAAAACACCAGCAGTTAAATCACTGATGGTCTGCTCATGCGCATAACGAAAAATTCCCGTAAGGGGTAACATTGATTTCAAAATTAGCCCCAGGGCCACGGCACGGACACTTCAATTCGGAAACAATGCTACATCCCCCAAACTGACTTGTCCGTGCACTAAATTGCCATGAATATTCTTTTAAAACCTCATATATTGGCTCACCACTCCCAACATAACCAGTACAACCCAAAAACAGTCACTTTTCTTCTGTGCATGCGCAATCTACTCGTGGCTGCAAGTCCTCCCAAAATCGCAAACCTTACAAAAAACTCAGATTCTCCAACACTAGTGGTTCAGGAGATATCGCATCATGAATCCGCGCATGCGCACACCCTCTCCAGATAATTCTATAGAGGAATAGCATCCGCCACCCCAAAACCCCAATCCTCTATGACGAAAACACCAGCAGTTAAAACACTGATGGCCTGCTCATGCGCATAACGAAAAATGCCCGTAAGGGATAACATTAATGTCAAAATTAGCCCCAGGGCCACGGTATGTACACTTCAACTCGGAAACAACGCTATTTCCCTCAAATTGACTTGTGTCCGTGCACTAAATTGACATGAATATTCTTTTAAAACCACAAAATATCGGCTCATTACTCCCAACATAACCCAAAAACAGTCACTTCTTTTCTGCGCATGCGCAATCTACTTGCGGCTGAAAGTCCTCCCAAAATCACGCACCTCAAAAAACTCAGATTCTCCAACACTAGTGGTTCAGGAGATATCGCATCATGAATTCGCGCATGCGCAGAACCTTTCCAGATAATTCTATAGAGGAATAGCATCCGCCACCCCAAAACCCCAATCCTCTCTGACGAAAACACCAGCAGTTAGATCACTGATGGTCTGCTCATGCGCATAACGGAAAATGCCCGTAAGGGGTAACATTAATTCAAAAATTAGCCCCAGGCCACAGTATGTACACTTCAACTCGGAAACACTAAATTGACATGAATATTCTTTTAAAACCTCAAAATATCGGCTCGTTACTCCCAACATAACCCTTACAAACCAAAAACAGTCACTTTTCTTCTGCGCATGCGCAATCTTCTTGCGGCTGAAAGTCCTCCCAAAATCACACACCTTACAAAAAACTCCGATTCTCCAACACTAGTGGTTCAGGAGATATAGCATTTTGAATCCACTCATCAGCAGACCACATCCCTCAAGCTGAATTGCCCTTGCACTGAATTTCCATGGATATTCTTCTAAAACCTCACCATATTGGCTCAGCACTCCCAACATAACCCATACAACCCAAAATCAGTCACTTCTCTACTGCGCATGCGCAATCTTCTTGCGGCTAAAAGTCCTCTCAAAATCACACACATTACAAAAAACACCGATTCTCCAACACTAGTGGTTCAGGAGATATCGCGTCTTTAATCCACGCATGCGCAGACCCTCACCAGGGGATTCTTTGGAGGAATAGCATCCGCCACCCCAAAACCCCAATCCTCTCTGACGAAAACACGACCAGTTAAATCACTGATGGTCTGCTCATGCGCATAACGAAAAATGCCTGTAAGGGGTATCGACAATTTCAAAATTAGCCCCAGAGCCACGGTACGGACACTTCAACTCGGAAACAACGCTACATCCCCCAAACTGATTTGTCCTTGCACTGAATTGCCATGAATCTTCTTTTAAAACCTCACGATATCGACACACCACTCCCAACATAACCCATCCAACCCAAAAACAGTCACTTCTCTTCTGCGTATGCGCAATCTACTCGCGGCTAAAAGTCTTCTCAAAATGACAAACCCTACAAAAACCTCCGATTCTCCAACACTAGTGGTTCGGGAATTACCGCATCTTTAATCCACGCATGCGCAGAGCCTCATCGGGGATCTGGATTCTATTGAGGAATAGCATCCGCCACTCTAAAACCCCAATCCTTTCTGACGAAAACTACAGCAGTTAAATGACTTCTCATCTGCGCATCCGCATAACGAAAAATGCCCGGAAAGGGCAGCATGAACCTCGAAAAAATAGGTTTCGGCATTTCAAGCAAAGTATTCCGCAAAATGGTAGTAATTGAAAATTGGACCTGGACGAGGACCTGGACCCCTATAGTTAAATCCTTTTGAAATATATATTCGTCACAAGAAATCAGCCATGATTCGAAAATCAATTATTATTTTTGAGGTAAATACCTCGGTTACTGTTGCAGGGTCAATTACTCGATATAAACATATCAAGAATAAATCTAAAATATAGTTGTTTATATCTCGTTTGATCTGAAAGAGTATAAATGAAATTTGTGTGTGTGCAATTCTTTAATAATCCCTTTTCAGGAAAGACACAATTCAAAACAACAACTCTTGAATTATATTATATAAGAATATTGGAAAAGCAAAATCCCAAAATAATAGTATCGATAAACGATGAAAGTACTTTCAAAATTTTAGGAAAAACTGCAATAATTACGCCTGATGAAGAGTCAACACCTGGATGAAAAATATGGTGATAAACGACATGCACCGTCTTCATTGCCATCATCGAGGGGAAATTCAGGGGCGGTACCGTGATCATATCTGAACACGTAAAAACCTTATACAATCCAATCATAGTCCGGACTACCATCAAGTAAATTTAATAGACACGGAAATAAATGGTTACACAAGAAGATTATTCGAATTATTTCAGATGAGCCACCATCCCACACCATGAATTGAAGAAAGGATGCAGAAGGTATTAATGCAAAATGTGAGTTGTGTACATTCTTAGTATACTCAGAACCCTGTCAACTCATTTGATTTACCATGTGCCAGGAAATTATGTTTAACTTCCTTCTTTAACTATCTTCGTCCCAAGTCAAACTTATTCAAACTAATTGATAAATAGCACGGCATTAAAAAAAGATTTTCAATCATTTTATCAATAACTTACAATAATTACAAGTTACCCTCGGCGGCTCTGGGATGTGTCTCCGAGTACGGGCTTAGCAAACCCGAGGTACCCTAGCTAAACCTGGCAGTAGGTATAAAATGCAAAACCGCACGTGGGCACTACTTAGTAGCATACAGGTGTGACAAGCCCGCTGACCCCGGTCACTCTCAACCGATGATCAATTACAATCTACGGAGCTTTGGAGAACAGCTGCTGCCTGGGGATCACCAGGGCACGTCTGGGGTTGGTGCTGGACGTGACAGCATGCGAACCACCAATGGCAGGATGCTGAGGAGGCGGGCGCCTATCATACAAGAAATTACAGCTTCCGACGAGGACATCGAGGAGGAGAGAGAACAAGTTGTCGGTCGCATAGGAAATCATCGCTCGCAAGCGCAACCCGTAGTCGGACCCGGCAACAGTAACAAGACCGCACAAAGGGGACGCCACAAGTGGACACCCGAGCAACACGAACAACTGTCTGTGTTATACCGAAGATCGAGACCAGAAAGAAGGGGATATATGGGTAGACTGCATAGTCTGTGGTGTGAGAATCTGCCAGATCTCAACTTCATAATATAGGTTTATTCACTAATAAATACAAATCATAACAACCTTCAGTATAATGTTTAGTGCAAACAAACATGATGGATGTATCACAGAAGCTCTAGTATACACTATTGCTTGTACGTGGTTTCATGTTTATTAAAAATTTTACATAGGCTGACTTTTTCCCTTCGCAATTTTTCTTTCTTTTGCAGAAGTACGTAATTACAAATGTAATACATAGTAATTGCACACCACACCAGATGACCGTAGAAAAGTAATGATACCTATATCACAACACAAAAACTGAATGAAAAGGGGTATTGCTATGTAAAAATAAACCCGTACAAATCAACTTAAAAAAATTCCATATTAACGAATACGTTTATAAACATTGTTACTGCTAGTGCAAAAAACAAATTAAATCCCAATGGCCAGCGAAAGTCCCGTCAATATTTGTTGCTCCTGCTGACAAAATCATGTATTCTGCCTCTGCCGAATCTGGAGATCCCATCTTTAAATTTACGCTTAAACAAATTCTTGCTACTCACCTTCCTCAAATCCCTAGATATCATTGTATATAGTCTAGGTGCAAGATAGTCGCAATGGCGTTGACCTATCCTTTTCAGACATCTTGGTACACGCAACATATCAGGCCCCTGTCTGGTGCCATAACGGTGAGTTACGGATTCCGTATGGACTCCACCCCTTTTCATGTATACCAACATCGCCATGCAAAAAAGCTGCCTCACGTCCAACACACCAGATTCTTCATGTAGCCTATCTCTCGAAAACAGCAGTGGTCTGCTATAAATTATTCTCAGTATCCATCTATGATTTACATTCAAGTTATCCAAATGAACATCACTCACACCACCCCACGCAACGATTCCGTGGCTCAAATGTGACCGCACTAGAGCATTGTATATTACAATGAGATGTTTGGTATCTACAAAAGGTCTTAGAAAGCGAAATCTACACAGCATGCCCCTCAATTTCTTCACTATGCTTTTTATCTGTAGATCCCATTTCAAGTGACGATCAATTATGACACCCAGATATCTGATAGACTCCGATTCAGGAATACTCAAATTGGGTGACACCACTAGAGGTCCAATGTTCGGCAGCCCACTATCATACGACGCGAAGGGCAGATATCTCATCTTCTCCAAATTCACACTCAAATATTATACCCGAACCACCCCTCTACTTCTTTGAAATCTTGTTCTGCTTCAGATTTTAGTGACGCCCATTATTCTGACTCGTAGAATATTGCGTTGTCATCAGCAAAACTTACAATTTTACCTTTAATAGCAAGGGAAAACAAAGAATTCATGTAGATCACAAAAAGGAGTGGACCCAGCACTGTTCCCTGTGGTACACCATACTCTATTCGCAATGGCTCACTCAGCTCACCATCAATTTCCACTTTCTGTTCTCGATCCATCAAATAGCTCTCCAATAAACTGTGAACTTTTCCTCTTAAACCATAGTTTTCTAATCTCTCCAAAAGATTTTTGTGAGAGGCAGTACCAAAGGCCTTAGAGAGGTCTACAAAAATGTTTTTCTTATCGAGTGCACCATAAATGTTCCTTGTGAGCTCATGGATCGCATCATCCGTTGATTTCCCCTCCATAAAACCGTATTGACGTTCGGAAAGTATTTGATATCTTTCACAAAACTTCACAATTCTTGCCTTCATAATTTTTTCCATAATTTTGGAAATGTTAGATATAAGTGAGATAGGTCTATAATTGGACATCTGCAATTTATTTACACTTTTGAATAGTGGTTTAACTACGCCACCCTTCAGAGACTTTGGATAGTATCCTTATTTGAAGCAACAATTTACCAAGTGAGCCAATGGGGCTTTTATTTCATCCGATATTTTTTTCAAAGTCTCTGCACGTATGCCATCACTTCCAGGAGCCTTTTTGGACTTAAGCTTATCTACAACACCACTAATCTGATGCTCATTGGTAGGATATGGATACATGGTGTTGCTCTTTCCACGTATTCATTAGGTATTACTATCTTATCTGCTAATGTTTTTCCCAATGATCTGTAGTATTTATTGAAGCTGTTAGCAATTTTTTCCTTAATACATACAGGGTGTTTCATCATAAACTGGACAAACGAATACAGAGTGTAGATGACATCGGGAGAATCATTTTTGCCTTATGACATATACCCCGTTTTCGAAGCATAAGCGAGATACAGGGTGTTCAAGGTAATTTTTGACCAATATTATATCGAGTGTGGTCAGTTATGTGTAACATTTGAAATATTGGTTTTTGGTCGCATCTCAGTATTTTTTTATGCTCAATTCTGAAATGATATAAGATTCTGAAAATGGTATTTAAAAATGGCGGAAAACCTGCAAAGTTCGAAATTTTTTTACGCGGTTGCCAATTTGATTTTCACTGTATGAATTATCTCAAGTTTTTAAGAAATTCCGTGAAACATTTTTTTCAAAATTAGAACACAACTTTTTTTTTACATGTCTACAGCAAAAATAAAATTTCATCTGAAATTGATGAACTTTTCCACGCTTATACTATTCTTCAACCTTAACGAAAATATGAAAACAGAACCGAAAAATATCGATGGGTTTGTTTTTTATAGCCATTCAAAGTTTCCACTCGGATATCTAACTTATTCGTTTTTTGAAAACTGGTTTGGCTATGAGGGCAAAAAGTTTGAAATTGAACTGCCGAAGCATTCCAGATGGAAATTAAAATTTCTCAAAAAAAATTTTTTTTGTTCATATTTCAATATAACTCTGGCTGGAATCGAACTAGTGACCTTGCGATAGGAATTACTCTTAGCTCTAGATAGAAATTGAAATTATTCGGAACATATTAATTATCGTTACCTAGCAACAGTAATTCACAGAATTTGACAGTATATTCGAATTCAACTGAATAATATTTCGTTAGTTTCTTATAAAACATTTCAATTCGAGCAGAAATTAAATAATCAATGTTGGAAATAATTATTTGGTTCAGCGAATCAAGAAAATCAAGAAAGTGAGAGAATATTGTCTTATAGCAAAATTTTCTTGAATATTTAATTTTATATTTCACTAACGCAAGAATATAACACAATAGTAGACAAATTTAACAATTAATTGAACAACTCTGACGAAATTATAGATTATAATTCAGTTTCAAAAATATTCCCATTCATTTGAACACACAGTCTCGCTCTTTTCACCACACTGTTCACCGCTGAACCTATCATTCCTTGATTATGACGAATTTCCTGGGCAGCTGATTCAATTCGTTGAATCAATTCTTCTTTCGATTCTACTGGAGCTCGCTTCTCGTAGACCAGACTTTTCATATGACCCCAGAAATAAAAATCCAGTGGAGTTAGACCCGGAGAACGTGCGGGCCATGCAACAGATCCAAACCGACCAATCCATCGCCGTGGGTATTGGGAGTCTAGAAACTCGCGTACACTCCTGACTGTGTGCGCAGGACAACCATCGTGTTGGTACCAAATACCTCTAAATTGTTTCAAAGGAATATTTTCCATGAGATCTGGTAGAGTCTCTCGTAAAAATTGATAGTAACCATTTCCAGTCAATGTTTCAGGGAGAATGAAAGGTCCGATGATGAATCTGTCCTTCATTCCCGCCCAAACATTGACTGAAAACCTTTTTTGACTATTCATCGAAACCGAAGAATGTGGATTATTGATTTGCCATACCACATTATTTATTCTGTTAAAAAATCCATCTCTATGAAAGGTCGCTTCATCGCTGAATAAAATGAGACGTGGAAAATCTCTATTCGCACGCATTCTTCTTAAAATGAATTCACAGAATTCTTTCCTTTTACTGCAATCACCTTCTTCTAATTTTTGACATCTTTGAAAATGATATGGGTTGGTAGTGATTCCTCTTTAGAACTCTCCATACAGTCGATTTACTTTGGTTCACACTGGGGTGATTAGATATCATTTTAGATGATATTTTAGGATTACTCTCAACCAAATCCAGGACACGTTCATCGTGACTTCGTATTGTTTATTTTTTCTTTCGGTTAAGAGTGCCATCTTCACGTAATTTACGTACTGTTGCCATAAATGTTTTAAAGTTTGGTACTGATCGGCTTGGAAATCTGCGGGGGTATATTTCTCTCGCTTTCCTCCCTGAGGAATTCGCTTCATAATAAGCCTGAACCATATCATTTTTGTCCAAGATTGAATATTTCATTTCTGCTCAAATTAAAATGGTTTTCAAGAAACTTGCGAAATAATATTCAGTGAATTCGAATAATCTATCAAATGCTTTGAATTACCGTTGCTAGGTAACGATAACTAATATGTTACGAATAATTTCAATTTCTATCAAGAGCTAAGAGTAATTCCTATCGCAAGGTCACTAGTTCGATCCCGGCCAGAGTTTTATTGAAATATGAGCAAAAAAATTTTTTTTTCACAAATTTTAATTTCCATCTGGAATGCTTCGGCAGTTCAATTTCAAACTTTTTGCCTCATAGCCAAACCAGTCTTCAAAAAACGAATAAGTTAGATATCCGAGTGGAAACTTTGAATGGCTATAAAAAACAAACCCATCGATATTTTTCGGTTCTGTTTTCATATTTTCGTTAAGGTTTAAGAATAGTATAAGCGTGGAAAGGTTCATCAATTTCGGATGAAATTTTATTTTTGCTGTAGACATGTAAAAAAAAAAGTTGTGTTCGAATTTTGAATAATTTTTTTCACAGAATTTCTTAAAAACTTGAGATAATTCATAGAGTGAAACTCAAATTGGCAACCGCGTAAAAAAATTTCGAACTTTGCAGGTTTTCCGCCATTTTTAAATACTTTTTTCAGAATCTTATATCATTTCAGAATTGAGCATAAAAAAATACTGAGATGTGACCAAAAACCATTATTTCAAATGTTACACATAACTGACCACACTGGATAGAATATTGGTCAAAAATTACCTTGAACACCCTGTATCTCGCTTATGCTTCGAAAACGGGGTATATGTCATAAGGCAAAAATGATTCTCCCGATGTCATCTACACGCTATATTCGTTTGTCCACTTTATGATGAAACACCCTGTATATATAGTTTCTCCGGTATTATATTCAATCTGTCAATCTTGTTATTTGGTTTCTGCAGATTACATATTTCATCCACGCCTATCCACAGTGCACTTGTTTGATCTTTGCTTCTATTAACTATATTTTAGAAGTATGTTTTCTCTGATGATCTAATGATTTTATTTAATTTGTTATTATAAGAGCGATATTGTTCCTTCAAAGTAATGTTATTTAGGTTACTCAGTAGTTTCATATACAATAGTTGCTTTTTTTTTATAGATGTTAAAATTGCAGACGTTATCCACCTCTTTCGGCCCACTGTACAATTCTTTATTTCTACCTTTTGTGTATTTTTTCAATGTTTGATTTTATCTTCCTTATGAGATTATCGGTTTTATCATACATGCCTAAAAGTGCTAAACAATTGAAATTTGCTTTCGGTTTGCTATTGGGAAAATCGGCCGTAACAAATTTCCAATTCAATTATTTTCAAGATGCAGTTTCATAATGATGATCTATTGATATCATTTTCAACTCTAACAAGCTAATAATAGGTTGCCAAATATCTCCCTTCCGCCATTTTGTCTTTTGAATTTCGCGGCTATGTACAAAGCGCTACAGAGCTCATAACTGCCAATACTATACATAATTTGAAAGGTCTTGACATAACCTACAAAACGACGCTATGCATGATTAGTTTGGATATTGCGTTCAACAGTTATAGACGTGTAAACATGGAGTTCACTAAGGCCGAAATTCGCGCTATTTTAAAGTTTTCCTTCGTTAAAGGCAAATCCGCTAGAGAAACGTTCCGTGAGATTAATGGTGTTTTGGAGGATGGTACTCTATCAGTTCGAACCGCGGAGGAATGGTTCCGACGATTCAGAGCCGGTGAAAACGACAACATGGATAAGCCAGCCGGCGGAAGACCTGTGACGAAAAATACCGATCAAATCATGGAATACATCGAGTTAGACCGGCATGTGGCATCTCGTGACATCGCCCAGGAGATGGGAGTTAGTCACCAAACCATTTTAAACCATCTGCAGAAGGCTGGATACAAAAAAAGCTTGATGTTTGGGTGCCGCATGATTTGACGCAAAAATACCTTCTGGAGCGAATCAACGCCTGCGATATGCTGCTGAAACGGAACGAACTCGACCCATTCTTGAAGCGGATGGTGACTGGCGATGAAAAATGGATCACATACGACAATATCAAGCGAAAACGGTCGTTGTCGAAGGCAGGTGAATCGTCCCAAACAGTGGCCAAGCCGGGATTGACGGCCAGGAAGGTTATGCTGTGTGTTTGGTGGGATTGGAAGGGAATAATCCACTATGAGCTGCTCCCATATGGCCAGACGCTAAATTCTACCATCTACTGCGAACAACTGGACCGCTTGAAGCAGGCGATCGACCAGAAGCGCCCAGAAATGGCCAACAGGAAGAGTGTAGTGTTCCACCAGGACAACGCCAGACCACACACTTCGTTGATGACTCGTCAGAAGCTACGGGAGCTCGGATGGGAGGTTTTATCGCGTCCACCATATAGCCCGGACATAGCGCCAAGTGATTACCACCTGTTCCTGTCCATGGCGAACGCCCTTGGTGGTGTAAAGTTGAACTCAAAAGAGGATTGTGAAAAATGGCTGTCCGAGTTCTTTGCAAATAAGGAGGGGGGCTTCTACGAGGGAGGTATTATGAAGTTGCCGTCTTGATGGAAACAGATTATCGAACAAAACGGCGCATATTTGAACTAAATCCGATCACTGTAACACTTTTTATAAAGCATTGAATAAAGAGCAAAAAAGCGGAAGGGAGATATTTGACAACCTATTATTTTCGGAGCCTCTTTTAAGTGACCATAAGGCTATGCTGCTCAGGTTGAAGCTTGAGCCACTTTACAGTCAAAGCTCTCACGTTCTTACGGTGCGAGATTTAAGTCAGCATAGTTTGAGCAACTTGGTGTCTAGTTAATAGGCATGCAATTTTGCCACACTTTATTTGGAACCAGATGTTAATCGGTGATTTGAGTCATTTCATGATACACTTCAAATATGATTTAGAATTATGTCGTCTTTTGAGAACTGATCTCGCAACCGAAAAAAAATGGATCACTCCTGCAATCATTGATAGTAAGTATAACCTGGTTTACCTTCAGGCCCCTTTCACTCAGAGAGCCACGCGGCTCTCGCTCCCGAGCTGGAGTAAGACTCGACGTACTGAAATGCAAATAGTACAACGGAGCTTTCACACAAGGAGCCGGCACGGCTCCTGCATCTCCACCCGGGCGCGCGAAGAGGAGCCGCGATTCTTCCTCGAAATGCAAAGGGAACAGTGGGGCTTTCAGACGACGTGCCAAGACGGGGAGCCTTGCGGCTCTCGCTCCCAAGCGGCTCTCGATCGCGAGCTGGTCCGGCTCCTGCATCTCGAGCCGGGCGCGCGAAGGGGAACCGAGGCTCTCTCTCGAAATGCAAAGGGAAGAATGAATTATTATTCTATTATGAAACTATTTTAAAATAAACTTAAGAAGCACCATCGTGAAGTCAGGAGCTTTTGCGCAAATATTCTTTTGTCTATTCGTGCCTCACATACTCACGAAATACTGCATGCACCCTCAAGCCGTCTTGTTGGCGATCTTGTTCCTCGGAACAGAGTGCTTCACAATTTGCCAAATGTCTGTAATTTTCTAATTTTTGGCTGAAAATGGTCTCAAACGTTTTGGTATGGAATAGGTTTGGGTGATGAATATCTCGCGTAAGTTCATTATGGGACAAAATCACTTCGGTGGTTTCGAAGTAACGAAAAAATATTTTTTTTACATTACAAATTTCCGAAGCAATTTTTTTCGAGATGCAATATCAAAATGAGAATCCACTGCTATCATTCTCAACTCTAACAAAACTAATACTTCCAGATCTATGATTCTTCAAAATTTCAATAATTAAGGTAATTTTATGATTTATTTATTTATTTAACTATAAATAAGGGTTTAGGATTTACCTATAAACCCAATAAGGAAAAAAAGTACATACTATGAAAAAATGAGCGATGAACAATCGGCCGAAATGGAGACCGAGAAGAAAACAAAAGAGAATAGAATAAGCTAAGTGATTAATGCGATCGCCATTCGCCCAGTCCATTCATAGAATACCATATTTATAATTTGCTGATGTATGTAAATCCAACATATGAAGTGAGTCATAAACGTACGCTTTGAATTAATTTTTTATAATGCAGTTTTATCATAATAATTCATTGATGTCATTCCCTACTCTGAGAAACCATTTCTTTTGGAGATATGATATGTCAAAATGTGAATAATAATTACTCGCTAGTTGTTTGACAAGAGCAACAAAGCCTCTGTCCACAGAGCATTGCCACATTTTTTCAACCGTGTACTGGATTTCAATTTGATGGGAACTGTATTTGTGGATATACTGGGTAAATAAATTGCGGGTTGAAGATTTGTGCGGAATCAGCGAACTTAAAAAAAATTGTTGAAAATCATTGAAAAAAATTCTATATATCAGAAACTATCCGTCCGACATCCCTGAAATTTTGCGAGAGCCTTCAGAACCTAATACTACTACCAACTTCCAAGTGTGAACACGATCGGATCTATATTGTTGGAGATACGGACAGCCTTGTGTGAGTTCAGTAGCTGGATGGGTAAATGTTGAAAATAATTGAAAAAAAAATCTATATATAGAACCTACATTTCAAAAAAATACAAAAAAAATTAATTCATGCACTGACGTGAAGTCAGAAGCTTTTGCGCGTATGTTTTATTGTCCATTCTCCTGTATTGGACACTCTTGATCGAATTTACCATGGTGAATTATATTGTCTGTTCTCCTGTATTGGACATTCTTAATGGAATTTACCATTGCAAAAAATCGATTAAGATTCTGACTTCACGTCAGTGCTTGAACCAATGTTTTTTTCATTTACCATTTCCCCAAATTCTGCTCAGGTAAAAAGAAACAGGCTTTCAAAATTGAAAGAAAAATATGATTTCCTTTTGTAGCCTTTTGTGACAAACTAATCATTGTTGAACAGAATTTTCTCATAATTCTCAGATGTAACAAACTACGGACACCACGAACCACTAACTACCACTAAGATATCAGCTTGTTTAATTTCACAGATGCATTGGTTGATTGTGAATGAAACGTATTTTCGTGGATCCCACCTCTGATAACATGACTTTGACTTGGATGTCATCTTCGGTCATAGACTGATTTAAGATTTGATATTATACGACATCATTGTATTCATTTATATGATGAGAATTAGAAATATTGGAATATTAGAAAATTTAGGCAGTTTTGTGAGAAAAGGTGAAGATGAAATTGTGTTCAATGTGTGAAAATTTTTTTTCACAAATGCACTGTATCAAGATTATCAAAAATCAATTCATAAGACTTAAGTGAGTAAATAAGTTTTCTCAAACAATCTCTTTGAATATCAAGCCTCAGATGATAATGCTTCTCGATAATTATGCTGTAAGAGATTCTTTGTTCAACAGGTGAAGAAGCAGTGTATCAGCCACGTATATATAGAAAAATTCATTCAACGTGGTACTCAAATCAACTATTTCTGAAAAAAGTACATCAAACTATCTCATAGTATTGTCAGACGAGTGAGAATCAATCGAAATTGACCAGTTTTCAATAAATGCATGTCATTCATGTGATAGCAGTTTTCCAGGAAATGTATAAATCCCGATACAATTCAAACTCTGGAAACAATAGGCCGAAAGGTCACGTGATTCCATATTTGATTATTGGTAGGTACCCCTTTACAGTCTCAAAATATATTAATTTAAATCGGTGTATTCGAAGGTCAAAACCCTGAGGACGATTCCATTCAAATATGCTAGACGTGAATCATGCAGTGGAAGTGCTTACCTTTGGTTCCATTCGTGAGATTCTTCTTCCACATCAGCCCTAGAATCACTGCGCACAAAACACTATACTCAATAATGCAAGGTGCAAGATATGGCTCTGTTTTGAATAACAGAGGTCCCATTATGTTTGTTGTCATACATTCCTCTTTCTTCTCGTAAAATCTTTTGGTTTGTAATAATATTGGAAGGGCAGAATTGTTGACCGCATCATTTGATAGAAATTTCTGTGCAGATTTATAAATATCATGTTGGGTTTCTTTCACAACTACTTGAAACCACTCGCATAAATTCGTTCCTATCATATGCATCAGCCCAAATCTGGCCGTCATCTTACTTTTTTGTACATGAATGAACTGGAAATATAATGGGTATAAATTGATTTGGATATCACTTTTTCCTTATTATGTTCTTAGTTGCTATAAAACTACTCACATTGTTGGTGGATAAAACGAAGAAAATTTGCATCAGGACAAAAATAATTCGTAGAAATGGTTTCAGAGCTTTCAATGGGTGTCCACAATCATTTTCAGAAGAATACTCAAAGTATTGTGAGAACTGAAATCCAGAGTATATTACTGAACCCATCCCGAAACCTGTGAAAATATAAATCAAACATCAATTCTGAATAAATTCGTCCCTTTAGGGTTTGATTCCATACCATTATTTAGGAAGTTTGATACACTTAAGATCGTTATTCTATATTCAGAATATATCGATTCTATTGATATTTGTCAATACGAGTGATTTTTCTTCTCCACATTTCAAGAAATACCGATAGGCAAACAAAGGGATAAAAATATTCCGATTGAACGTGATGACAGTAATATACAGGGTGAGTCTGAACGTGATGACAGTAATATACAGGGTGAGTCGTAGAGAATGGGAAATTTGGAAACTGAGGATAGTAGATCCTAAAATATGAGGATTAGGCGCAACATGTCTTGCACAGATGTTGCTCGATTAATAGATACACGATGGTAACGAATCAGCTTGATTTCTTGGCTTTAGGAAATTATATCTCACTTATAAAATTGGAAAGTGTATTTCATTTATAAAATTGGAAAGTATATTTTACATCCAAAAATATTGTCTTAATAATATATCCATATCTATGATATTTCTCTACTGATTAGGTATGATTATGATTTTTTATTGTTTATCATTCACTTACACACCATAATTTAATGATCAAAAATTGTGTTCATACCACGAACTGTAATGAAACTTCCTAATGCAAATATCTCTAAAATGGATGAAGGTATCAATAATAAATGAGTGTGTATTTTTCAATGGAGAAAGGCTGCTTTCTCAACTTTTTGATTCATTTTGTATGATTTTGTACATATAAAGAAGATTATATTGAATTTAGCTATTCAGCAGGGTGTAAGGACTAGCGCCCTCTATGGATCAAAATTATCGGACCATGACGCTAACTACCTCAGTCTTACTCTCATTATGACGCATATCATAAATTAAGCATTGTTTTCGCCTTTTACCCAATATTGAATGTCCGAAAATTCCGTCGTGCGGTCCAGCCGTTCGGTCGTTGCCACGATAACGTAAAGAGCTATCGACTTGAAATTTTCAGGGTACGTGGTGCATCCCAATACAACGGACAAGTTCGTTAATGAGCATAATCGGCCCAATGGTTTCCGAGTAATAATTTTGCTTTCAACCAATACAAATCCGATCGAATTGAAACTTGGTGAGTACTTGTAGAATATAAACCTAAGCACGTTTGTCAAATTTTGTGAGAATCGTATTGCAAGAAAATTTTTAAAAAAATATTATTTATTTCACGATAACCTGAGAAAGCAAAGAGATAGCGATTCAAAATTTCCAGTTTGGGTTGCGCAGCTGAATGCGAAATTTGTGTTTGTTTATAAGCATAATCGGCCAAACAGTTTTGGAGTTATACGCATCTGAAATTTGGTTGTTATTTCCTGAATTACTCAAAAAATATGAAACAGGTCCAATTCAAATATGGATATTAGTTGAAGAATTCCAACGCAAAAGTTCTTGTAGCATTTCGTGAGGATTGTATTACTAGAAAATTTTCAAAAAATCATTGAAAAAAATTCTATATATCAGAAACTATTTATCCAACATGACTAAAATTTCGCGAGATCCTTCAAAACCTAACTCTACTACCAAGTTCCAAGTTTGAACACGATCGGATCCATATTGTTGGAGAACCGAGCAGCCTTGTGTGAGTTCAATAGCTGGATAGGTGACAGTTGCCTCGATAACTCTCGAACGAAAGGAGATAGGAACTTGCAATTTTCAGGGTAGGTTGCTTATCTGAATGGGATAGTTAAGTTCGCTGTTGGCTGTAATCGGCCCAACGGTTTCGAAGTTAAATCCATCTGGAACATTATTTCCTCGATAACTCAACAAATATAGACGCGATGGAAATGAAGCATGCTAACTTGTTGTAGAATATCAACATAAAGACGTGTGTGAAATTTTGTGAGAACCGTAAACTAGAAAATTTTTAAAAAAATTACGAAAAAAAATTGGTTCAAGCACTGACCTGAAGTCAGGAGCTTTTGCTCGTTGTTCTATTGTCCGTTTTTCTGTATTGGACACACTTGATCGAATTTACCAAGGTAAATTTTGATTAAACCAAGTGTGTCCAATACAGGAGAATGTACTATAGAACATACGCGAAAAAGTTCCTGACTTCACGACAGTGCTTGAACCAATTTTTTTCAATTCTTTATAGTTAACAGGTAATTCTTTATATGATTCAGTAGCTTTCTCATATTCGGCCACCCTGACCTATCTTAGTTTATACTAGTTCGAGATATATACTGGACCCAGCTGGACGAGTATTATGACTGTATATGTTTGGTAAATATATGGTAGATTGTGGGTTCCCGATGATAATAATAATAGCCAACAAAAATTTCAATGTCTGATTCTTGTACTCTTGATACACATGAATTCCGACTTATTTTTACGTAACGAAAGATAGAGAGACAAGGCGTCTGTAGGTAGATATATAGTGCCGTTTCCATTAATAATTCATTTGCCCTCATGAGTATCCAAATAATATCTTACGTAACAGTAAAACATTCTATTGAATACAGTTGCTTTACAGCCGCTTACCACAATATTCACTTACAATGAATGCATCCAGAACTATTTGGAATTATAATTGATCGATTTGCACGACATTGAATGATTTCGGAAATTTCAGTGATATTTGGGCGCAGGTATGAAGGTTATCTCCAGAAATGGAGGGCAGCGGTTCCTAGCTGATATGATACTCCACGTTTGAAAATCTAAAAAAAATGAGTTGTCAAAACTAGAAAAAAATCTAATAATGAGTTGTCAAAACTATTCACTGAGAGTAAGTTACAACTACGCAATCTACGAGGTTCTATCATCGCAGGAATAATGTTCTTATAGCTGGTTTTATTTTAATCTTATCTAGGCGACAGATCCCAATGTGTTATAGTCACTATAAAATGAACAATTATAAGGCATCTGTAGATATATAGGGCCGTTATCGTCAAAAATCTATGGGATTTATTTTGTAACACCTGAGTAATTTTATTATATCAGGTTGTAATTTTTTTTGTTTTTAAGGAAATTCATTTAAGCACTGATTTAGTTTTAAAGTTATTGAACATGACGATAACCTAAGCAAATTATATACATGCATTCCCACCACCTCTTTTTTCCAGCTCAATATGAAAGAAAAGTTGGACAATATACCAACCTAATATTACTTGGGGTGAAATGTTTAGAAATTTCCAAAAAAAATACCAATATCACATATGCATGGTGATACTACGTACAAATTATCCACATAAGACTTCTGTATCTCAGAAACTAGTCGTTATACAGTATGGTGCAAATGGAAGGAATAAATTCGTTATATCATAAGCCGGCGACTTTAAGGAAAAATCCCGAAACCCGTCGATTTTTATTCTTAAACAGGCTATTCATAAGGAAACCATTTCATTTTTGACGTCATCAATGCGAGCGAGATGACGTCATCGCTAAAATTTTTAAATGGAAATGTGGGTGTTGTAATACTATAACGACATACGACTGTTCCCAAGTCGCAGTTCGGAGCTACTAGAACTCAGGGATCCGCGGTCTAGCTCCAGTGGAGATGGGAGTGGATTCCTAAAAAGGTAACCTAGTAAATGGACGCCAGGTAAATTTAAGTCTCCCTGATACCCCCGCGTAATGTACTAATTCCTAAATTCACCAAAAGAATATTCACGCTAATAACAAACAGTTTATTCCAGTAGCATACAACCCAGGTCTTTAGACCCACCAAAATTAAACTCCTGTGAAACCCTGAATAAGGGTGGCAGAAATTGTATGTAGATATTATTCTTTGATTTAAATACGCGTCGCTTGAGCTCAGGCGCATCCACGTTTCTCATCTATGATCATATATGATTACCACAAATCTTTCCCCATTTTCCGCTTTACAATAACAATAATTTAGGTAACTGATGACAATAAGTTCACGTCATAAATAGCAGGTATAAGACATGTTTCGAAGATCTATTTCCTATAACTTGCGTGCTATTCCTTATGCCTGAACGTAGTAGTGCTTCGATGGTCTCGCAATACTGTTCTCCTTCCCTCTGTGCTCGCAGTCTGCAACCCTTGACTGAATGTCCCACAGCGCTGCTTCCTGACCACCTTGTATATACTCGGGATCTGCAACACTGCGTTGGCTGTCTCACAGCGCTACTTATGGACCACCTTGTATATATTCGAATGTCTCAGTTACACTCTTCCTGACATAAAAATCGTTCTCTTCCTGACACAAAAATCGTGCTATTCCTCTGAACATAAAAATCGTGCTGGCATAAAAACCCTGATGACAGAAAATAAACCATCAGTGACTTCTCTCGGATAAGAAACAAATGAATTTTCCCAACACATAATAATTGCGGTTATCAGAATATTAATCAGACCATTTATTCGTTGTTATGCATTAGTTATAGAATTCGTACATACCTTGATGTTCGGGGTTGTCCGGCACACGTTTGCTTCGAAACCAAATCTGGCCGTACGTCCAACCAAATAATCCTTCAAGCACAGCGATGTTCTGGATATAGAAAGATAATTACGACCTGAATTTTTTCCACTAGAAATGACGAGAATAGAACATCTAACACATACCTGACCAAGCCGCCAAGATCGTTCACGTGTTCAACTCGGATTTGCAAAAGGCTTTTATATCCTCTTTCGAGACAAGTGACGGTTATCTGTTATCCTTCCCAATCAAACCAATATAACTCTCACTCTTAATCCAATTTTCGAAACTATATCCAATTAAGAAGATTCCAATAATTCTACCAGAGTTCCGAAAATACGTTCAACCTATGCTTCCTTCGTCGAAAATTCACAAAATGGACGACTTCACCTGACCGACGCACTCACTGAATTTCAGACTGTCATAATGCAACAATATTGCCAACTCATTCGGCCCTTCGAATACAATAATTATTTAGCGTCGATTGGTACCACTGAGACCCAACCTCAAATTCCACATCAACACGAACGATAACCTTATCGCAAGCCGAAGGTAAACAAACGAACGTTACAAAATCCCCCCTTGCCTGAAAAAATTTACCTAGTAAATTTCACTTATGGATTAAAATGCTTAGCAGAAAAAAAAATCAAAGAGTTCGGGTCACTGAGCGTGGACAGGTACCAAGAGCAACCACTAACAAACTACACCTCTTCCATTCCAATTCCAGCCATTACAATTTCAGTTCATACTCCATCATACGCATCAACACTCATTCCTTTCATTCATCGATTCTCACCAGTTAGCCCCACGACTGGCAACATCCGGTCCCAAGGGCCTAACCCTTGTGGAGGGACTCGCCGGCCCTGAGCCACACCACAGCCAGAAGCTGCCCAGACAAGGCAAGATACGACGAGGTCACCACAGACGAGCAGGAACCCCCCACACTAGCGGCAAGGTTAGCCGGTCACCATCCCAAGCCTGGCAAGTGGTTCCCCCAAAGAACGAGTGCCGTACCGTCGCATCCCTGTCATCGAAGACAGCCAAGTCAGACCCCCCTAGCTCCCGGTATAGTCCAGGACGCCTGTGCTAACCCAGATGTGCATCAGGTCTATAGGTGGTGAGTTTCGGGTTTCAGCCTTCATCAACCATAGCCTATAGCCTTCATTCGCCCACACGCAGGCAACCCGGTACCACCCCAAAACCTATTCAGGGATGACCGCCAGCAATGATCCGCGAATGTAGAAATCAGCATGGGACCGGCCACACAAAAAAATATAATTTAAGGCCAGAAAATGGTAAGGAAATGGTCGCTTACCAGTTGAACAGTGCGTGGGGCTAGATGTTCAGCTCCCACCTCGTCCGCTCAACAATAAGGAATTTTGAATATAAAAAAAAATTAAAGTCGATCCCACTCTGAAAACTCACTCGGGATCACGCAGACGACCACCCACAAAATAGTGAAGGTAGCACCCAAGCGCTCGCTCTTTCACTCGCGATCAATCGGCAATCAAAAACAAAAACAAAACTGGCAACCAATCAAAAAAAATCACCCGATTCACAAATATATCCGATTCACTAAATGCCAATCATTCTCCAAAAATTTCCTATTTCAAAATAAACATATCCTATTTATCCTTCCGGCAATTCATAGGCCTTCAGATCTTTGATATGCCATACTCCCCTCATATTATCTTTGTCATCTTTAAGTTCGTACATCCAAGGCGAGATTTTACGATTAACTCTAAATGACCCTATAACGAGGAGTAAGTTTCCCCACCAGATTTTTCGAGGCATCCGATAATACAAAGTTTTTACGCCATACTAGTTCATTCGGTAGAAATTCTACATACCGAAGCCTTAAATTATAGTGAACCGCCTTATTGTTGGCCTTTTCTATCCTTTTCTTAATATCAGCCCAAACTCGCTGAAAGGCAATATTTCGAGTTTTGAAATATAGATTTCAAAACTCGGAACCTATAGAGGTTCCGAGCTATCTCTCAAATCATGGTCATAATCCTCTCCAGAACCTTTGAATGATCTCCCGAAATTAGCGAAAAATGGGGTAACCTTCATCGTTTCATGTTTCGCGGTTCGTATTGCACAAGAAATTTCGGTTAGATGTTTATCCCAATCCTTATGATTGTCCGACACATACATTCTAATCATAGTTTTCAAGGAACGATTTATACGTTCGGTTGGGTTAGACCAGGGATGATAAAGGGCACAGAATTTTTTCTTCACCTTATATTCCTCAAGAAACTGTCTGAATTTATTTCCCGAAAATTGTAGGCCATTGTCGGCTATAATTATTCTCGGAATCCCAAACATTAGGAAAACTGAACTCTCCAAAACCTTAATTACATTCACGGTCGTCGCCTTTTTCAACGGAACAATTATTGGGAATTTAGTCAAATAATCGGTGATCACTAATATAAACGTGAAGCCATTCTTCGACCTCGGATATGGTCCCATAAGATCTATAGAAATCATTTCCCATGGTAAGTTTGGTTTAGGGTGAGATGCCATTTTATCAGCCGTTGTCTGGTTTGGAATTTTATGAGCACCACATATAGCGCATTTCCTCACATACTTAGCGATGTCCTGTTTCATTTTAGGCCAGTAATACTTCTCCCGAACACGATAATACGTCTTGTATACACCGGGGTGACCAACTCTCAACTAATGGTGGGTCATGAGAACTAGTAATCACCCTCCTACGTTCCGATTTGGGTAATACTATTTTCCATTCGTCAGATTCCGAGGCTAAATCCGAATAATCACTTTTTACGTATTTAAATAAAGTTCCACCCTCCACTGAAATCCTCCACTGGGGATATTTCGCAGGTTTATTTGAAACTTTACTGAACATTTCTTTATACCACCTATCAGTTACCTCGATTTCATTATCCACCTGTATCGTATCTATTATATGAACGGCTCTAGATAACATATCCGGTACAACATGTTCCTTTCCCTTTCTATGCACAATCTTAAAATCATATTGTTGGAGTTTAACGCTCCATCTCGCCAATCTACCCGCAGGATCCTTCAGATTCTGAATCCAAATTAACGAATTATGGTCCGTAATGAACGTGAATGGGATACCCTCAATATTTGGCCTAAGCTTTTCAATTGCCCATACTACTGCCAAGCATTTCCTTTCCGTAGTAGAGTAGTTTCGTTCGGGTTTCGTCAAAGACTTACTCATATATGCTATAACCTTTTCTCCCCCGTCGGGTTGAGGTTGTGATAATACCGCGGCTATTCCAAAGCTGGAAGCGTCAGTTTGAATTTGGAACGGTTGCTCGTAATTCGGACAACTCAATACCGGAGCAGAAACCAAACACTGCTTTATTTTCCGAAAGGCCTCCTCGCATTCGGTATTCCATCCAAATTACATTCTTCTGGAGCAAAAAGGTGAGAGGTGAAATAAGGTCACTAAAATTTGGGACAAAACGTCTATACCAAGATAGAGTACCCACGACTCTGCGAACTTCTTTGACATTGGTAGGTGTTGGTAATGAAAGCATAGCATTAATTTTTCCGGGGTCTACATGTAACCCGTACCTATCAATCACATATCCCAGATATTTAAGTTGTGGCTTGCAAAATTCAATTTTCTCCCTACATAAAGTGAACCCTGCTTTCCTAATACGACGAAATATTTCCCCCAATATTACCAAGTTATGTTGGAAAGTTTCTGAAATGATCACTATATCGTCTAAGTATACGAATACGTAAGGTTCAAGATCAGCTCCGATCACTCCATCCATGATGCGTTGGAATTTTGATCCACTAGTCACTAACCCGAATGGCAGTCTCGTAAACTGGAACAAACCACGATTTGGGACAGTGAAGGCGGTGTATTGTCTCGATGACTCTGAAAGGGGTACCTGCCAATATGCGAATTTGATATCTATTGTCGAACAATATTTCGCATTTATTAATTAATCTAATGTATCGGATACCATCGGGAGAGGGTAACTATCCTTCCTCGTCACAGAATTTACTTTCCTGAAATCAACGCAAAACCTGTATCCTGCCTTTTTCCTGACCAATACAATCGGTGATGCCCATGGACTTTCCGACTTTTCAACTACTCCCAATTTCAACATTTCTTCCAATTCCCAGTCAATATGTTGTTGCATTATAGGAGATACCCTATAGTACCGCTGCTTTATCGGTTCACAATCAGGATCGATCTTAATATCCACACAACCGAACTGATAACATCCTAATCCTTCCCCCATAGACCTAAAATTTTCCTCAACTATCAATTCTAGGATTTCTCTCTGTTTTCGATCCAAAATTTCCTCACCTTGTACTACATCAACACAATTAACGTCCATATCATTCTTACAGAATTGCCACTCGTTAAACGATGGAATCAGCCCTATCAAATTCCAGTAATCCCAACCCAAAATCAAAGTCTGTGGGAGTTCTGGTATTATTAACATTTCTACCAGTACCACTTTATTTTTGAACTTTACCGGTAGGTCACAACTTCCCAGGACGGTACATAGATCTCCGTTCGCCACTCTACAGAACTTGGTATTAGAGGTTCGGAGAGATATTCCCATACTCTTAATAATATTCCATCCCGGTTTTCCCATTATTGATCTGCAAGAACCAGAGTCCAGTAAACCCAAGAAACATTTTCCCAAAATTTCCACCTTAAGATGGGGTCTATTATCCCCTTCCGCCTGGCTTGCTAAATAACTCAATACTGGTATGAATGACGGTTGAGTATTTTCCTCTTTATAGCTATCAACGGTGTTACATGAAGAATATGGGGACGACCCCCCCCCCCCCCGTTTCCCGAAGGATTGCGTCCACGACCAGAATTACAAGATGGGCAAGGTTTAGTAGTGAACCCTTCCCTTGAACAACGTTAACTTTTTAAAATTTTCGGCTTGAGACAATTCCTAATTTTATGGCCTGCCATGCCACAGTTATAACATTTTACGTTTGCGAATCCACCATATGTGGTTGGCTCTGTCCGCACGATAGGGTCGGTGCCATTGTTGGTGGACGTGGAAGGCAATGTATCAATATAGGCTAAATCAGGTTTTAAACAACCCTTTCTAGAAGGTACTGAATATGACTCTACCAACCGCTTCTGCTCTTCAATCTGCCGACAAGCTGATTTTAATTCAGACCATGTATTGATTTTACTTAGGTTGATCCGATCTAAATAATAGGGATGCAAATTCTTCCTAACGATTTTTAATTTGTCTTTTTCTTTGACAGTATGAGACAACCGATCAAACATAGATGACATTATTGACATAAAACTTATAATATCCTCATTAGGACCTTGTTTTCTATTTTTGGTTTCATCCCATAATTTATCATCATAATCTGATGGTTGCCAATCTTCTCTTAACTTAGTAATCAGATCATCCCATGTAGCCGTAGATTTCCTAACTTCCCTGAACCAATGCAATGCTACCCCTGTGAAAAGATCTATTCCACTACCAAGTAATTGCGATTTTGAAATAACTCGGGCTAATCTCAATTCTTCAACCCTCTCTAAAAATGCGCTTACTGATAGACTCTTTTTATCGCCTGAAAACTTTAAATTCCATTTTTCGACAGGAATTGACTTCATTACCGATGTAATAACCGTAGAATTTCCCCTTGGAGGAGACGAATGTCGCATGAAGGGAGAAAAATGTATATCTCTGTCAGGCTCGTCACTATCATCATCAGTCGCATTATCACTACTCTCATCTAACGTATCGGGTACTGCTGCTTTAAGTTTCAAAAATTTAGTTATATATGCTGTCTTTAAATTGTCTGCTTTCCTGCCGAATTCACTCTTACAACTTACTTCATCCTCCTTAACAGGGACACTTCTATCTATCCTACCTATTAAATGTACCAAATCAGTGGTGAATTTATTCGCTATATTTGGTGAATTTAAATCTAAGGTTTCAAATTCGTTTACTAAGCGTTCTAACAGGTTGAAAATTGCAACTTTATCATCCTGAAATGAAAAAGGATGCTCTGGGCATATGAAACTAACCTTCTTCTTCTCCTGCTTAATTAACAAAGCCAAGTTACTTCGCATATGCTCAACTGTACCAGCTGACATACCCCGAATAACCAATTCATATATCAACTGATTTTTATCCAACCTATTAATAATCAATTTAAATTCTCTCATTTTGCGAATCAAATAACCACCTTTCAACTAACCTGTACAATTATTCGATACAATCAAACCTATATAAAAAATTACGTCAATTTTGTACAATGTGACGCACGATATAGCAAGTTCCCAAAAAAAATATCTAGAATACCACTATTTACATCAATTTTGGTGTAAATTTGTCTAACACAACTACTCAAATTCAAAAATCACGTTGGGCGCCAATTTATAACGACATACGACTGTTCCCAAGTCGCAGTGGTTAAGTTCGGAGCTACTAGAACTCAGGGATCCGCGGTCTAGCTCCAGTGGAGATGGGAGTGGATTCCTAAAAAGGGAACCTAGTAAATGGGCGCCAGGTAAATTTAAGTCTCCCAGATACCCCCGCGTATTGTACTAATTCCTAAATTCACCAGAAGAATATTCACGCTAATAACAAACAGTTTATTCCAGTAGCATACAACCCAGGTCTTTAGACCCACCAAAATTAAACTACTGTGAAACCCTGAATAAGGGTGGCGGAAATTGTATGTAGATATTATTCTTTGATTTAAATACGCGTCGCTTGAGCTCAGGCGCATCCACGTTTCTCATCTATGATCATATATGATTACCACAAATCTTTCCCCAATTTCCGCTTTACAATAACAATAATTTAGGTAACTGATGACAATAAGTTCACGTCATAAATAGCAGGTATAAGACATGTTTCGAAGATCTATTTCCTATAACTTGCGTGCTATTCCTTATGCCTGAACGTAGTAGTGCTTCGATGGTCTCGCAATACTGTTCTCCTTCCCTCTGTGCTCGCAGTCTGCAACCCTTGACTGAATGTCCCACAGCGCTGCTTCCTGACCACCTTGTATATACTCGGGATCTGCAACACTGCGTTGGCTGTCTCACAGCGCTACTTATGGACCAACTTGTATATATTCGAATGTCTCAGTTACACTCTTCCTGACATAAAAATCGTTCTCATCCTGACACAAAAATCGTGCTATTCCTCTTGACATAAAAATCGTGCTGGCATAAAAACCCTGATGACAGAAAAGAAACCATCAGTGACTTCTCTCGGATAAGAAACAGATGAATTTTCCCAACACATAATAATTGCGGATATCAGAATATTAATCAGACCATTTATTCGTTGTTATGCAATAGTTATAGAATTCGTACATACCCTGATGTTCGGGGTTGTCCGGCACACGTTTGCTTCGAAACCAAATCTGGCCGTACCTCCACCAAATAATCCTTCAAGCACTGCGATGTTCTGGATATAGAAAGATAATTACGACCTGAATTGTTTCCACTAGAAATGACGAGAATAGAACATCTAACACATACCTGACCAAGCCGCCAAGATCGTTCACGTGTTCAACTCGGATTTGCAAAAGGCTTTTATATCCTCTTTCGAGACAAGTGACGGTTATCTGTTATCCTTCCCAATCAAACCAATATAACCCTCACTCTTAATCCGATTTTCGAAACTATATCCAATTAAGAAGATTCCAATAATTCTACCAGAGTTCCGAAAATACGTTCAACCTATGCTTCCTTCGTCGAACATTCATAAAATGGACGACTTCACCTGACCGACGCACTCACTAAATTTCAGACTCTCATAATGCAACAATATTGCCAACTCATTTGGCCCTTCGAATAGAATAATTATTTAGCGTCGATTGGTACCACTGAGACCCAACCTCAAATTCAACATCAACACGAACGATAACCTTGTCGCAAGCCGAAGGTAAACAAACGAACGTTACAATACATTATTTGAAAGGTATTTTAAATACCTATTCAGCCATATCAATATATACAGTAATTGATTTGCGTATTGTCACAAATATGATTGATGAAATTTCAACAGATTTCTTCATAAAATGTATGAAGTATCGGTATGATGTACTTATTTATTGACACACAAAAATCACCAGGCCGTCACTGGTAATGAAATGTCTTATCTACCTAAAAAGTTGGTTCAAGCCCTGTGGACAGGAGCTTTCTGGCGCTCTAGTTCAAACAGACAAATTATATCTCCGAAAGTATTGGTTTCTCAGAGTTGAGAATTATATCAATGTATTCTTATGATAGAACTGCATCATAAAGGGAATTTCAATTCAAATAATAGTTTATTTATCAAGATTAAATGAGCAGTCTGAGAATGAGAACTGCACCATGGCAGAAATCGAATTAAAATAGGTGAAATGAATCTGACACTCTCTTATAGAACAGGATGACATGAACGAGTATGAACACAGAGCATATAATGAAGCTTAGATAGAATAATTATAGCATTCTGTGAAAACAAAGAAGTACGATTCATTATTGAAATTTCGAAAAATCATATCTCTGAAAGTATAAGTATAAGAGCAAAAGCTCCTGACTTCACGTCAGTGCTTGGACCAATTTTCTAAATACCTCTCTAATAACTGTTCAGTATCACAGGGACTTCTACTATTGAAGTCTATGACCTAATTTTCCTAACCTTGGCTGTATTGTGATCGTCTATTGAATTGGTAGGACTACTTACTTACGTTGTGTAGGCAACCCAAGTTACACTGAATAAAACAAGGAAAATGATCGGGAAGTCTAAAGATTCAAACAACGGTTATGCGTTCAGATACGTATATGAAGAATAACTGGGGGAAAAGAACGTTTAGAAAAACCCTCAGTAGTGTGATCGTTGAGATCAGACAAAGATACATAAGCAACTGGTACATTCACATTTCTACAATAATTAAGATCAATAAAGAGAGCACCTGGTGGATCGTACAGTCTTTGTAATATGATAATGGAATATTCACCGGATCGGAGGTCACATTGATATTCGCCGGAGGTGAGTAAAGAGCAGTGCCAGACCTACACTCATTTTACCTTATTCATACACTCAGGAGATGATTAAAGAGCAGTGCCAGACCTACACTATTTCTTCCTCAAACCAGTGTCTGATCTACAGGTATCGGGAGGCGCAGGATATGTTCAGGGGATGCGCTAACCGCAGAGGTGTTTGGCTTCGTTTAGCTTCGACAGAACGAATCAATGAATTTGAACAAACTCTCAGAGAGCTAAGCTATGAATAACGAAACTGTGTTCCTGCTTCATCTGTGTGGACAAAGCTGATGAAAATGCAGGAAAATGGTCGTGGCATAATAAAACTAACTATGGGTTCACTCTCGTTACACCTGGGAAGACATATTACTCATTCACACTACATATACAACGTTACATCTCGCTGATCAGGCAAGCCAACAGTTATTATCTGTATATTGGCTTATTTGCGTGTTACGCGTTATAAATTATGAAGTTTACTGTTTTGGTGTACCAATTATTTTATTTAGAATTGATAAGAAATCATAGGAATTAATATTATGTTCTATGATAAAATTGTCGAATTTATATATGGTATTTTAATTGAAGTTTGTAGTGCACGAGCACATGCGCACTTATTGGGGAACCGCACCTAATTAATTCATTTCATTGATACAGTTTTGACAGGGATCTTAGAATTAAAGAGGATGATACACTTCCGAACTACTGATTACCTGTAACCCCCATTCGAAGGTAGAAACTGCCGTATCTTACTGGTTGATTAATATTTTCTGTTAGTGACGCTTCAAAGGGCACTGAAAATGAACATACATGAACAATTGGGTTCACTGAGGATAGAATTTCAACATTTACTTGTCGGAATTTGCTACTTACTTCTCATTCCATAGAATCTCATTCTAACTGATTTTGCTTTCACTTGCACATAGCATATGTAACATAAAAATGTGATACTACCAGCATAGAGATATATGTGGAAAATCTGAAAAACAAGAAATGAACCGTATATTCTTAGGAATTATATTATTATATTATATATCTCTTCAACAGAAATTAAAAGTTTTGAATTCTTCTCTAATTCGCCATGTCAATAAAGTTCAGGTGGACAATTTGAATACTCACTCTAAATATATAGATATTACTATTCAGTGTTATTGCATCAGTTATTGGGAAAGCTACTCCTAGAACAACCAGAGCTTTGCAATAGAGACTTGCTATAAAATTCACAAGGAATTCACTGGAAATTCAGAATTATAACTTTGTTTATCAATTATCATTATCATACTTTTCTCCGTTTTCCTCATCAACCTTGTGTCTTCTTCTTACGGGATCGAAAATATTCCTGCTGATTTCGCTTAAAGCAGGCAAGGAACTGTGTAATCTGTTGAAAAGAAAAAAATCTATTGAAATCAATATCCTAATAAAATCATCAATCTTCCAAAATTTCCCGTCAGGGGATCATGTTAAATATTTAACGAGTAAATGGAGGTTGATTCACTTAGTGCTTTAGGATTTGAAATAAAATAAAGCACAAACATTTCTGCGCAGGCCAAATATTTTAAGTGCACGTCTAGTTTCAAATATTATCTTGCCTGGTGATATAGAGGACCATTTTGAGTAAACACTTTCGTATCAGATGCTTCTACAATATCGTAATGGTTTCGTTGACGTTAAGGCACGAAGCGTCATCCTTTTGGAACCAAAATTAATAGAGTTGGTTTGCATGGTATTTGGGAAATAATATCATTTTAACATTGCTAGACAATCCGCCGAATTCACAAAGCATTCAGTCTCCGTTAAGTCCTAACTGCGGTCCTCAGTAAGGATAAATAAGAATCGCAACCTCAGTTAACGTATTTAACAGTAGTGAAACAGGCCTGTTTCACTTGAATTTTCACGTTAACCCATTAGGGACTGAATTAATAAATTTTTTAGAATATTGATATTTTATCTTTATTCCAACTGGAAATTGAACTATAAACATCGGTAAATCAAGATACATACCATATTGTCTACCATTTTCAAAATGGCGGCCGTCCCATATATGGAACACTAGTCCTCTAGGTTGTAGAAAAAGAAATAATATATTGAGACATGTATTTGGCTTGAAATATAATATTTCAATAATTTTTTGACAATAGATGAGTTTATATTGCATGAAATGGAATGAAACAGTCTATACATAGACCGACATGACATTTTCGACACTGTGTGCGAACAGAGCTGCCTATATGATTATGTCCTGCACAACGTCGGCGTTTATTATTCGGTACATATTCAAAAAGGTGATCTCTACCATCAAGGCGAGTATCTGGAGATATCTTGGAATTATCAGAATACATTGGTAGTCTTTCTGGTGACTTTGGCAAGTTCTGAAACTTTTTCAGGTAGGCTTGCACAATTTCTCTCCTGAAAATGAGCTGGGAAGTTTCTGGGTGGTTCATCTTGTAGATTACCCAAGCGTTCTGAACAGACGCATCTATAAGCCAGGTGAAAATTGGTGTTAGTGCAACTTTCATTATGTTTGAATATTTTATTTGGTTAAATTCAAATTTTGCATCAGGACTCTTGAAGAGGGCACTTTGCGCATGCTTCATTGCGCGAGTGACGAGAATCGAGTCATTCAATCGAGAGTGACGATCAGGTAGATGACAAATTTTACACAAGTTTTAATTTCAACGAGATTTTCGAATTTCTTTTCAAAAATATTGGGAGTGTGTGCTGGAGGTGAATCTTCAGGCAGAAAGGGGATCCCCAGGACCACATCATTTCCATCGAGGGTAAGTGCCAGAAGGGTTTTGATGCCTTATTTCCATTCTTTGTGTTAGCGATATTTCCAACTTTCAAATACAGTCCACTAAATTTCACAGAAGTGCTAACATTTTGGTCATTCAGAGCCGGATTGACTAGTATTCATTTCATATTTTTCCACTTTCCTATAGATTTCGAGATTTTCAAGTAAGTCACCATTGAATTCCATTCATAATTTTCTTAGCGCGATAAACGCTTATCGCGCGCTTCCTCATAAAAACCCGGCACCGTATGCTCTCGATAAGATCGATTCAGTTCGTTCAAGCAGATTCAACATATTCTTATATATTCGTCAATTCATTTCCATATTTCCGATTTCGTTGAAATAAAAATAATTTCATACTGCTATACAATTTCGAATTAAATACCTACATATCTTAATTTTTATATATCTCAATTAACGATTAAGTCAAAATGAGTAATTTAAAGAAGATGGAGAACAAAAGAAAAATATATATCAGCCGAATTTCCGAATTTTATACCATCGCTGATCAGAGTTCAACTGACATCTCTAAAAGAGGGCAGTTGAAAACTAGGTATGAAGATATTTCAAAGATTTTCGATCACTTCTCCGAATATCATAATGAAATTATCATGTTGATAGAAAAAGATGAAGAATTCGAGTTACAAGAAAAGATTCGAAAGGATACTGAATATTTTTATTACGAAGGTCTATCCATTTATCATAGTTTCAATAAAGCTGACAATCCCGTTACGTCTTCACTCAGTGTGGAGGCTACTGCAAAACTTCCACCACTTAATATACCTTGTTTTGCCGGAGATCCGAAAACTTGGTCAACCTTTCATGATCTCTTCCAGAAACTGATTCATGAAAATTCCAATCTTTCTAATGTTGACAAGTTTAGATACCTTCTATCCTTTTTAAAAGACGAACCTTTAAAATTACTAAATGGTATCGCTATTGATAATGATAATTACAACACAGCGTTCAAAAAACTTACAGACAGATATCAAAATAAAAGACTTATAGCTTTCAATGCACTGGATTCCATTTTTTCTGTTTCCTTAAAGAACAATTCTGCCAAAGATTTTCGTGTATTACTTAATACGTTTTCCGAATCGTTGGCAGTACTTAATGCTTTAAATTTTAATACCGATGGATGGAATTTTCTACTTTTTTATATACTTCTAGGAAAGCTAGATATTGAAACACGTACCAATTTCGAAATTCAAACTGATTCCAGTAAAATTCCAGAATACAGAGAACTTTATAATTTCGTGGAAATCAAATGTAAGGCTTTAGAATCTGTTCAACATTTAAATATTCCTAAAAATAAAGTTGCTTCAATGAGCAATGAAAAGTATTTCACCAGAAATATTGTCAAGACTGGGAACACTTTCTCGTTACAAACAAATGTTCAGAGCGATTCCGGAGTTAAGTGCTATTTTTGTAAAGGGTCACATACATTAAACAAGTGTTCTGAATTCTCTTCAAAATCGCCAAAAGATAGATTATCATTCGTCAAACAGAATAAACTCTGTTTGAATTGCTTTAATCATTCTCATAGCCTTCAAAATTGCACTTCTTCCTTCAAATGTCGTACATGTAACAGTCGTCATCATTCATTGATACATGTTCCGCAGAATAACCCAGAATTATCGAAATCAAAAATTGAACATAATAACTCTTCGACTTCCATCACAGAAAACAACTCCATTTCTTCTATTCTATCGGGTAATACGTATTCGAACTATAGTACTGTTTTGTTAGCTACTGCAGCGGTAGACATACGTGATAGGTTCGGAACTTTTCAACAAGTTCGAATTCTTATCGACTCAGGAAGTCAATCAAACTTTATTAGCGAGAAATGTTTTCGCAATCTCGGGTTAAAAAGACATCAATATTTGACAGCAATTTTTGGTTTGAACGAAATGTCTTCATTTTCCTCAAAAGGCATAACATCGTGCGAGATTAAGCCTAGAAATTCTGAAGGCCCAGTATTTTCTTTCGATGCTATTGTTGTTCCGAATCTTTGTTCCAATGTTCCTTCTTTCACAATTGAAAAAGAACAGTGGGAACATTTACAGGGATTACCTCTTGCAGATGAGAATTATTTTCTTTCCAGATCAATAGACATTTTAATTGGAGCTGAATTGTTTACTCACATTCTACTAAATGGCCGTGTTGTGGGTAAATTAGGTCAACCTACTGCCCTTGAAACTATTTTTGGTTGGGTTCTTTTAGGTAAAATTGATAGCTTTCATTCCGATTCGTCAATAAAGACATTTACAGTTCAATCTGATGCCCTTGTTGACATCTGTATTCCTAAATTCTGGGAAATAGAACAAATTCCTGAAAGGCAGTTTTTCTCCGTTGAAGACGTGAAATGTGAAACTTTCTTTAAGGATACATTTACTCGAGATTCATCTGGTAGATTCATTGTTTCAGTTCCTTTCAGAAACTCAAAACCAAATTTAGGTGATACTTACACTCAGGCGCGTCGCAGAGTTTTATTACTCGAGAAACGCCTGATTAAAAATCCGTCATTGTATTCATCTTATTCTGACTTTATGAACGAATACCTTGAAACCGGACATATGTCTCCTGCAATATTGAAAGACCAAGTCGAGGATTATATTTGCTACTTACCACATCACTGTGTCCTAAAGCCAGAAAGTGTAAGCACGAAGCTACGAGTAGTTTGGGACGGATCGGCAAAGGGTTCAAAGGGAGTCAGTTTAAATGATACATTGCTTCAGGGTCCAAAATTACAAAAGGATATTTTTTCATTACTTTTACTTTTTCGTTTGGACGCAATAGTCTTTGTGGCTGACATTAAACAAATGTTCAGGCAAGTTTTGATTTCACCCTCTGATCGAAATTTTCAGAGAATTTTGTGGCGTTTCGACCCCAACGATCCTTTTCAGAATTTATATTAAATACAGTCACTTTTGGTCTCAACTGTAGCCCATATTTAGCAATGCGAGCACTTTTAGAACTAGCTAAATTAGAGGAGAAAAACTTTCCGAAGGCCAGTCAGATACTTCAACATCAAATTTACATAGACGATATTCTTGGAAGTGCCTCATCTGAGTCTGAAGCTCTTTCACTTCAGAAAGATTTGATAAATCTACTTAGTCGGGGAGGTTTCGAGTTGAAGAAATGGGCTAGCAATTCTCCTAATTTACTTTCGTCCGTTTCGCCTTCCGACTGTCAGGTTGTTTTATCCTTTGATAAGGATGACCCTCCTTTTCTCAAGGTACTAGGTCTGCAATGGTATCCGTCTCTTGACACATTTTCATATAGTTGTCAAACATCCACTAATGAATGTTCGAAGAGAGGCATTCTTTCAGATATTGCTAGGGTCTTCGATCCTTTGGGTTTTTTGTCGCCCATTTTATTGAGGGCTAAATATATAATGCAGTGTATTTGGTCAATGAAGAAGGACTGGGATGAGTCGCTTCCTCTTTCAATTTAAAATCCATGGAAGCAATTGAAGTCTGAGTTATCAGAGCTTTCCAAATTGAGTTTACCAAGACGAATTCTTGTTGATGATTTCGAACGATGTGAATTGCATGGTTTTTGCGATGCTTCGACATTAGGTTATGCAGCTGTAATTTATCTCAGGGTACAAAAGGCCGACTCTGTTGATGTATTCCTTCTTTGTTCCAAAAGTAGGGTTGCACCATTGAAGACACTTACCCTTCCTAAACTTGAGCTTTCAGCAGGAAAACTGTTGGCGGATCTAGTCAAATTCGTCACAGATACGTTTTCAGATCGACTTCTTTTTGATCAAATTATTTGCTGGACCGATTCACAGGTAGTACTTTCGTGGCTCAATGGTTCACCGAGCCGTTGGAAGACTTTTGTAGCCAATCGTGTACATCATATACAGGAGTTAGTCCCTCCAGAATCATGGAATTATATTCCTTCGTCCTTAAATGCAGCTGACTGTGCGTCTCGAGGAATGAACCCCTCTCAGTTACTTTCCTTTAAGATGTGGTGGGATGGGCCGGAATTCCTATCGCTCGAAAAGAGTGAATGGCCGATTTTCCAGTTTCAGAATAAAACCGGTCATGATGAGGTAGTATCCGCTGAAGAGAGGGTGCTTTCCTTTTATGTAGATGTTCCAACAGAGGACTTGGAGAATTTGATGAATAGGATTTCCTCTCTTGAGAAAATTCAGCGAATTCTAAGTTACTGTTTAAGATTCTTAAATAAATCGAGAACATTTACACCCAAACAAACTAGTATTATTTCAGTTCAAGAAATGCACGAATCTCTAATGTGTTTGATAAAATATACTCAGAACTCTGCCTTTTCAGATATAATAGAAAAACTAAACAAGTTCGTTAATGGGCATAATCGGCCCAGTGGTTTTCGAGTAATAATTTTGTTTTCAACCAATATGAATCCGATCGAATTGAAACTTGGTGAGTAGTTGTAGAATATGAACCTTAGCACGTTTGTGAAATTTTGTGCGAATCGTAAGGCTACAAAATTATTAAAAAATTATTAAAAAATAATTTTGTTGTCACGATAACTTGAGAACTGAGAGAGATAGCGGCCTCAAGTTTTCAGGTTAGGATGTACACCACAACGCGACATTTCAGTTTGATTATGAGCCTAATCGGCCAAACGGTTTCAGAGTTATAGCCATCTGAAATTTTATGAAATTTTGTGGTTTTTGTTCCTCATTAACTCGAAAAATACTGAACCGATTGAATTCAAACATGGTTATTAGTTGTAGAATGCCAATGCGGAGACGTTTGCAAAATTTGGTGAGGATATCATTTGTAGAAAATTTTAAATAAATCTTTGAAAATAAAAAAAAAAAGTTCTATATATCAGTAACTAATCGTTCAAAATTGCTGAAATTTTGCAAGAACCTTCATAACCTAACTATACTGACAATTTTCAAGTTTTAATACGATCGGTTGAATATTGTTGGAGATTCGAGCATTCTTGTGTGAGTTCAGTAGATGGGTGACCGTTGCCTCGATAACTTTCGAACGAAAGGAGATAGGGACTTGCAATTTTCAGGGAAGGTTGCGTATCCGAAAGGGAGAGTTGAGTTCAATTTTGGGCATAATCGGTCTAACGGTTTCCGAGTTATACCCATCTGGAATATTGTTTCCTTGATAACTCAAAAAATAAATATTCGATCGAATTGAAGTTTGGTAACTAGTAGTAGAAAATCAACATAAAGACGTGTTTAAAATTTTGTGAGAACCGTACCCCTAGAAAATTTGAAAAAAACGACGAGAAAAAAAATTTTGAAACCCTACCCCTAGAAAATTTCAAAAAAATCACGAAAAAAAAAATTGGTTCAAGCACTGACGTGAAGTCAGAAGCTTTTGCGCGTATGTTCTATTGTCCATTCTTCTGTATTGGACACCCTTAATCGAATTTACCATGGTAAATTCGATTAAGGGTGTCCAATACAGAAGAATGGACAATAGAACATACGCGCAAAAGCTTCTGACTTCACGTCAGTGCTTGAACCAATTTTTTTTTTCGTGATTTTTTTGAAATTTTCTAGGGGTAGGGTTTCAAAATTTTTTTTCTCGTCGTTTTTTTCAAATTTTCTAGGGGTACGGTTCTCACAAAATTTTAAACACGTCTTTATGTTGATTTTCTACTACTAGTTACCAAACTTCAATTCGATCGAATATTTATTTTTTGAGTTATCAAGGAAACAATATTCCAGATGGGTATAACTCGGAAACCGTTAGACCGATTATGCCCAAAATTGAACTCAACTCTCCCTTTCGGATACGCAACCTTCCCTGAAAATTGCAAGTCCCTATCTCCTTTCGTTCGAAAGTTATCGAGGCAACGGTCACCCATCTACTGAACTCACACAAGAATGCTCGAATCTCCAACAATATTCAACCGATCGTATTAAAACTTGAAAATTGTCAGTATAGTTAGGTTATGAAGGTTCTTGCAAAATTTCAGCAATTTTGAACGATTAGTTACTGATATATAGAACTTTTTTTTTTTATTTTCAAAGATTTATTTAAAATTTTCTACAAATGATATCCTCACCAAATTTTGCAAACGTCTCCGCATTGGCATTCTACAACTAATAACCATGTTTGAATTCAATCGGTTCAGTATTTTTCGAGTTAATGAGGAACAAAAACCACAAAATTTCATAAAATTTCAGATGGCTATAACTCTGAAACCGTTTGGCCGATTAGGCTCATAATCAAACTGAAATGTCGCGTTGTGGTGTACATCCTAACCTGAAAACTTGAGGCCGCTATCTCTCTCAGTTCTCAAGTTATCGTGACAACAAAATTATTTTTTAATAATTTTTTAATAATTTTGTAGCCTTACGATTCGCACAAAATTTCACAAACGTGCTAAGGTTCATATTCTACAACTACTCACCAAGTTTCAATTCGATCGGATTCATATTGGTTGAAAACAAAATTATTACTCGAAAACCACTGGGCCGATTATGCCCATTAACGAACTTGTCCGTCGTATTGGGATGCGCCACCCACCCTGAAAATTTCAAGTCGCTAGCTCTTTTCGTTCTCAAGTTATCGTGGCAACGGCCGGACGGCCGGACGGCCGGACGGCCGGACGGACAGAATCAAATTTGACATCGAATTCTTCATTGGGGAGTCGAACTTAATCGTTTGAGACCATTTTCGTCAAAAAATTCGAAAGTTACAGACATTTGGGCAAAACTATAACGCGATGTTCCCCAGAACATACGCGCAAAAAAGACTGCTTGTTACCAAAACCATACCGAAGGTTTTCACTTTTTCTCGATTCCTTGGGTTTCCTCAGAGTGGGCGGTCGTCTTAAAAAATCGGACTTCATTTCTTATTCGGCGAAACATCCCCTCTTGCTTCCAAGTTCACATAGACTTACGACCTTAATCATAGAATCTACTCATAAGCAACACTTACATCCGGGAATGAAAACTTTACATAACTTACTTCTCCAACAATATTGGATAATATCTGCTCGCCGAGCGATTAAAAAGGTTATTTCGAATTGTTTTCGTTGTTTTCGAGTTCGTCCAAATGTATTCAAGCCTCCTGAAATGGCGGATCTCCCGAGATTCAGGATTTCACAACTGAAACCTTTTTCACATGTCGCGATTGATTTTTGTGGACCTTTTTTCGTTACGCCTTATCGCATGAAAGGCGCAAAATATTTCAAGTCCTACGTCTGTGTTTTCGTTTGTACTGCCACTAAGGCAATTCACTTAGAATTAACTCAAGACCTTTTTACAGATAGTTTCATCGCTGCGTTTCGGCGATTCATTTCTCGTCGCGGTATGATTCAAGCGTGTTATTCGGATAATGGCCGAAACTTCGTTGGAGCCCAAATCGAATTTATTGACTTGGCGCAGAAAACTGCTCAGAATTTGACTTTCGAGTGGCATTTCAGCCCTCCCACGGGATCTCACTTCAATGGCCTTGCCGAAGCCGGTGTCAAGATGGTCAAATCCCATTTAATTCGCGTCGTAGGTGATCAACGATTGTCCTACGAAGAGTTCACAACTTTGATCTGTCAGGTTGAATCAATTCTCAATTCTAGACCTCTATGTTCTCAGAGCTCAGATCCTAACGATTTGATTCCGCTTACGCCAGGGCATTTCTTAACACTAGAACCGCTGAATTCTGCTATACCGGACGCTGATCTTTCTCACTTGAATCTTAATCGACTGTCGCGGTGGCAGCTTATACAAAAAATGCAGTGTGATTTTTGGAAAAGTTATTTTTTGGAGTATGTGAATACTCTACAACAGAGATTCAAGTGGGCTGATCCAGCCAAAGAAATTGAGGTGAATGACCTTGTTTTGATGAAAAGCGATGTCGTTCCTCCACTCAAATGGCCAATAGGGTGAGTTATTGAGGTGTTTCCGGGAGAAGATGGACATATTCGGGTGGCCACGATAAAAACCGCGGTTGGAATTTTCCGTAGGCCGATAGTAAAACTCTGTCCACTTCCAAAAAATTAATTCAATTTCATAGAAATAACCATTTTTTTTTCTTTCTTTTGTTTATTTAAGAATAGAAATTTTTTTTTCCCCGTTTTGAAACAGTGAGTTCATCCATTATCCTTCGTCCTCAAAATTAAACTTTAATTTACAATGGTGACCTACATGATAGTCTCGAATGACTAAGTTTTTTTTATTTTTATTTCTTTTGTTTCCCCCAGAAAACCCTATGAGGGTTTTGGTGGCCGGCTATGTTAGTGCAACTTTCATTATGTTTGAATATTTTATTTGGTTAAATTCAAATTTTGCATCAGGACTCTTGAAGAGGGCACTTTGCGCATGCTTCATTGCGCGAGTGACGAGAATCGAGTCATTCAATCGAGAGTGAAGATCAGGTAGATGACAAATTTTACACAGGTTTTAATTTCAACGAGATTTTCGAATTTCTTTTCAAAAATATTGGGAGTGTGTGCTGGAGGTGAATCTTCAGGCAGAAAGGGGATCCCCAGGACCACATCATTTCCATCGAGGGTAAGTGCCAGAAGGGTTTTGATGCCTTATTTCCATTCTTTGTGTTAGCGATATTTCCAACTTTCAAATACAGTCCACTAAATTTCACAGAAGTGCTAACAATTGGCCACCACCATTTTTTACCTCTTATACCAATCATGTAGACATTTATGTTAGCGTCCATCTGGTCTGTACCTCCCATGTACTCGTTGTACTTCTGTATGCAGCGAGGCCGTTTTATTGATATTTTCTTTTTTTCAGCAGCCGAATATCTTTGTGCGTTAGATAAGGGATAAACTGAGTGTATGGTCGATGCAACAGTTACAACTGAATTGTCCATCCATCTAGCAACCACGATTGATGAATCATCATCGACACATAAAGCGTAATCAAACTCACCACGTTTTTTTTTCTTCATCTTCTTGACATCAGTTATTGGACAATTACGAGCTATTCTATTTTCTCGAACTGTGCCAGTACCATTATAGCCTCTTTGCTTCAAATATGAAAGGAATTTCACAGATGGAATTAAATTATCGAAATAAAACTGATATGGCAGACATCTTATGTGTTCTGGTAGCTCATCAATAAGTTGAATAAGTGGTGCAGTGGATTTTCCATATTCTTTTTGATGCTCCTGGTTAGAATTAGGTATTGTTCCTTGATATATTTCGAAGTTGATCAAATATCCATTCTTGGAATTCATGCACCAACATTTAAACCCGAAGCGTATGGGTTTTCCTCGAATAAATTGTTTACAACCATGTCGCCCAAAGTATTCGATCATACTTTCATCGTAGGAAACTTGCAAGGAGGGTATGAAATGCTTGATGAAATTCTCTTTAATTTTTTTGATAAGGGGTCTCAGTTTGGTCATTTTGTCCGTCGGATCGAGCATTGAGTTATCTGCACAATGCATAAATCTCATGATTTCGATAAATCGATCACGTCTCATAGATTTGTAGACAGCAGTATTCCTGAGATCTTCGCCAGAATCCCGATAACTTTTTTTCGAAGGTTTTTTATCGTATCCTGATACTATGAGTATAGCCAGGAAGCATCTTATTTCATCGTCAATTATATCAGGAATCTGACAGTTCTTCATAGCAGCATATTTTTTACTCTCCTCTGATAAAAACTTAACAATGTCGTCCGTAACGAAACATTCGAATAAGTCGAGTGGAGACATATTTCTATATTTAGAAGCATCGGATTCTGGAAATAAAGTTTCACCTGTACAAGTAAGGTCTTTCTCTTTTACCCATCTATACCGCTGAGCACTCTTCGATGACTTCGATGTTGACGCAATGGTTGATAATGGGACGTCATCTGGAATCTCGTATTTCTCTGCAACATCTGTCACGGAAAAATTTCCCACCCTTGAACCACTCTCCATGACGAGTTCGGCATTCGCTGATAGTTGTTTTCCAGATAAATTATCTAACAGACCACCAGATTCTTCATCTGCAAAATCCTCATCTGATAAGTCTCTATGCTGTGGTGGTTCGATATACAAAGCTTGCACACCATCATTCGGTGTGAAATCCTCCCAAAATTCATTACTGTCCAACAAATCGGCAATCTCCTGGACTGAAAACCTATAAACAAATTTTGCATAAGGATTGTATTCTACAAGCCTAGTGTTCCATATAAGGAACACGAGAAAAAACACAAAATCTAACCATATATAAAAAATCATTTTCATGGTTTTATACTGACAACACAATGAATGTTACATAAACTATACAAAACATCAGTTATTTACGGCAACAGTTGAAACAATTGAGAAGTATGTATACTTACACTTTATGGCGCGACATTTCACACGTTCACAATATCAACTATAGACACGTAATGATCTGAAACGAGCTAAAATATTATCAAGTAGCTGGGTATTTCTCTACGGCAGAAGTAGGTACTATTCGTGCTAAAAACGTTTGTCTAGGGTGAATTCAACTACTAAAAAATTATATGCACGCTCTTATATCTTGTACGGTTTACTGTTCCTTATATGGAACGCACGTACCTAATAGGTTAAGTGAGGTTGCGATTCTTATTTATACTTAACTGAGGACCTTAGTTACGACTTAACGGAGATTGCATGCTTTGTGAATACGGCGGAATGAGTTTTAGTTAACTGTCTCTGCTTGATAATTCTCAAAGAAATTGTGGATGGCACTCCACTCTGTATCTTCCTCCGGATGCAATTATTGCATCACAAAAGCAGCAAAATCACGGCGATAGCATTTAATTTTTGAATCAATTGAATCCAATATCGGTGCAAACTTAAATCCTTCATAATCTCTCAGGTTGATCAATATATTGTCCGAAAGTTATCGAGGCAACGGTCACACATCCAGCTACCAAACTCACCCAAGGTTGCTTGGCTTCCAATATTCCCAACAATATATGTAAATCTGAAGATCCAATCATGTTCAAATTTGGAACTTGCCTAGTTAGGTAACATAATATTTCTAATAATAATCTTTCAAATTTTCTAGTGATACGATCCTCACGAAATTTCTCCGAATATTCCTTCGTGTGGGTATTCTGCAACTAATTACCAAGTTTCAATTTGATCGGATCTGTATTGTTTGAAGACAAAATTTCAACTTCAAAACAGTTTGACCAATTATGCCCATTAACGAACTTAGCCGTCGCATTTGTTTGCGCAACCTATCCTGAAAATTCCAACTGCCTAGCTCATTATGTTCGAGAGCTATCCCTTTCCATTCGAAAGTTTTCGTGGCAACAGCCGGCCGCACATAATCGAATTTGACCTCGAATTCTTCATCAGTGAGTCGAACTTAATCGTTTGTGTTCATTTTTGGCAAAAAAATCTAAAATTATAGACATTTGAGCAAGGTAACGCTTCGCGGTTATACGAAAGATAGGAATAGCAAAAATATTATTTCTCACGCTATTTCTGGTGAATGAATTTCTTTTATATTTGAAATTTGCTCTTTTTTAGTGGAATAATGTCACTGGTGGATGCCAAATTTCATTATGATCGGAGCACTAGAGACAAAGAAAATGTCAAACGTAGATTGGACATTGTATTCACTTTAGCTTATAAGGATGAATATTACCAACGAAATCTTTTTCTATTAACTCAATTTAGAATTTCGTGGTAATGCGAACGATCTGAAAAACAAGTTGGAAAAGCACTGTGGCCATGCAGGAGCTATGGCGCGCTGTTCAATTTTTTTAAGAATAAAAATCCGACTGTAAACATATACGTCCAAAAAAACTGGTACACCTTTCGACCGAGAACGGTCTCAAACGATTAGTTCCGAGTTAAATACATACCTTTCAATGTTGGGTCAAAAATAAGCGGTGCTTTGTCTGTGGTGGCGCAAGGACCCACTCAAATAGATACATTCACTGTTGGATCAAAAAAAGTGCTGTGTTTGTGGCTGCGTAAGGACACAAATCAGTAAATTCGTACCGTTGTGCCATGAGGGAGTATGACTTAATGTTTTATAGTTCAGTAGTAATTTATTTAATATATAATAAGATACGGAAATACTCACACCATTTTATGAAAAATATCGACTTAATTAAGTCCATAATCCTTTTCTCAAAGATATTATTCCGATAGAATTAGAAAAAAAATCAAAAAGATGAATAATTTCGGCTACGGGAACCGATCCCGGTACCTACTTGCCATGAAGACGAATCCCCGTCCTAGCCCAGAGGAGCGGTAAATAATTAATGTGAATTCCGTATCTTGAACGTATGTTATTACTGACCTTTGATACCTTCTTTTTAAATTTATAATTTTTGAAATATTTCATTATGTTCCATATTATTCGATCAAGTTTAAATCCAGAACATGGGTGTAAAATGAGTAACATATCGCAGACAAAATATATCAATTCTCATCAGGTATTGGACGAATGTTGTTACTGGCGTATCGACTTGTAAAATTTGACTTCGGCCTGTCTAATTTATTTTCTCCAGGGAAGTCAAAAATCAAGAACTGTTGACAACTTCGTTGGTCGAATGTACAACCAGTGTACATTACTGTACTGTACATCTCGATCGTTGGAATATTTCGGTATTTCGGCCATATTTTCAGTAATATGGATCACATCTTGTTCAAATCTATAACTACTGTGAAATAAGGTTTTGGAGGTTCTCGCAGTATTTCAACGATATCTGACGGATAGTTTCTGAGATACAGAATTATTTTACAATTTTTTTTTAATATTCCAGTTTTAATATCCGATCCGCACAAAATTTTCTATAAGTTCGTGTCGGTATTTTTCAACTAAGTTCCGTGCTTTAATTTGATCAGGTCAGTATTTTTATATTATTATATTAGCTTTGAAACCACTCTTTGAATTTGGCCCATTCACGAACTTAGCCGGTGCATTTGGACTCCAAATTTCTCTGAAAATTTCAACTATCTAACTCATTGCATTAGAGCGTAATCGTGCTGACTGCCGGACATAGTCAGTATTGATCTCTAACAACAATATTTCAGCTGGCTATAATTCCTGTCGGATTTTGTCCATTAACGAATTCGGCCAGCGCATTTGGTTTCCGAACTTACTCTGAAAATTTCAACTCTCTAACTCATTACGTTCGAGTGTAATCGTGCTGACTGCCGTTCGGACGGCCAGACAAAATCAAGGTTGGCCTCTGATTCTTCATCAGTGAGTCGAAACTTAACGTTTGAGATCATTCTCGGCCAAATATTCGAAAAATACAGACATTTGGGGACGAATTGATAGAGACTGTATTCAGCTGAACAGCGCGCAAAAAATGTTTACGCAGAATAGAATGGCACGGATCGCAGGACTCTCACTTGCTATATAAGCGTGCACTCTACCGCTAGGCCACATTTCGAATTGTAACAAATATGATATAACAATCGGTGTTAATGTATAATATATTTTGCTAATTTAAACATCGTGTCATATTTTCTACTTATAATTTATCTAAAATATATTCATATAGATTCACAAATAAATGTTAGATATGTTTTGGTAGCAAATATATTTATTTCCTACGAATAGCCTAGGACAACTTCTATTCTCGTAGGGATTTCCTACGGATAAGAGCGTCCTATTCGTAGGAATTTCTGCGAATTGCCCTAGCGCTTCCAGCTGTAAGAATTCCTTATAGAATCGCCCGTATGCTATAGACCTGCAGGCGTAATACTATTACGCCTGCTAGCGTGGAATACGGGGTGAAAATATTAAGCACAGTTAGGTAAGTTAAATTGTTACATTTTGGCGCTCTAGTTCCTCGGAACTGAGTGCTTATCAATTTGCCCAAATGTCTGTAATTTTCGAATTTTTGGTGAAAATGGTCTCAAACGATTTGGTTCGACTCACTGATCAATAATCCGAGGTCGAAATCGATTATGGCCGACCGGCCGTAGGCACGATAACTCTCGAACGGAAGGAGTTAAGGGATTGAAATTTGCAAGCTAGATTTGGAGCGAAAATATCTCGAACGAGTTCGTTAATGGGCGAAATCCATCACGCGGTTTCGGAGTTATGGCCGATTTTAGTAAAAACATTTTTTATGAATATTTCCGAATCTGATCACTCGATCTATCTCTTTAGCCTCAAATTGTAGAATCATGACATTTATACGCATGTGCAGTTTTGTATTGACCAGGTTAAAACAAAGTGTAAAAAAAAATTGAAAATTTTAAAATATTTTTCCTACAATAACTCTCGAACGGTATGAGCTAGGCAGTTGAAATTTTCAGAGTAGGTTAATGAGATGAATGTCTCGGTTGAGTTCGTTACTGGGCAAAATAGGCCAGATGGTCTCGGAGTAACGAAAAAAAAAATTTTTTTCAAGAAACAAATTTCAAATTAAATTGTCATTCAAGTTGCAGTTTCACCATTAAAGTCCATTGATATCATTTTCAACTCCAACAAGCTAATACTTTCGGAGATATGATTTTTCTAAACTTCAATAATGAATCGTACTTCTATGTTTTCACAGAATGCTATAATTATTCTATATAAGCTTTATTATATGATCTATGTTCATACTCGTACATGTCATCCTGTTCTATAAGAGAGAGTCAAATTCATTTCAGCTATTTTAATTTGATTTCTTCCATGGTGCAGTTCTCATTCTCAGATTGCTCATTTAATCTTGATAAATAAACTATTATTTGAATTGAATTTCCTTTATGATGCAGTTCTATCATAAGAATACATTGATATAATTCCCAACTCTGAGAAACCAATACTTTCGGAGATATATAATTTGTCTGTTTGAACAAGAGCGCCAGAAAGCTCCTGTCTACAGGGCTTGAACAAATTTTCAACTCATCGATTGCATTGCACTAGAGAAAACTAACTCTGAGTTAGGTAACCTGTTTCATGTCTATGATTTCTGTAGCGTGGTACAGCGTTTTTCTGATTTTTACTCTAGTTCAGAAACTGTTGTTTATCTTTTGTTGTCTGTTCTATGATAATCTGTGCATCTCTATCTCAGTGTTTCGGCAAATTGAAATGATGCTTAACAATTGGTTCAAGCACTGACGTGAAGTCAAAAGCTAACGCTCGCATGTTCTATTGTCCATTCACCTCTATTGGACACTATTAATCTAATCTACCATCAATATAGACCGTTTTCTCAGCTTTTATAAGATATAAATACATTTCGTACCATATCAAGGACTTGAGTAATGAGTGAATCGTCAAAGATCAAAGAATTTTGAATTCTAACATAAGTATTCTATCGGAATTGAGATTAATTAAATATCTAATAATATACGAAAAAAAAACATGCATAAATTAGCTTGCCGTATTTATTCATCAGATTATCTACTATATTTAAATTCCTTTTTAAATATCGGAACTCGTTCAAGTTTGCTCGGGTCTCAACAATAGAGATCCTATCGTATTCAAACTTGCAAATAGGTTGTAGAATTAGGATTTGAAGGTTCTCGTAAAAATTTCAGCGATGTCAGACGAATACTTTCTGATATATAGAACGTTTATCAATGATTTTAAATGATTTTCTGAAAATTTTCTAGCGATGCGATCTTCATGAAATTTTGCAAAAATTTCTGCGGTGACATTCTAGAACTAATTACCATATTTGAATTGATTCAGCATTGCCTACCTAAATATTGAAAGCCGCTATATCTTTCCGTTCTCTAGTAACCGTGAGATAAATAATATTTTGTTATGCCTGTGTATTTTCCGGCATATTTCCAATTTTCCAAGTGGGACACCAGCTTGACGTCGTGGACAAGGTGAGCATCTCATCAAAAGTATTTTATGTCTGTGTATTTCCCAAAATATTTCTGGATTTTTCAACTTACTTTGATAAATGAATATGTTTTGATTTTCCGCTAACAGACCAAGGCAAACAAACGTTTTTGCCAAATAATATAACGCTATTCCCTATGAACAAAGACACAAAAAATTAATGTGGTTTTAGATACAAATATGCCAATTTGGGTATATATTTTTCAGTTAGGTAAATAACCTAAGGTCTGCCTTATGTTCCTAGGACCCCAGGTCACGTGTAGTTTGCGAGAATAGGATATTTGATTAAAAAAATATTTATGTTTTGCACGGTCTATTAAATTAAACTGAAATCAGTGAAATCGTATCAAACTGTCCAGAAACGCCCAGACGGCTTGTAACCATAATAAAATTAGGAACTTCGCATTGATTGCATTGATAATATAGCTTGGATAAAATATGAATATACAGGGTGTCCCGTAAACTGACGTCAATCCGGCGCATGCCGATAATTTAGTTCATATCTGACCCGAATATCGAAATTTTACTTCAGTAAAAATATCTTAGTTTTCGAGATATTTATAATTCTATGAAATCCCTGAATATCTTTAACCAAGTCACTGAGTTGAATACCACGAATACAAATTTTGCTATTTTGTGATTGTCCTTGTGGTCGAATATTACAGATGGATCAGACTATAAATCTTTATCAAATACTGTCGCAAGGAACTATAGAGTGCTCACAAAAAAAAATATTATTCCAAATCAATATCAGACTAGCTCGGCATGTTATGACAAAAGTTAGTCCTTTTACTCAAGTTTTCGGTTCAATAACATTTTCGTCTTGACACAATGAAAAAAAATTCTTAATAATACACGCAAAAAGATATTGAAATTTTGATGAAAAATATACAAAAGCATCGAATTGAAGTCAGTACTCTTTGGCGTGCTTGTTCACGTTAGCTAATTTGAAGAACACAACTGACCTATTAGTTCAAGCTCCTAGGAGCTGCTGAGGGATCTCCTTAGCGAATAATTATAATTAGAGCATTGTATGAAATCAAACAATTACGATTAATTATTGAAATTTGGAAAAATCATAACTCCGAAAGTATCAGTTTATAAGAGTTGAGCATGATAAAAATAGATTCTTATGATGAAACTGCATCTTAAAAAAAATTGAACTTGAAATGTGTAATATGAAAAAAGATGTTTTTCTTCATTAGTCCGAAACCACCAGGTCCGATAATGAACTTAACCGAGATATATTTATCTCCCAAACCTACTCTATAAATTTCAACTGTCTAGCTCATTCCTTTCGAAAGTTATCGTGTTTAGGGCCAGCCGGATGGCCGGATAGAATCAATTTTAACCATGGATTCTTGATCAGTATATCAAACATCGTTTGAGACCATTTTCAGCCAAAAATTTGAAAATTGAAGACATTTGGGAAAATTGATAAGCACTCTGATCCGAGTAACAAGAGCACCAAAAATTTAAAAAAGGCAATGAGTGGGAATAATTTATTTTGTGAGCACATCATAGTTCCTTGAGATAATATTTGGTAACGTTTGATAGTCTGATCCATCTGTAATACCGACCACAAAGAGAATCACAAAATAGCCAAATTTGTATTCGTGGTATTCAAAACAGTGACTTAGGTGAAGGTTTTCAGGGATTTTATAGAACTATAAATATCTCGAAAATTAAGATATTTTTACTGTAGTCAAATTTTGATATTCTGGTCAAATATGAACTAAACTATCAGCATGCGCCGGGTTGACGTCGGTTTACGGAACAACCTGTACATTCACATTCTATTCAGTTTAATTTATGACATGGAGAGACGTCACAAGAAGGAAGATGGCACACATAATGGAATACCGTATAAAACAGAAATATTTTTCTAATCAAATAGCCTATTGTCGCAACTATACATAACCTAAGGCAAACTTTTTCTTTACCTAACTGAAAAATATAACTAAATTGGCATATTTGTATTGTAAAACCTCCTTCATTTTTTGTGCCTTTTTCATAAGGAGTAGCGTTATATTGTTTGGCACTTGGCGTTTTTTATGCCTCGGAACTTGGTCTGCTCGCGGAAAATGAAAACATATTCATTTATCAAAGTAATTTGATGATCGTCGCGGAAAATCAAAATACTTTGGGAAATATACAGACATAAAATAATTTTGATTTGATAAAATTGACTCCAAATGGACACAAAAAAAATTCGATATTGAATTGCTCATCTCGCCAACGACGTCAAGCTGGAGACCCTCACGTAAAATTGAAAATATCCCGGAAAATTCACAGGCACAACAGTTTTTTCATCCAGCAAAAATTGGCAGAGAATAGACAAAAATAACAATGATGTCTTTTTCTCATATGCGTGTCACAGCGTTAAGTTGGTGATCCACTTGGAATATTGAAAATATCTAGGAAAATTCACCAGAACAAAATTTTTTAATACGGCAAAAATTTGCACAAAATACCATGATATTTTTTTTCCAAAATTCCATATGCGGGTCACAGCGTCAAGTTGGTGACCCACTCGGAAAATTGAAAATATCTCGGAAAATAGCTGGGCACAACATTTTTTTTATACGGCAAATTACTTGGCACAAAATAAGCACAAAATTACCATATTAGTCAATTTTCATTTTCGCATATTATGCGGGTCACCAACTTGACGGACCTGAATTCTGCCTTTCCCCACCAGTGAAAATTTGAAGCGTGTAATCATATGCCACCATTCGCTCGATGTTCATCGAGAAACGAGTCCAGCAGAGCTCAGACAGTATCTTCCAATGGCCATGAATGCTGTTTAGTGTTTTCAAAAATAATAATGAAAAATAGGTATAATCGACCAAGCCGGCTTTGGGAGGCTTAACCTGGTTCAGTTTAGTTGAATTTGTTGAGAAGCTACAGAGTACTGTTGAAGGCCAAGCAGCCAGAAACGCGTCTGCTCTGGCGTCTTGACTAATCAATAAATCCCCTGGGGTTTATTTGGCTTGTGAAATATATGCATAAGTATATTAATTATACGAAGCCATTGGCAGGAGCGCTCTGTTTTCTCTAGTGGGGAAAGGCTGAATTCCGTGCTTTGTCTCATAGGTGGCGTGGGCGATTAGGTATAATCAACCAAGCCGGCTTTCAGAGGCTTAACCCAGTTCAGTTTAGTTGGATTTGTTGAGAAGGAACAGAGTACTACTGAAGGCCAAAAGCCAGAAACGCGTCTGCGCTTGCTTCTCGGCAAATCAATGAATCCCCTGGGGTTTATCTGACTTGTGAAATATATGCATAAGTATATTAATTATACGAAGTCATTATGAAGACCCTATTGGCAGGAACGCTCTGGACTTGTTGATTCTTAATTTGTTCTTTGTATTTTGAAATTAAATTCATCAACATCCTTATTTTTTGGCGCTAAAATGGATCGTTCACTCAGCTGAGCATGGTTATTATAACTAATTTGAATATCTCGAAATACTTTTTAGACTAATCATGAATAAAAATTAATCGAGGTGACCTTCTTGTTTATTTCTTGACCTGTAAGAGAATAATCAACATTAATAAGGAATCGAAACAAACATTTTTTGAAAAACATTACAACGACGTGGATAATAATACTACGAGAGTTTAGTACAAAACAATAAATGGTACTCAAATTTAAGGGCCTTAAGCCCCGAATATACTATATTAAAATCAATTTCCGTTCAGAGAGCAAATGTAGGTAATACTATTTACTGCTTATTTCTGGTTTTCAGTCTCGTTTTCTGTTCCAGATATGAGGCGCTGAGAACCGAAGCGGACCATCTACTCCCTGACATAAATGGAGATAATGGGATTTAAAGAATCTACATTATTTGCGATTTTATTTTTTATACTTCTGAAAGGAATTTTTCGGTTTGATTTTCTCTTGGAATACTATTAATTGTATCTTATTTATTGTAGGTAATAATATAATATGAAATTCCTGTATAACAAAAAAAATAATTTGGGTTGGTCCGTATTGGTTTCATGAAATACTCAATTTTTTCAGATGGACTATAATCAAATAATAGAAATATTCAAATTTGGGGACATTTTTATTTCAAAATAATCAATTATTTGAAGGAAATAATGAAAAAAAATTAAAAAAGTTTCTTTAACATAAAAGAGCAGTCATAATTTATGACAATTATCACGAATTAGGTAGGCATCGGTTGTGTCAACTGGTCATCATTTTTGTCAACCAAAGGAATGACATCTGATTCGAACGAAAATTTCAAAGATTGAAAAGGAATGTGGTGAATTGGAGGATTAAACTCAATCAACTCCAGAAGATCTTTCTTTCTCGCCGCAGTCACATAGTTTATAGTAGGGTATAATAAACTGAGAGGTCCTTGGATGCTTTCTCTTGAAATGTTTCTTTTTTTAATATCGAATTTTCGTAGCGGTTGAACTTCGCTTTTTCCATATTTATAATTAATTATAAGTGGGTCTTCTTTCTTTATTATAATAGTGTGCATTTGCAACCACTCGACTTTTCTAGAATCTAAACTTATCTTTCTGTTTTTTATTAGTTTTTCCATGTTTTCTGTGGAAGAAAAGTCTTCCTTTTTCATTAGAACCACATTGAAAGTATTCCTTTTCTTCGCTGCTATTATGAAATCCCCCCAATCGTTTGGAATGTAAATATTGGGGAAGAATTTTTTATTCTTTTCAATGACCCCAAAGTCAGAATATCAGAAATGAATGACCGCTTACCAAAAAATTATGTTCAATTTCCTCCACAGTAAATTCCTGAGATTGAACCACATAATGGCATATTAAAGCCATTTCATAATTTCTGTTGTGACCTCCGCAACCATCAGAATACATTATCACTTTTTTGGTCTTCACGTTATGTTTTAAGTAATGCATTATACAAGAACCTATTTCCTGATATCCACGAAATGTTACAGATTCACCCCATATATATATATATATATATGTATATATATATATATATATGTATATATATATATATATATATATACAGGGTGTTTCATCATAAAGTGGACAAACGAATATAGCGTGTAGATGACACCGGGAGAATCATTTTTGCCATATGACATATACCCCGTTTTCAAAGCATAAGCGAGATACAGGGTGTCCAAGGTAATTTTTGACCAATATTCTATCCAGTGTGGTCAGTTATGTGTAACATTTGAAATAATGGTTTTTGGTCACATCTCAGTATTTTTTTATGCTCAATTCTGAAATGATATAAGATTCTGAAAAAAGTATTTAAAAATGGCGGAAAACCTGCAAAGTTCGAAATTTTTTCACGCGGTTGCCAATTTGAGTTTCACTCTATGAATTATCTCAAGTTTTTAAGAAATTCTGCGAAAAAAATTTTTCAAAATTCGAACACAACTTTTTTTTTACATGTCTACAGCAAAAATAAAATTTTATCCGAAATTGATGAACTTTTCCACGCTTATACTATTCTTAAACCTTAACGAAAATATGAAAACAGAACCGAAAAATATCGATGGGTTTGTTTTTTATAGCCATTCAAAGTTTCCACTCGGATATCTAACTTATTCGTTTATTGAAAACTGGTTTGGCTATGAGGCAAAAAGTTTGAAATTGAACTGCCGAAGCATTCCAGATGGAAATTAAAATTTCTCAAAAAAAAATTTTTTTGCTCATATTTCAATAAAACTCTGGCCGGGATCGAACTAGTGACCTTGCGATAGGAATTACTCTTAGCTCTTGATAGAAATTGAAATTATTCGGAACATATTAATTCGTTACCTAGCAACGGTAATTCAAAGCATTTGATAGATTATTCGAATTCACTGAATATTATTTCGCAAGTTTCTTGAAAACCATTTTAATTTGAGCAGAAATGAAATATTCAATCTTGGAGAAAAATGATATGGTTCAACTTATTATGAAGCGAATTCCTCAGGGAGGAAAGCGAGAGAAATATACGCCCGCAGATTTCCAAGCTGATCAGTACCAAACTTTACATTTATGGCAACATTACGTAAATTACGTGAAGATGGCACTCTTAACCGAAAGAAAAAAGAAACAATACGAAGTCACGATGAACGTGTCCTGGATTTGGTTGAGAGTAATCCTAAAATATCAACTAAAATGATATCTAATCACCCCAGTGTGAACCAAAGTAAATCGACTGTATGGAGAGTTCTAAAGAGGAATCACTACCACCCATATCATTTTCAAAGATGTCAAAAATTAGAAGAAGGTGATTGCAGTAAAAGGAAAGAATTCTGTGAATTCATTTTAAGAAGAACGCGTGCGAATAGAGATTTTCCACGTCTCATTTTATTCAGCGATGATGCGACCTTTCATAGAGATGGATTTTTTAACAGAAAAAATAATGTGGTATGGCAAATCAATAATCCACATTCTTCGGTTTCGATGAATAGTCAAAAAATTGGTTCAAGCCCTGTGGACAGGAGCTATTGGGCGCATGTTCATCTTCCTTGTGGCCCGTATTGAC